>OX439003.1:39531974-40755724 GCA_949316495.1 Amphiduros pacificus | reverse complement strand
ATTATTACAAAATACTTGATATACAATACAAAAATTTGATCTAAAACTTTAATAATCTGGGTTGACATTCACGGAGCATGGGAGAGATACTATCCTCGCTAAAAACAACAAGGGTGAAAAATATAAAAGAGAATGCTGTACATATTATAGTAATACTCATAAAAGATGAATAGATGATTATTGACATTAATAGAATGCAAAATATTGTGTTCATCAGATTCTCAGATGGGTGCCGAAACAGACTGGGAGATGAGAAACTTATTGCTAAATTTCCTTTTCTTAAAGTATGGCACAAATAAAGTAATTTCATACTCAATAACCTGTCTTTATTTTGTTTGATATTTGTGCTTGTCGAAGTTATAAAAATATCAACAGAGAGTGTAATAGAAGTTTGTAATCCAGCAAGTGGAGTGTATGATAATTGTGTATATGTAACACTTACACATTGGTAGCTCGTATGGGACGCAGATAGGTCTGCAGCAGGGTTTGCAGCTCAGTTACCAACGTTCTCTCCGAGTCTATCAGACTCTTGAGCACCTACAAGTAAAAAACATTCAAAATATTGGCCTTTCGAATCAAATCTTATCTGTACTATTATCAGCCATTAACACGAAAAAATTGTTTGGAAAAGAAAAAATGCTGTGCTGTTTCTTGCATTTGCAGATTATCATAATTTGAATTTCCGCCATGTGCACACTAAACTGAATGGCACTGAGTAGGCTGAGATTAGGACAAGGGCTGACAGTATAAAGTGCCACTATATCTTGATCTATGATCAATACATTATTCTGAAAGAACATGGTACATAAAAAGATAATCATTTCAACAGCACACTTGTTTTGATTTAATGGCAGCTATTTTTCTGATGTTAGAGCATTCATAATCAACATGCTTTTTGACAGTATTTTGATAAGGAAACGTTTGCCACAGAATAAGCAGTGGTGAAAGTCAGCATTCAGGAAAAAACGTGAAAACCTTAAAAATTAGCCTCAAGATATCCCTACCCCCTTTCAGAAATGTCATTTTTGAATGTTTCAGACCATTTTGAATTTCACATTCGAAGAAAAAAAACCTGAATTCAGGTTATTTCCTAAATACTTTCATCACAGAATAAGGTACCAACCACATTATGGTAGAAGAGCATGCTCTCTCGTTTGTCCATGGGCAGGTCATCAGGCTGCGACGTAGGACTGATTGCCCCAGCCCGCCCATCTGAAACAACCATATACTCATCAATTCTTTTCTATTTCTTCTCATAGACTAAAATTAAATGACAAAAAAAATACAAAACTGCTCTAGTTTATAATAAATTCTCAATCTCTTAAAAAATTACAAATTTGTTGACGATGTTCAGCTTTATTTCAAACAGGACTAAAGTAAATTGGTTGACTTACCTGGTTTGACTTCTTTTACATAGTTGCTAGGGAACCATCCTGTCTTGCTGCCTAGCGTGCCCTCCCACCACCCTCCCTCTATCTGCTGGGTGAGTGTGATCACATCTGCCTTGTTGAAACACAACTGAAACAAGAGATCGACATGTTATATTTACTGAAACCAAAGACGCTGCCTCTAGACATAACAGATAGTGATGTCATTGATATCCATTTATTAAATTCAATAGTTTGTGAAATTGTTATCGATGTTTCAATTCTAAAATAGATTAGTTTTATTTTTCTGTGCATTTGTTGCCAAAATATTAACATTTCCCCCTCACACCATAAGGAATGAAAGCCATAGTCATATCAGCAAACCTATCACAGCATGCCTCACATGACAGAAGTGACATCTGGTGGATCACAAATGCTGGAACTCGCAGATCAGTTCATCAGTATGCTTTGGGATATTATTGAACCTGGCAGTGATGCCAAATTTTGATGGATCCAAAATAGCCTGTTACCCTTTCATGTAGAATTGTTGATTAGTCTTAATAAAAACTTTTACGGATTTTACATATAAATGAGATATTAAAATTTAGTTTAGAGGCAATATTTGCCATAAGTTAATATATCAAATTTGTGGGTATCAATGACATTTCCAATTAAAGGCTAGCGTGTCATTTTGAAACATTTACATTGAAACCCCTCCTCTAGAGCATGTTTTAATAACATTATATTAATCCTTAAAATCAGTGTTTAGACATTGAAACAAGCAAATACAAAATGCCATGAAATTATTTTTCAATATCTAAGTATATCTCCATTTCAGTATTTATCGCATCTGGACAACTCCTTCAAATAAATCAATGCAAAACTGTTTGCAACAAAGGCATACATACAAGATAAACTAGCATGTACGTGGTTATAAGTTTTACCTCATCGTTGTTCTTCCCCTTGAAATTGAAGAGTGCCTTGACAGTTTTAGGCTGTGTGATAATGTCGGCCATACTGTTACGTCGTCATGTCGACCGCAGCCTTCTCTACATGGTGGTTCTTGCTCAGCAGCTGCAAACACAACATTCATATCATCTTAACTTAACAGTATCAACATTCCAGGTAAATTAATTCTTCTAATGTCAAGTAATATTAAAACAATTCTCAACATAAAAATATAGTTATACACGATATAATATTCAATTAACCACTTATTTTTAAGTCTGGCAACTAAATTATTAATTTGGCTATTTCTGAGCTTTCTACTAGCTCTATCATCATAATCACAAAACATCATGATATTGGAAAGTGCACCTGGAACAACATCAGTGACTTCCCCCTTGAATATATTCCTTAAGTCCTTAGGAAAATATTTGCATTCCTACTTGTACATAGCTTGTGCTCAGTCCACCTTAAACCTTGTCTGTAACCTACTGGACTAATACATTTCATCCACAAGCATTACTCTCGTCTTTCCTTCTCCTCATAACACAGAGGCTAAATGCTCTTCTATGTGATTACCAATTCTCACTCTGCCAACCATCATCCTCACATCCACCTCTGGTAGAGATTGACCAAGTTTGGTTAATTCATTTTATCATAAACTAAACAGACGTTTCCTATATGATTACAATGTAAAAAAACCAACAATGTTTATGTATATTTATAACCTATATACTAACCAATTGCATTGGAAGCATTCCGAAGCCTCTTTCTGTGCATTGTGCATTGATGGCATAATGGCTGTACATTAACCAAACATGTAAGGGGGCTCACTTGGGAACATTTAGGAGGGAGTATAATATAATTACATCTCACTCATACTAATACATCAATCTTTCCCTGCCAGGAGTCCCCATTAAACCATGTTATATCACTGAAAACAGTGAAAACCATGCACGTGACACTGTCCAGTAATGTTCCAGCCATTCACATTAACACTCTTGTATCTTGGGCGAGGAATTCAATCATTGATTCGCTACTATTTTCCACTTTGGCAAGAATCAACTACTCGTGGCTGCGAGTGCCCCCTGGAGGCAGAGAGAGGTATATCAGGACTCTTATTGCTGCTCCTATTTTACTCCATTAGTTTGGCCTGTTGGGAATCACCCAGACTCTCCTCACTCTGCTCCTGTCTGCTGCACCATCTCTAAACAATACCACTCAACGGCTAAATAACCTCAAATAAAACACTATTCTGCCGAATTCTAAACTGAAAGCTCTATCAAAAATATCTCAATCAAAGACCAAGATATGAGTATCTGATAAAAATTGAAGTATTATTACATTTTTTTTACATTATTTTTCACATCTACAATTCTGCATCTTTAAGTTTTCTCAGCAAACCCAACTGGCATCCTGTTTTCATGTCACATATTTGCCATTTAGCCTGAAATAAAATATTTCTTAACTTTATAATGAGGCAATAATGGGTTTCATTCACTATTGTATTTTTGCAATTCATCTGATGTGTTATCAGTCATTTATCATTTATAAAGCTTTCAATATATTATATATTCACCACAAGACAAACATACATACTCGAAGTCAATCTTAGGTCTCCATCTGACAACAGCATCAATAGTTAATGATCAGAATGTTTTCTAGCAATTAATAGTTTCCTAATCCAAATCCAAACTATAAGTCTTACTCATAACCCTCAATATTTATAAAACATTCAAAATAAATTCTCCAACCCTCATGATCAAGCACGACTGGAAATCACTGGATTTATCCAGAAGCAGAACAGCCATTATCAATCTGCTAAATATTTATACAAGTGTCTCATCCATATATTATCCAGATACACATGTATGCATTTTGTTTATTTATCATAACATGTTTATCATAAATGGAGAGAAATGAAGTTCGATTAAAAATATGACTTATAAATGCTAAAATTTCTGTGAACATTTGTGTAATCAATAGTGGGATCTGTTAACATTGTGGGAGGTATTCACATGAGTGGTAGCAACATACCGTAAGTAAGTGGAAGGTGAGAGCAGGGAGAGGTAGTTTGTACCATGACCTGCTGGCACTCATAAAGCATTGGCTATCTACATAAACCATGCACCTCACAGATACTGGCATGTACACCAGCCCAAACTCATTAGCTCCACAAACACCACACACCTCTGCCAATATCTCTGCAGACAACTACTGGCCGCTCACAGATACTGACTGCTCACAGATACTGGCTCAAATATACTGGCTCACAGATCCTGGCATGTACACCAGCCTCAACTCATTAGCTCCACAAACACCACACACCTCTGCCAATATCTCTGCAGACAACTACTGGCCGCTCACAGATACTGACTGCTCACAGATACTGGCTCAAAGATACTGGCTCACACATACTGGCATGTACACCAGCCTCAACTCATTAGCTCCACAAACACCACACACCTCTGCCAATATCTCTGCAGACAACTACTGGCTGCTCACAGATACTGGCTCACACATACTGGCTCACAGATACTGGCTGCTCACAGATACTGGCTGCTCACAGATACTGGCTCACACATACTGGCTCACAGATACTGGCTGTTCACAGTTACTGGCTGTTCACAGATACTGGCTCACAGATACTGGCTCACAGGTACTGGCTCACACGTACTGGCTCACAGATACTGGCTCACAGGTACTGGCTCACAGATACTGGCTCACACATACTGGCTTGTACACCAGCCCCAACTCATTAGCTCCACAAACACCACACACCTCTGCCATCCTCACTGCAGACTACTGGCCGCTCACAGATACTGGCTGCTCACAGACTACTGGCTGCTCACAGATACTGGCTGCTCACAGATACTGGCTCGCAGGTACTGGCTCACAGATACTGGCTCACAGATACTGGCACACAGATGAACCTCATAGGGACAACCCGATGACAGGATGGCACCACAGATGAACCTCATGAGGACAACCCGATGACAGGATGGTACCACAGATGAACCTCATGAGGACAACCCAATGACAGGATGGCACCCCAGATGAACCTCATGAGGACAACCCGATGACAGGATGGCACCACAGATGAACCTCATGAGGACAACCCGATGACAGGATGGCACCACAGATGAACCTCATGAGGACAACTCGATGACAGGATGGCACCACAGATGAACCTCATGAGGACAACCCAATGACAGGATGGCACCACAGATGAACCTCATGAGGACAACCCGATGACAGGATGGCACCACAGATGAACCTCATGAGGACAACTCGATGACAGGATGGCACCACAGATGAACCTCATGAGGACAATCTGATGACAGGATGGCACCACAGATGAACCTCATGAGGACAACCCGATGACAGGATGGCACCACAGATGAACCTCATGAGGACAACCCGATGACAGGATGGCACCACAGATGAACCCCATGACAACTCGATGACAGGATGGCACCACAGATAAACCTCATGAGGACAACTCGATGACAGGATGGCACCACAGATGAACCTCATGAGGACAACTCGATGACAGGATGGCACCACAGATGAACCTCATGAGGACAACCCGATGACAGGATGGCACCACAGATGAACCTCATGAGGACAACTCGATGACAGGATGGCACCACAGATGAACCTCATAAGGACAACCCGATGACAGGATGGCACCACAGATGAACCTCATGAGGACAACCTGATAATATGATAGCACAGGAGAAAATGTATTTGTCCAATAACCAATTCCAGCCACATGAATAGGACAAAAGATCAGAATTTGAGTTGTATTATCTGATCAATCTGATTGGAACAATGTTCCATATTGGTGGTTTTGACTTGTGAGAAATCCAATGGTGTGAGAAATCCAATGGTGTGAGAAATCCAATGATCATTAATGCTTTCAAGATATTTTTAATGTGCCCAATATCCATAAAAATTCTCATCACCTTTGTGGATCACACCACTTAGCTAATAGTTGCTATGATCAATCAAGTCACTGTGTCATTGAAAAGTGGGGTTTTAAAACAGCAACTAGGGTGATATTTGGGAAAAAACGGAAGTCAGAGATGGAATGAAAAAAAGGTTCACAACCACAATGTCTGCAGTGCGTCATTGTGGTGTGTGAGTCATGTTACAGACCACGGAGCTACTGCAGCAGGTTCCCCTTCCTGGAGGCCATCAGATGTGACCAGTCACACTTGCTCACGACCACGGGACGTGCCGCAACAACAACGTATAATCTGGCCTGTCATGTAGTCGGCTGATAAGTCGAGTTCAAGCATCATTTTGGTCACAAGCAAAACTTGATCAAATATAGTATGATCAATCGCTTGTGACAATTGTTTGCATTTATTTGTTTCAACATTACCTGAGGCATAGGCAGATTCCATATTGAAAAGTACATATTTGATATGATTATTTTATTGTCATTGATTTGATTTGATATGATATGATTTGATTTGAAGTTGGTTGCACCACTTGTGTCTCATGGCCACTCAAAGCTTAAGGC
Source organism: Amphiduros pacificus (assembly GCA_949316495.1). Classification (NCBI taxonomy): domain Eukaryota; kingdom Metazoa; phylum Annelida; class Polychaeta; order Phyllodocida; family Hesionidae; genus Amphiduros; species Amphiduros pacificus. Next base: position 40,748,881 of record OX439003.1, on the reverse strand, counting down.
TTTACACAGAAAAACAACTTGACCAGAAAGTTGTACTGTACTGCAGAATCTGCAACAGGATGTAGCTGCATGTTCCTCTGTGGTAATGCTTGTCCTCATAAAACAATACCCATTCATGTGACTCACGATCCTGCTCAGTGATTTAGCGTCAATGACTTAAAGCTTTAAAGCAATGTTAATTTAGAGGGAAGCAACCTGCTTTTTCACACGATCATGATAACATACTTCTTACTGCTTTCAAGCACTGAATCCTATTAGTTTATCACATCTATTTGTTTTACTTGTAAAAAGCAGCAATCTGAGTTCTAATAACCTCAAAGTCCATTCCATACAGTTGAATATAAAAAAGAAAACTCTTTCAATTTCTACAGTTTTTTGGCCTTATGAATATGATTTTTTGGAACTGCACCAATTCTATTCAAATGTAGTCAGTATTCTCCAAGATGGTAAAGGAAGTTAATATACTGATAAATATCTTCAATTTTTAACTTGAGAATATTAATTCCCATACAGGCCATCAGCAACAGAGATTAAAGAAAAACAACAGCCAATTTCATGGAAGGATGTACATGCCTTTTAGCATGTCTTATTTGCAAGCTCCTGTTTATCATCAATGGAGGCAGTAAACTGCCCCGTTCTGCAGCGATACATCACACTAAAACCTGCACCAGCCAACCCTGCTTGCTACCTGCAGATTGCAAGTTTACGAGGATCCACTAATCCTCTGTGATCTTGACTTTTAATCCTGTGTAATTAATAATCATTTCTCACCCTCACAAAAGCTGGGCCTGGCAAAATCCTGTTCCAGTTATTTCATACATGCCACAAGTTAGGGACCAGATCAATAAGATACTGCACTGGTAAATGTTATATCTAAACAATATCAGGATTTTAAAAATGATCAATATTCATGTCAAAATCATGATCTGGTTTTTATCTTGTATTACATAAATTCTCACATATATTTCTTTCTATTTTAATCTTGATATCATCTTGTTATGGTTTTTTGTTTAAAATATTTATGAGATTAGTTCTGGAATCTATTATCCCATTTGTTGCTAATTGTCTTATATTAAGTGCCTGAACCCTTCTCATCTACTTTGCCAGTCTGGTCATGTCACCAGCCAATGTCATTCATGTTTATGCACACTCCTAATTAAGCTTCATGACCCCGGCTTGACAGTGCCCCCTGGTGTCGTGTTTTCATCATGTGATAAAGTGTGTTGACAAGATACTGGAGGCTCTAAAGTTAATTGCCTCTAGGCGGAGTGTCAATGTGTCATCCTAGTCACTGTGTCACCCCTGTGTCAGGAAAGACATATCTTGATTCTGAATCATGGCAGGAAGATTAGCAATAGATAGGCATAAAGTTAGAGGAGATGATCTCTCCAGGACAAGAATCTGAAACATTTTGGGAAACACGGAATATGAAGGGTATAATCATCTCTGTCAATCTCTCTTTGTAACAGTCTGTGAAAAGACTGTGAAAAGACTGTGACATGAATGTATGAAAATCCCTCTGAAGTTATTTTATTTTCAAAAGGCTTCTGGTAAATCAAAAGATAGGTATGTCTGATACAAATGCTTCAAGAAAAAGAGCAGTTACATTTTTGCATGGACAGACAGATGGACATAAGCCAAAACAATGATGATACTTGACCAAGGGAGGAAAATCACATCTCTCACACAGCATATTCAACACAATGTGATTAGCTCCTAATATTCAACACAATATTCAGCACAATGTGATTAGCTCCAAAATTAACACTAGAATTGTATGTTATATGTTTATCATAATATGAAAATCGTGGTCCATGTCAACAATAAAAAAGGTCTGGGTATTGTCGCTATTTACAGTGCCATGTGTAGTTTCACACTATTATTATGATAATCCCTTTTCCACCACGAAAGAACAATTTCCAAATCCAGAACTTTGCAGCTATTTCTTAACCAACTAAAACTTAAAAGAATCTTTATTTGATTCTGGCTTAAAAAAGTTCTGCAAATCAAATACTACTCCAAGTCCTTCTAATACATAGATGGATCAGAAAAGGTCATCTCGCCATTTTCACTGTTATATAAATAAACAAGACTCTAACCGTTTAAGGCAAAGGTTTAAGCATACCCCACACATTGTGAATTACAATGGGCCCTGAAGAGATAATGACATGACTGACCCAACACACCATCTGACTTGACCTTTGATCTGGCTTTGGCAGACAAGTTTCAGTCAAGCAAAGGATGTAGCCTTATGCAATATTAATGCACCTTCAGTTTGATGATCCCTGCAGAAAAAAACTTATCTTCCAAATATATCTCATGCATAGCCCCATAACCCTACCCAAAGTATATTTCTTTGTTGCGAAGACATATCCACTCTTTCTCAGCAAGAATAAAAAAACAAAAACAATTTCAATTATTTCCAGATTTGTTTGTTGAACTCAATGATGCCTCTATTTATCATTTATGATCTACTTAAAGCCATATTTTTTAGTTCAGGGCAATTGTATCTTTATACTTTCACACATAGCTGGCCTTAACACATAAGCAACATCAGTGAAGCAAAATCTCGGGATTCAATCTCAGCAAGAACACACTTATACTATGACTCAATTTTAAACAAACTATTAATCCTCATACGTGATCCTTTTAAAATAGCACCAAGGCCCATATACGTAACCTTGTTTCTGATAACTGGGTATGGGGTTGGTTGTTTTTCTTTTTTGTTTTTCATTTTTGTTAAATATTTATAAACAAATATATTGAGAGTTGATATATTGAAAATGCATGAAATATTACAGAAACTGTCTTTTCATAAAAAAGTACCAAATAATTTATGGTCAATGGTTTGAACTAGGGTACTAGGTAGGGAAATTAGAAACCAGCTTCTTTTTGGGGCCCAAGAAACATTTAAGGACATGTGAGATAATGAATATTCACTTCCAAGAATGCATGACTCATCTAATACCCTCTGTATCCCCTCAACATGTATTCATAAAGGCAAAAAGGCAAAAATCACTAAATCATTTTCATGACATACTTAATGAAACATATCACACAATCAGAATACAAAAATGTTTTGATATGTTCGAAAAACAATCTGCAGTCATAGACTCTCCTACATCATAGACTAAGGACATAGACATTTTTCACATAACTATGATAACAGTAAATGTGAGACAAATAGGAAGATACCAGGCCAGAAGATATAATTTGATAAGTGCTATCAAAAGCCCTGACCAAGCATGAACTAAATATAATCTTACTACAGCTCAGCTTAACTGAATAAAGTCACACTGCATACTGCATTACATGTTTAAATATGATGGCCAAATTTGACCTGATGTTTAAACATTTGGGAACATTGCATGTCATTTTCTCAAGCTCAGGAATCTGACAATGTAAATCACTCTCATCTCCTGTCCCTCGAAGTAAACAATGGATATCAAGTATTCAGTTGCTGATCAATTCTCCGAATCCTAAAAATCAAGGGAAGGAGGACATCACATTTCATGCTGAGTTGTGCATATCTGACAGTTTTTGTTCACAGTTTGTCATGTCAAGCATTTTTGCCCATATGGCTACTTGTAAATCAGCCCACATCAACATGAACGAAATTGGCTCATCTTCAAATCCAGATCACATCAAACAACCCTTGTGGATATGGAGGCTGGCGTTTAAATGTTGACATCATCTTGATTATGTGCATATCTATGATCGCCAGGGTTCAAAATCAGAGATCAGGACTGAAGTATACTGGAATGTGTTTTACTAGGTCATACACATAGAGTATCTGACTGATGTGGTGAGGAAAATCTCTTATCATGCAACACCAAAACCATAAAAATTATACATTCACTATAATTCAGTTTTAACATGCATCAATCTATCTGCGTGCAGATTTCTTTCTCATTTTTAATAGTTAATTTTCATAAAACCCATTGAGTTTAAATAGAAAGGAGCATAGATATGATGGGAATGATTAAATAATAACATTCTTTAAAAAAACTATGAAAAAATAAATATAATATGCTACAGATAATATGCTATACATCTTTCTCATTTATAATGTTTGTGTGAAAATTAATATATTGAAACCAAATATAATCTATTCATTAAATCATCTGCAGAAAGTTCCTGTTATGAAAACTTTTAGATTATGAGCATTGCTATCATGATAAAATCAAACTAATTTTAGAAGACAAATAAATCATAAGAACCTTTGGAAATGGAATCTGAAAAGAGTAGAATCAATTCAGCAATGTTTGACAATATTTTATCCACTTTATTTTGGAGATGTAATATTCTAAAATAATATTCTAAAATCAACTTGCTGTTTTAAAAATATTTGTGGAAATTTAAAACCAAAAGTTATTTTCAAATACTTTTCTGCAGCATGACTTCAAGTTTATTAAACCTATTTTGTTTATCGGTAAAACATATGATTGAAGGAAATTTCCCATGTTAATGATCAGGTGCTCTTATCATTTAAATGGGTTTGTCAATTGGAATTATAAAATTAGATAAATTTTGTCCATATTGCAGTTAACATATGGCCATTTCATGCAATACTTTACTGGATTGTCTAAAAATCCAAAAACATCAAAAGGCAGCCAATTCGTTATTGATTTAACTCATTTCCACTAAATTTCATCTAATTTGGATATATACCTTTGATAGAGAAAGATCTGCAATTTTCTGACATGTACTGTTGCACAATGTAAGGTAAAAATCTGTGAATTACATCATTCTAACTCTTCACCAAAAATATGTCAATATATTTAAACAGTGTTCTATATTTCCTGCAATTGAAAGCTGAAGTTCCTGGCTCTGCACACCAAATATGAAATGATGGCAATATTCTAAATATAATTTTGTTATTTATCAAGGCCAAAAGAGATTATCTGGATGATTTCTGAGAATTTCTAATTGCCAGATTAGCAACTTAACTCTCAGTGGGAACAAATACACTAAACATAATTTATTAGAAAAACTACTTTCAGAGCTAAAGGTCTGCTCAAGGTCTTCAGAAATACTTGCACACCTGGACCGCTGGGTCCAGGGTATTTTCCAGAATAAATGTTTGAATTGTTACAACCAAATCTCAAGATACAAAATATATGTGTTATTGCCATTGTTTAAGGTTTTATGAACAAAGATGTGCTTGAAAATCTTGCAGTTCTAAATGTTACTCTTCACCTTGAACTAAATTGCGAAGTATCCTGTCTAGATTGCCTTTTACCTAGAGCTTCTTTGTTACTGTCAGTCCATAATGAAAGTTTTCTATAACTCTCTTTTAAGACAATATTTTTGTTTGCTCTGTGCTGATTCCATGTACATTTTTGTACTTTGCTATGACATTGCCAACCAGGTGTCCAATGCATCTTCTTGAAATGTAAGTTGTTGACGAGTCGCTGTGAACAATATATCATGTCTATTGTGATGAACTGTATTTATTGCCAATAATACAAGTATTTTCATTTATAACAGACTTTCACCCTTCAGTCCAAAAGCTGACACAAACTCTTTTCTATCATTATTTAAGCAATTTATTCCATTATTTTAAGATATGTCTGCGGCTCAAGCCCGAGTCAATGGTCAAGTCAAGCCTCAAAAATGAGTTTGTAAATTTTGTTTGCACATTGCAAATAAATTTTGTAATTGTAACCAGTTGGTAACTTGTATTAAACAGTCTTTGTTCATCCTTAACTCAGGTAAAGTTTCTTTGGTTGCAATGCAATATTACCAACAAAGTTACTGATATCTCAGACTGAGATGATACTGACTGGTTTCGGGTTCAGGAAAGAGAGAAGGGGGGTTTCCTGAGAATCTGACAGCTCCATGTTGATAAACTGGGCTGTCATCGGCATGTGTTCACTGGAATTTCAGCTCAACGGAAATTGCTATGTACTAAACCTGATGCTCATCGAATCGACGAGGCTTTACTCTTTCTTAATTACTATATGAATATATCGTCGAAATTGCTCGATGGATAAAAATGTTGGAAAAGATGACACTTACTTTCACAATCTGACAACTTGAATCATGGCGATCGAGACTCGTTCTCGTTCATTCTAGTCACGTGATTGACGTCATTTCTTGGGAATTCCCTATCACATTCACAAGGATCAGAAACAAAAATGTTCATGAGCATTATTTGTGTGTAATTATCTTCAGTGGCGTAGCCAAGTGGTCGGGAAACTGCAACCCACCCTCTAGAAATATAGGAAGGGGAGGAAAAGGGAGGAAATTGGAATAAATAAGAGAAAGACTGCAGAAATACGTATGCCAATAAGGGAAATAAATCTTGCTCAGGGGACTGAATTTTGTGGAGGAAACTAAAAAAAAGGACCTTGGCTGATCTAGGCTGGAAGACATCAACTCCCCAATCCCCACCTCCATCCCCATCCCCCTAGATTTTCACCATTCATTTAATTTTCAACTGGAAATATTTACTCAAAGGTGGAGCCACTTTGCTGGAGGCGACCACTCACAGTTCTATAAATGCCATCGCCATAAATGAAGGACATAGGCTATTTATACAAACAATATAAAATTTAGCCCCCAAAAAATTATAGAGATGTTTGACAATTGAAAATAAGATTTAAAAAATAATAAATCCTGTGACCTTGGGATGACCTTGACATGACCTTGAAATATGAAAATGCTGTTGCACACTAAAACTCTCATTGTTTAAGTCATATTATGAAAGATCTCTCCAAAACAAAACTAACAAGCCCAAGATCAAGTCTGTAGCTATAATAGAACAGATTTTATGGGCCGTTGAATTTTCAGCCCTAGGTCACAGGGATTTTCCATTGATTTCAATGGAGAAAAATTGAAATTGGCCATCAATTTAAAAAGTGTCCCATGTGGATATGTTTGGGGGATGTATAGCCCACTTTTTAAGCCATTATTGGTACAAATGCTATTGTAAAATTTTCTACCTTTTACAAAAATGTGATTTTTATGGATTTCCATTGAAATCAATGTGAAAATCGGGAAAATTATGTATATCTTTCAAATCCAAAAGGCAGAAAATATACCAAACCAACTATTAAAATTCCTTTTGCTTTGCATGCTATTAGAGTTATATTTCCAGCATAATATGGGACATTTTTCATCATTATAATTTCATTGTTTGAAAAATTACCATAAACTACAGTGAATTTTAGCAATATTACCCCTTGGAAATGCTATTCAAATGTATATATAGGCACCATTTTTATGGGAAATATTGTAAATTTGTACTATTATTTGACATAATTTTACTTCTTTTAGGTATTTTTCAATAAATAAATATTTCATTAACCAGTTATCAAACATTTTTTTAGAAAGTATGTAAAATGGTGCAAAACATCACACTGACACGCACTACACATGAATTGGGACCCCTACCCGTTCTAACGCCTATGTCCTAAATTTATGGTGATGCCACACCTGAAGATGATATAAAAGATTATATACTGGACATTTTTTTTTAAGAAAGCCTGCTTAATCCAAAACATGTCTATTATAGATATCTTAATAATGGTTTTAAAGATTTTCCCATGGAAATAAAATGGAACATAACTAGTTGTAATTCTTCCTTGATGTACTCAAAATATTCATCTCAATTTATTTAAAACCCAATCCTGGTTACGTTTTGTTCCATCGGGTAAACTATCAAAATGAGACTGTCAAGCCTTCAACATGTTCAAGTGAGAGTGGGGCAGCTATTTTTTCTTCTAAGCTACAGTTGTTGCAGATGCACCCATAGTCAGATATTGTAATTAATATAATTCATATTTATATTAAAGAATAATGTTCTTATATTTTGAGATTTTGATAACTGGTAAGTATGAAAGATTTGGGAGTAATTTACTATTGTATTTTCCAAAGTATATGAGCATGTATCCGATTTATTTTGTATTAAAAAAAAAAAACATAAAAACAGTTTTCTGTGTTATGACTTGTAAGGGTATTTATTGAACAATTGTGTATAATTGGAATGTATGTTGAGGTAGATACATATATATTCATACAATGCAATGATAAAGTTGGATATGTACAATAAATGTAGAGATAGACATGTATATAATACATGTACTCTATGACTAGATCACAATATATATCACAAGTCTATAATGTCATAACACAATCAAATATCACAATCAAACATTAAAATATCACAGATAGATAAGATAGATACTGAGGTCATGCCAGGGATAATACATTTAATAATAAAAAACAAGTAATTCCATGTGAAGCGCGAGGTGATACAAAAGCGGGAATAATTTGGAATAATATAACTTAACAAAAAGTAGTAATTTTGAGTGAAACGAAGTGAGAATCCTGAAGTACAATTTGGAATAATTATAAAGGACCTCATGGGCACTCCTGGTGCAGATCTTCATATTATTTCTAAAGATCTATATAGATCAGTTTAAGTGCGGCGGTATGTCTCCAGCACGAGGGCGGCGTGATGGTACTTGGCGGACTCCTCCAGGTAGACTAAGCCGCTGCACCCATGGCGCTGGCCTTCACGGGCAAACTGCTGCTGCAGGCGGATGATCATGTCATCGCAGCACATCACTTCATCATTAAGGCACTTGCGCAGGAGCAGAACTGGGCGAGGGCATCCGGCGCGGTCCTCGGCCATCACGAGGTCAGTGTAAGGTCCACGGTGCATGATCTTAGCACGGCCTTCCTCGTCCAAGCGCCACTTAAGGTCGTCATCTAAAAATAGATAAACAAGTAAAATTCGATAAAACATATGAGCTGAGACAATTGTAATCCTTAAAGATATGAATCTTTTATTTTATTTCATTTTTTTTTTTTTTTTTTGTTTTTGTTTTGTTTTGTTTTGTTTTGTTTTGTTTTGTTTTGTTTTTGTTTTTTTTTAATTAATTTTTTTCTTGTTGTTTTTTTTTGGAAAGGAAAATACTTTATTGCTAACCAACTTCAATTCAATCTGAGACTGAGAATTTTCTTCATGGCTTACCATAGAATGCGTTGGTGGCTGAGCTGTTGAGCTGTCGGTTGGCTGTCATTTGCAGCAGGGCTATTTTCAGGGCAATCTGATCCCTGGTCTGAGCAGCCGCACCACGTCGGGAGAAGGATGGAGTGCGAATGGTGACGTCATTTGCGTGGCTATCCAGGCGCATATGATCGCCGCACTCAAAATCCAGAGGGGATTCGCTGATGAACTTCTCAACCTTTACCTAAAATTGGGATTAAAAAGAAAATGAAGGTTGAGTGATAAATTCATTTTAAATTCAATTTAGAAGATTTTCTCAAACAAAAACAACAAAAAAACAAAACAACAAAAAAACAAAACAACAAAAAAACAACAAAAAACAACAAAAAAACAACAAAAACTAAAAAAAACAAAAACAAAAAAGAACAGCAGGCAAATGTTTGCAAGAAAATATGTGCTGTGAATAAAAACATACTATATAAGTCAGTGATATGGAAACTTACTTGCTCAGGCGACTTGTGGGCTTCAACCCAGTCGACAGTCCTCTGTACACTGGGATGGTCTCCTAGACGGTACTCATAGTTAAGGAGATGGAGAGGAGGCAAAGGGTGAGCTGTCATGCGGGCGTGGGACAGGATGGGCTTGGATGGCATGGCCTGGGACGGCATGGCCTGGGACGGCATGGCCTGGGAAGGCATGGCCTGTGACGGCATTGTCTGGGACGACATGGCCTGAGGTTGCTGTGCCATATTGCTCATCTGTTGCTCCAGATCATCCTTCTGCTTCATGGCAAATGCATACTGATTCTTTTTGCCCTTGATGAGCTTCTTGAGGTCAGTGAGAGCTGTCTTGTCAGAAGAGGTGGGGTCCTCCTTGGCTCTGATCTCCAGGAGGTTGGCCACCATAGCTTTCATCTCTTCCTCCAGCTCTGTCATGTGCTCATCCATCTTCTGCACCTTAGAGAAGATCTCGGCATTTCTCAACTGGTCCTGGGCGTCAGCGATTTGCAACTTGAGCTTGCGCATACCCTGATGACCTGAATATCAAAAAAATATATAATCCTATGATTAATCTAGACATTTATCTCCAAATCACAAGAAATATCAGTCACTGCAACATATTTTTGTTGATATGTCACACTTATATATAAAGAAGGTAACATAAACAGTTCACAAGCAAGAATCAAAGACAGTGATTTCCAAAAGACATAAGAAGCTTTGACAAACACTGACCTTCTCTGGTAGGTTTCTTATTCTGAGCCTTGCCAAGTTTTCTGAGTTCTTTCTGGAGCTTCTTGACGTGCTTCTCTGCCTCGGTCTCCTTCTCGTTCTTCTCGGACAGATTGTTCTGAGCCCATCTGAACATCAAGGCCAGGTCCAGACCCAGCACGTTGGAGAAGAACTCCTGAACTGTGGCGAGAATGGGGACGCTTGGCTGGTGGGGTTTAGGCTTCTTGGCCTTCTTGCCACCTGAAAGAAAATATATCAATGATATCAATATAATGTAGTGCGTGTAACGTGAGTAGTTCATTATTCGATTTATGCGTCTCAAGATATGGGGTTCAAATGGTTTTCAAACGACACAAAACCTTCAAGAGCTAAATTTCTTACAAAAGGTGCCATGTCCATGTTCATTGTAGTATATAATACTATAATATTGATAGATAGTCACATGATATATATTAAATAAATGGAAAGATTTTCGAATATTTTTTAAATTGTTTCGCGTGCACTTGACGCAAAAAGACATCCCCGTGTCACTAATGCCATCCAAAACGAGGCAGAACAATGGGGCACAGTTGCTAAGGAAGGTTGCTAAGGGCGGTGAAATATACCAGAAAGGAAAAGCGTTGTTATACGAGTTTTAAACTAACTAAACTTTCCAATTTAAGACAAATAGCACAAGAATTATCAGATAATATTAAAATCCCCTGTCCGTCTCCGCTATTATTTTACATCGATAAAAAAATGTAAAAAAAAAAAAACAGCTAAGAAATGAGACATAAAGTATAATACCTGTGGCGTCATCGGGAACGGAGCGGGATCCCACGCCGGCATCAAGATTCATAGGTTTAGTCTGAAATACAAAGTAAACATGTTCTAGTTTAAAACTTTATCATGTAACACAAACCCAAACGAAGTTTATGTTAACAGAGTTGAAATGTGTGCATATTCTGGCCTTTGAAGACCGAAGTGGCAATTAATTATCGTGATTGGGTATGAAATATTTTGGAAATGTAATTGATTACTGTTTCTATATATCTATATGCTAACATTGATGACTATTAACAATTAAACATGTAAATAATACGAAATATATGGCCCGTCTATGCACAACTTCTGACCTGGGATGAGAATATATGACCGGGGCACAACACACGTTTATTAGTGAATTCTAAGCTGCACAACAGAAAACTTATGAAAAGGCATTCTTATGAATAATTCAGCAAATTAAGGGAGGAAGAAAATATCGAATTGCATATGACACTGAATTACTCGCTCATTAGAGAAATGTTAACCTAAATGGTAAAAGGGCGAAGGACTTTGCAATTATAAAATGGAGGTAATGGTGATCATGTTGCGTATCTTGAATCTTTTTATGGAAAGTATCATGAAATGTAAACAAAATGTCGTGTAATCTTAAACATTTTGTAAATCAAATAAAAAAGACAACCTACCAGAGACATGTCTCTAAATTATAGCTGATAAGCGGTTATAAAACGGCAAATATCAACACTAAGCGGCGGTATTACGAAGAACGGCGACGATACGTCTATACTCTTCTTTGCAACACGGCAAAATGATTGTTTGCTTGTAACCAGGCAAGACAATGCCTTGTTTGCGTCATCGCGCTGTGCCTGCTGGGATTGCAGACTATTGTTCCATTGTTCCCGTGACAGTGACAAAGATGGCAGAGGTTTCTATTACTGAACACATTTCAATGTCTCAATCTCTCAAGGGACAGACTGACTAAGAGATATACTAATATTCTTTACAATTCATAAAAAACAAGTAGAACTTAAAACAGATTCTTTGAACTATATAGTCTTATATTAATTGTTGCTTAATATACGTAAATATAAGCATGCAGCTATCAACTTTTCCAAACATCTCACAAGAGTCCAACAATTAGGCAGAGAAAACTATATTTTCATCCTAAAATAAAAATTGTTCCTACTTTAATATGTATCACTGAATAATGTAATGATTGTTAAGAACAGATTTATCCTATTCATATAAATGTCAATATTCTATGCACATTGTTTTTTTTCGGCGTGCAAAGATCGTTAAGTCTGTTCAGTTTGGAAAAACCTTACTTGGTGGAAATTATCGGTGGTAATTTTTGAAGGTTAACTCTCAGGTAGGTATAAATTGGCAACTATAAAATGAAGATCATTGAGACTTTGATGACGATCATTGAAACTTTGATGAGTAGAAAATATCAATCTATTTTGTGATTTCCTGTCAGTTAGGACATGATTTCTTTTTATAGAAGTACTTTCAAGTTTGTTGACTGTTACCATCCCTTATGAACCATACCCAACCCAGAAAAAATACACCTATCTTCACATCATTGGGATCGTCATTGCATGGTCTGGCACATATCAATCATCACCTGAAACTGCCAGTCATCTCAGAAAATGTTCTATAACCATACCATACTCAAAGGTGACACCTTATTCTTAGCAGCCATGACTGAAAACATGATCAAAGTTGGAGCCCAACCTGTGGCTGAATGAAGGGATTCTCAAATCTACAGTGTTATTACAATCCATCAAAATCAAAAGGCTCACCCCTGGAATATATCTTAATTCAGATGCTACTGTTTAATCAAGCATTAAAGATTAAATCAAATATGGCATGTTATTTTTGGTTCACGATACCACTGAATCTGAACTAATCACAGAAGACTCAACATATATCTTTCTTTAACATTCAACATTTTATTTCAAATAACAACAATATCATATTCACTTTAAAATATTAATTTTCCTTTGTCTTTGACAAAAAAAAAGACATATTCTGATGCAGAGTTAACATGCATAGAAGATATGCATAGAGGCTTTGTCAAATATAAGCCAAATAGACCAGGCAATTAGTTAAAGGAATGTACCCTGGTGCCGACACATTCTAGGGATAAGTGATCAACCGCCATATTAGTGAATATATTTGGGAGACAATTCTGGTATCTTTAATAACATATACCATCAAAAAATTACAAATGCCGGCTTCCATCTCTCAGAAATTTTCAGTAACATAATCATACAAAAATTACAATAAAGTGTCAAAAGACCTGATGGTATATTTTATCGGGTGGAGAAGGTTCCAATAATTTAATTGAAAGAAAAACCCTGTGAAATCTATAATTTATTGACTGGTGATTTTAGGGAGAACAGGTATGTTTCATATTATCTGTTCATTCATATCAATTTAACATCATAAGCCTATCAAAACTAAATGTTGGTTCATACCATTAAAAGTTTGGTTCACATAGTATTGCATCACACTCGATAAATTGGTTCACATAGTTAACAGTTTAGCTTCAACAGTTTAAATATAGCTAATAACATGTATATCAAATACATATTGGTGGACTGAGCCCTGTGTTCATAGTATTCTTCAACAAGAATATGATTTTAGACAACAGTCATTGAGGATAAAACGTTTAAAAAATATATTTTTGTTTTAATTCTTTTGTGAAGACACCATACAACATATATAAAATAAAATAAAAATATCAGGTAAAATATTGATTACAATCTAAATAGTAAAAATAAAGTGAAATATTAATCTATTTTCTAATCTATCACTAATTAACACACCTACAATTGCAATTTACTATATATTTTGTGAGGACATTCACTGATGAAATCTCCCGTCTTCCTTAGACTAGGCTATATTGGCAATATATTTGGACTATAATTAAAAAAACACAGCTTAAATCTGAAGAGAATGGTACCAGTAGCAGACAAATACCAATAGCAGACTGGAACCAGTAGCAGAACAGACTGGAGCCAGTAGCATACTGGAGCCAGTAGCAGACTGGAGCCAGTAGCAGAGCAGACTGGAGCCAGTAGCAGAATGGAGCCAGCAGCAGACAAATACCAATAGCAGATTGGAACCAGTAGCAGACTGGAGCCAGTAGCAGACTGGAGCCAGTAGCAGACTGGAGCCAGTAGCAGACTGGAGCCAGTAGCAGACTGGAGCCAGTAGCTGACTGAAGCCAGTAGCAGACTGGAGCCAGTAGCAGACTGCAGCCAGTAGCAGACTGCAGCCAGTAGCAGACTGCAGCCAGACGCAAGCTGGGGCCAGTAGCAGACTGCAGCCAGTAGCAGACTGGAGCCAGTCGAAAACTAGAACCAGTGTTTGAATGTCATGTGTTTTAATGCTTCTACAATTTTTCAGAATTACGGGTACCTTGCTATTTTGCCCAGCTACTAGTCTTGTTCTGCACTGCCACCATGCAAAAATAAATATAAAATAATATCGGCAGGTCTCTCAACAATTAGTTTTGACTTTACTCAGCTTGCAATATTTGTAATACTCAGTTGCTGTTAAAACTTCCTTCTTGGCTAGAGATAAGTTGAGATCTGCAATCATTTAAAATTGCCCTGAATAAAATATAACAATAAAATACACATCTCACCCAAACAAATAATTGGGGATGGGGTTAAAAAAATTTTTAAAAATCATTTCATTACACTATGCATTACACCAGTATCTTATTTTCAACATCCAAGTACAGCAGCATGAAACTATAATAAGGTTTTTACATTATATATTAATCAAATGCAATATATTCACACAATTTAAGAGAAACATTATTGCAAATTATAGATTTAGTTTATGTTACAGTGGAATAAGTTTAACCACAACTTAAAACTGATTCTGTGAGCTGAAACAACTTTATTTCTGATATTAAATAAATTGTGCACTGAATTTCGGGACTAGTATTTAATAAATATATATTTAGCATCTGACAAATCTCATATTTCTGAGGTATGTATCCTTTTAAACATGTTTCCTTTAAATTCAGCATAAATCTGAGTCTCTGGGACTGCAACTCAGAGACACAGATTGCAGCCCAGAGACAGGGATTGTAGCTCAGAGACTCTAATTATAGCTCAGAGGCTTGGGCTGCAGTTCAGAGGCTCAGATTGCAATTCAAAGGCTAAAACTGCACTTCAGAGGTTAAGATTGCAGCTCACAGACTCAGGAACAAAAAATTATTACAATAATCTTGGTATTGATGTGGTTCATAACTTTGATAATGTAAACTTGGAGCAATCAATTGCATCAAAATATCTATGATTATATATAATAATAAATATCATTTATTTAAATTTAAAAATAAAAAAATGGATATAATCTGCAAGTTCTGTTTATCACAATTGTACAACACACTGATTAAGTATAATTTCACTGGACATTATAACCATATTAATATTACACTAATATGAACTTAACCCACTTACCCTATTAGTTACCTGTAATCTGCACAAGATCATACAAAATATAAAACACAGTATATAAACCACAAACTGACCACCATTCACTTGTAAGCATCTTAGTCTACATCTTCACTCAACTTAGAAATTAACCAAAAAATAAGGCCAAGACATTCAGGATTCTGAACTCATGTTTTTGGTGTAAATCAAATTATTTTATATATATATTTACAATTCTATTTGTAGATATGATAAAAATGATTGTAATAAATATAAATACTGTGCCCATCATTTCATTTGAGTGCCTTTTCAATACTCTTCATCTGACTCCTTGATCCATACAAAAACTTGGATGAAGGATCTATTGAGCTAATAGTGAAATAATAGTAGCCTAAGATGAGACAATGTTCACTGGGAATACAATGTCCACTCTCACAACTTCACTTTGAACATTTATCTGTTAGTCATGTGCACTTTCAGTATTAGTAAATCAATCATTAATCAGGGAAACAGAATGCAAAACTAAAATGTAATGTTTCATTAGAGAATTGTTTTTCTCTACAAACCAAATTCATTGTACATTTAAATCTGGCCATTTAATCTTTTCATATGTCCAACAAAGTGACAGGGTCAGAAATCACTCGAATTGCTATTTAGATACCATTTTCATCATTTTTATAATTTAGATTTTTAATCATAAAAAAGATCTCTGATTCTGGCTTTTCTCATAGTTTCTATGTCTTTCCATGCTTATTTTAAGTGCATTTATCATCAAAATCACAAGATAGTCCACACCATTCTCTGGGATTCACACTATTAGAGGAGTATAAAGTTAATACCATCATGTCATGCCAGTCAGACACCAGAGGGCAGCACACTATTCATATCCACTTACCATCATTATACAGAGTTGTCATACAATACTTAGGAGTTCATCACACCAGGCCCAGAATCTTTTACCTACCATATTTTTGTGACAGAAAGTTCAATGTTTGGTTAAGGTTTTTTAAAGAAAAAAATGCCAATTAGATTGCTTTGACACTTTTTGTTTTAACTTGTGGAATTGATGCTTTTCGGTGAAGTTATGCCCAGCTAGTATGTTCTATCACCAAACTTATGGGATTTTGGGGATTTTTTTCATAAAAGTACTAAAATTCTGAGTGACCAATTTAGTTTGGAGAACAATTAGATAAACATATATGTTTTAATATTTTTTAAAAGTTCAGTTGGTCTGTCATACAATTCAAGATATGCACAACATCAAAAAGACCATAATGTGTCAAAAATAATTAAATTTACAAGAGAACAGCAGACTAAATATTCAAACCAATTAATTCTCTGAAAATAAATATAAGTATTAGGCTAAAGATAAGATTGACCAGTATCAATCACTTGTGAAGTGAACAAATTTCAGTTTTGCTTTATCTTGACTGGTTATTGCTTATCATAGAAGGCATGGCCCTAATTCACCAAGATATAATATATCTTTTGATGTGTATTTCTTATAATAGTGCATTAGGGCAGAGAAGTGCTGGATCACATTACGTGGCTGGCATAAGGTTTAATATAATGCTGCTCTTATTGTCATTATATGAGGAGGAGTATAGTACTGGGAAGTTGTGTTGCCTTGAAACAACCACAAAAATGATTATCTTATAAATGCAGCTTTCCCCAAGTCACTATCATCATTTGTGAAATATATAATATTCTGCGAATTTTGAGTATTTTGTTTAGAATTAAGAAAATCCATATCTCTAAAAAATGAGCACAAATTTGGTTTAAGAATGTGTTACAAAAAGCATGATTTGCTTTCATATAAATATAAGTGGTCACGTTTCTATTGTTATACATAATTTCTATAAAATATCTTTTTAGGAATCACAACTTGTGGTAGGAATTTCTTACTTTTAAAAATATCACACATTAAGTAAGCAAGTTAGTTTTTTTTATCTTATCTTAGCTTACTTAACTGAATCTGCTGAACACAACCTTACGAGCATCTGTCTCTTAAGCACGCTATACAGCACTCTCATATATAACTGATGATATAGACACGAAAGAGTGCACAGAATTTCTTACATTATCTTGATGATTTGGGGAATCTTCTGAAAGGCTGGCTGTCGAGTTATATTTCTTCTCTTGATGACTCTGGGAATCTTTTGAAAGATCAACAGTTGAGATCTTTTTATTTTCTTGATTACTTTGTGAATCCTCTGAAAGAATATTTTCACCATGGTTTTCGACCTGGAGATTGACTGCAGAGTTATTCTCACTTTCTTGACGACTGTGAAAATCTGCTGAGAAATTGACTGTTGAGTTCTTTTCATTCTCAGTTTCTATCCGGGATTCCTTATCATAAAAGTTTTCTTTCTTGAGAAATATTTCAGCATCTCTGACTCCTTTATCAAAATATGATTTAAGGTGTTCCACTCTTGGAGGGAAGAAAGCATGGAGACCCCGAATCAGATTCCTGTGGTGAACCTGAATTGATAATAACAAAAATGTCTTGTATGCATATAGCGAATAGTACATCATACTTTTTGATGACGTGACTCTGACTTGTAAATCTTGCAAGAATATAACATAATTATCGCTTTAGAAGATTAGGTAATATCAAGTGTCACTGGTGGATATACCCCACTATAGCACATATATTCAACTGTCCATGTTTTGTTGGATAATATAATGATTGACAAAGATCAAAAAGTATGAAATTGATGGTTGTATATATATATATATATATTGCGCATACAATCATCGCCTTCACGCACTGACCATTCTTCTATGCGGAAAGATGAAAATTAATACATCGATCATCTGACTTACATATTTGAAGAGAAGAGCCCAAAAGCTAAATTTTGACTTGTCAATTTTGTAATTCGGAAAAGAAATGACAAAGTAGCACCAATTTGTATGTTTTTGTAACAATTTGCTTCTTCCGCACATGCACAATGTTACGTAGGCGAGGTCACTGGGTGCATTTTTTGTAACAATTCATCTATACAAATATTGTCAACTTTTCTATGACAAAAAGTATGATGTGCTATTGTATGCGCAATATATGTATATATATATATATATATATATATATATATATATATATATATATATATATATATATATATAGTTATATATATATATATATATATATATATATATATATATATATATATATATATATATATATATATAGTTATATATATATATAGTTATATATATATATACACACAACCATCAATTTCATACTTTTTGGTCTTTGTCAATCATTATATTATCCAACAAAACATGGACAGTTGAATATATGTGCTATAGTGGGGTATATCCACCAGTGACACTTGATATTACCTAATCTTCTAAAGCGATAATTATGTGTTATATTCTTGCAAGATTTACAAGTCAGAGTCACGTCTTTGTGCATACGATCATAGCCTTCACACACTGACCATTCTTCTGTGCGGAAAGATGAAAATTAATACATCGATCATATATAAATATAGCAGTATTAAGTTAATATTATACAACATCATCAGCTATTTTGGTTCTTTCAGTTGTACCTGGAAGTCTTGGCCATTAATGTTAATGACCCAATGTGTCCAGCGTGGGCCTTTCTTATCTTTGGGACTAATTTCCTGGCCGCCAGAGAAGGGTGACACTTTGATGTTCCTGGCTCCAGGGATGTATGGTAGATTTTCAGTCATACCTCCATCCACATATTTCTGTAAAGTTGTAAAATACAGAGAGTTGGTACAGTGACCCAAGACAACATCATGGAGCAAAAGTGGAAGATATTAGAATATCATTACAAACTTATATTAGAGAGAGAGAAGGTGTAACCTTTGTTGTTGAACTCACCTTTCCCTTCCAGACAACTGGTTTCTTTCCAGTGATATGTGGCACATAGCTTGATCCCAGCATACACTGAAACACATGTGGGCCATTGCTAATATCTATTTGAATAACAACTTCCAATTAATTAATTATGAATCTTATTTTACATACAAATGTGATAACCTTTTTTTCTAATTATGATTATGATATGCAGATGGTATTTGTTCCCCCATAAATAATAGAGAGTTATTCAAATGCTTTTCGAAATTCTTGTCTCCATACCAATGGTCAATACACTATAGGAATTTTTGTAATATTTGTTGCACATTGGACTATTGCTGTGATTTTTGTTGTGTCCTGTTTGTCACTAGGTGGCATGTAGATCCTGACATTTGCCAGGGAAACTGCAATTGAGTTTACATGTGCATAACAGGTTTTCCAATTATGTCTGTGCCCAGAATGTACATACAGAAAAGGTGAAAACTGGAAATGTCAGAGTAAGACGCATTAAGTATTGATGAGATGCAGGTAAAATATTGTATCTGAACTGGGTAATGTAATTGCGCAATATGATGGAAACAATGTGTAAGATGTCATATCTGATTGTAATTATTGAAGCAAAAGCTTGCATATGTTCGCAATTATGCAAGATGTTAACAGGACAACATATACCGGTAACTAAAATCTTCCCTCAGGATTTTAGAAATATATGTTAATTTTTTCAAAGAGAATTCTGAGATATTACTTGTTAAGCTGAGATATTAATTGATAACTTCCGAAACTAGAAAGTTTGTGAGTAGCACAAAACTGAAGTCAGCACAGTATTTGATGCATACAAGTTCATGCACTATCCTACTCACAAATGTCAATCTCTTTTGTGCTATGAGTCGGTCAAAGCAATCTAGTTACATAAATTATTCTCCAAATCATGAACATATTGTACATGATACCTATATTTACATACATTTACATGATATCATGATTTAATCCTCTCTGATTTGTAAAGGATTAGATTCACAATATTTTGGAAGTTGTGACCTATAGGGCATTTAAGTAGGTAATTTTGACCTAGTAACATATTTTTTTTCCAAAAATTATGAATATAGATATTGTGTAAGATAAATGTAATGAGAATACATACTATTTGTAGTGTTTTGCAAAATATCCCAAATAGCTGATTTTGAAAATCAGTTCCTGTGACCTTTGGAAAATTGCCCAAGGTCACCCAATATCGAACTTATCAAATCCCCTCATAGGTTGATCACATATACTAAGTTATATTAATATTGTTGTATTTTGACAGAAAAAAGAGCATTCACAAGCGAAGTTGCTCTTGTACTGATCATGACCTTGACCTTGACCTAAGGTCATAAAAATTACATTGAAATAAATTACCATGGATGTTTAAATAAATTTACACAATATCAAGATCTAAACTTCTCTGATTTGTAAAGGATTAGATTCACAATATTTTGGAAGTTGTGACCTAATGGGCATTTAAGTAGGTCATTGTGACCTTGTTACATAATTTTTTATGAACAATGATATTGTGTAAGATAAATGTAGTGAGCATACATACTATTTGTAGTTTCTTTTGTAAAATATCACAAATAGCCGATTTTGAAAATAAACTCCTGTGACCTTGAAAATTGCCCAAGATCACCCAATATCGAACTTATTCAAGCCCCTAATAGGTTGACCACATCTACCAAGTTATATCAATATTGCTGTATTTTGACAGAACATATAACATTCCCAAGCGAAGTTGCTCTTGTGCTGATCATGGCCTTGACCTTGACCCAAGGTCATAAAACCTGCACCAGAATAAATAACCATGGATATAAACATATATTTACATGATATCAAGATATAATCTTCTCTGATTTGTAAAGGATTATAATTAGATTCACAATATTTTGGAAGTTGTGACCAAAATGACCTTTAAGTAGGTCACTGTGACCTAGTTACATATTTAAAAAAAAAATATGAATAAAGATATTGTGTAAGATAAATGTAGTGAGAATACATACAATTTGTTGTGTTTTACAAAATATCACAAATAGCTGATTTTGAAAATCAGCTCCTGTGACCTTCAAAATAGCCCAAGGTCACCCAATATCGAATCTATCTGAGCCCCTTATAGGTTGATCACATATACCAAGTTATATTAATATTGCTGTATTTTGAAAGAAAATAGAGCATTCACAAGCGAAGTTGGTCCTGTGCTGGCCATTACTTTGACCCAAGGTTACAAAAAGTTTAGCCCCAAAAAATTCCCAGGCCTACATATTATCATTTTATGGTATCTAGTCCTTATGTCCAAGTGTAAAGGAATGATGAAGAAAACAAAGTGCGGCAGTGGATGCGGACGCGGTGGAAACGGAGCAAGTACATAAAGTCAGCTTGTGCTGACTTAATAACTCAATAGACTTGCAGCAAAATTTGTAATTATGTCAACCATTTTTGGGACAAAATGAGTCTAGTATTTACCTTAAAATAATTAACTATTTCTCCTGTTCACATGAGTTCAGAACTGATAAAATCTATTCTGTTAGTATATTCTTTGTGGAGATATCACCAAAACTATATTTTAGAACCATGCCTTCTCTTTGTGCCAATGGAGGTTTCATCGCATGAAAAACTGCCCTTTGACACCAGGTGGCATATCATAAAAAGATTTATATGGAAATAAACACAAATTTTTAGTATTTACTCAGCTTTGCAGATTGTGAACAACCAATTTAGCAAAAAAAATGTTGGCCTTTAATTCTTTTTTTTAATCCAAAGAAAATCGGGCCACATGAAAAAATAGAGGGTATTCATTTTTTGAGTTACTTCATCTATGAATATCTCAGAAATCTACCTCGTAATTTCAGAGGAAAAGAGTTTTACAGATTGAGAAGTCCCCATTTGAATGCATTTATTAGCTATGAAGACAAAGTCAGTACAATAATAAGTGTTTGAACCCAAGTTGCAATGATTTTTTCTCAAAATATTTGGGTCAGTAATCAATCAGCAAAAGTTGCTCTGTTCTGATGTTAGTATTGACCTCCCCAGCAACCTTGAATTTAAGGAAATGATTGAAAAAGCATGGATAATTTCTGCTCATAAATAATAATGATATAAATTTATGATTAAAAATTACCAAAACAAAAGTTGACATGAAATATTATAAAGTAAGATTACAAAGTGAAGAAGCCTTTGGTGCAAAGCTGAACATTATAATTAGGTTTTATGTTAGATATGATCATTGCATTGCAATATCTCCCTGGTGCAGTCAATAATCCAATATAGGGCATATTGTATTTGCAAATACAGTTCATGTTGGCAAATAATGGATGTCAACAGGACACAGCTGGGAGATGCACTATTCATTGTTGTTTGCCAATGGTACAATGAATAAATAACAATGGTTATTAGATACACCATGGATCCTTGAATCTTTTTGTGTCATTTTACATTATTCAGACATCACCTGGGCATTCTTGATTTTGATCAAAAACATTGAATAAAAAAGGCAATTTGAAAGTGATGAAGGAGACTGAAATCGAACGAAGGAACATGTACTAAATAAATTTGATACAATCTGAAATCTGAATACAAAAAGGTTGATTGCTTACCTTGATAAGATCTTCTCTGGTTTCATATTGAGAGATCAGGTAGTTTTTATGACCTTTAGTTAGAGATATGAAGAGTCTGTCTGAGGCAAGTTCATGAGCATTTTCTGGTAATAGGTCCTCAATGAATTTTTCTAAATCATCCAAAATACTGACACCTGGTGTGAGAAGTCCCATCTTCTTCTTGTAAACATCACCCGCTGATTCATACAGGAATTTAATACATGACTAAGGAAACAAAAGCAAATGAAAAATATTACAAAATGAAAATAAAAAACAAGGTTGTTTTTTTTATCTCCATTGTATCACTTTAAAACTGAGCAATGTTATTTGAACTTTTCAGATGATTTTTTATCTATTTTTTTTTGTAAAGGGTTTTATATATGACAAATTTTGGAGTTGTTTATGGTGTAATGTTGTACCTGCACTGCCTCCTCGTCATCCCTGGTGGCAAGAAGAGTGGCAACTAGGGCTCCGGCAGAGGCTCCGCCAAACTTCTCCACACATTGCAGGAAGCCACGCCCATGCTGAACCAAAGTCTGGGCAACTCCCAAGTGGTAGATCCCCAGAAATCCACAACCTGAGAAATGTCACCCACATATATTCTGTATTATTCAGTAATGGAAACAATAACCTGACAATTTATAACTCAACTTGGTGTGGTTTTCTGCTGGAAATCAAATACATTAAAAAGGCCCATGTAAATTCTATTGCTATAATATTCATTTTCCTTTACTCTCCAATCCCTCCATTTATGTTTATAAAATGCCCTTTCTTGAAGTAAAATAGTTATCACATTTACAGAGTATCGAACCAATTTAACAATATAGATATTGGTAAATGGAAATACTGTATGCTTAAATGATTGAGTAAATATAAATATATTAAAGGAAATTTATATAATAAATAGTCAATTTATGACAAAAAGTCATCTGCCTTTACATATTTTAATGAATATCTCATTAAACAGATCACAATTAGACCTTAATTCATGAGAAATACATTAAATTTGTGCATACCCTCAAAAAAAGAAACAATAAGATATTTAATTACAGAGGAATGTATATTATAACTGAGAAGGGTTGTGCGATTTTAATGACAAATAAGAACAGGATTCAAGGGCAGTACAAACCCATGCAAATATCTGTAAAACATCAGGATTTCTCCAAAACTTCCTGTTCTAACTCTTGTTCATACAGGATAAGCTCAGAGATTCACTGTAGCTGAACCCTATATGCACATCTGGGACAATAATGAGGAATTCCTCACATCAGCATGTATCAAAATACAAATGTGCCAGGATGAAGGGAATAAATCTAACAAGATCCATGATAGTTTTTGTGATGATAATCTTTGCAAATATCTGGATGTTGACAAGAGGAATTTCAAGGTATGATCTTTTTTTTTTTATCAAATTGAAGCTGAGGCATGCAATATTTTTTATGAAATCTCCATGCATATGTAATATATTATTGCATTTGTATAATATTAAACAGATGATTTATCACCTATTCTACATGTAGAGCTAACGACCATAAGATTCACGCAATCATAGGATTGGCTGATAATCAGAAAATTATCATTATCATCTTGGCTGTTTTACATCATTGACATCTCATAGTTTTTGGGCTCTTCTCTTTAAATATGCAAGTTTGATGTACGATATATTAATTTTTATTTTTCAACACAGAAGAAACAACAGTGCACGAAGACTATGATCGTGTGCGCAAACCTGTGACTGACTTGCAAATCTTGTAAGAATATAGCATATGCACATCACTTTATAAGATAAAGTAATGACAAGTTTTACTGATGGATATACCCCACTATAGCACACATATAGATAACTGTTCATGTTATGTCTGGCTATTTACTTATTTATTGACAAAGACCAAAATGGCAAAATTGCGCAAAATGGGAAGTCGTTAGCCCTATATATTTCCTTTTGGATTGATAAAAAGAAGATTTGGAGAATAACAATTTTCAATGGAAAAACATTTAGTTTGCAAAAGAGTGATTTAATTGTACTAACTATAGCATGATATTAGTCTTCTGGAAAGCTTTGAATGATGTAAAGAACACTTAAGTCACACAATGACAAGTATTACGATATCACCTCACATATCATGATACTGATATTTAGAACAAATGAATTTTACTTTTTCAATCTCATCAAAAGACAAATAAGTTCTGAAAAAAAGACAAGGAAAAAACCTTCAAATGACTACCTGCGAATGACACGTTGAACCTCGGCATCTCTGGTGGTGCATCCCATCTGATATCCTCCGATTTTATATCATCATCCTCATCTTGACCGCTTACTGACTCTTTGGGGGATGAAACTGACTGCGTCTGATCATTTGCCATCATCCTGTGACATATTTTAATTTTGATATACTTGATAAATGGACCTACTTATATTTAAAATCATCCATAATGTTGTAGTCAAATAACAATAATTTGGATTTACTGTATGCTTTTCTTGGAAGAAGCTTTGCAAAGACAATTGGTCAAAATGTAATTTGCAGAAATGATTTTGGATTGTGTTGTAGCTAACCTGGTAAATACACACAATGTTGCATCACTGATCTCAAAATGTAATTTATACATATATAAATGTCAACCAGGAATATCAAAGGAGTGTTACCACTAAAAGGATACATGGAAGAGGACAGAGCAGGAATGGGCTTGTTTGTAAACAACATTGTTATGTGAACAGAAGAAATTAACTGGGGAGGGAGGGTGTTATCAACAGTTTCCTGATTGCTATTGACAGTTATACAGGTATATCAGCCTAGCTGTTCAAAATATATCAAAGCATTGTATGTGTAAATGCTTTAAAGAAATTGAATGATTATCATAAACCCTGATAACATATTTAAAAAGTAATGTCACATTACATTAACTTTTTACTTGAAGATATGTATTGTTTGTGCCAGTAAAGGATTTTCATGTGATAAGTCATCTAACATAATTATTGACTGATCAATGATTGTATATTTAATCTATAACATTCCAAACATCAAAAACAGACTATCTGTGTTACAGAAAAAAAACAAGATGTAAATAAATTCCTTTACCTGTTAACTGGTCACCACTTGTTATATTTATATAACATGCAAGTAGCAGTGGATTTAATCTCTTGCCATCTTAAAGGTATTAAGCACCAATCCTGTTTTCTTGGTTTTGCAACAGTATATATACATATGAACACCATGACAAATTAGAGTCTGACATCCAGCAACAAGAAAAGTTGCTATAAGACATAGAAGTTGCACAGTCTGTATCAGATTATCTCAGCCCATGGCTGCACTTGACAGGTAAACACGGTAGTTATTTGACCTCAATTGAGAGTGTGCAATTGAGGCTCAAAGTAGGGTAGCACTGTTTGACGTCATTTTGGTACTATTCAAAAGACAATCGGGTTGGACACAATCAAGGTCACTAGAGGCAGTCACTTAACATGAAAAATCAAACTTGTGACCTGCATTTCTAACTTATGTTTTATTAAAATGCAAGGTCTCCATGTCCTAAATCCAAAATCTTTTTGCACAAGGACATACCATTAACATTTTATGGCTGCTTAACATACGTGTGTTGGAATACAAGTGAAGTCGGCCCCCAAGTGAAGTCGGCCCCGCCGTGGGTAGGTGAACTCGGCCCCCAAGAGAAGCCGGCCCCAGTCACTCTGTACCGGCTCAAAACTCATGAAATCTCCTTCGAGAAGGCTATTTGACCCTAAGGGCATTAACTAACCCTAGGGACCCTCGGTAGCCGTTAATTTTCTTCCGATAACTTGATATTCTAGTCACCTAAATGTGGGGGCCGACTTCTCCTAGGGGCCGACTTCTCTCGGGGGCCGACTTCACTCAGGGGCCGACTTCACTTGTTACCGTGTGTTGCAGGGGGTACGTACCCTACAAACTGTATACACTGATTTTGGATCATTAAGAAATCTTATCCAAATTAGTTATATTAATGAAACAAATATAAAGCAAATAATTTAATATAGTGTATATAATGTTCTAACATAGTTAAAACTAAATTTGGACAACCAAAATTTTAAATATATAGAGAAAAATAACATTTTGATATTTTCAGTACTGCTCCAAGCAAAGATTATGACAACAAATTAACTTCAAATGAATCTCAACTCATAATGCTTGTCAACTGCAGATAAAGAAAGAATATTTGTGAAAGATATAATATGCAACTGCCTAAGTATTTCACTTCTTATTGTTTTGAAAAAATTGATACATTACCTAGGGTACATACTCTACACATAAACTAACACAGAAACAACACTGATTTTCACAACAAAAATGAAATTGAAATATTTACAAAACTGATTTTTATTTTGAATTGACTTGCAATTGACATTCCATAAATTTGTAATACTTAGATATCTTCTTGAGCATCAAATAATTCTGTTACAGTATTGGGATGGGCTTCATCAAGGTCTGAATGTACACTCGGCAGTATTACAATGCAATAAAATATTTTTTGATGTCACCAAACATTTAAGATGTTGCTTATGATAACAAGCTGAATAATACCTTTTAGATAAAAACATAGACCATGAATCAGTGTACTATTTCCAAAACAATAAATATTTTGATGTCCTATACTTATTAAAAATAAACTGTTATGAATGTGCATTGTGTGCTGTACCTTTTTGTCAAGTTAAAGTTAACAACTAATATAAAGGATACATTGCACAAACAAGGTATATTTTGACTAATTATAATCCATTTAGTTTGTTTAGGATTGTCTGATGTATGACATCATGGCAAACCTGGATATTTCACAATACCTCAGAAAAAAATGTGTTTTTTTTAAAGGAATTTCTGGTTTTAACCCCTGTAATAAAAAAATCTACATTTCTAATAATGATTGATTATATTTTATAGTTGTTTATACACGTACAATATAGGTACAAAAATATATTTGACCAATGTTGAGTATTGTAAGTGAAATAATTGTTGGTTGAAAATGAGATGTCTTGTCTGTTTGTAGTGTACGTACCCCCATCATAGCATATGTACCCCGTTGTACAAAGAGATGTTAGTCTTGATAGAATTTTAAATCATTTATGTTGTTTGTAAAGTGATGAGATGTTAAGTGGACAACTCTGTTAAAAAAACAGGTTTGATAATTATGTTTTGCCTTTTAACACAAAATTTCTAAAGATATGAAACATGACGTTGCCTCTATATTTTTAATTGTAATCTTGTTTAATTTACTCATTTTGGCTATGTTCTTTGAATAAGAAGTCCACAAACTTTTGTACTTGATGGATTCATTGCTCTGTTTAGTTCATAAATTGTTATGAGCCACCTAGTCCAAGGGTGATCAGTATTTGGTAAATATTACTCAAATGTTGTAGTGTACGTACCCCAGAAGCAATTACATTTTAGTAAGTTCATGGAGTAGACTATACAGACTTTTATGATACTCATTTTACAATTAAATAATTATCAAACCATTTGTATTTACTTTTTATATACTTATTCAAAATGAACTTCAAAGTTTCACTTGGTCTGGCTAATGAATTTGGTAGAAATTCAAATATTACCAAAATTATTGTAAGAAATTTTGTGTAGAGAGCAAACACATAATTATTAAACAATTTCTAAAACTGTTGTTTTGTTAAACAGAGATGTCCACTTGACATCTCATCACTTTACAAACAATATAAATGATTTTAAAGTCAACCAAGTCCAACACTAACACCTGTGTGAACAAGGGGGTACGTACTCTACAAGGGGGTACGTACACTACAATACAGACTTCACATCTCATTTTCTGGTTTTGGGAGCATGCTTTCAACCAATATTTATCTCACTAATAATACTCAACAGTAGCTCAATATGACTGTATAATATGAATTAGTTATCTTTTCTTGAACTACCAATTCACATGGGGGTACGTACTCTACGCATTTTTGTTGAAATTCTCCTCAAAACATGATATGGCATAATATTCACATAACAATGATTTGACTAACTTAAAATATTTATTTGTTTATTCCTTCATATGATATTGTCAAATGAAGGTATTTATTAATCCATTTGTGTTATTAATATTAGAAATGTAGACAGTGTTTTATTATTGGGGTTTTAAACCAGAAATTCCGTAACAAAACACATATTTTTCAGTGGTATCGTGGAATATGCAATTTGCAGTGATACCATACACCAGACAATCTAAAAAAACTAGAGAAATAATTAGTCAAAATATGACTTATTTTTGCAATGTAACCTTTAAATTAATTGTGAAATTTACCTTGACAGAAAGGTACAACACATAATGAACATTCGTAACAGTTGATTTTTCATAAATTTTGGACGTTAAAATATTCACTGTGTTGGAAGTAATGCACCGATTCGTGATTTCTTTTTTTTATTTAAAAGGTATCATTCAGCTTGTTGTCATAAGTGGCATCTTGAATGTTTGGTGATGTCAAAAAATATTTCATTGCATTGTAACACTGTCAAATGTACATTCAGACCTTGATTGTGTCCAACCCGAATACATTTCATGATGTCATAAGCATATTACCATGCACTTTTGACGTCATTTTACCTTTCAGTGCCTCTATGATGACACTCAATGTAAAAATGACGCCAAGAAAGGAGTGTGCTTTCATTAGGGGCCTATATATTAGGTTCATGTTCAAGTAGGTTTTACAGACAATGATGGGTGTTATCTAAATTTTGTTGATTGGCTGGACTAACCAATTTTTTTCAGGACTAGTGTATCTACACACTTAACTGATAAAATATATAACCATGGTTATTCATTATGCTCAATTAAGTGCTGGGGTCAAAAGTTCATGATCCAGTCAATCTGACGTCATTATCATGATTACATTGTAACAAAGTTGCGGCCCAAGGGAATGTTACAAAATGACGTCATTGAGCCAGAACAATAGGGACGTCAACGTCCCTCCCGTCCGTTACCGGTGGTGGACGTTGCCGTCCTTCCCGTCCATTAGGGGTTATAATGCCCTTAGGATCAAATAGCCTTCTTGAAGGAGATTTCATGAGTTTTGAGCCGTTACAGAGTGACCTGGGCCGGCTTCTTTTGGGGGCCGAGTTCACCTACCCACGGCGGCGCCGATTTCACTTGGGAGCCGACTTCACTTGGGGGCCGACTTCCCTTGTGGGCCGACTTCACTTGGGGGCTGACTTCACTTGGGGCCAACTTCACTTGGGGGCTGACGTCACTTGGGGGCCGACTTCACTGGTATTCAATACACTCAATTGATAATGTCAATGGTTAGTTACCGCTGACTCTGGACAGCAAGATAATTATAACATGCTTCTCTTGGGTTCCTTCTCTCGATCTCCGGCTCTCAATCCCCAGCTCCAGGTTCTCAGGAACGTGTACCAAATATAAATACATCAGACTTGAGCAGCCAACGAGAGAAATGCATTCATATGACAACAACAACGTACCTGGACATACTCTGGGAGAACTGTGATTTCTTGCTCAACCAGCCTGTTGCAGAAAAAAATCCGGGGCTCTGTGACTGTTGCAGCGAACCACCCCCGTGGATGATGTTCAGACACGCTCGCAGGCGCATTTGTGGCTCCTTAAATTCATACACCTCTCTACCGCAAGCACCACGACCATGCTCAGGTATTATTACACTCCATATAATCGAATGGTCACCACACAAGTGCAAACTTTGGAGCAATGTCAAAACTTTATCGATCGAAAGTAAACAACGATTGGGCCAATATCCGGATCCGCTTTAGGGAGCAACTCGTAATTTTAAAGGAGTGAAATTTACTCCTTCAAACTTTCGTTATCGATTCAATTTCAATGATTGATAAAGTATATGTTATATTGTATTTTGTCGAATATCATGTGCTCACAATAAATATTTTCAAATATGTTTTTTTGTCTTGAACTTGTGTGCAACAAAAAAGTAAGAACTATCCCTGGCTCGCGTCGTCTGCTACAGGACTTCCGACCATCTGTCAAAACCCGCGGAAAATTTAGCGTGATGACAGGTAAGAGCATATTTTTTTCTCAATGACAAGACTCAGAAATTAAACTAGTTTGACGGACAGAGTTCGGTAACCCTTGTACTTACCTTTTATCATTGTGTCCTTTTTGTAAGGCCCTTTGGTGTGCGGAAAGATCAATCAGATCATGGCCAAGTCAACACAAATCTCCTCTTTTTGCTCAAGTGTCAGTCCTCTTTTAGTTTTACTGGGCTTGACCCTGCACTTCAGATACAAAACTAAATGTGTGAGGCAGATAAAAGGTTCACTCCCACATGTTATAGATCTGGTGTCATTGATATGGTAAGAAAGTCGGTTCAAACTTCCAGGAATGCATTGCAAGTATTTCCTTTGAATTAAAATTAAATCACATTGGGTCAATGATTGACCAAATCTTAATTGACAAAGCCTGTGAAAGGACAGAACAATAACTTAATTATTCAGGGGAGGAAAAAATCTATCTCATCACAAATAAAGGCTTCTCTTAACAGTTATTTTTCTCCATCAAAAGATCTTACCACTGCTTGAGTGACCCACAAGGCACAATATTGAAGCGATAGGGTAAAGCAATATGGCAACGGTCTCTATTTTCCATGGCCTAGGATGCCTAATGTGTATCTATATCCTATGTACAGTGACCGACAATCAAATCAGGACATTTTCATGTTTTTGACGCACATGAGTAAAAACTGCTCTCATCGATAAGTAGATCATCAACTGGAAATGAATGTAGAGTAAGATTGATACAAATTCATTATCCATTGAGTTATTGGGAAACTGACATGGGTCATGCATTTAGCAAACCTGCAGTTTGTCCGAGTTTTGTTTTGAGTCATACGATGATGTTTGGTCATGTGACCACTGTCATAATTTTGCAGTGACAACATCACTCGTGCCGTGGAAACAAATAAACACTTTAACGCTTTGAAAGGCAGTTGGAATACAAGATAACATGTGAGACACAATATTTAGCTCAATTGCAATTAGTAAAGCACATTTTTACTTGATATTTGACTGAGTTAAAAATGTCTGAGTTTCAACTGCCAGTTTCGGACACTTGCCGATCACTGCAGTCTAAATATTGAAAGAATCAAATCTCATGTTAGCTTGTTTTCTTCTGTAGATCTGTTATACATGCATGCAATGGTGACTGGCTGTTTCATACAGGCCCCTGTTGGACCGCAACATGTTTGACTATGCCTGTTCGACTATGATTTCAATTAAATTACCTACTTTCTACTTGCCATTGTCAATATTAATTTGGCCTCCATGGTCAAATAGCCTTTTTGAAGGAGATTTTATGATTTTTGAGGGGTTACAGAGTGATTTTTCCAGATGACCACCTTCTTATAGCAATGGTCGTTCTGGGGACAGCATTCTTTGCCACAGTCAAACACGCCACAAACAACAGCCAGCAACCCATGCGATATCTGGTGTCTGTAATAACTACATAATTTGTTGAATCAGTTATTGACAACCTTCCAATGTGGAAACAAAAATGCAGGAGACGCCTTCTTTCCTTGACAGGTTCATCACTGGGTGTTGAATTTTCCAGGAAGTAAACTCCTTATTTAGCATGAACATTCCTGAGCACATAGATATTTCGGCGAAATTTTGACTGCCAACTTGAAGAATCTGGATGGTATCATAATCTACGATGTTTACATATTTCACAATTGGACTTTTCGTTGCGGCATACCTTTTTCTGGGTTGGATCCGTCGCTATATCCGAATCACAGATGTCACAAAAAAGTATGTTCTCATAACCGGTTGTGACACTGGATTTGGTCATGTGCTGGCACAGAAGTTGGATATGATAGGAGTCCATGTGATAGCTGCATGTCTTACGGAACCAGCACAGCGCAGGCTGAAGGAAGTGACCTCCAGTAGACTAAGGACAGTAACATTAGACGTCACCAATCCAGAGAGTGTTCGCCATGCAGTTGACTTTGTCAAGGCAGTCTTACCAGATGGAGAGGGTTTGCATCCTTCTTTTTTATGAATTACACAGTAAAAATGTTAAATTATATCTTGCTCAACATATTTTTGTAATAATCT
This sequence comes from Amphiduros pacificus, assembly GCA_949316495.1. Classification (NCBI taxonomy): domain Eukaryota; kingdom Metazoa; phylum Annelida; class Polychaeta; order Phyllodocida; family Hesionidae; genus Amphiduros; species Amphiduros pacificus. The sequence goes on along the minus strand of OX439003.1, from coordinate 40,715,956 downwards.
TGAATTATATTTACAGGAGGTATAAAATAAAGTATCAAGTCAATTTTGGAGCTAAAATGTCCAACATTGTTTTATAAGCGATATGAATACCATTGCATTGATAGGTCTATGGGGCTTGGTGAACAATGCTGGAGTGCTTGGCAGTATTTTGGGTCCACCAGAGTGGCATCATGTGGAAGACTTCCAGCATGTGTTGAGTGTTAACACTATGGGCCCTGTAAGAACAACTCTTGAATTCCTCCCTCTCATTAAACAAGCCAAAGGCCGCATAGTTTTCATGTCAAGTCTTGCTGGTAGACTTGCCTCTACTTATACTATGCCATACTCCATGAGCAAGTATGCTATTGAATCCTTTGCAGATGGCCTGAGGTATGTTACTGCATATTATTCATTTTTGACATAAATTAATATATCACTTATATTTTTCTTACGGGTAAAAACCAATAATGGATAATGAATTTGCTTATGTAATCTTTTAAATTAACTTGGTGGTAAAATTTGTATGGTGGCTTATTTTGTATACACCTAAACACATGCAAATAAGTTACCTACTGGGTATGTCTGGAATTATGATAAGAGATCTTACCATAAGAGATCTGTTATATCAATCCTATAAAGAGGAAATCGTAAATATCATAAGTTGAATATTTTGAAAATCAAACAAAATCATTCAAATGTGCTTCAGAGTTCACTTGGGTTTCTATGAAGTGAGTGTACATATCATTGAGCCTGGAGCATTTCAAACAAATGCCATGAGTAAAGATGCCTTCAAAAAGGGCATACAGAAAGGCTGGGACCTGTCGTCCATCTCAACCAAGGAGGAGTTTGGAAGAGATTACCTTGAAAACCGTGAGTACCGCTTCCTTTTCTTGAGAAATGAAAGTAAACTACCTACCGGTATCTCATCTCTCCATCCCTGGATAATAGCATAGTAGATTATAGAAAACCTTGGAATGATAGGATATTTCTTTTCAAAAGTAGCTCTCATCACAAATATATTACTTAACTCAGGGATTGAGAAATGAGGTGTTTTACTGATTCTGGTTTCTTTCGGATATAATTATCAAATGTGAGGACCTATGATTGCAATTATTTAAGAAGGATCCAGAAATAAATGAAAAATGAACCAAAAAACGCTTGTTTAATATTTTGCTCGTATGTCGAGAATGCTTCATGCATTACACGTGGCACCAAAGACCAAACAAAATCATTTGTATCCTTGATCACCTGTTTTAGTGAATAAAAAATAAATAATCGTTGAATTTTTATTCGCTCTGCATGTACGACACATGTAACACCCAAAATGTGATGTTTGGAAAAAAAGTTATTTATTTATTTAATTGATATAAAGAAAATGTTCATCATGCCTAAAGAAATATTAATTTGTATAATTGTAGTGCAAACAAAAATGTTTGAATATTCCACTACGGCATCAACAGATCTCAACAAAGTGACCAAAGCCTATGTGCATGCACTGACTGCCCGGTGTCCAAGGATCAGATACACAGTGGGCATGGACATGAAATTTACTCTTTTCCTTAGCTATATGCCATCATGTGTACAAGATTTTTTCTTGGGAAAATTTATGTCAAAGCTGATTCCAGCTGCTCTGAAATAACCGGGGCCACTAAGACGGTGCTGTGCCAGTGACATGTACATAGGAGGCTGGGACAGGTTGCAATCAAGCCAGGAAATCAAGAGGCATCCAAAAGGCATTCAGACGAATCAATTTTATTCATAAAAATACATTACCGGTAGATAATACTCAAAACATAGTGTCTGGACCTTTTTATGGTTAGAAAATGTGGCAGAATTTTGCTGAATCTCAAAATTTGATTTTTTTTTGTGTATTTTGATCAAGGTAAAACATTTTGTGTGACATATAATTTGAAAGTAAGGAACTTCTGCCACAAAATGCTATAATCTATATTTTAAAAAAATGTACCGGTAATGCTTAGTGTAAAATATACAGTTTGGGCTTATACACCCTGCTGCCAGATTATGTGTTTGCCAAAAAATAATAGACATTACTCCACTAATTTATTGAAATACATGGCTATAATAACTTATTTCAACTTTTGAACTTATATTTTTCTGTTTTAAAATTGGTTAAAACCTATGACATACACACAAAGTGATTATATGATTTCAGGTAAAATCACAAATCCTTGCCATCTGAGGCTTGCATGTCCTTGTATCTGGATAGATGGATAGGCAATTAAAGAGTTAAGACATTGTTTCTGTGATGAGCAAGTCAAGGAAGTTTTCTCAGTCTCAAAAGAACAGCATTAAATGTCAACTTTCCAAAGAGATATTACAAACAAGTGGCACATCCAGCTTTGTTATGTGCAATGTTAATAGTGAGCAGAATGTTTCCTTACCATATTTTTGGGTCTTTTTGTTTCATTGATGCTGCGTAATATAAATGCAAAATGGCTTGTACATGTATGTAAGTGACAAGAATAAAAATATGGGGCAACTGCTTTACACAATGCTTAACCCAAATGCTTAGACAAGCTAATGATTTATGATGGTAGACATTTCAATATTTTTTATTGAATATAATTGATAGGTTCATTGTCTGTGAAATTTAATTCACAATAGTTTAGGTTGATTTTGATTTGATGTTTTGGTTACTGTGAAACAAATGTCATTTGTGAAAATGTGATGAAGATGTAGAAATCATTACCCACCAAACACCAAGAATTTGGTGATACCTCACCTGAAATTAAAATGATAGGCAAAGATGTGTTTCTGTGTAATTAAATATCCCACCAGTCATTTTCCTTTTTACAATCATGCTATTGAACTAATATTTCAGATTTAAAAGAAAGTTGTCTCATAGAAAAGGACATTTATTGACATTTGCCACTTGAAATATTGGCAGGAAAGAAGGCATTTTTTTCTGCAACCCAAATTCATGTGAATCAATATTTATAATTGTAAAATGGGCTTAAAGATACCTTTCTTTTCTCAGCCCAAAATAGGATTGTTCAATGATAAGGAAATGTCAATTTTATTTCAGCTATGCTGACCTTTTCAGCATTGCTTTTGTAGGTAGAGTGCTAATTTTTTGTTCTTCTCTATGTCCTTCAAACTCAAAGATAAGATGATTTTAATTTTTAAAAATTTTTTTTTTACAAGATGCAATGGCAAAAACTATATTTGACACTTGGAACACCCAGTGCTTCTTGCTGCTAATCTAAATTTAGCCTAAGTTTGAGATTTTTAAAGAAAAGCAATGTGGGGGTGATAGAGTCAATGAATGAACAAACACTGAATGAAATGTATTCAGTGTTTGTCAGAATGAATCTCCTGAAAGGAATCTGTGTCTGTAGTCAAATATTTCAGAATCTCCCGTGTGATATCATCAAAGTTTATCAATTATCACGTATTGTTATATAATTAGCTAAAATTGAGTTATCTGAGACAACATAATGATGTAATTTGTATGATATAAATTGCATGATATAGAATATTATAATCATTTAAAAACCTGTTGCACTTGGATTTTGTTATTTGATAATAATGGAAGACATTACAATCTTGTATTGTACATAGACATTATGTGCCGATTAGATAAAGCATAAAAAATAGATTCTGTTCATTTTTATGTGTCTTCCTACTCGACTAAATTATTAACTGTGATTTGATTAATATCATTTAATATCTATATTTACAAGGAATTTGATTTCTGAAATTACTTTAAAATTGTCAGATTTTTTTCAAATTTAATCTTCAGAAAACTATTTTCTAGCTTTTCCTGTACAACTTTTTAAAAAATAACAACTGAAATAACCTGTTTGATTTATTTACAAAAGTGAGTTTTGAAAGCATGCCAAAAGCAGTGATAAATATTGAAACTGTGTTTTCAATTTCATTGGTCAATCCTTGTTTCTCTCATCCCAGTAAATAATACTTTTACATTTCAGGTCTAAACACAAATGTTGTCCCATATATGATAATGAGATTACAGAGGGTGTATGAATGACCATATTGAAATGCAGTGCGTAGATGCGATTGTAATCTTTTAGCTTGGTTATACTATTACAGTAAAACAGAGAGCAACTGGTCGGTGAAGTAGGTGATTTTATTTGACAATAGGTAATTTTTCCAATTGGTTATGTCATACCATTTGTTGCTGTTAGTCTTGTGAAATCTAGCTGTAATCTAGACTGTTACCCTAGCATTTAAAATAATGTTGCCAACATGTTTTGAAGACCTCACAGGTGCAATACAAGGCACAAAGTAGTCTTATGAAATCTAGCCCTTATCTAACCTGTAACCCTGGCATTAAATTAATGCTGCTGACAGGTTTTGTACAACTCATTGGTGTTATTAACTTTGGTGAATAAATTATTCTAAAACTAGTCATTAGATCGTTTTGTTATCAAAAAAACTGATATTCTATGTACTGTGCATCAGTTTGGCTGATTTTACATAATAATTTACTTTAAAATTTATGTTTTACGTGTTATCTAACATATTTATTTTTATAATTCTTTATTGTGAATAAAATGTGAATAAAAAACAATATTTACATTAATGTATTTCAATAACTTTGGCATGATATCTTATGCAACATTATTCATTGATGCTATTCTAAGAATAAACATATTTTATCATGTGAAGAATATTCAAATATTTATGGTCGTATATTTGTGATTCGTTTTTGTTAAGAATAATTTTGTTACTCACTACATGATGAATTGTGCCAAATGCTATAATTATGTTAAGTTATTAAAAAGTATTATAAAGCCATGAATGTGTTATTTTTCACTTAGATTTCTGTCTGGGTGGTTTATACATCCATTTTAGGGACCAATCACGACAGTCGAGACAATAGCAATCATTTAGACCAATCAGAGAGAAGCTAACAGACGATTACACGAAGTATCCATATTAACAATGGCGGGAAACAGTGATCATCATGTGATCATCAGATGGCTTCCCTGAATAAAAGACAGAAACAAATAATTAAACAATTGAGAAAAAAATGTTCACTAGCAATAGGGTCATTTGGGGCAGCTTCAGATGGTCTATTTAAAGATATTTACCACAATGTAGAAACTAAACAATGTGAAGTCATGAGCAACCTTATTCAAGTAAGTACATATATCCTCAAAAAAACAAAGGGCAAATACTTGACATTAATCTGCAACAAAGTTCTGATGCTGAACCTTCAGTATACTTTTTCACCACTTACACTTTGGCACCTCCAGTTTTTCACTCAACATCAATACATGTATCCCACTTTGGCTTCCAAATCATGGCATAGAATTTAGAATCAAATATTTAACATGAATATCCCCCAAAAATGCTCCTGAAAAGGTTAAAATTGAATAAATAATGGAACCACAATAAATTTGAGTATTTATATTAAGGCTAGTGTAGTTTTTATTGTAGACTTGAATGGTTTCTGGCATCTCTGCTGTTTCGACTTGCTTACCTGACTGTGGCAAATGGTTCTGCCCTCCGTTCATCTGTGCCCAGAAGAAATAAACCCCACCAGAAGTCAACCCCAGTCACTCTGTTATGCCTCAAAACTCACAAAATCTCTTGAGAAGGCTATATGATCTCGGCGGCCAAATTTATGTTTAAAAGAGAAAGGAATAGAAACAATTAGAGGTTACGGTCGAATGGATCCGTGTGAAACAACCAGTCATCACTTGAACTCCGTGCCCATGCTGATTATCTTAATATTCTGAAATCGTCAGAAAACTTTCTCTAATAATAGAAAAAGAATAAAAATTATAATATATTTATACAGCACATTTACCTTGAGCATTGCTTTGCTCATAGTGCTGTTTCTTAAACTGGGAGCAAAATGTTCTAATCATCAGCAAAATTTTCAATTCTTGAGAAAATAGGCCTTTTCATATCTTCTCAAATTACAAGTAATATGCTTTTAGCATGTTTAGAAGGCTAATTGAATGAGGATGCCAAACTTATATTGAAAAGAAAAAAAATTAGATAAGTTATTTAATTGATTTTATATGGCCGAATAGGCATGGTCAAAAATGCGAATGGTCGAATAGTGGAATGGTCAAAAGCAATATGCAGCCCAAAAGAGGGCAACCACATCCACTGCAATGGCATGTGGTTTTCAAATTTAACAAAGAATACCCCAAGGAAAACAATTAGATAATTAGTCTCATTCCAGGAAAATATAAGTAAGAAATTATGTCTTAACTTTTATTTTTAAGGGTTTCAGGTTTTTTCCTGAATGCTGACTTTCATCACTTTATGCAAATAGAATAAATTATGGGGAAGCATTTTAAATGTGTATGTGAAGTCTGCATCGAAATGCATTAATTCCATAGAAATGGATTTGAGAAATTTCAATTGGCATTACTATATTGAATTGTATTGAGTGATTTACAGTGCATAGCCCATCACAATGTGACTGTATTTGGCGCTGTTTAATTTGACCCAGATGGCAGATATTTGCCTTGACCTTTATTTTGGTTCCGGCATGCAGCACGACTCAGCCACTGTGCTGTGTGACCTCATTATTCCAGCCGACAGCACATTAAGGGCTGGGCTGTAAAGCTGCATCAGATCTACAGGTGCTGGTCTCTCATGTCTGGTCTCTGCACAGGTGAGCCGCTGCTTTTTTAATTGAGATGTACACATGTTATTTGTATGGCCAGCCATTATCCTGATCTGTTCTGGTGGACAGTCGCAGTTGCTGCGGTCTTGTTGTGCAATAACATGCTCTCCATTTGAATCAGTTTATCATTGTTAGCAATGCGTACATGCAATATGTTTGCAGCATATTTAATCCACTTAATATGTTTATGGCAATTTTTGAAGAATTTTGCAATATGGTGTCATTAGGAGAAGGAGACGGTAATGTAACAGAACATATCCGATAAATGTTGTCTTTATTTTCAACAAAAAATACACCCTTTCTCCTGTTATGTCAGATCTTTTAAAATACTTTTACTTTTTGTGTATAAATCAGTGCCAAGTGGTGATCCTTCGTAATAGGTTGGATTTGGGTTGGCTGGACAGCTGAGTGTGTGGCCACCATAATACCTACATGTACAAGCGGCACTGCCTATTTACAACCAACACGGTCAATATTGCTCCACTACTGGAATAACATGCAGCTTATATATAGATCATCAAACACAGCACAGACATTGAGAACTGTGTGCACAGACTTGCTCCCCCTTGACCATGGTGTCATGGTGTGAAGTTACCTTTCTCATTGTGCTGTAGAATACAGCCACATTCCAAATTGTTTATTGCACATGTACCCCCTTTTTAGCTGTGTTGACTATGTCAGCATTGTCAAAGTTTATTGTGTGAGTGGGATATTCTGTCTATCAAAGTTGAAGCAATGGAAAAGAGTACCGGTAAATTGTTTCTCAGATTGATAGACACTGGAACATCGAGTGCCTCATTCTGCTTATCCAAACATAGACCCTTTAAGATGTCTGGAATAAAGCAATGTCAAGATGATGGAGTCAGACCCCATATTTAGAACATTAAATTTGCCACATAGACTGTTCTTGACCTGAAAAGATGGGTTAATGTTTAAATACTTATTATTTATAAAGCAAGTTGAGGTATTTCCAGGAAATGTATACAAACACCACAAGAACACAATGCTCAGCCAAATTGGAAGGTGTTTTAATTGTTTTATTGTGTACATTCAACTTTATCATTGTGTTATCATGTCCAGACAAAATAGCATCATATTACGTTTAAAACCGTTTGTTTTAAATGTTTTTCATGATAGACAACTTTTTTAGTTTCTTGTGGGTAGCCACATTTATTATGGTATTGTTTGCAACCATCTTTATCATGCTAAAAGTGGTAACCAAATTTGTCATAAATTAAAGGTACTATGGAAATGTGGGGATGACCTTAGCTTTTTGGTTCCTCTGGGGAACATATGGTTAATATATGATAAGGTAACATTAATTATATGTTATCTATGTGAAATCTACCTTCAATAATATATTTTCCATTCAGCTATCAACAAAAACCAATGAGACAGACATGACAAATAAGATTTCTTTGAAAAAGAAATAAGACTGTTGAAAATGATGCTATTTACACACCTTTACAGTAGAGTTTGTTGATAAGTATCATAATTTTTGGTTTCCACTTAAATTATTAAAATCAAATACAGCAATATTCTGAGATTTGCAATTCTTTAAATTTAAATTTGGCCCCAAAATTAGATTGCCATGTGCACTCCAACACCTGCTGTTTAACATGTCAGGTGATTTGATATTAAGACATCCAGTGACATATATACATGTACAGTGCTGCTACATTTCTTGATCTTTGATAAATATATTATTCTGATAGAGACATAACAAATTAAAAAAGGTGTGGAAAAGTATAGTCATCAGGAGGTCTTATAAGGGACACATATGACACAGCCAAAGAGGTCAGGAGAGAACTAATCTGACACCTGTAATTTTCACTCCAAAGTGTTTTTCACACAAGGAAACCCTCCTATTATGTATAGGTTTCACTTGTTACAACAGTTTTTCAATTCCATTAGCTTTTCACCAACAATCAAAGTTTTTTTATTTCTAAGTGAATTGGCATGGTGTATTGCAGACTATTGGTGTGATATATATTTTTTTAAGTGAACTGGCATGAAAGTGATATTTAAGCACAAGACAAGCTGGGCTAATCTGTCACCAAAGGATATATAAGCCAATGATACCTTTCAATGATATGTCAGAAAACATTTCATAAGTTGTAAGCTGCAGAAAAGAAAATGCACAAACATTATACATGTACTTTAATCTTTGGTATTACAATAAAAAATGAGGGTACAAAATAACTGTCCATAATAGCTTATGATAAACAGTCATTTTGTTACTGTGTTATTGTAGGCATCCATAATTATCATTGTGTCATTGAAGCTAAATTTGGCTACCATCATTGCACGCTGCCACCTTGGCAAATATTTTATTGTATGCAGTCACCGTTGTCATTGTGTTGTATGCATGGAGTCGCCTTTACCATCGTATTATTGTATGCAGTCACCATTGCCATTGTGTTATTGTATGCAGTCACCATTTCCATTGTGTTATTGTATGCAGTCACCATTGCCATTGTGTTATTGTATGCAGTCACCATTGCCATTGTGTTATTGCATGCAATCACCATTGCCATTGTGTTATTGCATGCAGTCACCATTGCCATTGTGTTATTGTATGCAGTCACCATTGCCATTGTGTTCTTGTATGCAGTCACCATTGCCATTGTGTTATTGTATGCAGTCACCATTGCCATTGTGTTATTGTATGCAGTCACCATTGCCATTGTGTTATTGCATGCAGTCACCATTGCCATTGTGTTATTGTATGCAGTCACCATTGCCATTGTGTTCTTGTATGCAGTCGCCATTGCCATTGTGTTATTGTGTGCAGTCACCATTGCCATTGTGTTATTGCATGCAGTCACCATTGCCATTGTGTTATTGTATGCAGTCACAATTGCCATTGTGTTATTGTATGCAGTCACCATTGCCATTGTGTTATTGCATGCAGTCACCATTGCCATTGTGTTATTGTATGCAGTCACAATTGCCATTGTGTTATTGTGTGCAGTCACCATTGCCATTGTGTTATTGCATGCAGTCACCATTGCCATTGTGTTATTGTATGCAGTCACCATTGTCATTGTGTTATTGTATGCAGTCACCATTGCCATTGTGTTATTGCATGCAGTCACCATTGCCATTGTGTTATTGTATGCAGTCACCATTGCCATTGTGTTATTGTATGCAGTCACCATTGCCATTGTGTTATTGCATGCAGTCACCATTGCCATTGTGTTATTACATGAAGTCACCATTGCAATTGTATTATTGTGTGCAATCACCATTGCCTTTGTGTTATTGCATGCAGTCACCATTGCCATTGTGTTATTGTATGCAGTCACCATTGCCATTGTGTTATTGCATGCAGTCACCATTGTCATTGTGTTATTGCATGCAGTCACCATTGCCATTGTGTTATTGTGTGCAGTCACCATTGCCATTGTGTTATTGCATGCAGTCACCATTGCCATTGTGTTATTGCATGCAGTCACCATTGCCATTGTGTTATTGTATGAAGTCACAATTGCCATTGTATTATTGTGTGCAGTCACCATTGCCATTGTGTTATTGCATGAAGTCACCATTGCCAATGTGTTATTGCATGCAGTCACCATTGCCATTGTGTTATTGTGTGCAGTCACCATTGCCATTGTGTTATTGTGTGCAGTCACCATTGCCATTGTGTTATTGCATGCAGTCACCATTGCCATTGTGTTATTGTATGCAGTCACCATTGCCATTGTGTTATTGTGTGCAGTCACCATTGCCATTGTGTTATTGTGTGCAGTCACCATTGCCATTGTGTTATTGTATGCAGTCACCATTGCCATTGTGTTATTGCATGCAGTCACCATTGCCATTGTGTTATTGTATGCAGTCACCATTGCCATTGTATTATTGTGTGCAGTCACCATTGCCATTGTGTTATTGCATGCAGTCACCATTGCCATTGTGTTATTGTATGCAGTCACCATTGCCATTGTGTTATTGCATGCAGTCACCATTGCCATTGTGTTATTGCATGCAGTCACCATTGCCATTGTGTTATTGTGTGCAGTCACCATTGCCATTGTGTTATTGCATGCAGTCACCATTGCCATTGTGTTATTGTGTGCAGTCGCCATTGCCATTGTGTTATTGCATGCAGTCACCATTGCCATTGTGTTCTTGTATGCAGTCGCCATTGCCATTGTGTTATTGTGTGCAGTCACCATTGCCATTGTGTTATTGTATGCAGTCACCATTGTCATTGTGTTATGGTATGCAGTCACCATTGTCATTGTGTTATTGCATGCAGTCACCATTGCCATTGTGTTATTGTATGCAGTCACCATTGCCATTGTGTTATTGCATGCAGTCACCATTGCAATTGTGTTATTGTATGCAGTCACCATTGCCATTGTGTTATTGCATGCAGTCACCATTGCCATTGTGTTATTGTATGAAGTCACCATTGCCATTGTATTATTGTGTGCAGTCACCATTGCCATTGTGTTATTGCATGAAGTCACCATTGCCAATGTGTTATTGCATGCAGTCACCATTGCCATTGTGTTATTGTGTGCAGTCACCATTGCCATTGTGTTATTGTGTGCAGTCACCATTGCCATTGTGTTATTGTATGCAGTCACCATTGCCATTGTGTTATTGCATGCAGTCACCATTGCCATTGTGTTATTGTATGCAGTCACCATTGCCATTGTATTATTGTGTGCAGTCACCATTGCCATTGTGTTATTGCATGCAGTCACCATTGCCATTGTGTTATTGTATGCAGTCACCATTGCCATTGTGTTATTGTGTGCAGTCACCATTGCCATTGTGTTATTGTGTGCAGTCACCATTGCCATTGTGTTATTGTATGCAGTCACCATTGCCATTGTGTTATTGTGTGCAGTCACCATTGCCATTGTGTTATTGTATGCAGTCACCATTGCCATTGTGTTATTGTATGCAGTCACCATTGCCATTGTGTTATTGTATGCAGTCACCTTAGTCATTGTGTTATTGTATGCAGTCAACTTTGTCTTTGTGTTATTGTATGCAGTCACCTCAGTCATTGTGTTATTGTATGCAGTCACCTCAGTCATTGTGTTATTGTATGCAGTCACCTCAGTCATTGTGTTATTGTATGCAGTCACCTTAGTCATTGTGTTATTGTATGCAGTTGCCATTGCCATTGTGTTATTGTATGCAGTCACCATTGCCATTGTGTTATTGTATGCAGTCACCTTAGTCATTGTGTTATTGTATGCAGTCAACTTTGTCTTTGTGTTATTGTATGCAGTCACCTCAGTCATTGTGTTATTGTATGCAGTCACCTCAGTCATTGTGTTATTGTATGCAGTCACCTCAGTCATTGTGTTATTGTATGCAGTCACCTTAGTCATTGTGTTATTGTATGCAGTTGCCATTGCCATTGTGTTATTGTATGCAGTCACCATTGCCATTGTGTTATTGTATGCAGTCACCTTAGTCATTGTGTTATTGTATGCAGTCAACTTTGTCTTTGTGTTATTGTATGCAGTCACCTCAGTCATTGTGTTATTGTATGCAGTCACCTCAGTCATTGTGTTATTGTAATAATACTAATAATAATAATAATAATAACGATTTATATAGCGCTATATCAGACCAAGTCTGCTCTAAGCGCTTCATTAAGATAGTGTTTTCTAAATAGAAATGTTTTAAGTTTCTTCTTGAAAGTTTCAACAGTTTTACAATTTTTTACTTCAAGGGGCAGCGCATTCCAGTTCCTTGGCGCATACACCATGAACGCCCTATCACCATAAGATTTCATATTAGTCCTAGGTACTACGTATTCATTTTTATCATTAGATCGCAGTCCCATACCCAACTGTTTATATTCTAATAAATCAGACAAATATTTTGGGGCAAAGCCATTTTGCACCTTCCATGTTAATAGAGAGATTTTGAAATCAATCCTAGCCTTTACTGGCAACCAGTTAAGTTCCTTAAGTTTATGCGTGATATGATCTCTCTTTTTGAGTTTCCCAACTACCCTCGCTGCAGTGTTCTGCAATTTTTGTAATTTGGCTAATTCACATTCAGGAAGACCCGCTAGAAGGGCATTTCCATAATCAAGGGAAGAAGTGACAAATGCATGAGCAAGGGTATTGGCTGTTCCCTCATCTAAACAGCTTCTTACTCTTGATAAATTTTTTACATGGAAGAAACCATTTTTACAGATTTTTCTGATTTGTGATTTCATAGATAGTTCTTGATCTAGAATAACACCTAGATCCTTGACAGAATTTGATCTAGAGATTTTAGTTTCCCCTACTAGAATATCTTCAGGTACATTTTTCTTTCTGAATTCACAGCTTTTACCACATAAAAGCATTTCTGTCTTTCCATCATTTATCTTCATCTTATTATCTATTAAGAATTTTTTAACCTTAATAATACAATTTTCCATCTCCTTGCAGGACTTAACTCTAGCTTCTTCAGACTTAGGATCAATGGTGATGTAAAGTTGTGTGTCATCAGCATAGATGTGATGCTTGAGACCATAGTTGCCAATTATATCTGATAAAGGCTCCATATATGCCGTGAATAATAAAGGCCCCAGAACTGAGCCTTGCGGAACACCATATTTAATCTTAATATTATCAGATCTTTCACCATCTATTACAACACATTGTTTTCTGTTAGACAAGTATGATCTAAACCATTTAAGGGCAGTCCCTGTGATACCACATCTTTTTTCCAGTCTATTTAGCAATATTTCATGATCAATAGTGTCAAAAGCCGCTGAAAGATCAAGTAGCACCAGCATTACCGTTTTACCATCATCAATATCCATTAAGATGTCATTCTGCACCTTGAGTAGTGCAGTTTCAGTACTATGGAACTCCTTATAGGCTGATTGAAATAGGCCTTGAATATCATTTCTAACCAGATGACCCACAAACTGTTTAGCAACTGCTCTTTCTATTAATTTTGATAAGTAGGCCAGGTTCGAGACTGGTCTATAATTGTATGCAGTCACCTCAGTCATTGTGTTATTGTATGCAGTTGCCATTGCCATTGTGTTATTGTATGCAGTCACCTCAGTCATTGTGTTATTGTATGCAGTCACCTCAGTCATTGTGTTATTGTATGCAGTCAACTTTGTCTTTGTGTTATTGTATGCAGTCACCTTAGTCATTGTGTTATTGTATGCAGTCAACTTTGTCTTTGTGTTATTGTATAGTCACCTTAAAGTTTGTCATTGTGTTATTGTATGCAGTCACCTTTGTCATTGTGTTGTTGTATGCAGTCACCTTTGTCATTTTTGGCAGGTTTTCATCTGTTATATGGTAGACAAGAGATTAATATATTCATCATCCACTGGTCTTGAGATACTTCCATTGTATTCATAACTAGACCAGGGAAATAATGAATCTTGCTTCTCATAAATATTGTACTTCTTAGTTGATTTTGTTTTGTTTTTGTGAAGTTTTATCGTTAAGTTTTATCGTGAAGTTTTATCAAATGTACTCTCAGCATTTCATTGTGTTTGTATGTTTACTTGTTTGAGGGGGAGAAGGGGAAGGATTGATTTTGTTTGTCACACAAATGGAGGAGAGTGGTGGTCTTTGGCATAATGCAATTATTTTTTTTTCAAACTACTCATGCTTGTACCAACACCTGTATATGTGCCAACACCTTTATACAGCATTTCATCAACATGCAATCAGGGATCAAGTTGTTTTCTCAGATACTAAGCCCTCTTAGAAATATGAGATTAATTAATCATCCCCCGTGGACCTGTTATAATCTGGCAAGATTTAACATGCCTTGTTTTCAGAATCATCTATTATAACACATGTCCTGCTTTATGATGCCAAATGTAAATGGGCCGACCATTGGTAGGCTTACCAAAAAATTGTTTTACAACTGTAAAATGAACTTATAATTTGATCTGACATAATAATTATGTGCATTCTACCCAGCATCAATTCTGCAATTTTTTTCAGGAAGTGAAAGCTAGGAATGAAGCAGATCTTTGTGGATCCTTTGTTGTAAAAGATGTAAAGCTACCAGACTAGATTTGACTAGGTTAGTCTCATCAGTGGTATATGAGTTTGCATATTTTTTTCTCTTGCATATATACATTTTTTCCTTGTCCGCAATTTTTATCAGTTTTTGACATTTGCCACAAAACCTAAGAAATTGACAATTTCAACAAAATTTGGTAATTTATACTTGTCTATGCTTACTGTGGTGACAAAGTTCTTATATTTAAGGCTGATGAGATATAAAATGGAGGGATAATACATTCATTGGTAACTTGCTGAATTTTAGTGGTATTTTCCCTTTTATATATACTCTAAGTCACCTTATAATGCAAATGTCTGAGGTAACAGAGAAAATAAGCCTCAAAGTCCCAGCTGCTATTACTGTAACTACTAAACACAATGCTCTAATTGACCTTGATGTCATGTCCGGTCACAGTGATCTCATTTCTGGTCACTTTGGCATCAAAGCTGGACACATGTCTTATCTGGACACGATGATGTCATCGAGACACTGATGCCATATCTTGAAACTGATCTCATATCTACACATGGTGATGTCATATCAGTATTTTCAAATTATGACATTAGGTAGAAGCATGTACATGTACATTAATATAATTGTGAATCATAGTCCATAAACTAATAAACATATTTAAATTACCAAAAGGTATACTTCACATTTACCCATATCACATTATCATATTATATATAAACTAGAAATAGGCAGGAAGACACTGGCAAAACTTCAGATTTACTGGCGCTGTTTTTTTCACGGGTAACCCTATATAGGAACTAATCATTAGTGCCATGGGGCTATCATCTCATTGCGATAAGATCCAGTGCAGTAACATAACATAATAACACCAGGTAATACCACAAAGTAATCACTGAGGCTCAGATCCCAGGGCTCAGAGGCCTGCTGACAGCTCTCTGCACGGGGAAAAGGATCACACAGATACATGTGAAACAGGGTTCTTTTTATTACCATTCCATTCATTCATTTGAATGTAAGTTTTTATTTAAATTTAGATTGTTTTTGTTTTATTGCAGTTTGAACATAATTTCAATTTGCATTATTTTTGCATTTATGGACCAATTACATCTATTATCAGTATATTTTCCTGTAAAAGTAGGCCATGGGCTTTGGCTAAGTTGGTTATCTATTTATGATTTTTTTTTTGTTAACCCCGGACCAACATCGGCCACCAATAAAAAACAGGAAGGACGTTAATATCCCCATTGTTCTGGCTTGATGATGTCATTTTTAACATTCTGTAGGGCTGCAACTTGTTACAATGTAATCATTATATAATGACGTCAGGCAACTTGGATCATGAACTTATGACGTCAATACATCATTGAGTATATTGATTAACCATGGTTACAAATTTTATCAATTTAGCATGCACATACAAAAGTCCAGAAAAATATTGGTTGCCAAACAACAAAATATAAACAGACTAGTCCATTAGGGGTTAAATCTCAGTTAAATTATATTGAATAAAGAAATATTTTTTATGCATGATGAGATGACACCAATAATTTTACTTGAATATGTATTAAATTTTAGAAATCCAAATCACGATTGTCCAAGTGAACAAGCAAGAAAACTGAGGATGTAAACCTGAAGCAACCAAGAGAACCAGAGAGGGACATACGGTAAAAAGAAGACACAAGAAGATGTTGCAGTTGATAGCATGGGGAGTGGCGGTGGGCCTTACTTACCTGTTGGTCGACTGGTACAGGAGACAGCCACGGCTTACAGGGATGGGACAGAGATACATCCTGATTACTGGCTGTGACTCTGGGTTTGGAAACATTCTGGCCAAGAGACTGGATGGTCTGGGGTGTCATGTGTTTGCTGCTTGTTTAACAGAGCAGGGTCAGAAGGAGCTGAGAAACTCTTGTACTCCTCGCCTGAAGACTGTCATCATGGATGTCACAGACAAAGACAGTGTTTGCCGAGCTTTTGATTTTGTTTTAAATCTCCTGCCGACTGGATATGGTAAAATATATTTTGATATTTTCTAAAATCATCTCAACAAATGTTAATTACATTTGAGATTAATCAAAACTAAAAAACAGTAATGTGAGGAAAATATGCAGTGCAATTTTTGCCCTCAAAATTCACATATCACATATCATAAACCTGATATTTGAAATACATGTATGCAGTGCATTGAGATATTTTGGGATCAGTCAATTGTATAAATACAGGTTTGTATATTTTGTGGTACAGGTCTGTGGGGCTTAGTTAACAATGCTGGGATAGGTGGCGTCACCATGGGACCTATAGAGTGGTTAGTGGCTGAGGACTTCCGTAGAACCTTTGAAGTAAACACTCTTGGTAAGATAATTTCAGTTGTATTTGTATGACAAAGATGTCAAATTTTTTATTGATAATGACATAAAAGAGTCTCACTTTTTGTGTTTTCAATATTTACTTTCTTATTATCAATATTGATAATTCAAAATGTTGTTTTTATCCCTCAATCAATTTGATGTCTTTATATGCCCACCCAACTATGTAGATACTCAAACAAAATTTTGTTATGTACCAGAATTATAAAGGTATATATTGTATAATGAACGAATAGACAATTAAAACAAAAAGTTTTTGACAGAATGCTTCAAAAACATATGAAAAGACATATGAAAAGACATTTATGATGCAAAGACATATTTTCTTACCTAACCTACTTCTTTCACAGAAGCTTTTCTCCATTAAACATTAATGACTACGGACTGTTATCATTCATTTGCTTTATAGGTTTGATTGATGTGACCTTGACTTTCCTGCCCCTTCTGAAGAGAGCTCGGGGACGAATCGTGAACATGTCAAGTTCAGCAGGAAGGCTTGCTGGACCCCACGCCCTCCCATACAGTGTCAGCAAGTTTGGGGTGGAGGCATTTTCAGATGGACTTAGGTATTTGAAAATCATGGAAATATTTATTTACAAAAAAATCTTGGTCAATAAGTTCAGGTTCAGGATGGAATTAAAAAATTCTCTCCTCTAACACTGACAGCTTGATTTTAAAAACTACAGATCTCCCTCAAATGCTTTGTTCTTCAGAATGTATAATAAATGTCCAAAAAAAATTCTCACAGATTGGTTCCAAGATGCAGCTGACAAAAGCACTTTAAGTAGTGAAATCACAAAAAAGTTGATATTATCTCAAAATAACTTTTGTCTTTTCCCTAATGTTACCATTGCTTTACACTTTACAGGCAGCATTTGAAGATGGGTTCCTATGATGTGAGTGTACATGTGGTGGAGCCTGGATTATTCCGGACAGATATCACAACCGAGGAAAGAATGTCCAAAATGTTGGACCACGCATGGAAGAGGCTTCCATCTTCAACACAGCAAGAGTTTGGGGAAAGCTTTCCTAAACAATGTAAGTATACATTTATATACAGATAAAAGTTTGAGGGACATTTGCTTTGAGTCAAATTTGTTTTGAATCGGCAATGAAACATATGTTTATCTTTTCATTATATATTTGTTTCCATCGTTATCTTTTTTTTCAACACCAAAAATTGTACAATTGACAAAAATAATATATTTCTTGCAAAGGTTTGATCAGTTAAAAGTATTCTTGAACAATCTAACTTCTATTACATCAATAGCAATGGCTTGTCAAGGACCATCATATTTAAGCAGCTGTATTTAACTCAAACAGGACACAATTTTGACCATATATATGACCTAATGACATTGACATTTAGGCTGTTTTCGGATATGGCCATGTTAGAATTTGCCAGTCTCCATCCTTTTCCCATCAAGTGTTCAGCCAATGCTGGTTGTCCCCCTGAAAACTTCACAACAACAAAATCGGGATCACTTTGAGAAGGCATCTGTGCACGGTTGGAGAACCTTAAGTATGGTTTATAACTGATATATTCTGATACCATTTTGTGAACAACTTGCTTGTGGCCTATTATGACTGTCTCAAATGTTTCCTGGCTCGAGATATCTGGCCCAGTGGAGCATTCGTCTATGTGCACTAAGCGGGTCACATGTTCGGGAAGAGGCCTATTAGCATCTTCCTTTAGTTTATTTAATTCAGTGATGAGAGGCTGGATCTGGTAAAAATCAGCTTCAACTATTAGTTGGTCAAGGTGGTTAAAACCAGTCGGAAGAGTCAGCTTTGATGTTCTAAAAAAATTGAGAATGTACCCAAACACGGTACCATCCCTGTCGATAAAATAGCATCCCTGTTCATCCTTGGCTGTGGGAATTGAACCCTTGAACATCAGTCCCAGCATGGAGTCAGGGTACCTGGACAAGGTTGCCTCACTTGTGCTAAAGTGGTGTCCTCCAATGTTGAGATGAACCAAATCCTGAGCCATTCTCAATAAGTGAAGCTGCCTTGACAGTTAGTTCTTCTTTCTCCCTCTGATTGGTATATCCCCTCTTTTAAAAGAGGCATGTTGTCACCCCGACAGATTGCAGGTTGTTTAGCTTTTTGTGTGTGTGCATCTTGTCTTTGACCAGCCATTACTAAATAAACAATGATATGAGTTGCTTTTGTCGATAATTTCTCATTATACATGTATCCAGATTTTTCATCATCCTTTGATATAATTGTTAATATGCTTACTTTAAATTATCCGCAGTGATGTTTTAGATTATTTTTATGTCTGATAGGGTGAACTTGCCATGTCTTAAATTTGAGTAGTTAGCTATGATGATGGCATTTTGTTCACAATGAAGAACATTTTATCATATTGGTAACTTTGTTTACATTAGGTTTGCTCTACATAAATGGACTTTGTTCTAGATATTGATAATGGCTCGAAAGACATGGTTCAGTGTAAATACCTTTCATAAAGAAAAAATAAATAATATATATTTTCAGGAATATGCTTTCCATCCAGTATAATTTTGATTTGGTAAGATCAGTCTATTGTAGTCAGGGAAACTACTGGTAAATATCAGCCATATCTGGTTAAGTAACTGGTCAATCCTACCTGGTTAAGCTGACATCAAATGGCCCAGTTGGGTCTGATCAAACCGATGTGGAATGGCACAGTTAGGTCAAATAAACTAGTGCAATCCATGAAAATATCTTGACCACTGAGAAAGTAAAGAATAGTTTGTAATTAAATACATTAGCCTCATCTAATTAATATATTGCTTTACAATGCAATCTAATTTACCACCATACACATTGAGACACTTTTAAGAGAAAAATACAAAGTATGACACAAAGTTTGATGATTGTAACATGATTTTTATCCATTTCTCTTCACAAGCCTACTAGGAAGTTAGTAGTAACTGTCCCAAGAAGGCGAGATTGGACCTCAAGGGAGAAGGGATCTAAAAAATAAACATAGGCATCAGAGATGCATCAACCCTCATCCCTGGTAACTTACTGTACAACGTTCACTCCGCACAATATCTGTGAACAAAATGTCATGATGATGGGCCTGTGACCTTGAAAAACAGGTGAAGGTCACTGTACATCAAACTCACCTGGGGTCTTGACCAGATGCTTATGTGTGTCAATGCTCATGAAGCTGCCATCATTTGTTCTTGAGTTATTGCAATGATGTGGATCTGACATAAATTGTCCCTGTGACCTTGAAAGGTAGGTGAAGGTCACCCTTCATCAAATTTTTTTGGAGTCTTTACCAGATGCTTCTGTGTGTCAAGTCTCATAAAGCTGCCATCATTTGTTCTTGAGTTATTGCAATGACATGGATTTGACATAATTGTCCCTGTGACCTAAGAGACTTAATATGACTAAGGTGTCACTTTTCCTTGGTTGGTCTGTCTGACTGTCCAAAATGTCTATGAACAGATGTAAGGTAAGACCCTTCCTTCTGTGTAGTTTATTATTCATTCAGTCAATAATCCTGCTAATATCTCTCTTATATGTTCCAGATCTCAGCAAGTTTATGGCAGTGATGCATTCAATGGCATCTCCTGATCTGAACAAAGTTGTGGATGCCTACGCACATGCTCTGACTGCGGTGTCACCAAGAATGCGATACTCAGTCGGACTCGACGGAACATTTACCATTTATCTGAGCTACCTTCCAATGAAATTTGTTGATTGGTTTGTCGGTAAGGTCACAAATATAAAGATAAGACCGCAAAATAGAAGACGATGATTTTATAACTTTTCAGCAACTGAAAACATTTGAATAGAGTTATTACTTTGTTAAATTTCTTTGATAAACTATCACTTTAAAAACAGAATCTCAGATACATTATAAATGATACTTGTTACATTACTGTGCCAAATTGTTAAAATTAATAACATTTGATAAATCTATAAAATATTGTTTCAATTAGGCCAGGAAAAATAATCTTGTTTCTCATCACAGCCTCAACCATTTTCAGTTAAAAAAATCAAGGCATTTAAAAATAAATGATGACAAACAAGACTACTCTTTCCTGGCCTTATGTTCAATAAATAGCAGTAGATTGTGATGGATTTAGGGTTTGTATCAATTCAGATCTATAGGAATTGAGAAATTTAGTTGGATAGCATAATTTAGTTTGAAGCTTTGTACATGTTACATGTGTACATGGGAAATATATAGAAATCCATTGTTGTAGTTTTTATGGACTTACACAATGTAATGAGTAGTGTACCAAGGATTCAACAATATAACAAAGTTAAGCTTGACCAGGGCTTCAAAGCAATCATCCACTATCAAACTCAAAATTTAATTTGATAGTAAATTAGCTGAAACTGCTACTATACTGTCCTGTAAAAAGATGGAAATCAGATGAATGATTTGTCTAATGAAAAAACCCAAGAAATGAAGGTCAGAATGAAAAATAAAGGTCTGAAATTTATGCACCAATTTTGCACAATAGTATAAAACTCATGGATTGGTGGATGATAAATATATTTGCTTTTCATGACAATAGAGATTTCTGATTGATAATTTCAAATATGTTCCTATAAAACCAATTTGATAAGACCCTAATTAGTTACCTCCTTTTGAATGCACATAGCACCATTTACAGGAGGCACTGAAAGGTAAAATGACATCAAAGGAGAATGACAGTATGCTTTTAACAAATAATTCTTGCCTTTTTGAGCCTCATCTGGTATTTAAAAGAGTCCATGCCACCCATGTAACCATCACATAAAGCAGCAAGCTGACACATATCTCTGCAGTGTTGTGTGTCCTGTTTAATTGCAACTTTTCTTGTTACTCTTTGTAAAGACTTCAACTCATCATGATGTTCACATGTAGAGTTTCCTGGACATTGCACTATGAACAGACTGTCTGGTATCAGCAAGTTTCCTCGACATAGCGCTATGAACAAACACTGTCTGGTATCATCGCTATACAAATTTTATTATTATTATTTTTTTCATTACTGTAAACATTCTTGTAGTATACCAATTTATAGGATTGATACATATACCTCTAACCATTATTTGTTATGTTGGCTCAATTCTATATTTTGATAAGATAATTGGACATATGTATTGCATTCAAGGTTAACAATAGACTTCTTCCAGTTTAGATGTTGTATTGATCATTCTATGAAGACAGAATGTATCCCCTGCTAACCATTTTAAGTTTTTCCCGTGTTGTGAGCATGTTGTGGTTTGGTGCTTAGCATGTTGTAACCTGACATTGTATGGACGTAGATCTGTGAACACCTAACGTTGTTAGTTAGCAATCAGTGATGAAAGTCTTCAGGAAATAACCAGAATTCAGGTTCAAAATGGTCTGAACTCAGTCTGAAACATCCAAAAATTACATTTCTGAAAGGGGGTAGGGGTATCTTCAGGTTAATTTTTAAAGGTTTCAGGTTTTTTTCTGAATGCTGACTTTCATCACTGTACAATGTTGTGAGCATGTGCTCAGCACGTTTTTAGCACGTTGTGAGGACGTTGTGAGCATGTTGTTAACAGACATGATAGATCTGTGAACACCAGATAATATTTTGAACATGTGATAGAATGTTCAGCACGAGTTTAGCATGTTGCAAGCACGTGGTACATATACATGTACATGTACATTCAGCTATGAACAATTTTGGCCAAATTAATTTACTCAGTTTGGATTATCCCATCAGCAGCCTCCTTCAGCATATCAACTGTTATGCTGATTTGTTGACAATGTCTGAAATTATATTGATAAATATAGCAGTTGATAATAACAATAAACTTGTATCACAACAAAAGACATGCTCATTTATTTTTTCATTTTGTTTTATTCCTTCAGAACACTTGGTCTTGTCCATTAAATTCACCTTAACTTAGAATTACCTGACAATAACTTGTTACAGGTCACCATTCTCTTGTAATGCAGCCACCTATTGGCCAATTTAACCATCACAAGTTTTCTTCTACATGCTCACCACATTGTAAGCACATAGGACAACATTGTTATTAGGTCGGACCACAATTTTGTTTTTCTATGTGCTCAGCAACATAGAAAAACAACTAAACCTTATTTCTACGTGCTAACAACATTGTTTCTATGTAATGTCTTACCTGGGTCAAACCTTGATCTGTATCAATATGACACTAAACACAGTTTATTTTGTAATTCTCCATAATGCTTTATATTTTTCTTTTGGGATGGGGGGGAGAATGAAGCTTACTGGATTATATACATTATAGCATAAATCCTTTTGTATATTCAATTATATTGTTGTTCAAATAGATTCTGAGATATTTATAAGATTTGGAGTGTCTTCTTTTTGCCTGCATTCCTGGCTTGGCGATAATTGATGTGAAGTAATGGTTCTGAATAATTGCACAGACCGTCCTGATTAAAGTATGACAAGGATCCATATGGTTTATTGAATCTTGTGTAAGAATGTACAAATGTTAAGAAAGACAAATACACGAAATTAAACATAACCAAGTTGTCACATTCTCCATTGCTCTATGCTGTTTTAAGCTTTGTAATATCTGATGCTGATATCAATTAGCTTTTGGTGAGGATGGCACATTTGTTTATTACCTGATGTCCACACACAAAGAATGTGGCATAAAACACCTTAAAATAATATGTAGTTCATGCTCTACAAGTTTATAGTTCAGTTGATGGTTTTTATTTTGGTTTTAAATTGTAATTTTTTCACCAGTGTTCGAAAATTGAAATCGCCCTATTGCCCGAAGCAAGCAACATTTGGCAGGGCCCAGCAACCTTTGTGGTTGTTATCTCCTATAGTTTCCATTATTTAATTGATCATAACAGACTGAGGGAAAGCAACATTTTAAACCATACAGAAGCAACTATATGATGGAAGAGATCATATTGTTTGAACAAAATATAATGAACTGAAAGGTTAAGAAAGAAGAAATAATATGAAAATAAAAAAATGAATTTATATAAAGTGCCTAACAATTTCAACAAAAATGTATGCCGCAAAAAGTATTAGTTAAACCGATATTTACAAAAAATCAGATTTATCACATTGAAAATGTGAAGAAAACTGAAATCCTATAATTTATGATTGTTGAATTTTGTACATTTTTATATTGGGGGACCATTCTCCAAATGTGAGTGGAGTGTTTAAAGATAATGTTAAATTTTAGACAAATTAGGTGTTGTTCTCTAAGGTAAAGTTGTTATGTTTAATCGACTACAATAATAGGTACTGAATTTTCACCATTAAATGGAAAATGCCACAATAATAATATTTATATATGATGAATTCTTTCATATTTTATGGTCAAAATTTGAAAGTCTTGTCGCAGTTTGGTTTTCAGATTCTGCCTTTTGAAAAAAATATAAGACAATTTTTTTATGTGAATAAATCTGGCTGTGAAAATAAATAAGGTTTTTTTGTAATAGAAATACTGAAAATATCATCTGAACAAGTGTACATTTTATAAGATCATACAATTTGTGAGATTTTCTATTTTGCATCGACTCCATCAAATCCATTCTCCATATACTTATATTATTTCCTCTATTATATTCATGTTTTTAATAATTGTGGTCTGTTACAGATCTGGTCATATTTGCAAGTTGTTATGATGATACATTGTATTTGGTGAATATTTTTGTATGTTCATATAAATGTGAAATATGATACTTTGATTAGAATACTCTATATTTGTGAATCACAGTACATTTAAAATGTATTGTATGTATTGTAAATTGGCAGGCTGTTCGTCTGGACAAGATATTTTGATAAATAAAACACTCAACAGAATTCTGTGTTGTGCCATGTTTACAATTATGCATAGTAGAAAGCAAAATCTTAAACCAAACCTAAAAAAGTCAAACCTAAAAAAGATACCTTGTGACAATTTTGTCACAAAAGGTACTATAATAATCTGTGAAGCTGGCTCACAGCCTTATACCTCCCATGCAGAACAGCAAAGAAAAGTTGGAATTCAAGCAGTGAAACAGCTTATATTGAAGTTGCTACCTATGAAAAGGCACTTGCTTTACTTCAATCTGTCTTTTTTACATAAATTTAAACATCAAGACTGAGGAAGAGCTGAGTATTTGGCAAGTTTACCCCAGTGGCACTGAGAGGAAAGCACATGATAAAGTGGCTACCTCCTGAAAGGGCTCTGTCTCCACTTTAATCTATCTAATCTGAGTTAAATAATGATTAACAACAACTAAACATCTTCACATATAATATCTGCATAGAGAGAGACAGAGAGAGTTTCAAAGGAATAAAATGGTCCTTGTAATGATATATTCGTTTCTCACTAAAATACTTTCACCCAATATGCACAATGGGAACTGGTAAACTACTCTTGGCTTGTTGCGTTAAACCTTTGTTGAGAAATTGCAGTGGCGGATCCAGAGGGAGGCTTTGGGGCTGAAGCCCCCCAGGGGTCTGTGGCTAGGGGGGCTTTTGGGAACTGGAGCCCTTCTCCCCACGCTTTTTTCAGAGCACATTTGAGCCCCCCGGGGTAAAAAATCCTGGATCCGCCCCTGAATTGACCCTCTGCAAATACAAATGCAATCAAGATATTCAACCAGATAACTAATTTGGAAGAACCCAAAATTAAATCTGATTTTTATGGTCAATTTCATTTCATTTTACGCCATATAAACTGTGCCTTGATCTAGACACCAGTATCTTTATGGAATGGTGAATGGTGGGATGGGCACTGTTTCATTTGGTTGGCATTATGCCAAAATATTCTAATGTGCATGGACTCTTATTTCATTGTTGTCAATGCTGATTTCAAAATTTCTATTTCAAGTGAAACTGTAACATATTGGCAATACTTGGTCATGAAATAATTTACAAGCTGGCTAACTGAAAAAATAACACAAATATTAAGACACAGCCATGACATAATTAAATCTATAAAAGCTTTTTTGAACACAAATAGTAAGCTTGCTAACTACCTGAACCAATATTTTTTAATTATTATGAAATTAATGTCAGTAATGTTTTTTGCCTTTGAGCCACCAACAAAAACAAAGTACAAATTGTGTCTGTAATGTATATCAAAGTGAGAGACAGTTCCAGTGTTGCAATGATAAAAGTATCTGATCTAGTCTCTAATTAACAGACATTCTATCTGGCAATTGCCGATGGTCCTGAACTTGCCTATTTCCTGTGATACTCAGATTACCATTTCAGAGTGACACGTAGGCTGACATTATAAACTGTGATATTTGAGGTGCTATTTTACTGTGATACTCAGGCTGCCAATGTACTGTGATACTCAGGCTGCCAATGTACTGTGATACTCAGGCTGCCAATGTACTGTGATACTCAGGCTGCCAATGTACTGTGATACTCAGGCTGCCAATGTACTGTGATACTCAGGTTGCCAATGTACTGTGATACTCAGGCTGCCAATGTACTGTGATACTCAGGCTGCCAATGTACTGTGATACTCAGGTTGCCAATATACTGTGATACTCAGGCTGCCAATGTACTGTTATACTCAGGCTGCCAATGTACTGTGATACTCAGGTTGCCAATGTACTGTGATACTCAGGCTGCCAATGTACTGTGATACTCAGGCTGCCAATGTACTGTGATACTCAGGCTGCCAATGTACGGTGATACTCAGGTTGCCAATGTACTGTGATACTCAGGCTGCCAATGTACTGTGATACTCAGGTTGCCAATGTACTGTGATCCTCAGGTTGCCAATGTACTGTGATACTCAGGCTGCCAATGTACTGTGATACTCAGGCTGCCAATGTACTGTGATACTCAGGCTGCCAATGTACTGTGATACTCAGGTTGATATTTTACTGTGATACTCAGGTTGCCAATGTACTGTTATACTCAGGTTGATATTTTACTGTGATACTCAGGTTGCCAATGTACTGTGATACTCAGGCTGCCAATGTACTGTGATACTCAGGCTGCCAATGTACTGTTATACTCAGGTTGATATTTTACTGTGATACTCAGGTTGCCAATGTACTGTGATACTCAGGCTGCCAATGTACTGTTATACTCAGGTTGATATTTTACTGTGATACTCAGGTTGCCAATGTACTGTGATACTCAGGTTGACATTTTACTGTTATACTCAGGCTGCCAATGTACTGTGATACTCAGGCTGCCAATGTACTTGAAACTTGGGTTGCCATTTTACTCTGAAACTTAAATTGCCAACAAAATACCTTTAAATTCAAGTGGCACACACTTGTGGTTTAAAAATATAATTTATATCCAATATGACTATGAATATATCCAAAAGAGTTTTTACAAAGATGAACATATAGCATCATACGGTAATGTAAGGCTAGACGTTGTTGAAAAGATCATTGCTTCAAAATATATATTATATTTCTTAACAGATAACAGCTTAATCCATGAAATTCATAAAAACATTGTTTCATTTTTTTAAAATACCATCTTCCCTTTTTTCCTTTTTTGACATTTAGATGATCTTATATGATTATTAATCATGTCATAAATCAACAAGTTAATATGAATTTTACTGCACATATGGCTAGATATATCATTTCATCCACATTGTATTGCTCACTATAACTGCTGCAAGCAATTAAGTTTGTTTTTAAGTTTTCATTTTGTGTTAAATATCTGATATCTGATATATTGTGCACATGTATTAAAATCCATGCCAATTTGAGATGCCCAATTTAATAGGAAAGCAAGTATTTAAAATGAAAGAATTTATTTTTTTCACATTATTTATGATCTCATATTTGGATATTTCACAAACTAGGTCACGGACATGATGCAGGACCTTTCATAAATCCCAGGTGATGCAAAATATTTCAGTTGAAAATGGGTGTGTCCCTTGTGGGATTTGAATTTCAGCCAAGAAAAGAGATTAAATTAGAATGCATATCCTTAATTCTCTGCCTGCGCTTCAGTCATGAACTGATGACTCACGCCACATTGTGGGATGCTGACCCATACTGTGCGTCTGTATGTACAGCAGTTTGTTCAAATCATCAGCAGCAAACATCATATATGACCAACCCACTAGGCACATGTCAAAATATCAGATTCACAGGAGACTGCATTGTAGTGGGACACCTCCCAAAGAAAGGTAACCATTTACATATTATATGATTCTCGGGTTGTAATATAAATTGCTAACTGGTATGTGACATAAATGATTATTCCTCTAAGCCAATATTGCAATATAAATACCTGTTTAAACTATAGTTTGTTTGATTTGTTGTTTATAATCTCTGCTTGACAAGCCCAAATGTTTCATATATTTATGTGAGTAAAGCATTCCATTTTATTCCAGATACAATAGTGCTGCCCTTTATGTTGGAGGTAAGAAGAATTCCTCATAATGAAGAATTCCTCTTAAATTTCATACAAATAGTCCTTGGAGCAAAAGCCCACACATATTAGTCATATATCAACATTACCATGGACGTGCAGAATATTTAAGTCTGAAGGAAGTTTATGTTTATTGCAATTGGTTTTTAACAAAGGAGACATAATCATAATCACTATTGCCTTAAAACTGTTCATTAAATATCAATATACTGTGCAGAGATCATTGATGTTATGCAAAAATCATTAACATTTTATTTACAAAAGGCAATAAAGTACAATACTGGATTAGACAGGTGCTTTAACAATACATATCACTCAATCCACTGTAATTTGTGAATCACCATTTACAGGTGTGTGGATTTGTATATACTATTTCAACAATGTTAAATGGCAACAGGGAAAGCATTAAATGCCATGACTGAGCCTGGAAACAGAGGAAATGAAAAGGAATAGATTAATAGAGAATTGTTGTGACATAATGAATGGAGAGGAAACTCAAGCTGTTTGTCCTATAATTCCATATCCTGATGTATCTAACAATTTGGAGTGGGAGAGACCCCTGGTGTCAGAAAGGAGTCTGACCTTGCCAAAGTGTTTTTCATATGACAAGAGAACAAATATAGTGACTTTAAAATCTTCAGACCAGGAAGAAATGTGCGATCAAAATGGGGGACACCATTCAGAAAAAAAGGTGAGACCTGGTAGCAGCAACGCAGTAAATGTGATCTATGCTGGGCCCTACACAGTCCCTGTTGGCGTCCGGCCCAGTCTGTCCCCTATCCCAGAGAATGTAGACAGCCCAGAAGTGGCTATTCCCTATTTCCATGGTGATCCCCCCTTTCATGCTGTGAACATATCACCAAGATCTGCTAATGATTTATCAGGCTTAGGACCCAACTGTCAGGATCCAAATGAAAGTTTTTCTAATATATATAAAAGATATCCAATTAACAAGAACTCTATTTCTTCTTCAGAATTTTCTAAATCTAAAGAGACTGATAAAATGTGCAGTAAACATAGAATTAAGATAATTTCCCCAAAAAAGAAAGTATATCGTAATAATATTTATAACTTGTCTAATGTTTCAAAATATGATTTGAATTTAAAAGAAAGAAGCACATTGAGTTCTTATGATAAAAAATATCAAAGAAAAAGACCTGGAAAGGTTTCCAAGAAACACCATGGTAATGTTTATAAATTGTCAAAACATTCAAATATTTTATTTAATGGAACATTGGATTCTTTAAAGGATAAAAAAGCACTCTATGGAGAGGATTGTTTTTCTAAGTTACCAAATACTAAAGGTCAAAAAAGAAAAAGGTTTTCGCAAAAATCTGATGCTCTGGAAAAGAAAAGAAAGGGAATCGTTTTTCAAAGTGCATATTATGATGAGGAAAAGAAAGGGCCTAATTTACCAATATCAAACACGAATGGCAATAGTTTGGATATATCAGAGACAATGGACACCCAATTTATAGGTAAGAAATCTGATTTTTGTTGTCAGAACAAGAAATTAAGCCAAAGCCTTTGTAATAAATTGGATTATGAAAAGAAAAAGGAAGATTGTGAGATTGAGGAAAAAAGTTGCACCAAAGATGTGATTATTTTTAAAACATGAAAATGGAAATGGTATGCAATAAAAGACATTTCTCAAACATAATAACTCAACTTATTTGTTTACAGTTATTTCAGTCACACACTGTTTTTGTTTGATATTTTTCTGGCATGTAAAATACTATAATCACCACCTATTGGCCTATTTTTCACACATTGTGCATTTCAAGGGAAAATGTTTATGTTTAATAGACCATGTTTATTATGGCATGTTTAGTTTTGATGGGGATATTTTTCCTCATAGAGATGGGCTCCCTTAGTGGCTTCATCTGACCTTCCCTTGTTCACCCTGCCATCTGGTGGTGGGGTTGATGTACCTGTTAATGATCGTCATTGTTTTCTGATGGATACTACTGGTAGTTGTTTCTGTGGAGAGGCGTGGCATGTGTGGACTGATGATAGTGTGATAAAACTCAGTGGTTTTGTTTGTGTACAATCATTCTGTGTGGGTAAAAGGATTTCTTGTCAACAATTCAATGATAGGAGCAACTATTTAAATATGATTGGATGTGGAAATAGATAAATTTGACAAAGATCTCATTTTGATTGAACATAACACTATTAATAAATTAGAGCATAATATTTTATTCCTTTAACAAATCTATAATTTATTATATAATTATATAATTTACAGCATTAAAAAAAACTTTGCATAAAATGTATACTACAATACAAAATCGAATGTCTTTCAACTATATAACAATAATGTTTTATCATTTAAAACATCTATAATCTCAGACTAACAGTAATGATAAAAAACCTATGTATAAAAATCTATCAAAGCTCTTTTTTACTTTTGTTTGTCATGGCTTCTTTAAATTTTAATTTGTAGTACAGGAACTGTGTAGATAGAGTGATATTAAGTAGAGTATGAGTGCCGAACTCTGCTATTGTCAGTGGATCCTGAGTATCACGTATACACGTGTAAAGCCGACCAATGCTCCGGAAGTTCATGAGATATGTTGAGGTTGCTGACAGCTGCCCTGTTCCTTGGTTTTTAAAGTTGGCCCAAATCTGAACAATCTGAAGAATGTGCCAGTAACTCTTTTCTCATCACAGAATTTTACAGTTTTAGTCTAAATTACGGTAAGTAAAATTCTTATCCTTATTTCAGGATAAAAGGTTGTCATTTTAGCAAAATAATGTTTTGTTTCTGGCTGGAGAATAAGATGTTTAATGAGAAAGAACATTAACTGGTAGAGTGATAAAAAATATCCTGGAGATTACTTGAATAATCATTTTAAAACAAAATTGTGCAATTTTGAGAAGAAATAAAAATTGCATCACATTGATGTGAAATTTTCTTTTGCTATTATCAGAAACAAATCATTATCCTTAAATGTGCAAAGGGGATTCAACTGGAGGTGCATGCCATTTACCTGGGTAGAAAACTTAACTAAGTGCAACTATCATGATCATAAATTGTTGCAAAACAATATCTCCACTTGCATCTCACTTTTTCAAGGGCTCACACATTATTTTGAATTCAGAACAGCAAATTAGAAAATCACAGGATGGCTCAACTGGTACCTGCCCAGTTTACCAAATATTTAAGGTTTCATGACCAGCTATAAAAGGATTACATAATGTAGTTTTATGGTTCAAAGACCATTTTTAGCATTACTATATCAATTAATAATTCACAATTTAAAAAAGTTGAATAATTATGTTCTGTATATTTAAGGTTTAATGATCATTTTTAATATTACTATATCAATATAAAAAACACAATTTCAAAAATATCTCTATGGGCATATCATAGGTTGTAGAACTTCTAATCAGAGAGAGATATGGGGGGGGGGCTTTTCTTTATTATCATGCATGCTAAATACTGAAGTTTAATACTGGTAAATGGATTTTAATCTTTCTATTAAGTTTGAGTCTTCAATCCCAAAAGAACAATGTACAGTTTCTCTTCCCATCTCAAGCCATCTTGGCACTTTTATATATACATTTTATACATCATCAATGGTTGTGAAAAGTTAAAACTCAAAAAAATATTTGAAACTTTCACCACTTTGGAACTTTTCAGGGTTGACAATTTGAATAGAATATATTACATGTGCAAATAATGCTACCTCAAATGACCAAAAATCAATAGTATTTTGTTTGCAAACATTTTCATAACAATTCTCACTGCTCGAGTCAATTGACTGTCTCCATGTTCTTTTCAAGATTCAAAAACTGATTAGTTTTGGCTTTTTTGTGTGTGTATTTGTTGCCAACATATTTTATGTATTATGTTCACAGCATACACACGCCCTGACTGTTATAGTTATTGCCCAATGGATGCATATAATATACATGGAGGTTATGTAACTTCCCAGACTGTCGTAAAATACTGGCCAAAATATTTACCAGTATTCTTAAAGGATATGATGATAAACGTCTGTTTTAATATGTGTGAACCAAATGAGGTCACAAATGGCTGTTATGTGACATCATTTGATCTCACATAGTTCTTGCTTGGCGCTGTTAGGTCATGTAATGTCATCCATGACACAATATGGTCAAACCAATGTTAATGTGATATCATTTCCTCCCATTCAGGTGTGGCTCCCATTAACTAGAGTGAGATAATTAGTAAGTCAAACACAACACAGACCAGAACATTTTAAAGTTGGCATTAAAGCATAGCACCAATTAAGGTTTACCTACAAATTATCTACAGTTTCCATTCAAATGCACCCCATCATTATCTTATATTAATTTTGGAAAAACTTTGAAAGTTAGCAATTTATGTGATTTATGTTCTAACATATTCTCTAAATTCAGATTAGTATGAAATAACAAAACAAACTCTGCGTTCAACAGGGTTCCCACTCATATGGGCCCATAGGAATCAGGATTAATTCTTTTTCCAGACTTTTCATGCCTGTTTCCAGACCGGCTGACAAAAATATTTTGTTGTGTGATGTATCTTGGTAGCAACCAAAACAATGATGGCTGCCATCTTGTTTCATCCAGCATCGCATAAGTTAATGAACACCTGATTGGCCAACTTTTTAGTGTGGAATCCTGACCCAACAGGATTCCCGACTTTTCCTGACTGTCCCGACTGAGTGGGAACCCTGATTCAAACTATTATGCAATCCTTAATTTTTGAAAAGCAGGCAAATCCAATTTTTCAGCATCTTCTCTTTTACTTATTTTTCTTGTTGTAATATATGATTTGCAAAATCTGCACAACATTTAATCCACTCTTTATTGCTTGGTTTGAAATGAAAAGCCAGTCATTAGTTGCTAAGAAAAGAGTTAACAATCGGCCAAAACTTCGGAAATTTGCAAGTGAAATATAAATAGCTGAAAGCTGCCCCGTGCCTCTGTTCTTATAGTTGGTCCAAATTTGTATAATCTAAGAACACAAAATGCAAAATAACTTTTTGTGTATCAAGTGCTATTATATTGAACTAGATTTCTTTAACAAACAAACCTATCAAGTAAAAACCTATCAAGTAAGTTTTGTTTGGTTTGTAGCATCTATTTAAGAATAATCACATTCTGAACTACTTGCAGAATCAAAAATAACAAAGCAAGAGTTCTTTTCTTAAAAATGTTGAACCTCTTAAATCATCCAACACCATATTCTTTAACATCCATAATTACATTACATAATTTTCTTATTTACATATTTTTTGCTAAATTCCTGAAGCCTAATATTTTTTAATATTGAAAATGGGCATGTTATGAAATATGTGACCTCTAAAGTTCTAAATAAATAGGTGATTCTCATATTTTCTGTCATCCTTATTCCTTCTAACATTTGAAAAACTTTGGCAGATTAATGAAAAGAATTTCGCTCTAAAAATAATGTATCAGTACCAATTCCCCTGGTACATCACAATTCCCCTGGTACATCACAATTCCCCTGGTACATCACAATTCCCCTGGTACATCACAATTCCCCTGGTAAGCTTTACAGTCTGAGCCATCATCAGGGCAGGCCTGAGTGTGCTTATGATCTTAATACATTAAACTTCATTTACACAGACTAAATTAAGCACAATAAATCAGTGACTGTGAAACTGTAAACTCACCTTACTGAAGCTGCCCAGGAACACCCCAGACATCTGCATTGCCACGTGCACTGGGAGGGGGATGGACGGAGACAGCCATATCACCATGGCCAGTAGGTAGGCCACAGTGAACGCCACAGCTCTCGTGGACCGACCCTCATATACCAGAATAAGCAGCAGTATTATCAGGGTCTGCAGGGTAATGGCTATACTTTCACCCCATAGGCTGCAAAGAGTACAAGGTGGTCGTGATAATATAAAATGAAAATAAAGTACACATGTCCCTGTCTTTATTTTACATTTTAACGAGCATAAAGTGAAATACCAGCTTGTCAAAGTAAAATGTTTACAAACAGTCTCAATAAATTTTGATAATCATTGTGAAATTTAACATTTGTGTATAAATTTATTGTAAATTTATCAAAACAACAGCTGAGATTGCGCCAAGAATCAATGAGGGTCATAGGTCAAATTGAATACAGTTATTTAGGATTTAGCCTTACACAGACAGATTTAATCTCCTTTGCATCAGGATCAGTATCATAACACTCACTAACCCTAATTTAACGTGTGTCCTCACATGACAGGCTGGGTTTATTGATCATTCATGTGACATAAATGATGCTAACTTGCATTAAGTGACCTATAAAATGACGTCATGCTATATGAAATCACTATAACTGGTCTGTGCAACGAGGCAGGGCATGACTTAAAATGATGCCATAATATTGAAATTATTTGTTGTTATGGCATGGAAGTTTCTCATGCATGCCTGAATGAGTGGCCAATTTGAATGAAGGTTAGCACCATAAGTGCTAGGCCAGTAATCAGAGAGGGAGCCTTGTAATGCTGGGTAAGATTTTTTGTCTTGATGCCCCAAAAACATCAAAGTAATGTTCTGAACTTCTGAAAAATAAATAATGATAAAATAAAAAAGAAATGTTTACCTTATATGGTGATTCCTGGCCATGGAGTAACCAACACTAATTGATGATGAAACAAGCATCAGGAATTGACTAAAGAAACTGACACCTTGTCCAGACTGGGCTTTCAAGATCTTGATAATTTGGGGCGTCTTCACTGAAAAGATCAAAATTTGGTTGATAATTGGCACCTCATGTCAAGTTGTTCTGAAGGATCTAGATGGCTTAGTATAAACAAATAACATGTAAAACAAAATTTAGATTGTTCATTTTTGGTTTCCTTTTTATTTACTTAAATAAGTGAGCGACTCTCCTTTGCATCAGGCTCACTATAACACCCTCTCTAATGATATGATTACCTTAGCTTCATTGCATAGTATTTACCATGTGTCCTGACTAGACAAGGCGTGGCTTATTGGTCATATTGCCAGACAAAAATGAAGTCATGCTGCCTGAAGTGACCTAGAAAATTGCATCATGCTGCATGAAGCGACTCTTATTGGTCTGGGTAACGAGATAAGCATGGCTTAAAATGATGTTTTTATTCTGAAATTGACTGTTGTAATGGCACACAAGACTCTTGTGACTGAATGAATAATAATGAATGTTGATTTTGTACCTATGTAGACCACAAGTGCTAGGCCATAAACAGAGAGAGAGAAGGCCTTGCACAGCTCGGTATAATTGAGCATAATGATCTATTTTTGAGACAGACAAATATACCAACCATACAGGATATCAGTCAGTTAAAACCAATTAAACTTAAATCTCTGATCACGATAATGGTTAATTGTGCCATTCTATTTATATCCATACATTCAAACCTTGAAATTGTGTCCTTGATTTATCATTCATATCTATGGAATACACATTTATAACAAGGAGAATGAAGGCCAACATACATTGTCGAGTGATGAATAATTTATACTGTGTTGTGCTTCAGGTTGTGTTCACTCCCCCTTGTTTACCATCAATCATTTTAAAATCATCTGGTCATGAGATCCTTCCTCATTTTACACAATATAATCATTTAACAACAACAATTATTGAAACAAGTTTTAATGGATGAAAGGGGGCAGATCTAATATACAATCTTGGACAAAATCATCATAGTTCAGATCCTTGATAGTGATGATTTTCAATGGTATTGTTATATAAATATGTAATTTCTAGGTATCAAATATCCCCTCCTTGAGATTCCGTATATAGTCACGAGATTTGTAATACAACCCCAGCCAATGTAATTTAGGACCATGTATGTGGTGCATGTGTCATTTGTTGACAAAGAATATTAAACCACATGCCATTCATAACCTTTAATGCTATCAAATCCGTTTCAACAGCATGGGCAGTAGAGAGGAAAAGTAGTACATACCGGTATATCTGATAGA
The DNA here is from genome assembly GCA_949316495.1 of Amphiduros pacificus. NCBI lineage: Eukaryota > Metazoa > Annelida > Polychaeta > Phyllodocida > Hesionidae > Amphiduros > Amphiduros pacificus. The sequence continues at coordinate 40,679,705 of OX439003.1, read as the reverse complement.
AATCAAAGTCCATGTTTACAAAAATCACACCACACCACACCAAACTGGAGTGGCTTATATCTATTCTATCTGAAATACTTCCTCATCCAAATAGTATTTTTGGAATTTACTAAAATCTCAGTACTCACTCAAAGTTGATGTAACAAGAATGATGGCATATCCCAAGAGCTTGCTGAAAACCAGCTGAAGGCAGGGCACTAAGAAATAAAGAGTAAACAAATAGAACATACAAACGAAAAAATAATATAGCAAAGGAAATTTTTTAACAAAATGAAATCAATTCTAACATTGAAATAAATAGCAATATTAGTGATGAATAAACTGACAACAGAAGATCCCTTACTATATTGTATAAATCCTAAGTAATAAGATAAATTGTAATACGACAAAGTTGCAACTCTTTGTGACCCCAGAGGACACTCCATCTCAGCTTTCTATTTTAACATTCCATTAAGAAATAATAAGCCAGAAAAGGAGGGCGCTTTCAAAAAGGGGCTATTGAAATGGATATTTTTGGAATAGTTTTCAGACATTTATTGATTGTTACAATTGAAAAATTAAATAGATTGTAAAGGCAAATACAAAGCTAACCCATTTTTATTACATCTTTTCAGAACTGGTGTATTATTCTTTCAATGATGAGAATGATCAGTTGTATCCAAATATGTCAAATTCACACAAAAGTGACCCAATGAGGTACCACCTGCCATCAACCAACTTCATCTAATCACGCCCATGTTTAGTACATCACATGGTGACTCTTTGGGTGGTGATGTTAATGTATAACCAAATATTTGTTTTGCCTTGACTAAATGTAAGACATAAATCACATAAACCAACAACAACAACAATTTTGCAATGAAAATAAACATTTTATACTTACCATGAAAAATATTCCCTTCCACAACCAAAGTATCATAACATTGTGGTGTCATAAGGTAGCTGGCAAAAATAGGAACATCGGTTTGATTTTCAGCCATTTTTGGTGAAATGATTGTCATAGAACTATCATCTCTTTGAAGGCCTCCAAGTTATCTGCAAATATTAGAAAAAATTTAGGGCTTAAACCATTTATCTTATATGTGTTAAAAAATAAAAAGCAACCTTTACTGGAAATTTTATTTCAGAAATATTTTTTTCTCTGAAAGAACAAATATTGGACAATACATATTGCATCCATAATTGTGATAATGCAAATATCTGGCATAGGTTTTAACAATTTCTCTAAAATCCAATATATGAAATGTCATTGATTTGTTCCCTGACATATAATTGCTCCCACTTTATATTGACCATTTTCAATGCCATATCCAAAATCCTTTCAAAATAGTCAAATCATATCCTGATTAATTCCTCCTATTCCACAGATATATACTACACAATGACAGTGTCAGACAATCAAATCATTTTTTCCCAGCAGTTCCATTTACTGGATTTAATCCCATTGTGTTTTCAAACAATATATTGTGACTCATATCAAACAATGTGAAAGTAAACAATAAAAAGGGTCATATACAAACTTTGAACAGCGTAGGTTAATGCAATACACAGATAAAAATAATGATGATTTCCTGCCGGTGATTACATTTTTATTCCACCCTGTACTCCAAATAGTAGCCTTGATCTTCTGTGATGCCAATAAACATGTATTTCTATGTGATCAGAACCAATGGTCATGTTCCTCATAATTCAGGGCATTTGACCTATGAGAGAGTATTGATCTTTTTATCTTGCTAGATTCTGACTGAACAGATCTGGTATGCTTGCAGGACATTGAACCCTCATCACACCACTGGTGAACTGATAAGTCAATAAATAAATAAACTTGCACCCGCTCTGCCTTAGTTAAGTAAATCATACTTCCACAGCAAGGTTTTTATTACATACACAATACATCCTGACACACAATATAACCAAGGCAACTGACAGACCCCAGATACTCCAGCCAGTTGCTTGTCAAAAGGAGGAGATATATTGAAATGTCAAAGTTATTGCTCATGCTTTGAACAAATGTGTAAAAAACTAAGAGTATTAAATGTACACATTCAGTTTTCATATCTTAAGTTTGTTGCTGTAACTGAAATAGCTTACAACATATTTTTTGTTGTTGTTGACAGATTGATTTACCTATGACTGGCTTGGACAAATTTTATATTGGGTGACCTTAAGCTATTTGGAACATTTTAACATCTATATTACCCAAAATGTTTGTTCATAATTTTCAGAATGACTTTTGTAACTAGGCCAGTGACCCACTTAGAGATAGGTCACAACTTCCAAAATAATGGAAAGTGATCCTTTACACATTGAGAAGATCAGATATTTATGGTAATTTTTAGGTGCATTTTGTTACCTTGAGCTATTTTCTATGTCACAGGAGTCAAATTTCAAAATATCTATATGTGATATTTTGCCAAAGACAACAAATTGCATTTTTGCCATCACATTTATCTATCTCACACAATATATCTGTCTGTATTTTTTGGAATAATTAATGTAACTACATGTCAGTGACCTATTTAAAGACCAAATAGATTATTGTTTCCAAAATATGGGTAAGTTGATCTTTAACACATGGGAGGAGTCAAGAACTTGATGTTATGGATTGGTAAAGTGCACATAAAAAATATTTGTTTTGATGATTTTGATTTGTATCAAGGTCAAGGTCAATGTCAAGCCCTGCAATGTTGTCACTTTGGGTACACACGATTGAAACCCACTGGCGGAAGGCGGTGAAATCCGCCGACCCGCCCGCCTGTACACAATCGTGTGCAAAGTGGCATTTTCCGCCGGACCAATCGTGTGTAAGCGGCGACTCCATCCGCCGCCATGTTTGCTGGCCTGCCGGCAGGTATAGCCCGGTGGAATTGGCGGACCGCAGCTTTCGCCGGCGGGCAAAACCACCGCCCAATCGTGTGTAACCAGCGATATCTGGCGGTTTGCGGCGGATTTGGCGGAAACCGCCGGCTTCAATCGTGTGCACCCTTTGATTGGTTATGCTCTCATTACTGTACGAAAATAGCAATATCAATGAAACTTGGCATGTGTGACTGAACTATGGTTGGCTTGGAGGAGTTTAAATAAAATAACCTTGAGCTATTTTCAAGGTCAAAAAAGCCCAATTTTCAAAATCAATAAAATGATATATTTGATAGAAATAACATTCATTACCACTGAACTTACACATATTGAATAATTAGGCCAAAGTGAGGTCACAGTATGTCAAGAGCTTACAAATATTGCTAACTTTATGTATTTTGGTGAAGGTTAAGGTTATGACCTTCATCATGACGACTTGTAAATGCCCTCCTGAGTTTTTAAATATAGCAAATGACATTATCAATACAACTAAATGAGCAACCAGATATGGACTGGTTTGATATGTTTGAGTTTGATATTGGGTGACCTTGAACTATTTTCAATGTCACAGGAATTTTTGTACTGTGGATGACAGGCAAAGGATCGCGAAAGACAGAGACTATCTGTGTTATCTGGGCCATTGACTAACAGTTTTCACTGGTCTGAGATGATGTTAGTGGCCCGAAAGTTTAATTTGTAAAAGACACATAAAATTGTTTTGGAAATTATCTCTGACTTACAGCTTACTTCAAGTTCACTTGGCAAAACCATCAAGATACAATTTATCCTTTGTCTCATCATATTCTATATACTTTCAACAGTAGACCACCTTTGCTTTGTAAATATAAATTATCTACAAGTCAGAGAAAGCTTCAGTTCAACAATGCTTAGCCATGCAAATACCATTAAAATACTAATATTTTTGGCAATGACGGACCAGGGAATTCCATGGCACACTGGCCCATACTGGCCCAGAGGCCCACAAAAGAGCTTCCGACCACCGGGCCAGTGCTAATGTTTAGGTAATGACTGAAATTAATGCCCTGTGATGTCACAGTTTTGTTACATGTAGTGAGCAATGATTTTGTTTACAGACTGAAAAGACACAGTTTTTAGTACAGTGGTGACACCTTGTAAAGGATAATACTAAGGCAAAATGATTTAAATAATCCCGTACATATACATGTACAATGTTCATTTGATTTGCTTAAATATTTGAATTGCTTTTGCTTTGTTAAGTTTTTGTTTTGCTTGCTAAGGTTTTGCTTTGTTTGTGTTTTAGTTTTGTTTGTTCTCATTTTTGTCCTGTTTTAATTTGGTGTTGTTTCTTTTTGTTTTGTTCATTTTAATGTTATGTCTTCTTCATTTGCTGTTTGTTTTGTTTGCTGATTTTATTTTTTTTTTTTTTTTATTTATATTATTTTTGCCAACCATGTTACATGTGGAGCACCACTTTTTCTTATTTACAAAATCACCTGATGCAGAATATTTTATGTAAATATGTTACTTTGACCTCCTTTTAGTACAACAGAGATTATCAAACTGTGAGTTGCACAGTGCATGACCCTGTTTGCATTAAGTACTGCGCTGACTTCCGTTTTGTGCTACTCACAAACTAATTATTTACCATAACAGTCAATACCAAAATTTTAAGTTTGATGCTCAAGAAAGGCATAAAAACACAACTTTTTTTTAAAGAAACACTGATAACATGTAGCTCCTCTGAATGATATTCATCTCAATTAATTTAAGCCCCAGGATAGTTCCAGACTTATTGGGTATTGATTTATCAATATTGAAAAATATGACTGGTGACAAACTTTTCCATAACAGCTGTCTGGTATTTACTTTAGTTCATGACATTAATGATTAATCATTGGAGCAATTTGTGAAAACTGTAAATTACAGTGTAATTTGACAATTGTGCAAGTGCACTGTCTTTGAGTGTTAGTTCCATTTCAACCTCAGGATCACACTTGAAACTCCAATAAATCAATTATTATGAAGCAACACTCACCCATGTACTTGCTATATATACTTGACATAGACCATGTAGGTTGTGCACACCAATGTCAAACTCAAAGTTTTGGAAGATCAATGTTATTCTCAAGAGGGGATTCCTAGTAGGAAAATGACGTCATGCATGATTATTACGGGAAATACCTCATTTACCTCGTCAATGTATATATTTATTGAGTAAAATAAATTATTGAATAATTTTACATTTTCAACTCTCTTGAACATAAACTTTATTAGGATTTGATATAAATATTTGAGTCCATGTTGTCTTAATTAAAACCTTATTTTTTGTCCGAGGTAATGAACACTTTTTCTAACTGGACGCGGGAAAGAGAAAATGGCGACAGTGGACGAGTTGTATCTTGACAATTTGGACGAGTTTATCAATGATGAGGGGAAAATTGTGAGTATTACATGATAAAAACACTAGCATTAATTACTTGAGAGCATTACGGGATCGATTCCTGACCTATTTACTTTTGTGTCTCCTGTTAATCTGCTATAATCAGTCTGTATAAAAAAATGACAAACTGTCACTCAGTCATTCTGCTGTCTTAAGCTGTGTTTCCATATGTGCAGTGCGTAATGCAGTCCGTGATGCAGCGCGTCATGCAGAGCGTCATGTGGTGTTCACATGTATGCGTCAGTTTTGTGATGTTTTCATGGTCAAACTTCCAATTTGGCGCCAAAATTAGACTTGCAACCAATGGGAAACCTATGCGTCACTATATGCGTCAGATTTTCATTCGCTACCCCATGCGAAAGGCTATGCGTCAATTTGCTTACGGACGGCAATACGCATACATGGAAACACCTGCATTGTTCTGTATGGTGTGCGAAAAAAATTGACGCACTGCATGACGCTCTGCATGACGCACTGCATGACGCACTGCACATATGGAAACACAGCCTTAACTCAACTTCAACTAGTCCGACTCAAGGCTTGTGACAGCATTTGGAATGAAAACCCCAGGAATATCATAGAATGGTCTAGATACCATAGTCATCTCTCGTGTCTTGTGCTTGATTCTGCTGTATAAGCTAGGCCTGGCACGCTTTGTGCATACAATACGCCCAATAATTCTCGTTCCGGAATAGGGAGAACTATTGGCATTCGTTTTGATTTCGGGCTGTTGCATGCACATCCAATATTGTCCCGTCTGGCCACCCTATCGTCCATATGCCAAGCTGGGCGTGCTGATCGGGATCCCGATCACGTGACAGTATGCCCTGTCAGGTGACAGTACGCTCGGTCGTGTTCCCATTTTGGTGCAAAACGAGCCAGGCCCTATACAGCCATCAGAGCAGTTTCCGAGAATTATGGTCAAAATAACCATGTGACGAAGGGGCTAAATAACCACGATATGAAGTGAACCACTGAAGTGCCACATTAGACCGTGGTCAAACTGCTGAATTTGGGCATTTTATCAATGTAAATTATCTACAAGTGAGAATTACAGAAAATGTGAACTTAACTATGCTTAGAAATTTATTTTATTTACCTTTTGGAAGATTAAAATGGCCATCAAACTTGAATGTGTAGTTCTAATGTTGGGGCCTGGGTGAAAAGTAAGAATATTCACAAAATTATATGCCGGACAATGACATGAGGTCTAATTATGGCAGAAAATAGCTTATTAAAGGTATTAAGCATCAATTCTACAATTTAGTGTATTGAAAGCTGCACCCCTTATAGCTTATTAAAGGTATTAAGCATCAATTCTACAATTTAGTGTATTGAAAGCTGCACCCCTAAGTGCAACCTTGCACTCTTGGCGGGATGCCAATTGGTTTTACCGAGTAAACTTATAGATGTAGATGTAGAGGTCTGTCTGAGCCATACGCTGCACGTGACGGGTAAACACGGGTAGTGTGAACTTTGACCTCAAATGAGGCTCAAAGCAGGATAGCACTGTTTGGCGTCATTCTGGAACTATTCAAAGGACAACACATTTCATGACGTCATCAGCATATTGCCATACTCTTATGACATCATTTCACCTTTCAGTGCCTAGAGCTATGATCACACTCCACATAAAAATGACGCCAAGAAAGAAGTGTGCTCTCAAAAAAGGGTGCTATAAATTAGGTTCCTGTTCAAATAGGTTTTACAGATATTTACTGGAGTGCATCAACCAAAACAATATTTAGATATGAAAGGCAAATATCTTTATTGTTAATTTATGATACTTATAAATATTTTTCACAATCACTGCTTAATCCCTTTAAGATTAATATTGGCAGCTGACACTTGACAATGACAATGTATACATAGACAAAATATCCAAATCCAGCAGCTTGACTGCGGTTCAACGTGTCAGTTCAATAGCATGGTCCACTTTGTCACACGGTTATTTTGACCATAATTCTGTGGACCGCGCTATTGAACTGACACATTGGACCGCAGTCAAGCTGCAGAAGTTAAAAGTTAGTCAATTTGCAGAATGATTTCCCACTAATGCTCAAGACATTTAACTGTCTTTTTGTAAAGGTGACGTGCTGTTCTGATCCTGGGAACAATAAATTACTGTTTGACATAATGATGACAATGTCACGGTACCATACCAGAAACATTAATAAATTGATAATTAAAATTGTTGTAGTTTATTTTTATGTGGAAGATAAAATTTTTTTTATTGCCCTAACTTTTCCTATCTAGTCCTTAAGTTACTTTTAAAAGAATATTTTAGAACATAACTTTGTGTTCGATTTCAGGTGACATGTAAGTGGCTGAGCCGTACATTGAAAACCCATGTAAACCAGGCAAAGCAGTACGTACAAGAATTTATGCTTTGTTTTTCTGAAAAATTTCAGCCAAATTATTGTTTAATACATGATAAGGAAGTAACACTCCATTGCCAATTTTTGTTCTTTATATATAAATATATATATATAAATATATATATATATATAAATATATATATATATATATATTTATGACTAGATAAAACTAATGATATGTGGTAAATATTTAGAAACATGTTTTTTCCATGCTCTGCTAAATGTTAGATATTTACTGGAATAATTTGTTGTTTTCAGAATGCTTTATGCATTTGTACAGAAACAAAGAAATGAGCATGAAAATGACAGTTTATCGGTCACATACTTCATTAGTGGTCTTGCAAAAGATTCCAATGGAAATAAGGTAATGGTTTTATTTTTTTCCAGGTTTTTGATTTTGTTATTCTTTATATTATATAGTTCCAAAATAGAAAGAATTTACAGTTTTAAACATTTAAATCTCAACTTTTAGTATTTATCTGAAATCTGAAAAATAGTTTCATATTTATATATAATTCAGTTCTATTCTGAAATAATAAAAATTATACTTTTAAACATATTTCAAAGAATCAACAAGAATAAATATATCTTAACACCACCTTTTTTGATCAAGTGCATATTTTTTCACATTTAAGTTAAAACATTTTTTAAATCTAACTTATATATATATTTTGTGTTTGAAAAGCTGACAAACATTACACTTGTTCCACTAGTAGGTGAGCCAATCTCAGAATTATGGAATTATGAATGTTTTTTTTTTTTTTTTTTTTTTTTAATTAGATTGTAAACTTTGTTTATTTGCTGATATTTTTTGTGTTGATGGTATCTGTCAGGTTCACAGTGTGCAGGTGATCCCCGAGGAGAATCTGGAGGCAGTGAAAACAACCCTAGATCCAGTCACCAGCTGTCACATATACAGTGTCCAGAGAGCTCAACTCAAGGTAGGCAACAGTGCTGTATTCTGAAAGGTGTTTGGGATCAACATCTGTCCTGAAGTTGTTATTTCATAACATACAACACAAATAGGTTCATAACACAGTATTCTCTGAGCAATATTAATGAAATTTATGAGCAATATAAAAAAAGTTGCACTTCGAAATTTTTATTTTTAAAAACAAGAAAAAAAATGAAGTATAAAAAACGTCTGCCTACAGAGGTCAAAATTTTCAAAACATAATTTTGCCTGATGTTGAAACTCTTTTTTTTTGGAAGCTAAATTAAAAGCTCAAAAACAAGACTTTAAATAAAATAAAAAGAATTGAAAGTTTTGAACAATAGCAACTGATATAAAATAAATGCTATATAAATATTGCAGGATGCAGATGCATTATACTTGGCTGATTATGACCTCATTAAGGAAAATATCCTGGACTCAAACAGGTGAGTGATGATTACAGCACACAACCAATGATATAGCAGATTATTTGTCTTAGATATTCCTTGGAAAAGTCTTCCATATTACATTGACTAGTTCAGGATTGATTTTAAGAATACTTTTTGTTTAAAAGAGAGGAGTGATAGTGCTAAATATAAGTTGTCATTGTCTTTGAAAGTCATTGTAAAACCCATATAAACTTTTGAACAATTGATATATGCTACTATAATTTTATCATTTACTAAAATTGAAATTAAAATAACATGTACTTTTGAACATGATGTAACATTTGAAAGTTTTGTTTAACATGTTAAAGATATTAAGGAAGAATCTGAGATAATGAGTTGTCTTTTTGTGATTGGTAGATTCAGTGCCATAACATACTCAGCAGCAAAATTGAGATCAGATTGTGAAATACAGAAACTACAGGCTCAGGCTCAGCCCACTAAAGCTGCTCCATCACTTTTCAAGTCAGAGGTATGTTATTCTAAATAAACATATTCCCATAATTATTTTCAATAGCTGTGCTTAATTTGTCATTCTGTTAGTCCGTCAAACCTGATTTTCAACCTTAATATTGCTTTGTTTCCTATTATTGGTCAATGAACAGGATGTGCTTAGAAATGTTATAATAAGAATAAAGCAATTGACACTTTCAGCAAAACACAGTAACCATAGTAGGAGAAGTTCCATTGATTTCAGTGAGCTTGTTTGTATCAAAGTTTTGTGGCCACATATTATTTAACCATACCCCAAATCTTTGTTAAGCGCTATGAGCAGACGTAGTCTGAAATGGCGCTATATAAATGTTTATTATTATTATTATCTTTGTAAAATTGCTTGTGATCTCTGATTTCATAAAAGCTTTAATAAAGAACAATGCATCATATGAAGATCTTGCTATGGAGTGCTTCTTTATGAACATTTTCAAGTCATTTGACCTGATTCAGTGATTTGGGAGGAAAGATTGGTATACAAGACAACGTCCCCCATAATGTCACAAAATAATGTGACAATTTGACTCATAATGGGTCATTACAGGACATTTTTGATTTTATACATTGTGGGCATTTTCAAAACAATATATTATTGAGCAGTCAGATATAGATTTATGATAAAAATCCTCAATCTCAATATTTATTAAATTGAGTAAAATATTCAAAGTATTCAGACAAATGTGCATGGCACAGTTCCTTCCCAATCACTGCTGATCTCTGAAAACAATGAGAATTCTCTTGAACGCAATAAATTGACAACAAATACATATAGCATTACCAAACATTAAATATGGATGTGCACTTATTGGTCACCTTGACCTATATTTTGATATCATATAACCAGATCTCTAACAGACTTTGTAAACTTGATGGTTAAAGAGACTCCTGCTCAGGGGTGGGAGAGCTCTGAACCATTCTCGACTGAAATTGCCGCAAATCTGGAAGGTATGATGTCATGCCATTGTACTTGCCAAAATCTTGTTGAAATACAGTTCTAGAGGATCATATTTTTATACGTGTAACTGATCAGCATATTATTTTCTTTAAAATATGGGTATATGGGATAGTTGATATATAAAGATTAAAGAATGCAACTTTTTAAGGCACAGTTGGTTAGAGGGCCAGCTTATTAGCACCAGTTCCTCTGTGGTGATCCAAAGGTCGTGGGTCCGAACCCCGGCCATGTCGAGATTGAACTCATGGTACAATTTCCCATATGATCTTAGGCCCGTAACGGGTCAACCCGTTGTCCTTGCAAATCTGTGACCGGGTGGGTTGTCATGTCAAGGACCTGCGACATGACAATTCAGTGAGGCAGCACTATATCTGCTACAAGTAGCTCTCATCACGAAATAACTGAAATAATGTTGAAAGTGATGTAAAACCCCATACAAACATACAAACAAATCACCATAAGGCACCGCTCAGATACCTCTCAGATTGGCTGTGATTTAGTGTCCAGTTGTGTTGTGTTGAGTGTCTGGAATGAAGCAGTTTATCATCCAGCCCAGTTATGAGCATCCAGAGTGAGATGGATTGCCCAGAATGGTTCAGAGTTACTGCCCAGCACGGTTCAGAGCTCTCCCACCCCTGCTGCTGTACAGCTCTCAGCCCTAAATGTCTACTTTTTCCTCTTTTACTACCAGCAGAAGGGTCTGTTCCCTCCAACCTGTATTATCTTTTATTTCATGGAAATTTTGTAACTGATCTTTTAGCCCCAGAATGGCACATCTTCCTCTAAAGCTGCTCCACAATCCAAGCCTGGAGGAATAGCAGGCATGTTTGCCACGCAGGGCAAGAAGAAACCAGCGGAGCAAATCAAGAAGGAGAAAAAAGATGAACCTTCTCCAGAGGTCAGTAAAACAATAGTCACCATATGAGAGATTGCCAGACTTCACTGCCATCAGAATGTCTGAGAAAATAACCTTCTCTTTATATATCTTCTTTCCATTTGGATGACTGGTGTGAAATTTATAACAAAATAATATTGACATATTTTAGAAACCACTGTTACACCATTATGAAATCCAACAATTTAGATTTTTTTTTAAAGGGCATACCTCACATTCCCTTATGTTATTGGCTGCCAGTGGCTTCCTGGTTCAGTGAAGGCATCACCACGAGCACTGATTGGCTTAGACGCAGGTTGTCAGACAAATTTGTAAAGGGTAAAAAAATAAGTAAATAATTAAATTTATAACAGACACTTTTCTGACAATCTTAAACATTTTTGGCATATGTTAACATTATGTTGTTCCTTTCTCTTTCTCCAAAAGTTGCATGCTGAGGGTAGCCGGGCAAGCTCAAACTTCTAACAATGCTTGACATTGCATGTAGTTAACATCATCCAGATTTCCTAACAACCATGGACAATCTACCGGTTTTGTGATTATATTTTGTAAACAAATACATGTACATATTGATAAATGTTCAATAAAAAAAATAATCCTGCTTGTGACAGGGATTGAACATTGTGTGAATTTGTATTTTACTTTCAGAAGAATGTCAAAGGCAAGGCAAAGCAGGGAGCCATGATGTCATTTTTTGCCCAACATTGTGAGTTCAAAATAGGGATTCATGACTCGTTTTGATATGTCAGAATAGTACAGTGACAACCTGATTTCACTAACAGAATTTGTGCAAAGATGATAACTGCATAGCTATAAGATATTAACCCCACAGGAAAAGTAATAGCCCCAAAAGAGTTGAGGAAATTTGTTGTACAGTGACCGGCAGCCAAATCCGGACACTTTCATGTTTTTCACTCCCGATTTTCACAAAACCTTTAAAAACTGTGTAAAAACTGCTCAGATCGAAAGAAGACCTTCGACTTTAACGGTCTGTGGAGTTTTAATAATACCCGTTCAATATTAACAGAAATAGCATTATTTTCACGCATTCAGCAAACCGGCAAACTGTCCGAGTTTCCATTGACTTATACGGAGAAGTTGGCTACGTCACCACTTCTGACGTCATTTGACAGTGACACAAACATTCATGCCGTGAAAACAAATAAACACAATCAACGTTTTGAAAGGCATAGGAATAACAAGATGACGTGTGAGGCACAATATTCAGCTCAATTGCAATTAGTACAGAACAGTTTTACTTGATATTTGACAGAGTTAAAAATGTCCGAGTTTAATCTGCCGGTTTCGGACAGTTGCCGGTCACTGTAAAATAAGGAACAAGGACATTAGAATGTTGTACTTGTTTTGATAAGTTAGGGTAAAATATATCCCATTACTTGATTTGTCCATCTTTGCCATGGTTCATGATCTCCAGCCTTTTAAACAATCCTAATGTTATTGTAGCAAATAAACCAAAGTCAAATTCTGAAGAGAAAACAGCAGAAAAAGATAGACCTGCTGACAGTAAGAAGAATAATACGCCAGAAAAAGAGAAAGAGCAAAAAGACCAGAAGTCCAAATTATCAACAAATGCTAGAAGAAAGAAATCAGAATCCGACAATGGTATGTAATCAGTATAGTAACATTGATCGATTTGAAATAATTTTGTTTGAAAATAGAAATTTTGAACAAGTATTGTGCTGTTGTTTTGCATTGGTAGAAGATGGACAGGATAAGAAAAGAAGAAGGATTCAAAATAAAGTATTTGACAGTAGCAGCAGTGAAGATGGTGAGCATAAAAAATATATAAATGAGATATTCCTATTTTGTAGTTTATCTGATCTGTAAAAATCAAAGAAGTCAATTATATTGAAACCTCGTCATTAAAAAATGATTATGATTCACGTGAAAATAGTAAAGTAATATAGTTTAGTAAAAATAGTATAGTAAATTGCTAGCTTAATGCTGAAAATAATAAAACATTTTAACTTAAAAATGATATGGTACATTTAGCATAGAATTGTATGGTGTACATAGAATTCTTAAAATAATGTGATTAAACCTTACTTTCTGATCTGTAAGTCTTGTATTTGAAACCCATATTTTACCCATCATAATGTGGTTTAACATTTATTTATTATTAGCAAATTGCTCACTCCTAAATGCACTTTCACACATCACATTTTTGTCTTTTACCACTTTATTTTGATTGTGTGATAATGTGAAAATTGCATGCATGGGATTATGTCATTAAAAAAGATAGAAAACATGTCAATCCTTGAACACATTGAAGCATCAGAATCTAAAACTATATCTGACTACAATGTAATGTCAAAGTGCATGTTTTAGATTTGTACTCCAGCTTATCAGAAATAATTTTGCTTGTTGGGTCAGAATCTAAATTTCAAACTGAAATGATGATTATTGATTGACGTGTGTTGATGATTTATGGTCAGTGTTTTGGGGTAAATAAGTTTGTACTTTCTGTCTGCTGATGCTAACATTAGTGACCTCTAAGGGGGATGGCGCCTGCCCCAGGGTGTGACTTGCTGTGACTTGCTGTGACTTGCTGTGACTGTAGTAGTGTATATTGTGAATGTTGTGTGAATGTTCAGAGATGGAGACTGAGGAGCCAGCACCAAGCCCTCTGAGAGAGCTGTCCCCACCGCCCAGAGAACCCACGCCACCCCCTGCTAAGGAACCCATCCCAGAACGCAAGGAAGTAACGCAAAAGGAAGACAAAGAAAATGAAGAAGAGTCTACGATACCAGATGATTCAGATGAGATAATTGGGCCGTCACCTCAAAGTCGTATGGGTAAAACTGGACGGAAGAAGCTGGTGTCCAAGCAAGTCATAGATGAGGACGGGTTTATGGGTGTGTGAATGCTTTTGTGTTGTTTTATATACATATTTGACTCACATGCAATGCAATGTTAGTCTATTGAAGGAAAGTCGTCTGGCCACTCAAAGCGGCCAGCTGTAAAAAACTTTTCACTTATTTTAAAAAGTTGGGCTCTTCATATGAACATACATGATGAGGTGTTCTAACATGGAAAATCAACAAAATCATGCATGGGCGAAGATGTCACAAATGAATGATTACTCAAGAAAGACATAACTTATTTCCTTTTGGTATGGATACTCAAACATGAATTACTAAATAAGTGCTCCATGAATGAGCACTACAACAAATGCATACACTTTCAATTGTATGATTTGACATTGCATTCCAGTCCTGCTTGCCCGTGGCTTACTATGTTATTCTGGAGTGTGAATGTTGAATCTATAACAGGTGTATTTCATTTCACGTTTGAAAATATTTATTTGATTTGGTGTGGCATTCAATCTTTGCACTTCTTTGTGAAATATTCTGCATGTGAGATTTATTTCTGCTCTATTTCTGATCTATTTATATTGTTTTAAAAAAAATTATGATGGGTTAAAAAGACATGATCAAGGGACGAGATTTGGTTAATATTAATGCATTTTTATCGTTTATATATTTTAAATACTAGTCACAGAGAAGATTTGGGTACACTCAGATGGATCTGGAGATGAGTCCACAACCACATCAAAAGATACAAAACCTGAGAAAAAATTGCCCAAGGTGAGTGAAAAATGTTTGATTCATAAAAAACCCCACCTGTCTGGAGGGCCACATTTACACATAGCCATCAAGATGATTTTTCCCACTCTCAAAAATAGCCACATGAACTAAAAAAATTATTAACTGACATATTTGTGTGGTTAAAGATTGGTATTTACACTAAAATTACTACAGACAAAAAAATGTATATATTACTAATGATTTAAACAGAAGCTTTTTTTCAATCATGACCTGCATTTAATATGACCATCTGCTGTGATCAGCTCCAAAATGGCATCATTGTGAGTTATTTAATTTGCTTGCATCCCAAGATGAACAGTAGAACATATTAATTTTGAAAATGGCAACAGTTATGTTCATTTACAAAATAGTTACATGAATGCAATTGCCAGGATGATGCCAATTTTTTCAATTTTTTATGCCATAAGAGTGCTACCTTTCCCCAAAAAATCATATATGCCTCAACGAGTTACAATCATAGAGCAGACATTAATGCAAGATGCCATTTTTTATATTTATTAAAGAAATGAAAGTCTCTTTAAATGATATAATTGCAACAGATTGTTGATGATGATATATTAAATTGCAGGAACAGGCAAAGAAAACAGCAGCTCCCAAAGCAAAGAAAGCTTTGCCCAAACCTGCAGGGAAGCAGACAAATCTAATGAGCTTTTTCAAGAAAAAATAACACATTTTATATTTTATATTATTGAGAAATCTGAGTGTAAAATGATATAATCTTATGATTTAACATCATTGTTAATGTCTTGTAAATATTATTGTATAGGCTCACATTATAACATGCAAGAAGGAAAAGTTGTTACTATGTAATAAAATTATTTATACTCAATCTTATTGGTATTTGTTTAAAAAGTTTGAAAGATTATATCGCAAATATCTATAAATGTCAATGAAATTTCAGGGAAATGTGTCCCAAATTCAAGAAAATTCATGATTTGTTTACCCAATTTAAATGAGTCTAAAATAACTCGTACATGGACATCTAAAATATAAATCATTGAATTCCATTCTGGATGTAAGATTGAATATTAATTTTAGTGTGTGCAGCTTCTGCAGTGATGTGGGGGAAATGTTCTGTCATTCTGTCTGTCAACTTTGATCTCCTCTGAAAGTACTGGTCAGCGTTCTCAGCAATTAATAGGAAAGATGTATTTTCAGGGAAACAATTCTCTCTACTTTCCATCAGGCTTAGATTTGTGTCTATTTTGTTGACTTTTCAAAAATCTAATAGCTATCACTGAGCCATCAAGGAGGCTGCCATTTTGAATAACATTATTATAAATATAAGAATCAAGATAACAAGATTAAGCCAAATTCAATATATAACCTCCATTTTGATTGGTCAAAATTGTCATTTGCTAAAGTCTGCTCTGGAAAAGGATTTAAATGATCATTTATGAAGTAATTTCCAGAAAATGTTGACAAACATTACAAAAAAAGCAATGGTCAGGATAGCTCCAAGGTCATTGGCTAATGCTTTAAAATTTGTACAGTGTCTGTTGTGTTCAAAATGAATTGTCATCAACATTACCAAGGTTCAAGCCTTTACCTCCACCTTGTACTCCGAATAATCATGGTTACATGCATCTATAAATATATCATTGGAATCACAATGAACCAGGGACAGCGACTCCATTTAACCAATTAACCCCAGTAATTGATAACATGTCACCATGGTTACAGATATTAGGTATATTATATCCAATTAATGAGAGATCCAAAATTGTACAGGGTGGCTACTTGTGATATGCTTTAACAAATGAACTTTGTGTCAAACCTAACTGCATCACATCTGGTACTTAATTTTCAAATCCACATCTCAGGAACAAACATTTACCTAAATCCATGTATGCCTGCATTATTCACATTCCATGAGTGAAAATGACCAATAAATGGTGTGAAAGAACTACAGTGACTGGTAGTTTGTGACAATACTTTGAAGTTAAATTTGAATTGGGGAAATTGTTCAAGAATATGAAACAACAGAGATCATAACATCCTTTAACAGAAAGAATTGCTATGTCCGACATTGTGGATGTCATGTCCTGTACTACAAGCCAAAGTTCAAATTAAATTTCAAATTTCCTGTAGCCAGAGTATCACATGGTACAGTTGGAGCAGACATGGTTTTAACAGCAGACATGGTGATCACAATCAGCAAAATGCACCTCAACAGATGAATATGTTTATTAGGTAACAGAAGTATTAACATTCAACAAATGAACAACATAATGACGGAAGTATATATTCATTACCTCTGAATATCTCTTAAGTGCAGGAAACCAAATTTTGTGTCTCGTTCTGGAGATGAAAACAATGGTCTCGGATGTAGTTTGATAATTTCATGTATTGCATGCCAATTTTCCAGTGGTTCCCACTTGCACCTGAATGCAAAAACAGGAACTGCAGAGGCCAACAAACGAGATCAACAACATGAGTAATTGTGATTCAGCTATTTAAAATGTTTGTTATCCACCATGAAAATGCCATGGTCAAATGACTAAACTAGCAAACATACTTTTCTCATCATGGAAAAAACAATAAAACTTACAAAACAAGAAATTGCTGCAGATCTGAACATATTCTTGTTGGCTACCAAAAAGGAAAGGGGGGCTGGAGCAAGATGTGATACGCTGTACAGTTGCCATGGGGACAAACACCCAGGGACACAGAGCATAGCAAATTTTAAAGAAACAACTAAAAAACCCTTGTCATTGGCCTCCAACACCATAGCCAAATTTGTTTGAATAAAGAAACCTGGTAATATAATATGCGGCAATCATGATAGATCTACCGCAAATTACATCCAGGGTGACTTTTTGGAAAAATACATTGCTGCTGGGTTCCTTAAAGGAAAACCTGATGACTGCAAACAGATACAATCCGTCAAAAATGCAAAAGTCATGTGAGCAGCTTCTTGATACAATTCACGTCAAATGTGGAATAACATCAAAAGCTGGAAAATGTAATGTGGCACCAAAGTCAGATCAATATCTGGAAAAGCAAAGTCCTCTGGCCCAACTGACAATTGCAGACGGAACTGGAACAATCCCTGTAAATGGTATCAACCTCGGTTACACAAGAAGATAAAGAAGTGGTTGACTACAGGTCTGATATTTCTGTATTAATGTTAAATTATTAAATATTTGACATAACTGATCCATCAATTTTGACCCAATGTGAACAAATAGTGTACTTTGTTTATATTTTGGAATTTCACTATTTAGATATTACATCTCTTGACTTCAATTTATCAACTATTTCTGTATTTTCATTTTTTTCAGAATCTCACCTGATATGGGACGTAAGCAATGATACATGTTATATCCACAGGATGTTTAGGAATTTCATCGTGCAGTTTTGCCAGTCCTGTCATAAACAAATTGGAAAGAAATCATTTGAAATCAATGAATACTGAGCTTCATTTGCTGAGCTTCATTTGTACTACTTTGCTGCTTCCACTCCTTATACATAATAACTGGAGTGAGACCTTAAATATTAGAATCAAATACATCAATTGTGATTTGTAGGTTTTTAGAGCCTGGTGGTTGGAGGAAAAGTATTGCTGATGTACAGGATGTAGTGTAGTGGGGGATCAGGTTGATAGGTTGATGACTGATCTGACATAGAAAAAGTGTAACAGGAGGTAGGGTAGGTGTGATGGTAGGACAGCTCATTAGGTCTTCACATGGGGAATGTATATTTCCCTAGTTTTGAGTTGGGTGTGATAGGGGATATTGGAATTCCCTTTAGTGTGCTGGGGACTGTTGGCCTCCATCACTAGAAATGGCAGACATAGGGTTGTAACTTTTTCACTACTCAGAATACATCTACAAATGATTTGTGATCGAATGTCAACCTTCTTAGGCTATTTTGATCAAATATTGCCAGTGACCTTGAAGTGACCTTTCAATGACCTTGAAAATAGAAAGCCTATTTCCACGAAATTATCTACATGTTTTATTATCCTATCATCTACATCTTACAAATACGAGCTCGTAGAGTCCTTATTCATCAAAATCTGTTCATAATTAACAATTTGAGAGCAATTTATAGTTTTGTGGTCAATCTATAAGGGAAAACAGAGGGAAATACTATAATACTAAGTTTTTTTTAAATAATATAAAAATGCCAGCTTATTGGGGTTAGTTTATGAAAATATATAGAATACTGCACAGAAAAACACATTAATACTAGAAAGAAATTGAAAAAAAAGTCCATCAATTTCAAGATTTATTATGAAGCTAAAATGATTAAAAATAGCTTAAATCGGTAGGGTTACAAAAGTGACAAATTGACGGACTTTAATTTGACCTCACATTTATTTTTGAGATATTAGATAAATTAAATATCAATCTAATTTCAGAAAATAATCAGCAATAAGTTGCTCTTAAAAAAGAATACCTAAAAAAGAAGAAATATTCCCTGAAAAATATGGGAAAATTAGTCATGAATAGAAATGATTAAAAAAATATATAATAAAAAATATATTGAATGTAGAGTCAATTGGGTTATAACATTTTGATAATTTTTGAAAAAAATGGCATTCTATGTGGTCAAACACGGCCAATATTAAATATCACTGAAAGTGCTCTGCAGGGTGCTTTCTCGACGTCCGCTCCTCCCACTGCTCTATGTCACTCATTCTCGCTGATGAAGGAAGGAGTGTATTTTTTATTTTGACAGTGCAGTGGCGGTCAGTACACACAGACTGGAGAATGGGTGCACATTGTGTCGCAATATTACTTAGGCTCCTAGTGCCCATGAAACACATGGGTGCTGGTGAGAAAAAAATTTTTGACTGAACATTTTCGGCGGTGCCGGGCGCGGAGCCCGGCCGCAACGCGGCCGGCCGAGGGTGGAACGCCCGAGTGGGGAGGGTACGGGAGGGGGTATCCCCCTCCTGTTGGGGGGGTACAGGAAATTTTGATTTTGCAGGTGTCCTTAGATGCAATTTCCTGCACTCTTAGAAGTAGATTAACAAATACCAAAGTTCTGCAAAATTGGTCCTCTTTCAGTGCTAAGACCAATTGTTGAGAATTCTGCAACATTGCATTTAAGGGCATCTGCAAATTAAAAAATCTGAAAGACAAAATCTGATAGCAACAATGAAAAAAAATTACAGAATAACAATCAATACTTGATATTAAAATACTTTATCAAATATGCAATAAATATTTAACCATACTTGATACATGATTCAGACTAATTTATATAATAAATAAATAAATATTATGATAATTTATAGAATAGACACTGGTCTACCTTGGAAAAGTCAAAACAATATGATTCAGCAATCTTGCTCTGTTCAACAGTTTATTCAATTGCATGAGTCTACTGATTGTGTTAAACAAAAAAGGGACAGGGGCATTGTCCCAAAATAAACAATGAGTTGCTTAAGTTTTGTCTTATTGGCTTGAAATAGTTTTATTGTTTTTTAAACCACTTGTGGAGTGTGGGAGGTGGTGATGTCACACTCAGTGAACCGTTCCTGCCCTGAGTGCCAGAGGAACTGGCTTTGGGTTGAGATGCAGCCGCAGCAGGCATGTTCTGGTTCCCAGCACTGGGTCTGGCCTGGGTGCCGGAGGAGCCGGGTTGTGGGGCTGGCACACTCTTGCCCCCAGCACTGGGCCTGGAGGTGGAGTGGCTCTTCCTTGTTGCACCCATGCTTGGCCTGCCCCGACTAGAGCTGGCAGGTCGGAGAGCTGCAGTCTCCCTTCCAGGCAAGGACGGAACATCTCCATGCCACACCTGCACACTCTTCTCCTGGAGCCACTCTACTGCTCCTTCCAGGTGATTGGCTCTCATTCTGGACTGTTTTTCCTTTTTCTGCTCCAGGAACTTGCGGTACGTTGGGTGCGCCTGCTGGCAGTTCCTTCTCATCTCCGGAGTCACCTTCAGCTCAAGGCTGGACATGTTTTTGGCCCGGAGATGGTACTTTATGTGCGAGACTGCCTCATAGTTTTCCACTGTCATGTTTGTTCTGTCCTTCTCCACGATGTCGTCCATAATGTTGAACGACCCTTCCACCAGGGGGCCTGCGAACAAGGTGAGGATGGCTTTCACCAGCTTGGTGATCATTGGGTACCGGGGGCCATTGTCCTGTTTCAGGTGGAAGATCTTGGCCCACCAGTCCCTGTCGACACGGCACCCTCTGTCGTCTCCATCCTCTCATACTCTTGCAGCAGCTCTGTCACATCCTCAACAGCATACTGACGAAGCTCACTGGAGAAGTCTCCTCTCTCCTGTCGTCCTTCCAGCACGTTGGGCAAAGTAAAATAGCTGATAAAGTGATGCGAGGACGTGATGTAATATTCGGTTCTTTAAAGATGCTGCGATAGTCTGAGACATCCAGCGTTGTCATTTTCGCGCGAAAAGCGAGCCTCGCAAACTTAACCGAAAAGCGATTGGTGTGGGTAGCCGAGTCGTCAAAATATTAGCCAATCAAAATCTGTCAAACTCTACCGAAGCAGCCCGCAACACCAAAACAAGGCGGCAGCCACAAGCGGTAAGCGAACGACTGAATTTTCGATGTTTTGGGTCGATTTGTGCAATTTTGATGACACGAAATTATTTTTTTGACGGAGGAATCGATTTGACGGATTTTCCGTTCACGGATTTTAAATTTTGACGCAAATCCGTCCGGAGACGGAGGACCAGCACCCATGGAAACATAAGTGGAGTGGCCAACTTCTCAAATCATATTAAATAAAAATATTATGAAAACTTCACTAATTTTATATTCTGTTTTCAGATTAAGCTTGCAAGAATGTTCACCTGATAGATATGCATATATTGAAGTCTTTCAAATATGTGGAAGATGGGGATTATTCATAATCACCTTTGGGACTGGTCAGCAATAAACATCTTTTGATTGTTTTTATTGATCTGAAGGAGGCCGCCACGGGTCATGGCACAGAGTACCAACTTATTAGCACCAGTTCCTCTGTGGTGATCCAAAGGTTGTGATTTTGATCCCCAGCCATGCGGAGATTGAATTCATGATACAGTTTCACACTTGAGCTGAGGCATGTGCCTGAAGCAGGGGCCCACCACTACCAACTTCGTTAAAAATTGAGATAGAGATGTGAAACTTGGGCAGAGTATGTTTTAGAATGTTGTGAACAACATATCACTCAGCTAAAACAAAAATTTCCAATATGCATTTTTAGTATTTCCTAGAAGGAAATATTAAAATAATTACCAGCCAGCTGCACTCTGGGATTTTGGCTGTCAGCTGTTATTTTTTACCAGCTGGGAAAGTTACCAGCTCAGAATTTTTACCAGCTGGGAAAGTTACCAGCTCAGAATTTGTATCGATTTAACAGCTGTTAACTTTGTTCGTGGATGTTTGGAAATGCCCAATTTTTTTTAACAGCTGGTAATGAGCCAGTATGTTTAACAAATAATTAAATGTTAAAAATCTATAATTACAGTAGAAATATCATTAGGCTTGAACAATCTTTGTCAAATAGTGTTCATATGCAAAACTTATCAGAAACATCATTCATGTTGGTGGACTGTATGGTGGTGCCCCCTATATGTTTTTTAAGAATAGCCATATATTGTGTGCATAAATTATCAGGAACTTCATAATGTTGGTGGATAGTATGGTGGTGCCCCCTATATGTAATGCCAGAACAGTCATATCCTATTAAATAGTGCTGCATCCAGTGTTGAATATGTCAACTGTAATTGCGTATTGAGATGATGAAGAAAATTATTAATTTACAGTTGGGGTCTGGTCACCCCATTTAACATTTGACTGTGACTTTTGACAGTGGTTTGTCTCTGTTGGTGTTGAACTCCGTTAGAAATTAATTATATACCAAAATTCAAAGAAGCATACTACAGTCAACCCTCATTTATCCGACACTCTCCGTCGCACAAAATTATGTCGGATTAATGGAATTGTCGGTATTTTGAAACTGGTTAAACTGATACATACAGATGGACAGACATCTGACAGTGAGACTAGGCAGTGGGTAGAACTATGGTATATTTAATGTGTAACACATGTCATACTAGATATCAATGAAAATAATACAGAATTATTCAATATCTGTACAACTTTTATTTACATTATCAACAAAAAGACATAAAAAGAAAGCATCTTAAATCTCTCATTAATGGTGATGTTTCTGCACTATGTGGAATTCAAACTAAAGACTGGTTTTTCAAAAGGGCTATGAACACACCTTCTTTTAGCAATTTTGTCCCCATACAGAATCATAGCATGAGTAAATCTAGCATTGACAAGAGCTCAGCCTTATGATACTTTTCTATTATTCTACATGTTACAAGATCTCATCTTTGAAGTGGTGAATAGGGAAGATGAGTTTATCCTTTGGCTATTTCCCTATGAGAGGAGGGGTTGGGATAGTCCTTGATGGACCAAGTGCAATCAACACCCACATCTTTGAAACTGTTTCCTTTTGGCAGGTGACAGATAATTGACTATCAGCTTATAGGCCAGTGTTTCTGAACAATTAAGTGAGACTGCCCTTGCTGGCTCAACAGTCAGCAAATGTTTACCTTTCTTTAATGTCGGATTAATGGGTCCAATAACCATAGATTATGCAGTATTTGTATACAAAAAGGAATGTTGGTGTCTGAAACTGAAATTGTCGGATTACTGAGTACAAATATAGAAAACAATTGGTCGCAAATAAAATTTGGTCGAAAAGTGAAATGTCAGATTATTGAAATGTCAGAAAGTGAGGGTTGGCTGTATTTATTATTGTAAATTTCTTGGAAATGGGAAAGAAGGGTGAGGAAAGGGATCAATGTCTCTGATAGTTGTTCTTAAAAGAATGGAGGAAAACATGAAAGGGAGGGGTGGAGTACATCTTAATATGTTTATCATTTTGTTATAGGAAAGCACCACATGAATATCAAATTAATTAGCAAATAATGTCATGAAAAACTACATTTTCTCTGTGTTATGATCATTTGACACCCATGTAGCTCAGCTGATTAGCAGAGGGTAGTATTGTTTAGTGGGATGCCAGGGAGTTGCAATTAGCACCCGGGTGCGGACCACTTTTGAAATCATGTTTATATGTGCATAAGGCATGGAAATATGCTTTGATACAATTAAATACATATATTTATAGACGAGGTAACACAGTATACACAGTATACTCTCATATTAGAAATTTAGATATATAGAAGAAAAGAAACAATATATATTTCAAATCTGTCATCAACTGGGAGGACCAGGACCCATGAAAAGCCGGTCAGACAACCCAGCCCCAGATTTTCCCCCAGGTGCTGATTGGTACGTACTGCTCCACACAACACAACTACCTCACAAGTTGACCATTGGTCAAACCAACGAGACTAGACTTCTAAGCTCTGGGTGTCTTGATGGCCAAGACCTGTTTAATAGGTTCCACACCCCTCCTTTCATACTTTAACCCCCTCCTATAATATCACCTGGCAGGGAGCAGAAGGTAGTAGTAAATTCTGACAACATGAAAGGTATATTTTAGCGATAATAAGACGATGATAAAGCATAGACTACTTACTACTGCTCCGTAGTGCTTTGGGTGAAATTTTATGTTTTTAGTTATAAATTCTTTAAAAAGTTTTAAGTGTTTGTAACTTTAAGTATAGGGGACTTGCCTTTGCTGTAGTCCGGTGCACCTATTTTTTCCATTCTTAATGGATTTTGTGGGGTGGAGTGCAGGTCCCTATCCTATGACTGCAGTGTTGTTTTCATGATCATTCATATTTGTTTTAGTCGAGGCCCGGGAGCCCAGTCCCCCTGTGTTCATCGAGTTAGAGGGAGGCATGCCGCAGTCCCCCGGGCAGTGGGAGACGGGAGACTACAGCCTAGTCGTGGCCACATGTCTCTGATAGCCTTCTCTGGTTGTTCTTAAAAGAATGGAGGAAAACATGAAAGGGAGGGGTGGAGTACATCTTAATATGTTTATCATTTTGTTATAGGAAAGCACCACATGAATATCAAATTAATTAGCAAATAATGTCATGAAAAACTACATGTTCTCTGTGTTATGATCATTTGACACCCATGTAGCTCAGCTGATTAGCAGAGGGTAGTATTGTTTAGTGGGATGCCAGGGAGTTGCAATTAGCACCCGGGTGCGGACCACTTTTGAAATCATGTTTATATGTGCATAAGGCATGGAAATATGCTTTGATACAATTAAATACATATATTTATAGACGAGGTAACACAGTATACACAGTATACTCTCATATTAGAAATTTAGATATATAGAAGAAAAGAAACAATATATATTTCAAATCTGTCATCAACTGGGAGGACCAGGACCCATGAAAAGCCGGTCAGACAACCCAGCCCCAGATTTTCCCCCAGGTGCTGATTGGTACGTACTGCTCCACACAACACAACTACCTCACAAGTTGACCATTGGTCAAACCAACGAGACTAGACTTCTAAGCTCTGGGTGTCTTGATGGCCAAGACCTGTTTAATAGGTTCCACACCCCTCCTTTCATACTTTAACCCCCTCCTATAATATCACCTGGCAGGGAGCAGAAGGTAGTAGTAAATTCTGACAACATGAAAGGTATATTTTAGCGATAATAAGACGATGATAAAGCATAGACTACTTACTACTGCTCCGTAGTGCTTTGGGTGAAATTTTATGTTTTTAGTTATAAATTCTTTAAAAAGTTTTAAGTGTTTGTAACTTTAAGTATAGGGGACTTGCCTTTGCTGTAGTCCGGTGCACCTATTTTTTCCATTCTTAATGGATTTTGTGGGGTGGAGTGCAGGTCCCTATCCTATGACTGCAGTGTTGTTTTCATGATCATTCATATTTGTTTTAGTCGAGGCCCAGGAGCCCAGTCCCCCTGTGTTCATCGAGTTAGAGGGAGGCATGCCGCAGTCCCCCGGGCAGTGGGAGACGGGAGACTACAGCCTAGTTGTGGCCACATGTCTCTGATAGCCTTCTCTGGTTGTTCTTAAAAGAATGGAGGAAAACATGAAAGCGAGGGGTGGAGTACATCTTAATATGTTTATCATTTTGTTATAGGAAAGCACCACATGAATATCAAATTAATTAGCAAATAATGTCATGAAAAACTACATTTTCTCTGTGTTATGATCATTTGACACCCATGTAGCTCAGCTGATTAGCAGAGGGTAGTATTGTTTAGTGGGATGCCAGGGAGTTGCAATTAGCACCCGGGTGCGGACCACTTTTGAAATCATGTTTATATGTGCATAAGGCATGGAAATATGCTTTGATACAATTAAATACATATATTTATAGACGAGGTAACACAGTATACACTTGAGGGAGGTGCGCATGCGTGAGATGCAAGATGGCAGTGTTTTGATCTAGCTCCGTATTTTGTTGGGTTTTCTAGCAATTTACGGTACTCTAACGCATCAAAAACACTCCAGAATACAAACTCACCTGTTCCAGCACACCTCTACCTAGAGTCTACGCATTTTTGAAGACTCTTGTAAACAATTGCAGTGTAAAATCTGATCTGTAACGAGGGCTGGTATTTGATTCGCTTTACACGAAGCGCAGCGCTCGTCACACAGATCTTATTGTACTCGTGGCGAGTGTTTACAAACCCCTCTCTCTCTCTCAAACATAAGCTTGGAATCACTTCCTAGCTTAAAGGTTCCTAATCACCTAGGCAACCTTGTCTAATCACCTAGACAAAATATCTAAAATTGTCCAAGAACCTGGACAAAACACTATCTTTTTTCGCCTCATACAGATACGCCGAATCACCTCGGCATCACAGCTGAGCTCTCGCTCGCTCTTTCTAAACATTCTGTATTTACTGAGGTAAAGAAACTAAGAAATTAATATATTGTCATAGATTTCAATATTTTTTATTGGAACAGAAAGACATTTTGTTAATTTCGAGCAGCCATTGACCGCTCGCTCACCCTAGCTATTTACGCAGTTATAAATAGTACATACAAAGAATTTCCTTCAACGGAAACAATTTTTCAAAATATTAAACAAGCGACTCACCGGTTGGCAGGCCCTGACGTCTGACTAATCCGATTTCCAAGAGCTTAATATTATTTTCTCCCACCTTTACTGTTCAGTCGACTGATATACTTTACAGTGAAAGGTCCGATTTGTTATCATCCAAACATTACAATAATTCCAAGATGGCTTGTTCCACACGCAGTTCAACTCGTGATATTAATATGTCTCTGGATGATGATAGCATTGCCTCTCCGAGGCCTACTCCTACTGCTCCGGCTGCCCTACTGTCTCCTGTCCACTCGGCCATTGATGAATTGGCGGAGCTGAGATCTACATACGCTGACCTGGTCAAGATGAATGATGCGAACGTGGCAGCCAACATTCGCCTTGCAGAGCGCGTGGCCTCTCTCCTTGCTGAGAAGGACGCCCTTGTAGCGGAGAAAACAGCCATGGAAGCCGACAAGACACTTCTGGAAGCAGAGAATGACAATCTCACTTCCGAGCTGGCTTCCTCTCTTCGTGCCTTAAAAGAGAAAGAAGACGTTATAGACAGTTTCATCCCGCCTTCCTCGGAGGTCAGGGGCAGCAAGTCTTCTTCTCTCTCTTCTCTTCCCAGCCTTTTGGTCGTTCTCCCGAAGGACGGCAATCAGGCGAGAATTACCGACGAGATCAACCGATCTGACTGTTCCTTCAAGTCGTCCGCCGAGACCTTACACTTTCTCCGGACAGTTTCTGATAGGGCCAAAAAAGCTGATCACCTCGTTTTTCTGCCGGATATTACTTCTATTGTGGCCGGCGAGGATGGTACAACTGCCTTCAACCGTTTGATGAATGAGGTCGAAGGCATTCGTGCGATGGGCCCCACCGTCACCATCATCACCCCGCCGGCTCCAGTTGACACTTTGCAGAGAAAACAATGGACATATTTCGTAAGTTTTCTCGCATCACATACTAAAGTGCTCCCTGGCTACTCCTATAAGAAGATCCAATCATTTCATGGATCGACGGATCTTGCAACAAATAAAGATGGCAGTCTCACTTCTTCGGCCATGGACATGATCGCCAAGGCCATCAACTCCGCCGTCTTCCCCGAGAAGATCCCGTTCGTCCCGGACGTCGAGAGTGCTCTCCTCTCGGACGAGGAGAAACCCAAGCGGAAGTGACCAGCCAACCCCCGCAAGAGGAAAGCTGGCCCTCCTCCTTCCACCTCCTCTCATGCCTCCTCTTCTTCTGCCTCTTCACCATCTGTCTTAGTAGTAAAAGACATGCTGGCCATCCCAACAAAGATGGCGGGCAGGATTATCGGTAGGAAGGGCTCAAACATACGGGCATGGAACCAGATACCTGGACTTGACGTTAAACTAATAAACATTGATGACGATTCCAGTCTCGTTCGATTTTCCGGTCCACGAGACGTTGTATCTAAAACTAAGGCAG
This sequence comes from Amphiduros pacificus, assembly GCA_949316495.1. Classification (NCBI taxonomy): domain Eukaryota; kingdom Metazoa; phylum Annelida; class Polychaeta; order Phyllodocida; family Hesionidae; genus Amphiduros; species Amphiduros pacificus. Next base: position 40,651,305 of record OX439003.1, on the reverse strand, counting down.
AGGTGCAGAAGATCGTCGACTCTGCCTGATGTGCCGGGCCAGAGCCATCATCTACAAATATGGACATATTAAATATTAATAATCATATTTGTACTATACCATGTTCACATATTAATTGTATAAATGCAGAGAAAATCTTAGCATGTACATGTTTTTTAAGTGTGAAAAATAAAAGATATATACCTTCTTCTATTTCTAAAGCTGAATGCCTTATTCCCTCGCTGCCTGCTCGGCGGCTGCAATCCAAGTCCATTCTCACTTGTGATAGACATCTTCAGCTCATATTTCTAAAAGACACGTTAAAAAACATATTCTTTACACAAATATCAAAACCTGAGAATTCATCAGACTATTCCATCTCTGGTCGATTTCTTATTTTCAAAAATAAAATTTCTCTGAGAATAATTGATAATCTGAATGAATATTTCTCATCTAGCAGTCGGGGCCCATGTGCTCCCCTGTATTGCTGGCTACCGCCACGAGATGGCTCTGGCGAGGCTCCACCGGATTTCAATATTATCGCTCCAAATTCCTTTTCAAATTCATTGCCAAACTCCAAGAAAGCATGCAGGGTTAATCCACAATTGACCCCTGACCTGTTATCACCATCTTTTCTTAGAAACTTACTGTATCCACACAGTAATGCTACAAATAACTCGGGGCCGGCATCCCCGAGCTGTTCACGGCATCCTCGTGGTAGCGCAAAAGGAGGAGTTTCACGGAAATACCCGAACCAGCGTTTCCGGTTCCACGAAAACAGACGAGCGACCACCAATCGCTACCACTGTCTTTCAGATCCGGAAACACCCGAATCACATCAGCTCGTGGAAACACGTGGCCCAAATATAAACAATGTCAATACACAGTCGTCCACTGTTCTGACCAATCACGTCTCAGGGCCGGCTCCAACTACACGTGCTCGCTCTGCTCCACGTGGTCGGCCACGGAATGTAAACAAACAGCATTCTCGTATTAAAAATCCTAATAGAAACGTGAAGAAAACTTTAAATATTGGGTGTTGTAATGTACAGAGCATATCTAGCAAGATCCTGCCAGTAAAAGATTATTTTATTGAGCATGACCTTGATGCCCTGTTCATGACTGAGACTTGGATGCATGACTCAAATTCTGACAAAGTCAAAAGTGAACTTAAAGAAGGATCACTTGAATTTGAATCCTTTCCTAGAATTGGTCGTACAGGGGGAGGATTAGGGATTTTATACAAATCTGAACTCCCCTTCATAACCAATAGGGCCAACCAACCAGTAGTCACCACCATGGAGCTCATGGAGTCATCCATCACATTGAAGGGAAAAAAAGTAACATTTGTGGTGATATACAGACCTGAACCATCTGATCGAAATAGATATACCTACTCTGAGTTCTATGATGAATTCACCCAATTGGTTGCACATTATGGTTCGTTTAGTCATGAGGTCATCTTCCTTGGTGACTACAACTTCCATGTTAACTTGCCCTTAAAGCCGGACGTCATTAAATTTAATGACATCCTATCTACCTTTGATCTAACACAATGGGTTCAAGAACCAACCCATAGGTTAGGGAACACCCTTGATCTAATCATGACCTTTAGGGGAAATAAGCTCATGAAGACTCACCTGGTAGATGAATACCTATCTGATCATAAAATGATTAAGATTTACCTTGATATTGTACCTCCTAAACCCCCTAAAAAATCTATCAAATTTAGGAATTTCAAGGCATTAGATCTTGAATCCCTAAGAAGGGACATTAAATCCCTAACTGACAGAGACTCAACCTGGGAACATTTATCACTGGAGGACATGGTAAATTACTATGATAGGGAACTCACATCACTCATGGACAAACATGCACCAATTAAGGTGGCCATGGTTACCCAACGCAAACCAGTACCTTGGATGAGTGACCAATTAAAGCTGGAAAGATCTCTCAAGAGGAGGCTTGAGAGAAAAATGAGCAAGACTGGCACTCAAATTGACAAGGAGCTGTATAACTCTCAAAGGAACAAATACAACTCAATGCTTAAATCTGCTCAATCATCATATTTTTCCAACCTGGTTGAGGAAAATAAACATGACCCCAAAAAGCTTTTTAGAGTCATTGACACAGTCATGCACAAGAAAAAGGACACTCCTATGCCCCAATCTGACTGTGAGATTACTCAAGCTGAGAAGTTCAACACATTCTTTCTTGAAAAAATAGAGAGAATCCGCCTGGACATTGATAATGCTCCACCCGGTCAAATTTCGCCACCAGGTGACACTACAAACAATAGTACTACTTGTCTGGATAGGTTCACACCCCTAACCATTGATGACGTACGGAAATTGGTCAAAAGGTCAGCAAAGAAGTCATGTGACCTGGATCCAATTCCAACCTGGCTCCTACTTGACCTCTTAGACGACCTCCTACCAATAATTACTTCCATCATAAATAAATCACTGATGGAATCAGCAGTATCGGAAAATATGAAAATAGCCATCATAACACCCCTGCTGAAGAAACTAGGTCTGGAACTGGTTGAAAAAAACTATAGGCCTGTTTCCAACCTAACATTTGTCTCCAAACTAACCGAGAGGGCAGTTGCAGACCAACTAGTCCCCCATCTCGTAAGGAATGGTCTTACTGACAAGTTTCAATCAGCCTACAAGGAATATCACAGCACTGAAACTGCTTTGCTAAAAGTGCAAAATGATATCTTGGGCTGCCTTGACAATAGAAAGGCAGTTATCTTGTTGTTGCTTGACCTTTCCGCTGCTTTTGACACTATTGACCATAAAATCCTTTTGGACAGGCTGAGGGATAGATGCAACGTCACAGGTCATGCACTCTCCTGGATTCGGTCATACCTAATGGACAGAAAGCAATGTGTGAAGGTGGGGATTCATAGATCCTGTCTCAAATCCCTAAAATATGGGGTACCCCAGGGCTCAGTCCTAGGTCCTATACTATTCACCATTTACATGACACCCCTATCTGATATACTTGCAAAATATGGTCTGAGCTATCATATTTATGCAGATGATACTCAGATCTACATCCCTATGGACCACGCCTCTCCCCATCATGTGGATATGAGCAGACACAAACTGGAGGAATGTGTCAGGGAAGTCAGAAATTTCCTCATATCAAACAAGATGAAGATAAATGATGGAAAGACAGAGATGCTCATATGTACTGACAAATACAGTACTACCACCCATAGCAGTATCCCATCCACAATCAGAGTGGGTGACTCTGAAATTGCTCCTAGTAAGTCAGTTGTTGACCTTGGTATCACATTTGACTCCAACATGGACATGAAGGCTCAGATCAGGAAAATGTGTCAGAAGGGCTATTATCACATCAGAAACCTGGCGGCCATCAGACATTGTCTAGACGAGAAGACCGCGGTAACACTTACCCATGCTTTTGTTACATCCACCCTTGACTATGGTAATGGTCTTCTGGCAGGTCTTCCTAAAACTGACATCAGGGAACTGCAATACCTCCAAAACTCTGCAGCACGGGTAGTTGGAAAAATCAGGAAATTTGATCACATTTAAGGAAAATTAAGGGAACTGCATTGGCTTCCCGTTCATGCGAGAATTGATTTTAAAATCCTCCTATTAACCTGGAAAGCCCTTAACGGTAAGGCTCCGCCTTACTTACGGGATCTACTCCTGATTAAAGAAGGTGAACGCTGTCTAAGATCCAATGATGGCACCCACCTACATGTACCTAAAACCAGGCTAAGGACAATAGGTGACAGGGCCTTCTCATCTGCAGGCCCACGACTATGGAATTCCTTGCCTACTGATATTAGGACAAGCACGTCAGTCTCCTCGTTTAAGAGTAGGCTGAAAACTCATCTCTTCAGGATGCATGTCCTGAACTCAGCGCTATGAACAGACTTGTCTGGTATCAGCGCTATACAAATTTTATTATTATTATTATTATTATTATTATTACACAGTATACTCTCATATTAGAAATTTAGATATATAGAAGAAAAGAAACAATATATATTTCAAATCTGTCATCAACTGGGAGGACCAGGACCCATGAAAAGCCGGTCAGACAACCCAGCCCCAGATTTTCCCCCAGGTGCTGATTGGTACGTACTGCTCCACACAACACAACTACCTCACAAGTTGACCATTGGTCAAACCAACGAGACTAGACTTCTAAGCTCTGGGTGTCTTGATGGCCAAGACCTGTTTAATAGGTTCCACACCCCTCCTTTCATACTTTAACCCCCTCCTATAATATCACCTGGCAGGGAGCAGAAGGTAGTAGTAAATTCTGACAACATGAAAGGTATATTTTAGCGATAATAAGACGATGATAAAGCATAGACTACTTACTACTGCTCCGTAGTGCTTTGGGTGAAATTTTATGTTTTTAGTTATAAATTCTTTAAAAAGTTTTAAGTGTTTGTAACTTTAAGTATAGGGGACTTGCCTTTGCTGTAGTCCGGTGCACCTATTTTTTCCATTCTTAATGGATTTTGTGGGGTGGAGTGCAGGTCCCTATCCTATGACTGCAGTGTTGTTTTCATGATCATTCATATTTGTTTTAGTCGAGGCCCGGGAGCCCAGTCCCCCTGTGTTCATCGAGTTAGAGGGAGGCATGCCGCAGTCCCCCGGGCAGTGGGAGACGGGAGACTACAGCCTAGTCGTGGCCACATGTCTCTGATAGCCTTCTCTGGTTGTTCTTAAAAGAATGGAGGAAAACATGAAAGGGAGGGGTGGAGTACATCTTAATATGTTTATCATTTTGTTATAGGAAAGCACCACATGAATATCAAATTAATTAGCAAATAATGTCATGAAAAACTACATTTTCTCTGTGTTATGATCATTTGACACCCACGTAGCTCAGCTGATTAGCAGAGGGTAGTATTGTTTAGTGGGATGCCAGGGAGTTGCAATTAGCACCCGGGTGCGGACCACTTTTGAAATCATGTTTATATGTGCATAAGGCATGGAAATATGCTTTGATACAATTAAATACATATATTTATAGACGAGGTAACACAGTATACACAGTATACTCTCATATTAGAAATTTAGATATATAGAAGAAAAGAAACAATATATATTTCAAATCTGTCATCAACTGGGAGGACCAGGACCCATGAAAAGCCGGTCAGACAACCCAGCCCCAGATTTTCCCCCAGGTGCTGATTGGTACGTACTGCTCCACACAACACAACTACCTCACAAGTTGACCATTGGTCAAACCAACGAGACTAGACTTCTAAGCTCTGGGTGTCTTGATGGCCAAGACCTGTTTAATAGGTTCCACACCCCTCCTTTCATACTTTAACCCCCTCCTATAATATCACCTGGCAGGGAGCAGAAGGTAGTAGTAAATTCTGACAACATGAAAGGTATATTTTAGCGATAATAAGACGATGATAAAGCATAGACTACTTACTACTGCTCCGTAGTGCTTTGGGTGAAATTTTATGTTTTTAGTTATAAATTCTTTAAAAAGTTTTAAGTGTTTGTAACTTTAAGTATAGGGGACTTGCCTTTGCTGTAGTCCGGTGCACCTATTTTTTCCATTCTTAATGGATTTTGTGGGGTGGAGTGCAGGTCCCTATCCTATGACTGCAGTGTTGTTTTCATGATCATTCATATTTGTTTTAGTCGAGGCCCGGGAGCCCAGTCCCCCTGTGTTCATCGAGTTAGAGGGAGGCATGCCGCAGTCCCCCGGGCAGTGGGAGACGGGAGACTACAGCCTAGTCGTGGCCACATGTCTCTGATAGCCTTCTCTGGTTGTTCTTAAAAGAATGGAGGAAAACATGAAAGGGAGGGGTGGAGTACATCTTAATATGTTTATCATTTTGTTATAGGAAAGCACCACATGAATATCAAATTAATTAGCAAATAATGTCATGAAAAACTACATTTTCTCTGTGTTATGATCATTTGACACCCACGTAGCTCAGCTGATTAGCAGAGGGTAGTATTGTTTAGTGGGATGCCAGGGAGTTGCAATTAGCACCCGGGTGCGGACCACTTTTGAAATCATGTTTATATGTGCATAAGGCATGGAAATATGCTTTGATACAATTAAATACATATATTTATAGACGAGGTAACACAGTATACACAGTATACTCTCATATTAGAAATTTAGATATATAGAAGAAAAGAAACAATATATATTTCAAATCTGTCATCAACTGGGAGGACCAGGACCCATGAAAAGCCGGTCAGACAACCCAGCCCCAGATTTTCCCCCAGGTGCTGATTGGTACGTACTGCTCCACACAACACAACTACCTCACAAGTTGACCATTGGTCAAACCAACGAGACTAGACTTCTAAGCTCTGGGTGTCTTGATGGCCAAGACCTGTTTAATAGGTTCCACACCCCTCCTTTCATACTTTAACCCCCTCCTATAATATCACCTGGCAGGGAGCAGAAGGTAGTAGTAAATTCTGACAACATGAAAGGTATATTTTAGCGATAATAAGACGATGATAAAGCATAGACTACTTACTACTGCTCCGTAGTGCTTTGGGTGAAATTTTATGTTTTTAGTTATAAATTCTTTAAAAAGTTTTAAGTGTTTGTAACTTTAAGTATAGGGGACTTGCCTTTGCTGTAGTCCGGTGCACCTATTTTTTCCATTCTTAATGGATTTTGTGGGGTGGAGTGCAGGTCCCTATCCTATGACTGCAGTGTTGTTTTCATGATCATTCATATTTGTTTTAGTCGAGGCCCGGGAGCCCAGTCCCCCTGTGTTCATCGAGTTAGAGGGAGGCATGCCGCAGTCCCCCGGGCAGTGGGAGACGGGAGACTACAGCCTAGTCGTGGCCACATGTCTCTGATAGCCTTCTCTGGTTGTTCTTAAAAGAATGGAGGAAAACATGAAAGGGAGGGGTGGAGTACATCTTAATATGTTTATCATTTTGTTATAGGAAAGCACCACATGAATATCAAATTAATTAGCAAATAATGTCATGAAAAACTACATTTTCTCTGTGTTATGATCATTTGACACCCATGTAGCTCAGCTGATTAGCAGAGGGTAGTATTGTTTAGTGGGATTCCAGGGAGTTGCAATTAGCACCCGGGTGCGGACCACTTTGAAATCATGTCTATATGTGCATAAGGCATGGAAATATGCTTTGATACAATTAAATACATATATTTATAGACGAGGTAACACAGTATACACAGTATACTCTCATATTAGAAATTTAGATATATAGAAGAAAAGAAACAATATATATTTCAAATCTGTCATCAACTGGGAGGACCAGGACCCATGAAAAGCCGGTCAGACAACCCAGCCCCAGATTTTCCCCCAGGTGCTGATTGGTACGTACTGCTCCACACAACACAACTACCTCACAAGTTGACCATTGGTCAAACCAACGAGACTAGACTTCTAAGCTCTGGGTGTCTTGATGGCCAAGACCTGTTTAATAGGTTCCACACCCCTCCTTTCATACTTTAACCCCCTCCTATAATATCACCTGGCAGGGAGCAGAAGGTAGTAGTAAATTCTGACAACATGAAAGGTATATTTTAGCGATAATAAGACGATGATAAAGCATAGACTACTTACTACTGCTCCGTAGTGCTTTGGGTGAAATTTTATGTTTTTAGTTATAAATTCTTTAAAAAGTTTTAAGTGTTTGTAACTTTAAGTATAGGGGACTTGCCTTTGCTGTAGTCCGGTGCACCTATTTTTTCCATTCTTAATGGATTTTGTGGGGTGGAGTGCAGGTCCCTATCCTATGACTGCAGTGTTGTTTTCATGATCATTCATATTTGTTTTAGTCGAGGCCCGGGAGCCCAGTCCCCCTGTGTTCATCGAGTTAGAGGGAGGCATGCCGCAGTCCCCCGGGCAGTGGGAGACGGGAGACTACAGCCTAGTCGTGGCCACATGTCTCTGATAGCCTTCTCTGGTTGTTCTTAAAAGAATGGAGGAAAACATGAAAGGGAGGGGTGGAGTACATCTTAATATGTTTATCATTTTGTTATAGGAAAGCACCACATGAATATCAAATTAATTAGCAAATAATGTCATGAAAAACTACATTTTCTCTGTGTTATGATCATTTGACACCCACGTAGCTCAGCTGATTAGCAGAGGGTAGTATTGTTTAGTGGGATGCCAGGGAGTTGCAATTAGCACCCGGGTGCGGACCACTTTTGAAATCATGTTTATATGTGCATAAGGCATGGAAATATGCTTTGATACAATTAAATACATATATTTATAGACGAGGTAACACAGTATACACAGTATACTCTCATATTAGAAATTTAGATATATAGAAGAAAAGAAACAATATATATTTCAAATCTGTCATCAACTGGGAGGACCAGGACCCATGAAAAGCCGGTCAGACAACCCAGCCCCAGATTTTCCCCCAGGTGCTGATTGGTACGTACTGCTCCACACAACACAACTACCTCACAAGTTGACCATTGGTCAAACCAACGAGACTAGACTTCTAAGCTCTGGGTGTCTTGATGGCCAAGACCTGTTTAATAGGTTCCACACCCCTCCTTTCATACTTTAACCCCCTCCTATAATATCACCTGGCAGGGAGCAGAAGGTAGTAGTAAATTCTGACAACATGAAAGGTATATTTTAGCGATAATAAGACGATGATAAAGCATAGACTACTTACTACTGCTCCGTAGTGCTTTGGGTGAAATTTTATGTTTTTAGTTATAAATTCTTTAAAAAGTTTTAAGTGTTTGTAACTTTAAGTATAGGGGACTTGCCTTTGCTGTAGTCCGGTGCACCTATTTTTTCCATTCTTAATGGATTTTGTGGGGTGGAGTGCAGGTCCCTATCCTATGACTGCAGTGTTGTTTTCATGATCATTCATATTTGTTTTAGTCGAGGCCCGGGAGCCCAGTCCCCCTGTGTTCATCGAGTTAGAGGGAGGCATGCCGCAGTCCCCCGGGCAGTGGGAGACGGGAGACTACAGCCTAGTCGTGGCCACATGTCTCTGATAGCCTTCTCTGGTTGTTCTTAAAAGAATGGAGGAAAACATGAAAGGGAGGGGTGGAGTACATCTTAATATGTTTATCATTTTGTTATAGGAAAGCACCACATGAATATCAAATTAATTAGCAAATAATGTCATGAAAAACTACATTTTCTCTGTGTTATGATCATTTGACACCCACGTAGCTCAGCTGATTAGCAGAGGGTAGTATTGTTTAGTGGGATGCCAGGGAGTTGCAATTAGCACCCGGGTGCGGACCACTTTTGAAATCATGTTTATATGTGCATAAGGCATGGAAATATGCTTTGATACAATTAAATACATATATTTATAGACGAGGTAACACAGTATACACAGTATACTCTCATATTAGAAATTTAGATATATAGAAGAAAAGAAACAATATATATTTCAAATCTGTCATCAACTGGGAGGACCAGGACCCATGAAAAGCCGGTCAGACAACCCAGCCCCAGATTTTCCCCCAGGTGCTGATTGGTACGTACTGCTCCACACAACACAACTACCTCACAAGTTGACCATTGGTCAAACCAACGAGACTAGACTTCTAAGCTCTGGGTGTCTTGATGGCCAAGACCTGTTTAATAGGTTCCACACCCCTCCTTTCATACTTTAACCCCCTCCTATAATATCACCTGGCAGGGAGCAGAAGGTAGTAGTAAATTCTAAACATATCTTTATATCAAAAATAGGCCACAGGCCGTGGCGCAGTTGGTTAGGGCGCCAGCTTATTAGTACCAGTTCCTCTGTGGTGATCCAAAGGTCGTGGGTTCGAACCCCGGCCGTGCCGGGATTGAACTCATGATACAATTTCCCATATGAGCTGAGGCCTGTGCCAAAGGGTTAACCCGTTGTCCTTGTAAATCTGTGACCGGGCGGGTTGTCATGTCAAGGACCTGCGACATGACAATTCAGTGAGGCAGCACTATATCTGCTACAAGTAGGTCTCATCACGAAATAACTGAAATAATGTTGAAAGTGATGTAAAACCCCAAACAAACAAACAAACAAATATATCAAAAATATCGAAATCTAGATAATGATTTATTTCCAACCAAAAGATGTTCAAGGGATATTAGCCACCTCGTTCTGGTTTAATGAAATCCTTTCCTCCTTGAATACAAAGCCAAAAATCCTCTTCACTTTTTTTTATATAAAATTACTTCACTTTACAGAATATAATTATTAATTTTCATGGTTTCCAATGGTGAAATTTATTTACCAGCCAGCCAATTAATTAATGGTTTAAATTAATTAAAGAATTCTAAACATATCTTTATATCAATATTTTTTCAATCTATTCAACACTTAAATGTACTACAGACATGTATCACTCAATTTGTTTCCTATTTAAAGTAATTGAGGCCAGATAATTATATGTCAACAATGAGTCATACCCATATCTGTTAAATCTAATCTATTTTAAATAAATGAAGAGGAAAGTCATCTTTACACAAAAATATCGCAATCTAGATAATGATTTATTTCCAACCAAAACTCCCCTGTGGGTGCGGGGATTAAAGAATAGCCCCACTGCCCCCCAGCATGTCGTAAAAGGCGACTAAAGGGGCGTCCTGTTTGCCGTGGGATGCGACCTGTGTCGGGAAGGATATGGAATCCTGACGGGCTGAGCACTGGGCTGGTTTGGCAGTAATACCGGTCCAGTTGCAACACGCCTGTCTTGGATCCAAATGTTCACCAGACAGGCAGATCAGATTAGGCCTGGGTCTGATTTAACCGGCTTGTGGTATATTTCCTTTAATGTATTCTGGCTATTTTATTTTTATTAGTGACAATTTCAATGTTTAAAATTTAAGAATAATTGTAAATTTTTTATTGATATTTCCTGAAAGGAGATTACTGCTAATTGGGTCAATCGAGGGATATAAATAAAATCCGAAAGGGTGGAGTTTTTATTCTAAGAGTATGTCATGTTGGGTATCCTCATGGCGTCAGTGCTTGGAGTTACCGGCCCAGAAAGGCGTCCCTTTGTTGGGCTCCGTGGTGGGTAGGGGACCTAACTGATGAAATTTAAAATAACACACATGGCGCAAAACAAACAAAAACGACCTAGGAATGACATAGACAGTGATGACGATTCAAATAAATCAGAAAAATGGCCGAGATTTTTAATTGCGGAAAGTTCCGATGCTGAACATACCCTGGCAAAAATGTCCCCCTTTGCAATTGCAAAGGGGATTCAATGCATTGCCGGGGTGCCGAAAACAGTTTAAAAAATGGGAACACGTTTATTAATTGAAGTTGAGCGGAAAAGCCATGCGGACAATCTTTTAAGATGCCGAATGTTGGCCACAGTTCCAGTTTTTATAACGGCTCATAAGACCCTCAATAATAAAAAAGGAGTGATAAGATGCCCAGATTTGGCGGGAGTTTCTGAAGAGGAAATAGTGGATGAACTAAAAGATCAAGATGTAGTCCAATGCAAACGAATTTTTATTAAGAAGGATGGAATCAAAGCTCCAATCAATACATTCAATCTGACATTTGAAGCAGCGCAGCTTCCAACATCTATTAAAGTTGGCTATTTAAACGTCCGAGTTGATGTTTTTATTCCAAACCCTCTGCGCTGATTCAAGTGTCAGAGTGCCACAGCCATATATGTTAGTTGGTGACTTTAATGCTCACAACTATCTTTGGGGTGGCAGAAATAATACTGATGCCAAAGGACGTATAATAGAAGATTTTTTAAATAATAATAGTTTGTGCCTTTGGAATGACGATTCTCCGACATATTTACACCCTGCTACAGGCTCTTTAACATCAATAGATCTCTCCATGTGCACTCCAAATTTATTTTTAGACTATTCCTGGGAAGTAGAGGAAGATCAATGGGGTAGTGATCATTACCCCATTATTTTAAATAACCATTTTCCTCCACCAGATGAAAGAATCCCCAAGTGGAAATTTCATAAAGCCGATTGGGCAAAATTTCAAACATCCTGTTTCAATAGAATAACTCCAGAACTTTTTAACAATGTAGATGATCCTCTTCGAGTTTTTACAGATACATTGTATGATATTGCTGATGGGTGTATTCCCAAATCAAAGCCAAATTCTAAAATTAAAGAAAAACCCTGGTTTAATGATGAGTGCAAAAAAGCTGTCAAGGAGCGCAAAAAAGCTCTGAAAAAATTTAATCGACAGCCAACTCAATATAATTTGCACCAATTTCGAGTAAAAAGAGCTAAAGCCCGTTATATTATTAAAATAAGTAAAAGAAAAAGTTGGAAGGATTATGTTTCCAAATTAAATATGCGTACACCGATTAAGAAATGCTGGGATATGGTGCGTAAAATTTCGGGGAAGGGAGGTGGAGCAAGGATCAAACATCTAACTCATAATGGCCAATTAATTACAAATCCCACTGAAATAGGTAACACAATAGGTCAAACAATTTCTAAGAATTCCTCATCCAATAATTATTCTGCAAATTTTCAACAAATAAAAAATAGAAAAGAAAGAAACCAACTTAATTTTATATCTCATAACTTGGAACAATATAATAAATCATTTACAATAGAAGATTTGGAACTTGCTTTGGATAAATCTCATGATACCGCTCCTGGGCCTGATCAAATTCACTACCAAATCCTTAAACACCTCCCTGATCAATCACTTGGGCATCTTTTAAATATTTTTAATAACATTTGGGAAAGTGGTGATTTTCCTCCTTCATGGAGTGAAGCCACTATTATTCCCATTCCTAAGCCTGGCAAAGACTCCTCAGATTCAAATAATTATCGCCCCATTGCTTTAACCAGTTGTATCTGTAAAACAATGGAGCGAATGATTAATGAGCGTTTAGTTTGGTTTTTAGAAACTGCAGCTTATATTTCTGTTGCACAGAGTGGCTTTAGAAAAACTCGAAGTACCATTGACCACCTGGTACGTTTAGAGACATTTATAAGAGAGGGTTTTTTAAAAGGTGAGCATGTGGTTAGCATTTTCTTTGATTTAGAGAAAGCCTACGATACTACATGGAAATTTGGAATAATGAGCGATTTATATGATATGGGATTAAGGGGTCGTTTACCCCTTTTTATTCAAAATTGTTTGTCGAATAGACATTTCAGGGTCCGAGTTGGTTCATCACTTTCTGATGCTTTTGATCAGGAAATGGGTGTTCCACAGGGAAGTATATTATCAGTCACCCTTTTTATTATTAAAATTAACAGCATTGTTGATTGTATGAGGCCTGGAGCAGATTGCTCACTTTTTGTTGATGATTTCAACTTAAGCTACAGGTCCACAAGCATGCATACAATAGAACGACAGCTCCAACAACACTTAAATAGATTACAAGAATGGGCTGATCATAACGGATTTAAGTTTTCTTTAAAGAAAACTGTGTGTATGCACTTTTGTAAAAAATGGAAGGTTCACCCAGATCCTGATCTTTATTTAGGCCAAACTCGGATACCTGTTGTTCTTGCCCATACCGATTGGGGAGGGGACCGTAATATTTTATTGCAATTTTACAGAGCGCTTGTACGTTCTAAGCTTGATTATGGATGTATGATATATGGATCAGCACGTCTATCTTATACTGTATACAGACAAATTTTCGCGACCTTTTCATTTTCGCGTTAATTCGCGCCAGGACGTCATTCGCGAAATTAAATGGACGCGAAATTGAAGATGCATTACGCAATATGAGGTCGTCATGTTAAAAAGCGGGAGTGACGGGGACAAGCTCTTATTTTTGGCGCGAAAACAATTGGAGTCTATCAACACGCATTGAAATATTAATATATTGCGCAATGATGGATCCCTGGCTTCTCGTGTTGCGGACATGAATTACCGCGACGTCACGTACATGATATTTACGTTTTACTGCATGGATAAATTCTCGACCTGCGAAGCATAATTTGTGATAATATTGGGTAAATACCTTTATTTATCATTTAAAACGCAATTAAAATCGATCCATGTGTGAAAGCATTTCTGTCAAAAAGGGAAGATACAACTCAACACAACACGTGGTCGCAATTTTGGAAGGCGGAAGTGACGGGAAGAGGCTCTTGTTTTAGCGCGAAAACGATAGTTAATATATTGCGCAATAATGGATGGTTTTGTTCTGTTCTCGACCTGCAAAGCGTAATTTGTGATAATATTATGTGTATACCTTTATTTATCATTTAAAACGCAATTAAGATCGATCCACGTGTGAAAGCATTTCTGCCAAAAAGGGAAGACACGACTCAAAGCAGTAGAAACAAAGACGAAATGCAAAACTGTGAACGCTGATAATTGGAATCAGTGAGAACAAAGTCAAAACAAAGTGTTTCGAATTTTTTTGTTTTGTTCTGTTCTCGACCTGCAAAGTGTAATTTGTGATAATATTATGTACTAGAAATCCAAAATTCGCGAAAATAAAACGGCGCGAACCTGTCTTAAACGGCGATGGCGCGAAAATAACTAGGCGCGTATTTTTCTCGGTATACAGTATTAAAATGCTTGATCCTATACAAAATCAAGGTTTACGACTTTGCCTTGGTGCGTTTCGTACATCGCCTGCAGATAGCTTGGCAGTTGAGGCAGATGAGCTGCCTCTTGATTTAAGAAGAGAAAAGCTTGCCCTTTAGTATGCTGCAAAAATTGCAGCTTGTCCAGACAATCCTGCCCATGATACTGTATTTAATCCAAACTATGTTGACCTTTTTGAAAGTAAATCTAATACAATACCAACTTTTGGCATTCGCATCAAAGAATCTTTACAATCTTTAAATTTAAATCCAGATCAAATAGCTAAATTTCAATATCCAGAAACACCTCCATGGACCTACGAAACTTTAAATATTCAACCGATCCATCCCTGTATATAAATAGATATAATGAAATAAAATCTGTTTTCACTGGATATCAGTGTATTTACACTGATGGATCATTTGATGATGACAAGGCTGCTGCAGCTGCTGTTAAGGGCAATCATATTTATTCAGAAAGTCTGCCAAATAAATCGTCTATTTATTCTGCAGAACTTCATGCTTTATACCTTGCTTTAGATCATGTGGAGACTTCTCCACATCGGAAATTTTTAATATTTTCTGATTCATTGTCTTCTTTACAAGCAATGAAAGCAAAGGATTGGAAAAATCCTTTTATTTACAATATCCTTGAACGGCATCACAAACTCTGTACTGAGGAAAATAAAGAAATTCGTTTTTATTGGATACCAAGTCATATTGGAATCCTTGGAAATGAGGCTGCTGACCAAGCTGCCAAAGCAGCATTGGATAAGCGCCCAATAAATATGCTTATACCTTATACAGAGTTTAAGAAATATATTACTGTTTTTTTACGTTCTAAATGGCAATTGCGCTGGAATGAAGCGGTTTTTAATAAATTACACGAAATTAAACCCATTCTGGGTAAAACTAAAGGTGCTTGTAGAATTAACCGAAGAGAAGAGTCTGTTTTAAGTCGAATAAGAATAGGACATAGTCATTTAACACATTGCTATCTTCTTAAAGGTGAAGATCAACCTCAGTGTGTTGGATGTCAAAGGGCTATGACTATTAAACATATTTTAATTGAATGTATTGATTTTGATATAATTAGGACTCAATATTTTAATGTGCAAGATTTACATTCGTTATTTGATACTGTAGATACTTCTGTGATAGTATCGTTTTTAAACCAAATCGGACTTTATAATCAATTTTAAGTGTGGAGCTCTTGTTTACTTAGGTCATTGGCCTATTTATCAAGAACCACGAAACATCAGATGGTATTTAAAGTCTTTTAAATTGAATTCATTTATACAATTTTGTTGTCTATAACTGATATTTTGAAAGGATTTTGTTGATGTTTTATGTTAAGATTATTTACATATATTGATTTTATAAACGTTTGTTTTTACCACTTTTAGGCACTGAATAACCTTAGTGGTTGATGTGCCTCTAAGCAACCATTCATTCATTCATTCAGTCTAATTATAGGAGTGACAGTAACGATCTCAAGCTCCACAACGCAGTGATGGTTATGACGTCATATTAAGATTCTCCCTTGGTGTTTCCATGACGTCATAACTTGGACTCTCCCAAATGCCATTTCATGTTGTCATGTTTGATATCGGGTAAAAAACTGAAGAAAAAACACTACAGAAAGCTCACGGAATTGCAATTATAGATATTATGACTGGGAAAGACGATGACATGGATCAGAACTGCAACAGTCAATCGCCGGAAGTCAAGTTTAATTAGTGGGGAAACTTCAATATGATTAGTAGTGCGTGGTGTTTCTAGAAACAGCGAATTTCAAGTCAATTTTGCCGATATCTTTGGGTATAAATAGAATAATATTTGAAGTAAACCTGTTCTTAAATTTTGGTATTTAAACTTGCAAAACTTCTCAATTTTGTCATAAAAAGCGTTGGAAATTTTGAGAAATATGATGTTTAATTTACTTCTAATTTTGTATCACTGGGCAGTGATGAGGTCTAATGCAGCAACTACTGGCTAACGGATTAGTCATAAAAGATCAATACATGATGTTTTCATGTGTATCAATAAGCATTGATACCATCTGAACCGAAATATGGTATTTATTTAGTTGGTTTTGGTGGGTTATAATGGTGCACTATTTCATGCAGTTGAAGGATCAATGACGTCATAATGGTGGTGTGGCTATTTATCAATGAAATAGTGACGTCATGCATTTTTGGTATCTTAGCAACAGTCAACAACACATCTCATACAGTTGTGATCCTCTGCATGAAGTGTCCCTGTTCCCCACGGACCTCCCCTGTGGGTGCGGGGATTAAAGAATAGCCCCACTGCCCCCCAGCATGTCGTAAAAGGCGACTAAAGGGACGTCCTGTTTGCCGTGGGATGCGACCTGTGTCGGGGAGGATATGGAATCCTGACGGGCTGAGCACTGGGCTGGTTTGGCAGTAATACCGGTCCAGTTGCAACACGCCTGTCTTGGATCCAAATGTTCACCAGACAGGCAGATCAGATTAGGCCTGGATCTGATTTAACCGGCTTGTGGTATATTTCCTTTAATATATTCTGGCTATTAGATTTTTATTAATGATAATTTCAGTGTTTGAAATTTAGGAATAATTTAAAAAATTTTGATAAATATTTGCTGAAAGGAGATTACTGCTGATTGGGTCAATCGAGGGATATAAATAAAATCCGAAAGGGTGGAGTTTTTATTCTTAGAGTATGTCATGTTGGGTATCCTCATGGCGTCAGGGCTTGGAGTTACCGGCCCAGAAAGGCGTCCCCTTGTTGGGCTCCGTGGTGGGTAGGGGACCTAACTGATGAAATATTAAAAAACACACATTGCGCAAAACAAACAAAAACGACCAAGGAATGACATAGACAGCGACGATGATTCAAACAAAATAGAAAAATGGCCTAGATTTTTAATTGCGGAAAGTTCCGATGCTGAACATACCCTGGCAAAAATGTCCCCCTTTGCAATTGCAAAGGGGATACAAGGCATTGCCGGGGTACCAAAAACCGTTAAAAAGATGGGAAATAAATTATTGATTGAGGTTGAGCGGAAAAGCCATGCGGACAATCTACTACGATGCCGAATGTTGGCCACAGTTCCTGTTATTATAACAGCTCACAAAACTCTCAACAATAAAAAAGGAGTAATCAGATGCCCAGATTTAGTGGGAGTTTCTGAGGAGGAGATAGTGGATGAGCTCAAAGACCAGGATGTTGTTCAATGCAAGCGGATATTTATAAAAAAGGACGGTGTCAAAATTCCTATCAATACGTTTATTCTGACATTTGAAGCAGCGCAGCTTCCAACATCTATTAAAGTTGGATATTTGAACGTTAGAGTTGATGTATTTATTCCAAACCCTCTGCGCTGCTTCAAGTGTCAGAGGTATGGACATGGATCTGATCGATGTAAAGGTAATGAAACATGTCCAAATGTACCGCTCAGCACAGTGGAGACGATTGTTCTTCAAATATAATAAAATGTGTCAATTGCCAAGGAAATCATCCATCGTATTCGCGGAATTGTCCTTCCTTTTTAAAAGAGAAGGAAATTCAGCGAATACGACACACTGAAAATATACCTTTTCCAGAGGCACGGAAGCGAGTAGAAAGTTTGAACACAACAAAGACATCTTATGCCAGCTCTGTAAAACCTAAAGAAACAAAATCAATAGCAATTCAGACCGAAATTACATGGCCAATCGATGACAAAAATTATTCCTTTTTCACAAAAACCTCAAAATCTTCAGCTACATCTACTCAGACCACGACATCCACTATCCCAGTAATACCTCAACCAACAGCAACATCCACTAAACCCTCTTCACAAACTCCCTCCACATCATCCAATAATAAAAGTATCAATAGTAATAGAACAATACATAAATCAGACAAAAAAGAAAGCAAAGATCAAGTAAAAAGTAAGATAAATAGAAGTAAATCCTTGGAAAGGATGGACACAGGTGATCCTCCAGATGTGAATTTTACTCCTGTGCACTCCAAGCATAATCGTAAACTCAACAAGTGATTATGCTAAATCATATATTTTTTCTCATTATTCTTAATATGGCTATCGGCAATATCATACAATGGAATTGTAGAGGATTTGAGGCAAACAGGCCAGAACTGGAGTTATTAGCCCAAAAATATAATGCATCTGTTATTTGTTTACAGGAAACTAATTTTAAAGATAAGTCAACGACATTTAAGGGATATGTACCTTATAATAAATTTGGTTCAATAGATGCAATGGACCGAGCACATGGCGGAGTTTCTATTTTTGTTAAATCCTGTATACCCCAGAGTAAAATAACTTTATATACTAATTTACAAACTTCTGCAGTCAGGGTTACCCTGCACAATACATTAACTATATGTTCAATATATCTACCACCTAGTGAGCCAGTTAATATAACAGATTTAAATAATTTGGTAACCCAGCTGCCACAGCCATATATGTTGGTTGGTGACTTTAATGCACACAACTATCTTTGGGGTGGCAGAAATAATACTGATGCCAAAGGACGTATAATAGAAGATTTTTTAAATAATAATAGTTTGTGCCTTTGGAATGACGATTCTCCGACATATTTACACCCTGCTACAGGCTCTTTAACATCAATAGATCTCTCCATGTGCACTCCAAATTTATTTTTAGATTATTCCTGGGAAGTAGAGGAAGATCAATGGGGTAGTGATCATTACCCCATTATTTTAAATAACCATTTTCCTCCACCAGATGAAAGAATCCCCAAGTGGAAATTTCATAAAGCCAATTGGGCAAAATTTCAAACATCCTGTTTCAATAGAATAACTCCAGAACTTTTTAACAATGTAGATGATCCTCTTCAAGTTTTTACAGATACATTGTATGATATTGCTGATGGGTGTATTCCCAAATCAAAGCCAAATTCTAAAATTAAAGAAAAACCCTGGTTTAATGATGAGTGCAAAAAAGCTGTCAAGGAGCGCAAAAAAGCTCTGAAAAAATTTAATCGACAGCCAACTCAATATAATTTGCACCAATTTCGAGTAAAAAGAGCTAAAGCCCGTTATATTATTAAAATAAGCAAAAGAAAAAGCAGGAAAGATTATGTTTCTAAATTAAATACACGTTCACCAATTAAGAAATGCTGGGATATGGTGCGTAAAATTACTGGGAAGGGAGGTGGAGCAAGGATCAAACATCTAAATCATAATGGCCAATTAATTACAAATCCCACCGAAATAGGCAACACAATAGGTCAAACCATTTCAAAAAATTCCTCATCCCATAATTATTCTGCCAAATTTCAACAAATAAAAACTAGAAAAGAAAGAAACCAACTAAATTTTATATCCCATAACTTGGAAGTATATAATAAATCATTTACAATAGAAGATTTGAAACTTGCTTTGGATAAATCTCATGATACTGCTCCTGGACCTGATCAAATTCACTACCAAATCCTTAAACATCTCCCTGACCAATCACTTGGGCATCTTTTAGATATTTTTAATACAATTTGGGAAAGCGGTGATTTTCCTCCTTCATGGAGGGAAGCCACTATCATTCCCATTCCCAAACCTGGCAAAGATTCATCAGATTCAAATAATTATCGTCCCATTGCTTTAACCAGTTGTATCTGTAAATCAATGGAACGAATGATTAACGAGCGTTTAGTTTGGTTTTTGGAAACTGCAGCTTATATTTCTGTTGCACAGAGTGGCTTTAGAAAAACTCGAAGTACCATTGACCACCTGGTACGTTTAGAGACATTTATAAGAGAGGGTTTTATAAAAGGTGAGCATGTGGTGAGTATTTTCTTTGATTTAGAAAAGGCATATGACACCACATGGAAATATGGGATAATGAGCGATTTATATGATATGGGATTAAGGGGTCGTTTACCCCTTTTTATTCAAAATTTTCTATCAAACAGACATTTTAAAGTTCGAGTGGGTGCATCACTCTCTGATGCTTTTGATCAGGAAATGGGTGTTCCACAGGGAAGTATATTGTCAGTGACCCTTTTTATTATTAAAATTAACAGCATTGTTGATTGTATGAGGCCTGGAGCAGATTGCTCACTTTTTGTTGATGATTTCAACTTAAGCTACAGGTCCACAAGCATGCATACAATAGAACGACAGCTCCAACAACACTTAAATAGATTACAAGAATGGGCTGATCATAATGGATTTAAGTTTTCTTTAAAGAAAACTGTGTGTATGCACTTTTGTAAAAAATGGAAGGTTCACCCAGATCCTGATCTTTATTTAGGCCAAACTCGGATACCTGTTGGACTTATTTTTGACAGGAAATTATCTTTTATTCCTCACATTAAATACGTTAAAAAGAAATGCCAGAAGGCATTAGATTTATTACGGGTTCTTGCCCATACCGATTGGGGAGGGGACCGCAATATTTTATTGCAATTATACAGAGCGCTGGTACGTTCTAAGCTTGATTATGGATGTATGATATATGGATCAGCACGCCCATCTTATATTAAAATGCTTGATCCTGTACAAAATCAAGGTTTGAGATTATGCCTTGGTGCATTTCGTACCTCGCCTGCAGATAGCTTGGCAGTTGAGGCAGATGAACTGCCTCTTTATTTAAGAAGAGAAAAGCTTGCCCTTCAGTATGCTGCAAAAATTGCAGCTTGTCCAGACAATCCTGCACATGATATTATATTCAATCCAAATTATGTTGATCTTTTTGAAAATAAACCAAATACAATACCAACTTTTGGCCTTCGCATCAAGGAATCTTTACAATCCTTAAATTTAAATCCGAATCAAATAGCTAAATTTCAATATCCAGAAACACCTCCATGGACCTATGAAACTTTAAATATTAATTTAGCCATGACGGAATTAAAGAAATACTCAACCGATCCATCCCTGTTTATAAATAGATATAATGAAATAAAATCTATCTTCACTGGATATCAGTGTATATACACTGATGGATCGTTTGATGATGACAAGGCTGCTGCAGCTGCTGTTAAGGGCAATCATATTTATTCAGAACGTCTGCCAAATAAATCATCTACTTATTCTGCAGAACTTCATGCTTTATACCTAGCTTTAGATCATGTGGAGACTTCTCCACATCGGAAATTTTTAATATTTTCTGATTCTTTGTCTTGTTTACAAGCATTGAAAGCCAAGGATTGGAAAAATCCATTTATTTTAAATATCCTTGAACGGTATCATAAACTCTGTACTGAGGAAAATAAAGAGATTCGTTTTTACTGGATTCCCAGTCATATTGGAATCCTTGGAAATGAGGCTGCGGACCAAGCTGCCAAGGCAGCATTGGATAAGCGGCCAATAAATATGCTAATACCTTATACAGAATTTAAGAAATATATTACTGTTTTTTTACGTTCTAAATGGCAATCACGCTGGAACGAAGCTATTTTTAATAAATTACATGAAATTAAGCCCATTCTAGGCAAAACTAAAGGTGCTATTAGAATTAACCGTAGAGAAGAGTCAGTTTTAACCCGTATAAGAATAGGTCATAGTCATTTGACGCACTGTTATCTGCTTAAAGGTGAAGATCAATCGGAATGTATTGGTTGTCAAAGGGCTTTGACTATTAAACATATTTTAATTGAGTGTATCGATTTTGATATTATAAGAACTCAATATTTTAATGTACAAGATTTACATACGTTATTTGATACTGTAGATACTTCTGTGATAGTATCGTTTTTAACTCACATAGGACTTTATAATCAGTTTTAAGGGCAGAGCTTTTGTTTATTTATGTCATTGACTTATTTATCAAGAACTGCAAAACATCATACTGATAAAGTCTTTTAAACAAATCATCCATATTTATTATATTTGATTGATATTATATAAATGCTGTTCACAGTTGATAAATTCTTGTGTTATCTACATATTGTATTAACATTTACATTTTGTTTCTAGTCAATATTACGTTTCTATTTTTACTGTTTTGGCACTTTATTGTGTTAATGTGAAACCATTCATTCATTCATTTTTACCATTTTTAGGCACTAAATAACCTTAGTGGTTGATGTGCCTCTAAGCAACCATTCATTCATTCATTCCCCACGGACAGAGCAAGCGCAAGTGATGTCTCCAAGATCAATTTGCATGAATTTTTCCGTTTCCCTCTCGTGAACTCATTTATACATTATATAATACATATAATATGTAATATATAGGTCACTCAGTGGCACCTGAGGCCTTGAACACACTCACGCTTGCTCTGTCCGTGCTGTTCCCACTGAGTCTAGATGCAGCCAGACATGCGCCGTGTCAATCGTCAATGTATATATATATAATAAAGGATGAGGTGAAACAAAAAATGGCCACTTTGGAAAGTCACGTTTTCAACAAAGTGAAACTTAACATATAAATATCAACTCCCAGCATGTGCTTTGATGTTTTAACTCACTGTTAGCCTCATGTGTAATACGTAAATTCCAATTTTATCCAGTAAAATATTGGTTTTAAAATTGCTTGTTTTCTCCAACTTTCATGCATCCTAATCAGTATGTCAACATCCGGTTTCATGCTGCTTTCTGATTGGTTGACTCCGTTCCCAAACCATGACTTTTCATGGTACACTTCAGTCGCGTCAGTTTTGACAGCTACAAGAGACTGTGAATGTTCCAGACTTTGGATGGATTGTTTTGAATTCTGACTCCAGCAGACATCACAGCTGTCACAAGGAAAAAGTTTGCAAACTTGTTTTTTTAATCATAGAGAGCGATAGGACATTGGTGGTCAATACCATACTGTCAGGGCATTCAGTTCTGCTATGTGGATCTGCAGGTAAACAAAGTTTTATGTTATGTTTTTTTAAATGAAATGTCCATAGGCTATGTATTTTTAAATGAAATTTCCTTCAAGTAAACTATTCCTGCCATATCCAGTAAAATTTTCTTCTGCCAAGTTAATTTTTCTGCCAAATTAATTTTTCTGCCAGGTGAACTTTTCTGTCAAATAAAATTTTCTACCAATTGAAGTTTTCTGCCAAATCTATTTTTATATATTATATTTATCCTCAACAAATACTTAAGGTAAAATAAAGGTTTTTTTGCACCTACAGGTACAGGAAAAACCAGCTTGGTTGTTGAAATAGTAAAGAAATTGGACAACTACAGTTTGACTGCTACAACAGCTAGGGCAGCTTTGAATCTCTCAAAATTGGCATATCTACATGGTATAAAACAAAAGGCAGAAACCATTCATTTGTTTCTGCTATTGCTTGATGGTCGTCTGTCACCTGCAGAATCTGTGGCAATTTTGCGCCAACCACAGCATGAACGTAGTTTACAAAGCATCTTAGAGCTGAAAACTTGTGTTATTGATGAGTGTTCTATGCTGTCAAAGGCATTATGCGAAAAGGTAAATTTTCATCATTATTTTTTTAAAAAAGGTCCAGGTTAGAATCTAAAAATTTTCACGGCACATTCACAAAATAGCATATCTTTATATAATACTTGAATTTCAACATTCAATCTGTACTGAATTTGGTTTAATTGTAACATGGATAATAATAATTCAGCGATTAATATTTTTAATTCAAATTGAGTCAACTTTCAAAAATATTTTACTTCAATAACAAAAATGAAAATGATTGTTAATTGTTAATCTTGACAGGTGGATAATGTCCTACGGCTGTTGAAAAACACCAACCAGCCTTTTGGGGGAGTACAGATGATTTTTGTGGGGGACTTTCTCCAGGTAAGAGACAAAACCAGTTGAAAAATATATTATAAGGGGTCATCAAAACAGATTTTCAAATAAGTTTGTTATTTGATACTTTGTACTTTCTAATCAATGTATTTTTTTCTTCAGCTTCCACCTGTGCCAAACCATGCAAATGGTGATGATGGAAGTTATTGTTTCAAGGCCGATGTTTTTTCAACTGTGTCACACAAATTCCTGCTTACAACTACGCACCGATACACAGATGAAAATTTGAGAAAAGGTTAAAATCAGTAGTTTTCCTATTTAATAAGATACACAGTAGATGAATAGACCAGATGACACTGTTAGCAGTTACAGACAAGACAAATTATAATATCAATTTATCTAAGATGAATTTCAGATAAATTATAAATTGTGTATGTTTCAGCTGTCTTTGAGACTGCAAGGGGTTTAACTTCACTCGAAACAGTCTCATTTTTGAGAGGATTGGATTCAGAGCCAGATGTGGATCCAAATAAAATTACATACCTATTTGGCACTAATAATGAAGTGGATATGTTCAATATAAGTGCACTTCAGGTGATAAAATAAATAAGTTTTATAAATGTCATGTTTGTTCTATTTTGATGTAGACATTAAAGTCAAGATATTGTCAAAATAAAAATATACTGTATACATCTCTTTATCTTTTAACAAAATGGATGGATCTGATTTTTGCTTGAGTGCAAAGGACAGCATAGATAGTAGTCCCTTAGAACAGAAAATCAAACACCGTGCTGTCAAGGTATATTTAGCATTTTTTACTATAAATAAAGAACAAATATATATTTGTACATTACACAAAAAATGGTTATAACAATACATCGTTACCTATCATGGTTTGTGCTTTTATATATACAAAAATAACATTGAAGTATCATTCCACTTTTTACAGAATTTGTATTTGAAAATTGGCGCTCCAATTGTGGTGACAGCCAACAGCACCACAAATTCACAGATTGTGAATGGTTTGCAAGGCACCGTGATGGACGTGGACATATCAAACATGTCCGTCAATGTTTACTTCCAAGAACTAAAGAAAGAAATTATGCTCAAAAGACAAACCTTCACAGAGTATGTACTAAATTGTGAAACAAAGCTTTGGAGTTTTTAAAATATTACAATATTAATTGGTACATATATGCTTATTCTGTTGATATCATTGATATTAATGTAGCTGCTCTTAATTTTCCATTATTTTCTGATTGATTCTAAAGTGTATAAACGCAAATGACTGATTTTTTTTAACTGTACCTAATTTTAGATATGGAAGTACCACATCTGGAATGAGAAAAGTGTTCACAAGGAATCAAATTCCAATAAAGCTGGCATTTGCTGTTACAGTGCACAGAGCACAAAGTTTGACCCTGGCTGGTGTTGTTGTTGATTGCAAGGAGATTCATAGACATGGTCAAGTGAGTCCTCAAATAACCTATATAAATATCAAAAAGGACAAACAGAAAAAAGTGTGATCTTCCATATCAGTTACTTTTCTCACTTCAAGACTGATATATCCTAATTAAAGTTGATTAGGGAAGTGCAAGTACACTTTATTTTTTTGCCTAAAGCTAATAAAGCTAATTAAAATAATTCCTTGAGATTCTACTTTTGTTTATATTTATTTTTCAGCTGAGTGTGGCCATATCTAGGGTGCGCAGCCCAGCTCACTTGCGAGTTGTAAATTTTACAACACATTGCTGCCCACCCCCACCTCCAGAGGTACTGGAAGAAACTGTAAGTCACCCCGGCATTATTCAAACAAACATGGCCTGCTGCAGACAGAACATCCAGCCTGTTCCCATGGAAATAAATGAAAATGCAAATCTACAAGTTGAGATGTCAAGTGATGAAGACCTTGATAATAGTCTTGAATTGGAGGAGAGCATGGACACTATTGCCACTGACTTTTACAAGGCACTGGAGACCAGTTTTGAGATTGTCGAAGACACTGAGGAACTGGTCTTCAACATAGACATCCCCTTGTTGATTGTGAAGGTAATTCTTTCAACACCATAGGACATTGATAATGCAATGTCAGGTATATTTAAAATAGTTGACACAAATTGACCCACATCCACCTTAAAATGTGGTTGTGTTATATATAAAGTTTGACAAATATTATATCTTTTTTGGTAAGTGCTGATGCTATTCTGCCAACCCAAGCACCGAATAAAGTAATTTTTTAATATCTTTATCTAGGTATTGGACGGACACATGCCTGGCAGGACACCAATGTTACAGGACATGGCAAAGGAGATAGATGGCATTGACATGGAGAGAGTGCAATCATTTGCCAAATATATCTGGCAGAACCACTCTCAGGTCCTGGATGCAAATTGCCCCACATGGAGGACAGAACCATGCACCAGCAAACAACTGACCGCAGTGTCAACGTCATGGCATGGTTTTGTCCAATCCAGGCACTACAAAGAGAGTGTCAAAGCTCTTTTCCGATCGTCAGTGCCATCTGTCTCCCAATATCTGATAGCCGGCAGAATTACCCTTGAAGTTTGTAGCTCAGTGAAGCAGGCAGCTTCGCAAGTTCGCCAGCAAATTGCTGCAGAGGACAGTAGCCCTGTACCTGAGGTCAATGCTGCTTCCCAACAAGTTATTAGATACCTTGTTGGGAGGGCAATTGTGAAAGAAGTTGCTCAGGCCAACAGAGCACAAGGGAACTTGATGAATAAAGGCAGAGTGGATGAAGATATAGGCATGAAAATTGCTTTCCTGCGCAGTCTACAAACACCGAGCCACATAATCAGAGACATCACGAATCAACCGGACACACTCAAACACATCAATAGAAAACAGCGACAGCTAACGAGCAGCACCTTAACTCATCCAACAGATGCTGCTTATCAGTTCGGTTTACAGCTTGAGGATGAGAAAAGCAAACTACAAAAAATCACAAATTTAAAAATTCACAAAGGCAACATTTTAAAATTCACAAAAGATGAGCTGGTTAAAAATGTTGAATTGTATGAGGCCTGGAACAAGTCAGTGGTGGTGCCAGATCCAGTTTTTATCCCCACATCATCTGATATTTATGAAGCTAAAGTACATTCTATCAAGAAAACATTATTTACATCATTTCTTACCAGATATATGAATGTGAGTAATGCCGGGTATCGCCGGTTCCTGTTGGACAACATTTTCAACAGGAAAAAACAACTTACCCACAGGACCACAGTTGTAAAAGTGGACAAACCAACTATATCAAAAGTACCCCCTTCAACATCATCTCCTGCATCAACATCACAACAGTCAAGCATTTCTTTCCATGATCTTCCCTCATCGACCCCATTAAAGTCATGTCCAATTTCTAACAAGAGAGCCAGAAAATTGCCAAACTGGCACCAAGATTATGCAACACTTTCGGCCTTGAGTGAGGAGGAGGACGATGCTGTCTGCAGTATTTGCAGAAAAAGTGAATCAAATACAAAGAGAATGAGAATGTTGCAGTGCACTGTGTGCAAGGTAAATACTCATCTCAAATGTATGGGATTCACTTTGAAAGCTTTACGGAAAATCTCCATGTACAAATGCAAGAAATGCTATTGAAAACAATATAAGTTATATAAACATATGTCTAGTATGTTTAAAACCTCAGATCATTACTCTGATAGTAATGAAATTTTAACAATAACATTAGTTTTGTACAAAAAAATATGAGTATTATAAACCTTACATAAATCTGTTTCTTTGTTAACAGCCATGTAAATTTGTCAAATGCTGTGATAATTCAATGAGATCATATCTCTAACCTTTTAAAAAAATGTCAGCTTTTTTTTGGCCTGAGAGGAAAATCCATGTCTAATGCATATGGCTCGCAAGCAGATTGGTTAATTGCAGCATTGCCATTATTCCTGTACAGTCCAGCACTAAATAGTATAGTGTTGATAGTATATCTGTACTTGTACAAGTTAGGATGTGTGTTGGAGCCATTATGTACAGCTCTTTGTTGGCAAAATATATTTTCGACCACATCAGTGTTTACAAGGCTTGGAGTGATAGCACCTCCACTGTATTTCTCGGTATAATTTTTCACAAGTTGACAAACCCCAATGATGCTACTCTGTAGGTCCTCTCTACATGGTGGACTAAGAAGGTGTCTCAATTTTGTTGTTTTACTAAGTGTGTCATCTGCCATTACACTTGTTTTCCAAGCCTTAAACCAGTCTAAAGCTTCACGCAGATCAGTAACCCTTGCATCATCCACACTCATTACTGGCTGTCTGCTGTTGAAAAAAGATATTATAGTGCTGGTTTGTTTCAAAAGTTCTATGGCTGGGTCCAGATACAATCCTGATTTTCCTTGAGATTCAAGGTGGGTTTGATGATCTTGCATTAAGAAGAGCATGTCTTGATTTAAGGCATACTGAGAGAAAGAATTCCTCATCTTACTCGCATTATCAAGTTCAACAGCATCTCTTGTCAACTTTGGATGAATCCTGTGGCACACATTGCTCTCGCTGTCCCAATTAAAGGCATCAATCCAGAAATCCCAGCAAATGGGTTGTTGTTGCACATGGAGGTGGCGCAGACCACTGGCATCCTGTTTACTGTTGAAGATTGAATTCCTCACTTTCTTTATTGTATGCTGTTTAAAGAGATTTTAAACATGATATATTATATGATCACAAATATATTCTAGTTCATTTACATTAAGGTCATTTACATATTGAATTCAATCATAAATTACTTTGAAGAGGTACTTCAATAAAATTAAATGTGAATGTCTGAATGTGTTGCATTATTTTTGAAAGTTTTTTTTTAAAGACTTTGCTGCAAACAGGATGATTTTGTTTACTGTAGAAGATTAAATTTCTCACTTTCTTTTATTGTATGCTGTTTAAAGAGATTTTAAACATGATATATTATATGATCAGAAATACATTCTAGTTCATTTACATTAAGGTCATTTACATATTGAATTCAATCATAAATTATTTTGAAGAGGTACTTCAATAAATGCAAATTAAATGTGAATGTACGTGTTGCATTATTTTTGAAAGTTTTTGAAAGAAAACAGGATGATTTTGAATAACCCCAGGTTACAGCAATGTATATGTAATTGCAAGAATTTTCACAAGCATACTCACAGATGGATCCATAATGAAGACAATTTTGTGAGCCGGGTCATATGGATCATTGATTGTAAATAATGCATCGCGAGGTGTTTGGGATGGAAAATATGAGTTCAGTAGACCACAGTTGCTTCCACCTCCATCTAATAACACTGAATCAGTCTTTGAAAAAAAATATAAAAAAACTTAGATATATAAAGGTTTGCCATCATATTCATGTTCAAATTCAAAATTTAAAATTCAAATTCAATTTTTTTATTTCCAAGTTGTATTCAGCTTCCTCATAATTTGTATTCAACAAAGTCTGCTATTTTTGCTTATCATCTATATAATAAATAAAATCAATTTTGAGTTAATAGCAGACTTTTATGAGACATTTGTTGCAATTTATTGAATGAGCAAAAGTTCACAATTATAATAGTTAACAATTATTAATTTGCCAGCTTTTGTCAGGGTGCACAGATTCAAAGACTAAAAGGATAGTGGGTTCTTCTATGGAAATATCTGCTTAGTTAACACCGCTAGGTATCCACAGGATATTAACAAGAATACATAAACCCAATATCCTTTATTATATATATACATTGACGTCATATTGGCCCCGCCCACTCCCACAAGCTTCTGGACTCAGTGGCTGTTCCCCCCAAACGTTAATGATATTACGTCATTGTTTTTTGTATGTTTCTACACTTATTCACATTTCACAAGTATTTCACAAGTAAGCACTGAATGACCTAAATGTGTCGATGTGCTGTTGAGAATTCATTCATTCATGTATTCACTGATTCATTCGAGGATCCCGCAATGTACAGCACTCGCCAACAGCGACTCGGAGGGTGCAAATCGTGTGCAGCCTATTTTTGTGATTTACCATCCATGGTTGCTTGGTAACGGTCACGTGGTGAATGACAGAAGACAGACACATGACAGTGACAGCGTTTTTAGATAAATTCTGACGAACAACACATTATGGCTAATATTTGATAAAAAAATGAACGAAAACCTGCATTCAAATGTGGTTGCAGCTTGTAGGCAACATGGTTACGACATGACCAGTCATTTCCTGGGCCAAGGGTCGTTTGGAAGGGTGTATCAGGCTGTGAAACTTCAAGATCGGAGAGAGATGGAATCACAAGATAGCGAGAACCAGAATAAGGTATACTAAAGACCTACCGTTCTGAATATTGATAGAAATACAACAACAGTGATAACTTAAACACAGTCTTGCATTTCTTTGATGAAATAAAACATCGATCATGTCCGATAAGTTGACTGTTTTGTCACGTGACCTTTGTTCGTATGGTGTGACACCAATTAACTTTGTGATTTTGATTCCCAGGTTGCCATAAAGATTATGGAGAGACAGATCACAGCTGAGAAATATATCAAGTCAGAGTTGCAGTGCCATCAACTGGTATCAGACACATCAAACCCAGGAAGCCATTTAATTGTGAGTATTCACGGCGGCAAGTAAAGACAAGTACAAAGATTTATTTAGAAAACAGAAAATTTATTGACACAGACTATTCCTGTCCCGGGATTCCTGTATTCATCGTAAAAATAGACTTGAAATCCACTGTTTCCAGAAACACCACGCACTGGCCATCATATTGAAGTTTCTCAACTGAATGAACTCCACCTCCAGTGATTAACTGCTGTACTTAGTGCGTCAGCATCTTTTCCAGTCAAAAAAATGTTTCTTAATACAGAAACGTGAGCTATCTGTAGCATCTTTTGCTTAGTTTTTTACCTGAGATTACGCTTGACAATGTGGCATTCAGAAGAATCCAAATCATGACGTCACGGCTACAAACAGGGAGAAACGTCATATGACGTCAGAAGCACCACTGCTTTGTGGAGCTTATTTTTGTTGCTGTCACTCCAATGAATAAACTGACCCACTTTCACCTCTTTGTGGAAACTTGTAAACAGTGGAGAAACAATGCTGAAACAAGAGTTATACCAGAGTCATGATTTAAATATGATGACCATTGCAAGGTGTGTCTGGAAACACTGGATTTCAAGTCTATTTTGAAGATGATTATGGGAGGAAGTTGTGACCTGTTCACACATATGCAGTATGTTCTTGCTTCAGATACTTGAAAAATGTTTATTTTACAATTTTGAGATATTTACAATTTTATGATGAAATAATATATTGGTGAGATGAGGGTCTGTAAATGTCAACTGCTGTATTTTCAGTCTGTTGTCAGCAATACTGTTGCTAAAAGGCATTATAGCAGGGCCAACAATATCAAATTTCTCTTCAATCTGTAGTTTCCAGGAATCCAAAAAAACAGTGATCACTTGGCTTGCGTAGAAACCACAATCCAAAGACCAATTGAAGGGCAGGAAAGATCCTAGAATGTACAATCATTTTAGCTGGAAACCATTTTCCATCTATATGATGCTCTGCCTCTAACATTCATCTTGACAGCATGCACAATAATTCAACTGGAAAGCTATCTTTATATCACCTGCTACACTGTCTATCCCTTGCTACACTGTCTATCACCTGCTACACTGTCTATCACCTGCTACACTATCACCTGCACTGTCTGTCTGTGAACTGCTACACTGCCTATCAACTGACATACTCTCTATCACCAGAACTGTCTATCCCTTGCTAAACTGTCTATCACCAGAACTATCTATTGCCTGCTATGCTGTCTGTCACCTGCACTGTCTATCACCTACTAAACTGTCTATCACCTGCTACACTATGATGTGAAACCCCTAACAAACAAACAAATCACTTGCTACACTGTCTGTCACTCGTTGCACTTTATATCATCTGCTAGACTGTCTGTAACCAACTACACTGCTTATTTCACCTGCTAAACTCATATATACTCATTGCAAAACAAAAAACAAAAAATCCACAGATTTTTCAGAGACTGGGTCAAAGATTTTTTTAAAAAGAAGTAATTATATAACCTTGTCAATTAAAGATCTTAAAGATCTTTAGACACACAGGAACCCCTCTCTTTATTTTACAGTTTTTCTAGCAAGCATATATTTTGTTTATGCTGATTAAGAAAGACTAATATGCAGATCTCAAACTCCTGTGTGTCTGATTTTATATTATTTCTTGTTAACATCTGACTTTTGTTTCATTTGTTTTTCAGGCGGCCCTTCTCGATCATTTCCAGCATGGAGATCAGTACTTCTTAGTGCAGGAGTACTACAGTCAAGGAACCTTGGCAGATTATATATACCAGCAAAGTCAAGGACTGGGCCTGGGCATAAAAGAGGAAGATGCCTGCAAATTCTTCAAACAAATCTGTCTAGGTGTTCTCCATTGCCATGGTTTGGCAGTTGTGCATCGGTGAGATTTTCGGTTTTGACATAGTCAAATATTATTCAAAGGATAATTGTTTGAGGTGCAGATGAATTTGAAATTTCAAAATGAATTATTCCCAATGTTTGCCAATTATATTAGAAGTTTAGTGCACAATCAAATGAACCCTTTTATAAATGGAATGCCATGTACAAATGTCTTTTGATATTTACTGCTTTCAGACACATAATTTTCTAGTATTGAAACAAACCCCAATTCCATCCAATATTTTATACCTCTCATTTTGTTTTCAGTGACATCAAATGTGAAAATATTCTGATGGACAACCTCAACAATATTAAGC
The DNA here is from genome assembly GCA_949316495.1 of Amphiduros pacificus. Classification (NCBI taxonomy): domain Eukaryota; kingdom Metazoa; phylum Annelida; class Polychaeta; order Phyllodocida; family Hesionidae; genus Amphiduros; species Amphiduros pacificus. The sequence goes on along the minus strand of OX439003.1, from coordinate 40,618,369 downwards.
TTACAGGTATGCTCAATATTTTATTCAAAGTAGACAGTGTTTTCCATGAATTCTTTATTTTTACAAAGAAAAAATATTTGTTTAATTGCATCTTTGACTGTCCCATCTCAAAAATAGAAATTGTTCTTTATATTTATATATATATATATATACATAAATATATATATATATATATATATATATATATATATATATATATATATATATATATATATATATATATATATATATATATATTTATATATATATATATGCCTAGAACATCCAGTGCCTCATTAAACTAATTCAAATATAGCCTCAGTATATCCAACATTTATATATTTTTTTTTTCTAAAACAATCTTGATTTATTTTAATTTATGCAGGTCAGAGTTACAAAAGGTTTGATACTAACAAAAAAAAACTAGCAAAATAAGACAGCAAAAAATATGCAAGTAAGAGGATAAAATAGTCAAAAGTCATCAAATATATCAGACCACTAAGAAATCACTCTTCGAACACTTGGTTATGTTTATACCATTGACTAAGTGGTTGCCATTTTGGATTTAGAATAAAGTTTAGGAACTTTCTGATCAGGGTAAAAATATATCATAATATCTTAAACTACTGGATAAATTTTGTATATATTGAAAGCTAGTATTATCAGGAGATGAATTTTATCAGTGAATATTTTCGGACATGTATATATGCCTAGAACATCCAGTGCCTCATTAAACTAATTTAAATATAGCCTCAGTTTAAGACTTGATATAAAGTGATGTGGGGGCGATGGATGCAGCTCCAATATTGGGCAGATAAGTTTTACCAAATTGCCTGTTCTCAACCCGCAAAGCTTGGTAAATTCTTTGAATTGTCATTTATGAAGTAAATTGCAAGCATTTCTCGGAAATAATAGGCCATTAACAAGAAGCGATTGAGCCTTGTGTGCTCAATAAATCAATGATTTCTTTCTTCTGGCAATTGGGACTTGATAAACATATTTAATCTTGGGAGGTAACGTGTCTGACTATTGCTTTTATTTGCAGTTGATATTTATGATGTTGTTTTTTATGTCAGTCCTAAAAGGTAACATATTTCTTTTCTCATTACACTCCAAAACTTTTAAGCAATCTGATCCAAAAGCGTAATTAATTATTATATTCTTTTTACTCTGTAATATTGCTCTGTTTTGGTAGCCTACAAATGCTTATTGAGGCAGATAATAACCATCATAGAAATAATCAGCTTCATCTATTCTAATGAAATTTGAAATGTATTTTTTTTTCTTTTTTTTGGAGGAAACAATATATTGTCCAGGCCTTGACATAAATAGAAAAATGTTGGTTGCCCAGTTGGGCCACTAGAGCATGAGAAGTGGTGGCCCGAAGTTTGTAAGGATAATAGGATGTGTGATACAATAAAGAACATTGTACATAAGGTTGTATAATGTCGGAGTGGGGGATACTTGTCCCAATCAAATATTGATTGTGATATGATATCTATCAAGCATTAGAATAATAAAATCAAGATAGTTTGGGCCACTAAAAGACCAAAAATATGGTTGCCCAACTGGGCCACTACAACAGAGCATTCACTGGCCCGAACAAAGGACTGGTGGCCCTGGGCCACCGGGCCAGTGCATATGTCAAGCCCTGATTGTCTATTTCTTTTTAACAATACACAGGAATTATTTTTGGAAAACCTGTCTGGTTTCTGCTTTGAATAAGAATATTATTTTTTCCAGGTTAAGTGCATGAAAAAATTGTGTTTTGTTTTTCATTTTTTATAACCTGAGTCAAAATATGAAAGAAACAAAAATATGAAAGAAACAAAACATATTTTTATGACCTTAAACATGATTGTATTACATCATATCCTGCCAATCATCCATCTTATCCATCATCAATTTGATCCATCTGATCATCCATCTGATCCAATCATCCATCTGATCTAATCATCCATCTGTTTCGATCATCCATCTGTTCCGATCATCCATCTGATCCAATCATCCATCTGATCTGATCCAATCATCCATCTGATCCGATCATCCATCTGATCCAATCATCCATCTGATCCGATCATCCATCTGATCCAATCGTCCATCTGATCTGATCATCTGATCCAATCATCCATCTGATCCAATCATCCATCTGATCTGATCCAATCATCCATCTGATCCGATCATCCATCTGATCCAATCATCCATCTGATCCGATCATCCATCTGATCCAATCGTCCATCTGATCTGATCATCTGATCCAATCATCCATCTGATCCAATCATCCATCTGATCCAATCATCCATCTGATCCGATCATCTGATCCAATCATCCATCTGATGATGGTGTCAGACTTCACATTTGCCATATATATGGGTGCATGTCACAACCTACGTGGCGATGATGTAGGCACGGAATACTACACGGCTCCAGAGGTGAAATATGGTCCATATGACCCCAAACTGGCTGATATTTACAGTGTGTAAGTCATCTCCATCATTTCATTCATATTTTCATACTGGAATTATCATTGATCACACTCCACTCTTCTGGTGTCATATGTACTGCAACCTTTTCATTTAAATGTTTAAAAAAAATAGTTCTTTTTTCTATTTTGATGTTCTTTATTGAAGTCTACAAGAAGTGGTATGTCAATATATTTTATGATAGATATTTTGATAATGCACTTGTATGTTGATGTTTACAGAGGGGTTGTGGTATATGTCATGCTAAATGGGACCACACCAGCAGAACCTCCACATCAACAACATATCTACTCCTTCTTCTGTAATAAGAAAGCTTCCCAAGGTTTGCATAATTTATAGAAAAGACTATTTCATGAAAAATAATTAAAATGGAATATTAAAATATTAATTTAGTCAGTGGTAAACATACAATATTTTAAATATATTTTGAAAAAAAAGGAAGATTCTTCAAGTTGTTACAAATGTGGTTAAAATGATTGTGGTTACAAATTTCAAATTTGGCTGCAGGATATTGTCTCCTTTGTCAGTCAGTTGTCTGCTTGGAGTCCTTTGGGTTTCACACAATATTTAGTAATTTTACTGAGGTTTACTTTTTGTGATCACTACAGAGTCGTTAATGTTGACGTGTGCTCTGCAGCACTATGATCCACATCAACGAATATCACTGGAAGATGCTCTGGAACACTTCTGGACCACTGGAAGACCATTTCCTCCCGGCCATCGCCTCTACTCGCATACACAGGTAACAAACAGATATATTATTTAGATCTTACTTAAATTTTGACCTCAATAGGCTGGACAAAGAACAGTGTTGGCATTAACATGTAAATGTCTGCTGAAGAATTCAACTTTATTGTATATGACTGTAACAGTATTCATTTGGCCTCCTTTTTTTAGCACTGCCAAAAATATAGCAATTAAATTAGAACAGAGATAGTTAAATACAGTTTTAATGAATATATGAGAAATAAATTTCAAAAATAGTTCAAGAAGAGATTGACCAAGTTTTAAATTGCATCCTGCCGAATTACATCTTGCAGTTAGTCTTCAGAGTTGAAAATCTTTTATTGACCATAAATGTAACTGTTACATCAAATATTTTGATGTGGACTAATTAGTATATTATGAAAAAAAAGGTTTTTAAAATATCCCAAAAACAGTTCAATGAATTATAGCTATAATATAAGAAGACTGTTCAGACAAAAATGATATTTATTAATTATTATTATTATTATTATTATTATTATAATGACTTAAGAATTGAATGATAACAATGACAAATTTAATTGGTAATGCTCTTTGGTGATTCATGTTTTAGACATTAAATTTGTATTACTTGTATGATGTTTCTAGGCATGGGCAAGAAAAAGGGAGCGGCCGAGGACAGCCATGGCACGTTGCAGTGGCACCACACTCCTTGCTCCGGTGTATCAGCCAAGGCGGGATTCACACTGTGTCACTGTCACCGTGGGCCACAGAGAGAAAATTGCACTCGCCAGCAGAAAAGTCACAATAAGTTAGTTGCAATTTTTTTTTTCATATACGTTATTAGAGCTTTCAGTATGCTTGTCTTTTATTATATTCATGTGTCTAAGACTTAACATAAATATGTGCTTTCAAACCAAAAAAAGATGTTGAGTTTTGATATATTACTTTCAGGTGACAAAAATGACCCACTTCATTCTCTACAGTTTAAATTTCTGACTTATAAGCCAAGTAAAAAAAGGATGAACATGGAAAAATGCAGTGGTGAGAGTTGTAGCCAGGGGAGTGGAGACACCTGCATAGACTTGTCTCTCGTAGGAACTGCTGTCAAAACAACACCTCGAGACATGCCAAGGGCAAAGGAAAAAGTGACAGCTGTGATAACTACACCTAGAATCACACCAAGAGCAAGGGAGACAGGTGCAGCTGTTATAACCACACCTAGAGAAATGTCAAGGGGACAGGGGACAAGTACAGCTGTTATAACCACACCTAGAGTCACACCAAGGGGACAAGAGACAAGTACAGCTGTTATAACCACACCTAGAGACACATCAAGGGGGCAGGAGACAAGTACAGCTGTTATAACCACACCTAGAAACACACCAAGGGCACAAGAGACAAGCACAGCTGTTATAACCACACCTGGAGACACACCAAGGGGACAGGGGACAAGTACAGCTGTTATAACCACACCAAGAGACATGTCAAGGGCACAGGAGACAGGCACAGCTGTTATAACCACACCTAGAGACACACCAAGGGGACAGGGGACAAGTACAGCTGTTATAACCACACCTGGAGACACACCAAGGGGACAGGGGACAAGTACAGCTGTTATAACCACACCAAGAGACATGTCAAGGGCACAGGAGACAGGCACAGCTGTTATAACCACACCTAGAGACACACCAAGGGGACAGGGGACAAGTACAGCTGTTATAACCACACCTAGAGTCACACCAAGGGGACAGGGGACAAGTACAGCTGTTATAACCACACCTGGAGACACGCCAAGGGGACAGGAGACAGGCACAGCCACTATTAAAGCAGCTAGAGAAATGCCAAGAGAACGGGAAACATGCACAGCTGTTCAAGCCAAATCTATAGACATGCAAAGGGCACAGAAGACAGGTGCAGCTGGCAAGGCCAAACCTGGAAACAGGCTAAGGGCAAGGGAAACAGGCACAGTTGCCCGGGTCAAAACAGCAAATGTACCCAAAAGTGTTCAGAAAACCCCAAGAAAATTAGAAAGAGTTGCAAGGCATGTGGTTATGTCACAGGAATTGGTTCTTGATGTACAGGCCCTTCTCAGGAACAGACCGTGATGTAAGTTATTTTAAAGCATGTAAAGGTTTTATTGGCTTTAGACGATTGCTTAATATGGGAACAAATGATTTTGTGACTAAAAATTTATTATTATTTTTTTCAATTTTAGGTTCAGTACAGAAAGGGCTGCACAGATGTCTTCTGTTTCCAGGCTGCATGGACACCTGAAAACATTAGATTTACCTTTTACATTTCTACTTATTGATACATACAACATGGAGATTGTATTCTGTCCAGATTGTAGATGCTGATAATTTGATTAAAAGATTTGAAAACTTTATACATTTTCTATTGATTTTTGTTTATACCAATAGTGTATTATTAACTAGCAATGTGTTTTGGTAGGCTTTGTTGGTTAACACCTTGGAATAATCATAGATACATGGAACATCCAGTGCCTCATTCTGCTTATTCAGATCTGGACTCAGTTTGAGACTTCAAGAGAAAAGCAATATTAGGATGATAGAGTCAGCCACCATTTTGGACACATTAGTTTTGGCATGTGTAATGTTCTCCATCCACAAAGTTGGGTATATACTTAAATCTATATTTTGAAACTCACAAAGAAACCGCTCAGTACAGCTCCTAGGCCTTTGACCTATGTTCTATTAGTCTGTCTAATGGAAGTCGATTAATTTATTTGGAATGTTGATCCACTGGGTATTCAAACACATTTAATCCTGCATTAGAAATCTCTTTGGTCCTTTCTTGTTCATAGCATTTTCAGTTTTACCATTGCACCAATATGTAGGCATCGCTTCTCGATTCTACAAATAATCATAAAATTATTTCATTTAGGTTACTGTATTTACTCGAATGTAGGACGACCCAGTGTATAAGACTATCCCCCTAATTGATGTTATTTTGCTTGAAAAGGCCAATTTCCGATTATAGGACAAATCGGTTCTTCCATATGTTAATATTTCAATGCGAGTTGATACACTGTGATGGCACTCTGCTCCCCGTCACTTGTGTGGCGTATGCATATTTAAGCAGTGCTTGACATTTTCTTCGACTTATGCATGATATACACTTATTAAATGGAGGTAGACTACTGTTGACACGTAATCTATGTGTATTATAAGCCAAAGATAATTATATCATTGGGGGAGTTGGTATCTGGACATTATGAGCGAAGTTTATTTACTTTTCATGTTTCTCGTCCTATATTCGAGTAAATACGGTAATGTGTGCAGAGATGTTATTTTCTAAACTGAAAAATAACAAAAATATTTACTTATTTAAATATGCAGATATTATGTTTAATGACTTGCCCTCCTTTTTTAAATAAGAAAATAAACCAGTTCAAAAGTCAAACTCAAAGAAGGAAAAAGGTCCTATGCACACCTTTAACCCCTGACAATGTATTAACTATCACAATAGAAAAGGTATCAATCTGTCCAAGTAATAAAACAAGTAAACCTTACTCATAAACAAAAAAATCAAAACCACCTCCCAACCTTGAATATAAAATTATGATGAAAAGGAAAACTTTTTTCCTGGTCTTATTACAATATGATGTAGAGAATTCAACCTTAATTGGAAGAGGTTCAGCTTCCTCCATGATGTATGGATATTTCACCAGTTCCTTCCGAGTGGTCTCACTGATGTGTATCCTGAGAGGCTGAGTATTGGAAATACAGAAATTAATCACATTAAACAAAATTTAAAAATTTCCGCTCTTGATCAAAAAATTTAGAATCAAAAAAGTTAAATTATATACATCTTTTAATGGATATTGAAATTCACAAGTGGATTACTTAGATTACATAGAATGCAAATAACAGGTTCAATGATTGAATACATACATTTAAAATAGTTTAATAAAGGGCATATCAACCTTGTATAAACCAACTGATAATAAGGCGATTTAATGCCCCAACCAAAATATAGACAATATTGAATGTAACAGCTCTGTACCTTTCCAGAACTCTCCATGTTGTTTGCAATGTGGACGGTTTCCCCAACCAGACAGTATCGAGGCATCTTGACACCAACCACCCCTCCTACCACCGGGCCTGTGTGAATGCCTTCAACATATTCAATAATTTAATACATAATAGTTTATGAACTATACAGCCATGTATATGGCACCGGGCGTTATGATATCCAGTAGGACAATTTCATTATGTTATGTGATTATCAGGCTTATTTCTATTGTGGCTCAGTTTATTTTGCAATCTGATAAATGTCCAATACTGTGGCAACTGTGAGTCCTAAAATAGCATTTAGTTCCTTCAAAAACTAATACAATTAGAGTGGGTTTATCTAGAAATGAATGACAGATTGAATAACATGAAACATGCCTATGTGGCAAATCAAATGAGGACAATGCGATTTGAATGAGACAACCTGCGTGTATGTTTGGAGTATCTTATGCTGGCAACTTGAAAGACTATACTTCAATACATCAAGTCATGTATATGGATATGTATTTTCACAGACTTTTGTTGTGAATGGCATTTCCAATACTAAGGATGCTTTGGTATCAATTTTGAAAAACAGTATATTTTCTGCCAGTATTATTGCACGGAAATAAAGAAAGAGCTGCACAAAATCAACTTATTTGTGGAAATAATAAATGGAAGTTGTCAATATATTGGCTCAAAAGCAAATGTGCAGATTCCTCAGATGGGAAATCAAATATATCAATCTATTTATAATAAATCAACCTACCAACTCTTATTCTGAGACTGGAGTCTTTTGATGGGTCTTTGATAGTTTGTATGGCTTCAATCATATCAAATGCCATATCTGTGATGTAGAGGGCGTGGAAAGTTGTCACCGTGGGGGCGCCACTTACCACCATATAAGCATCTCCTATTGTTTCAACCTACATGAAAAGAGCTGGTGCTAGTGAAATCAAACATTTGTTATAGTAATGGTTGTTATATTTTGTTGTTATATTTGGGACACTATATAAAAATTAAAGCCGAGGTTATATAATTCAACCTGATATGATGGCTTTTGATGCTTGAAGGGTTTCTCAAAACACCTTTTCACAATTTGCCCAAAATAAAGTTTCATTAAAATTTTCAAAATCATTTTTTAATTGCAGTGAAGATTTATCATAGATACATTATCAGTTTGGTAATTATTATTTTATGTGATTATAATGTTACGCCACATTTTATGTGAGTAACGACCTTGTAAACTCTGTGTTTCTCTGTGAGTTGGTCAAATTTGGTGTACATCCCATTGAGCATGGCCACCACCTCCATAGGAGAGAGATGACTGCAGATACTGGTAAAGCCTACTACGTCTGTGAACAGGATCGTCACTGCATCAAATGTCTGCAAAATAGGTGAGTGCATGTGTAGGTGGGCGAAGGGAAGTTATATTCCACCGCAAGGTGAGACATCTTGCTTCTTACCAACCAACAAGAGACAAATCGGGGGCGTCGTTAAATGCGCCTATGTTATTTTTTTTGGTCGGCCTTTGCGGAGGCCGAACACTTGGGGTGATTTGCATCGTATCGTATCATTAGATACAAAATAAAACATCGTTCACACCTCACTGTATTCTATGTAGTTCATAAGTGTTAAGTGTTACTTTCAGTATACTATCAAACAACGAAATCATTTCATAACAAAAACAATTAACTGGTTATCAAAAACTGTGGTCTATCACGTCTACTTGATAAAACAAAAGAAAGATCCACAGTCACTCTTCGAAAAGAGTAGTGCATTGAATCCCAGTGTTAGATTTCTGTCTGACCTTTCTGTTTGGCAGGTTGCCAAGTTAAATACACGGTTGCAGACATTAATGGTAGCAAGGTGTGACGTACCTGGCAGGTTTGATGGGAAGATTCACCCTGTCTTAACCGGTCCGCCACGGTCTTGGGGATCATCTGGTATAGGAGAGCATCTGTTCGCTTCAGTTCTTTGTCAATCTGCTTCATACTCTCTTCGAGTTTCTTTGATTTAGCCTTTTCCTAAATATAAAAAATCAAACATTTCACACAAATTGAATATCATGAGAAGTATATTGCGAATATGGAATAGCATCCTGCAAATGGAACAGAATAATCTCAAATAATAACTAATTCATATCTTTAATTTAAAATTAACAAATATCTTTATTAATAAAGGTATTCCATGGAGTAATTGAAACCAGTCTAGATCAATTGGAATGTATTAATATTACCTACCTGTTTCAGTGCCAGTTTGAGCTCATTCTGTTGTTGAGTACCTACTAATACCAAGTCTCGGCTCCAATCATGCATACTCAGGTCATTGATATATATTCCCGTCTCAAACAACTTCTCTAAATTGTCCAGGCTGTCCATAATTGTCCATAATAATATTATGATAACACATGATTATGTAGGACATTTATCACACTGTATGACACCGGGGAGGTGCAATTATAGCATTATTAAATATATATATTTTGTTTTACAAACAAAGACTCTAATGGCCTGTGCTGAACATAGCTTGTGCAGTGATGGGGAGAAATTATTTGTTATTCTGTCTGCCAACTTCTCTGAAATAACTGGTCGGAGTTCTTAGCTATTAATAGGTACTAGACTATCCATAGCTGCCCCAAATGACCCTGTCGTCAATTAACATTTTTTATCCGTTATTCATTCTGAGAAAGCCATCTGTGCGATGTTGAAATGTAGACACTTTTCCATTTGTAGTGTGATTTTGATCGGCTGTGATCATGGCGAACATCTTACCGAGCTAAAAACTCCATCCAGAGATTTCAGAGCAGATGATTTAAGTTCACCCCAACCACCCAAGCTATGCTGAGATAGTTAAAGTGAGGGAAAAAAATTACTACATAATCAAAAAGTAATTTACGTGATAATAATACTTTAATATAGTGATTTCACATTCTGCTTAAAGACAAACTTGTAAAATCTTACATGGGTGTCCCAATGAATAGAACAGCATCCCAATCACTCATAAAGACCATCTGTCCTTTCAGTCTAAGTTTGTGGGATCTTTCATCTAGTTCATCATCAGTCCCTGGGAATTAAGTGGGACATAAGTATATTACTCATTTAAACGCTGCAGTTTAGTACAAACACAATTAGAATACAACAGATAGCTTCCAAAATGGCAATTTTTAGCGGTTTTATATGTATATAGCTATTCTTATATTATCTTTATAAAATATTACTTTTGGTACTAAATGTGTCACACTTTAATGTGTCGATGTGCCATTGAGAATCCATTTTACAAACTATCTTTTAGAAGACCTGCTTACTTAAAGATGAAAAACTTTGCTTGTTTGTTGATCTGCTCACTGTATCAGTGGATATTAGTTCAAAAACATTATGACTGTACATCAGCACCTTAAAGGAAAGCATATAATGAGAGAAACAATATATTATAAATAACTTGGGCTGCACAAAGGAAAGCATATAATGACAGAAACAATATGTTATAAATAACTTGGGCTGCACATCATTGTCTTCAAGGAAACCTTGTATATGAATAGGAATCATTATAACTGTGTAAAAGTATCTGCAATTAGAAGCGTTTATTCATTGAGAATTCAACACACTTTATGGATAATCAGGATGGGAAGTTATGTCTAAAATGTTAGATGGGAGTGACGTCATGCAAAAAAAAAAAGAGTATTATCACACTGTCCACCAGAGGCACACGCAAACTATTACCTCTGGCCAACCCAGATTATTATACCTCAGTGATGCGCGTATTGATGCGATTTCGAATGAATACGAGCCTGCCGATTATTTGTAATTTATTGATTAGTTGGAACTATTTTGCGTCGGCCATCTTTAGACTGGTCCCCCATCGAGTGTCAAGAACATCGTATATATACACAGATGACGGCAACCAGTCTATGGCTGTACGCGCCATTTTCGGGTCACGTGACGGGGTCAAATGAGGTGCGCTTTGTTTACAAATGTTTTTATCGATAAATATCTTGTTTCATGTATCATTTTAAAAAAAATACAGTAGTTGTCTGAGGTATAAAAACAAAACATGCCTCGTCGGTCAGCTGTGTGAGCGGATTCAGTTCGTTGGTGATGGCGGACGGATACCCTTCGCCTTCGGCTCAGGGTATCCTTCCGCAATCACCAACTCACTGAATCCGCTCACCCAGCTTCCCGACTCGGTATGTTTTGTTATAGTATTCATCCGGTCCTACTTTTACTGGCCATGTGCTTATGAACTGTCAAACTTAAATAAATATGATTAACATGCTAACATCTTTTAATATCAAATATAAAGTTGCCCCGAGTTGTATTAGAGTTCATTTGTTAACATTTGAACATTTTCCGTTGGTTTGTTTTAACCAAAAGAATAAAGAAAAATAGAATTCAAATTATAAACAAAGCGGCCATCTTTGTTGTGTATGCGCCACATTACTACCCCAGGAAATGGCTCCTCCATTTGAGAAAGTAGTTCCATGTTTTATTTCTCTAAATAGTTGTTTATGTATGCACAAACTTTTGTATTAAGGGTGAAATATATCGCATTTTGCCAATCTGAGTACAACTTAAGCAAAAATATAAGTTAGAAAGACAGTTGCACTAAAATTGGTGGATGTGCTGAGCCAGCACCAAAAGGCACCTTGTACAGAGGTGATAGGTTCACCAGGTCGCCCTCTGGTGGAGTTTGGAGTATTATCTGATTGTTGTGTTCTAAATATTGATGTTGTCTTGGAGGTGGATAATATCAAATATACTTGTTCATATTTATATAAAGAATATTAGCATTTTTTGGTATGAAATAACATTTCTTCAGCTTGAACCTTACCATTTCAACCGTTGGAAATGTGAATGAAGGATACTCACATTTTCAATGGAAAACTCCACAAGAGGTCTATTTAGAGTGAAGACTTCATCAATAGATTCTCCCACACAATAGGGCATGACAAGAGACAGGCCGGACCCTATGGTTCGAATCAACATTTGTCTGTTGTATACAATGTGGAATGGGAACACTTTACACAGCACACCATAGTCCAGAGCAGTGTCCAGAATGACATCTACCTATTTAAACACACAAATGCATAATAAGCCTTTCTCCTCTATTTACAAAACATAATATTGAAAGACAGCTGCCAGGGATTTTGTAGATCATTTCCTTTTCATAAACCAATAATACTACAAAAAAGTGAAAAGGCTATCAATGAAACTCCATTCCAAAGCTACAATCTCGATCGAGTCAAAATAGGCTATTTACCTGTTTGTCATCTTCCGTTTCTACAAAGGCTGTATTATTGAAGTATATCTTCATGGTGACATGTGAGAGTGTTGATGTTTCTTTCTCACTCAGAACATCAATAGTGACTGAAGTCTCGTAGAAGGTCTCGGCAATGGCGTGGATCTGCCCGATGACATAGTGCAGATAGCCTTCGCGCTTACTCCGATAGTGCAGAGTCAGCCCAGTTCTCGTCTCCTCCTCAACAAAAAAAGATGGGGACCTCATTTTTGGATAGGTAAAACGCAGATATTCATGAAGATTATCAAGATTATTTAGAAAATCCCTCAGGTGCCTCCCCAACACTCTGATGACCCTCTCATAGCCATATTGGCTCATGTGACAGACAAAATATTTGCCACATTCCTCCAGAATGTCTTCCTCATCTTTGCTAGTGATTTTCACAGCTGCTTTCAGGATGCGAGGGACGACAGTCTCAGAATAGGTTCTCTTCTGCATGAAGTGATCCTGCGAAACTGCTGCCACCTGACGTATTTCCTGCCAAATATTTTCTCCAAATATCCTCCTTATGCACCCAGCCACTCCTTCTAGCACAAAGCCATACATTGTAGTGTCTATTGCTCTGAAACAAAATTGTATTCAAGTGTTTTATGCAGAAAACAAATGGATTTATCTTTAAAGTTTTTCATTTTAGCTATGCATAGCAGAGCTTCTGTATTCACGGGTCATTCTATGTGTCCATACACTTTCTATATTTTCTATGAAATTACTGTTCGGAGTTCTAAGCTATTAGTACGTTAGATGTATTTTGAGTGGACCGATTCTATTTCTATCTATTTTCAACTTGGCTCATGTTTTTTCATAGATGTCGTTAGACACGTTAAAAAGATTCACTAGTAACACAGTTAATATTGTATCAAAATCATTCATATCAATATTGAAATATTGAAATATATATATATCTTTTATATATCTGCCAATAAATGGCCTCTCCCAGTTTGTTGAGCTTGACCAGTTTTTGACTAATTTTAGGTATTCTGTATAGAAAGTTACAATCTGCAGATTTGATTATTTCCAAAACAAGAATTATTCCTTTAAAAAAATTAATACTGTGCTGTTAAAACTATTTCGTTACCCCACTCATTGAGAACATGTTTAAAAATAATAATTCAACTCCGTCAGTTGACCAATGGTGAACCTATCTGGCTTGAGTGTACCTCTGGTGGACAGTGTGACACCAAAATTAGACTTCCATATGCACACAATGATGTTTAACATGTCAAGTGTGTTAAATTTAACACAGACATTGAATATACATACAACAGCTCTGTTTCTCGCTATAAAGGGAGTTATTCTGAAGGGTCGAGGTGGCACAGTATGAAAAATATTTATTAACCATTTTCCTAAAAGTTATTTATCGATTTTGGATAATTACATCTGATCTCTGAAGATGACTTCTCAACTATGTCAGACCTGTGAGATCAATCAAATAATTGATAATTACATTACAAATTGATTCATAATTCACATCGTGAAAATCATGTCTTAACCGCATCATATTAACATGATCAGAAATATATTTTAATTACCAAGTTAAAATCATGACCAGAAATTCCCGCCTTGATTATGATATATAACCACATCACAAATTGGACCAGAAACTAATATGAGAAAATTTGTATAAAAATTATATGAATCTTCTAATATGAGCACTTGCTTGTTAATTCTGAGAAGTCCTTTTCAAGGCTAAATCATCATGCACCCTTTAAGATAAAATCTAGTATTGACTAAAGCTCAGAATGAGATTTTATGTCTCAATATCTTAATATAAATCAGGAGTTGCATCTTGGTATCACATTTAATCAAGATCAGGTGGCAACTTCACTCTATTATGATAGCCATTTTAATTGTGATGCTCAGAAAGAACCTATCTGAGTATCCATACATGACACTTTCTCACTCTATTTAATTCCAGGTTATGTTGTTTCTTATGAAATATAATTATCTGAACAGTTCACAATTGAACGATTCCTACTGCATCAAATTTTGCTTCATGATGGCTTTCTCAGAATAAAACATGGAGACAAAACATTCAGCAACCGAGAAACAAAATGTTCAAATTTGCAGTATCATCTGGAACGGCTAGGGTTGATATAGTATGATTTTATGAAAGAAAATTCCCAATAGGAGGGAACGTATTAAAGAAAAATACAAAAACAAATCTAAGACAACGTTTTTAACTGACCTCAGCTCTACCCTCAACCCATTTGCTCCACCTCTAGGCTCTGACCCTAGTTTATACCCCGTCCAGTCCCCACCCTCAGCCCTCACCTCCACCCACACCTCAGCTCTACCCTCAACTCATTCATTCCACCTCTAGGCTCTGACCCTACCCTATACCCCCTCCTGTCCCCACCCTCAGCCCTCACCTCCACCTACACCTCAGCTCTACCCTCAACCCATTTGCTCCCCCTCAAGGCTGTGACCCTACTTTATACCCCCTCCTGTCCCCACCCTCAGCCCTCACCTCCACCTACACCTCAGCTCTACCTTAAGCCCATTCACAAACAGGAACCCTACAGAACAAGTATGTGATTCAGAAGTGAAAAGTAAAAGGTAATTTAAACTTGCTGTCAAAATCAACTGACAACTCCCTAGTTGTCAATAGGCGCTTTTATGAGAGAGCAAATATTTCTCACCTGATTATCTATATTGGTACATGCATCCAGAAATCATAGAGGAGAATGAAGATTACATCAGCATACCAATTTGCAGTCCTCACATCGAATTCAGTTTGAGCAGCCACAGTGAAAAGTCAAAAAGGAAGTGCATGTGTGGTCCAAGGTCAGACCTTTGTGGTTGCAATTAAGGATTCAAGTGACATTCTCTGCAGAGATATACTCTGAACATCTGTGCCCAGTCAGACGACATGAAAGACAGTGGCAGAGACAGTGCCGCAGGTTATACGTGCGCTTATGTCAGTTGTGTGCAATCTACCATTGCATGAACTTTCCATTGAATGAATTGTATAATTTTTTTAATATCTGAAACTTTAATCTGTGAAAGGATATTGTATACATATCAAGTGTTTAAGTTTCAAATAACAGTGAAATTAAGAGGTATTGGTACCCTCAGTCAAAAATACTTAATTTATCTACATCGTACTGTGGTATACGATATATAATATTTTTCATGTCCTAAATCCATTGAAATTTTGTTCAAATGGCACTTTACATTGATAAAGAAATGACAAAATGTTTTGCGTTATCAATGATAACGAAAACGAATGATGCCAGCCATTATTGAAAGCCCATTTGAAAGCCCACGACAAATGAGTTCAGAGGAATGGAATAATTGAAAGAAACCAGGACCAAATCCATATGAACTGTAATAATGTGTTATACCAAACTACACAAATTGACGAAATACTAAATGAGATACAATGAATACAATGAATGTCTTACCTACATCCGGTTCCGGTATATAACCCAACTGATATGGCGGATGAAGATCACAAGAAACTATCAGATGTGACCAGAATATGGAACATTAGGGTATTCACTGCAGCTGATGAGTGCATATCAGTATTGGTGGGCCTACTCACCACAGCAACTGTAGTTATCATATTACTTCACCAATGAAAGAAACGTTCACAATGTGAGACTTGAGTTTGCAGCTGAGACACCAAAGTGGAATTGTGCAAATTAAACAGGTATTATAGCCAAATTTCTAATACCATGATCATACATCTGTGCTGAAATGTGTATATACCATTTCTCAAGATTATTATTATTTTGTCCGACCGAAATCTTGATATTTTTCAATGATATTTTGGAATAAAATGTAAACTTCTGCAACCAATTTTCCTCGAATTAGGGGATTCATTCATAACCATATTTTGAGCAGGATTATTCGGAAACCAGTAAATCTCACCTTTCAATGTAACAGAAAATAATGGCTTGATTTAATAGGGCTCATTAGGCTGGGCGGGGGGTGGTGCGAAGAATAAATATATGTCACATCACGTGACGTAATGCATGGCAACGTCAACCATACAGATTAGCTGCTGAGTAAGCCAATCTCAGCGAGATCACAAGTTGGGAAGTCTGAACTAAACGGCCCTTTTCTATAATTTTAACTTAAACAGAGAGAGGGGAATTTTCCGTCACTCTGCTAAATTCGATTTTCTTCTCGACTGGGTATATTTTCATAGCTGTATTTCATGCATGAAATGGTATACTGAGGTCAATAACTAATGATTCTCCATGTTCAAACTTAAATATGATTTCACTTTTATATCAACTATTTGCATATTGGTCACACCTGGATATGTGTGGCATCTTGATTATTTGTTTAATACCAATATACCATAAAACAATTTCTTGACTTATAGTGTACACCATTATATAAAAGTTTCTTAAGAGAAATTAAAAATATCAACTTTCATTTCAGTGGAATGCATCTAGTTTCACTTCAATTCATTAGAATGATTATTATATGATGACACACACATATTAAAACAGAGACTGACATAAATACAAAATAAAACCAATGTGTCAATACATTTTGGATTGACTGTAATATTCTCATTTCCCAATTTCTAGCAGATGCTGAATAGACACAAGAAGATGTTTGATTTGACAGGTGCTCAACCTCAAAGATTCTATGATTGTAGGCTTTCTAAGACCACGTCTCGATTTGATCATTTGCCAAAAAAGCTCATTAGATGGCCCCAGTTGATGAAATTATTCACTAGTTTCAAAGAACTCTGAAGTAACATCTATTGATCAGGTACACAGGTCTACCTGCTCCTGCTACGTTTATTCCTTTTTTCTCAAGCATTGAATGTTCTTTATTATCAAGAAGATATATTTCTCAAACAAATTAATGGAATTATCTGGATGTAATAAACATTTGATGGTTTAAAAAATGTAATCAGGTGACGTAAAAAAAACCTTGGCCTCTTCAAAATGAGCCAACCCATGCAGTTCAGTTCACCTTTCTAAACTTCACCTTTCTAAACTTCACCTTTCTAAACTTCTAAACGTCGACATTACTAAAATAAAAAACAAATCAAAACGTAGAGCTTCATTTGTATCTAAAGGTTGCTATTCAAATAAATTTTATATTTCAAATAAGATCGGAATCAATGCAACAGCTGAACATGAATTCTAAATTATATAATTGTGCAGTTTGCATACCACATGTCACTAGAATAAAGGGATATTTTTAACACTGCGATTCATACTCAATCATTGTATTTTCATGACGAAATCACCTTGACCTTTATTTGTTTTTAAAATGTTGGTCATAACAATATTTTCAGGTTTTATCAATGTATTATAACGATTCAAGTTTGAAATAATTCCCAACCAACGATTTACTCTATTTCAAAGCCAAATAATGCACACTTATGAATTTCGTATCTTTCTGACATATCATATAATGTCATCATGTAACATATAATCAACATTTTGTCTGGCATTAGTACACCAGTATAAAATGATTTATATTTATGTGGATTTTATTGGCTCTGTCACTCTCCATTGCTTTGACTCGCTGTTAAAGCTACCATGTGTGTTATCTGTCAGAAATCTACCAAAATATATATATATATATATATATATATATACTAGTATATATATATATATATATATATATATATATATATATATATATATATATATATATATATATATATATATATATATATATATATATATATATATATATATATCAATCAGCTATCAACCATAAGCAAAGTACATAAACATGATTTTCTGTGAATTACAAGTTGTTGTCTTTCCTTTGAGGCCTTTTCCCCCATCGGTTAAGGATGAGAAGGGTGAAGACAAACACCAAGAAACTAGGGGCTAGGGAAACTAACTCACCACACCCCATCACTGCCAGATTCCAGGTCCTGTAGGCATCTGGAGGTAATTGATAATAACACCGCATCTTACCCAACATTTCATAAACACCCAATGTGAAAAAGGGGTAAACAGACACGGAATATGACAGAATCGTTTCAGCGGTAAAGACGACCTTTGCTCTTGTAACGGTTGACACAAGATGGCGCTTTCTTTGGAAATGCCACCACACTGCATACGTACCTGTCTATGGCATAGGTGAGAGTCAGCCAAGATGACCAGTGTCTTGCTGAATACCTGAGGTCGTGGGTAAGCTTGCGCATCACTTGTGGTTGCTGAAGTTTACACCTAGAATGTCCTCGCCTTTTGTTTTCTCGCTGATTAACCACAGCAAGAGTTCACCGCAAAGATGCGTGCAGTCTGCGAAGGCCAGGGAAATTAAATCGTTAGTTGTAGACTTCTTCCTTATCAATTGTGGAATGGAAGAAAACGCGTAATGCCAGAATGTTGCAACTATTAAACAAAATCAATTATAGAACATATTTATTGACGAGATGATATATAAAGGTTGTTAATTAACCGTGATGTCATAAACAATATACAACTCTATGCCATTGTGTTAAATATATCTAAGCGATCCTCACGCGGAAAAAATAAGCTGCAGTTTATTGCCAAGTCTTGCCAACGACAATTGCAGGCTAAACGAACAGCTCAAAGCTTTTTTAACTTTATAAACAGAACAATATATCTATGAGTGATCTGACTATGTTGTAAATCATTTCTATCAATAGTAATCTGAGATGTAATGAAGCTCTTAGTTGGTGTTTAATATGTGAAGAAAAAAAAGACATTTATAGAAGGTAATTCGACTTATAATGTATCTCCTCCCACTAATAAGAACTGCACAGCTTCTATACAAGTAACTAACTACCGAACTGAGATAAAGAAACACCTTACAACTAGAGCCACCATTCAGACTCAGACATCCTAGATACAGAAATTAAATAAAAATGAGTAAAACATTTCAATTAACAAGAACTTATTTGCTCACCTTTATACGTTTTGGCCGTGTTTAAGCAGTTCCACACATTAAGATGGAATATCAAATTTATTATCCCCGATGTAGATACGACACGCTCCTTAATGCTTCATTTTCTGTCAGGGGGGAGTAGTAGCTAGGTGGTAAACTTAGTGGCATACCCCAGACAATGTATCCTTGGCGATGCACCAAGGAAATTCCTCCCGTGAGTACCACTATGCTATATTCTTACATATATAATGAACGCGGTTATGAGGCTCAATTGCTTTTATGGGTAAATGTGCATGTCAATTTGGTGGGTTGTAAGTTAAGCCCGGAGATGTCTCTTGGAGGGCTTAAATATGTATCCCTGACTTTGTTTGATCTTGGAGTAATAATTAATCCAAGGTTTGATAAAGACAAAATTAGTATCACTAGAAAAAATTATTTCATTTTTTACTTTGTATTTGAGAATATACACAAACGTGCGGGCATTGTATTTGTTTGATTTTGAAAATATATTTCTTTCAGCACCGCAAGGGCAATGTTATTTAGTCATAAACATTTAGGAAATGTATACCTAATAGGCAATGTCAAAGCTCTATATTTTAGTTTAAAATAGTTAACTGGAGAACCGTAACATCAGTCATTTTCAACCAGTGGAAATGGCTAAGTGTACTATACCATTTCCTTATTGGTAGGTAATGGCAGGTCACATTCTCTGAGGAAAGGTTTGTATGGATGCCACCGCTGAGAATATTTATACTTAAACGATGAGAACAAGAAATTAAATCAACTCAAATACTGCAAAGTCAAAGTCTACAAATGTATGATAAATTAAAATGCATTTTCATTGAGGAGATACATTTATATATCTCTCCCGGAAGAAAAGAATAAGTTAATTAGTAATGTCTTCCATCGGGGCACTATTCCTGATATGCAGGGAAAGTGAATGTTCCTGATTATAAGAACATTGGCTGATGGGAGATATGATAGACATCCCTGTCAGGGGAAGACCTTGGTCATATCTCATCGCAGAGTGCATGATTCATGAAGGTGGGCAAACCGTCCCTGTTAGAGAAATTACATTACCGGAAAAAAACCGTAGATATAATTGATAGATGTTGAAAAACGGATATAGAATGAATGTGAGATATATAGAGATAGAGATAGATAGAGATAAGGAGAGATAGATAGAGATAAGGAGAGATAGATAGAGATAGGCAGAGATAGATAGAGATAGATAGAGATAGGGAGAGATAGATAGAGATAGGCAGAGATAGGGAGAGATAGATAGAGAGAGAGAAAGACAGAGACACAGAGGGAAGAAAGGAATTGATTTTTCATGTAAAGCTCAAGGTCAAGAGTTTGTAAAGTTTGCTTGTGATATTAACATCAGTAGTCGAAAAGGGAAATACATTGCAGTTAGCAAGGCTTTCTCAAACATTTAGTTGTTAATAGTTAACTTAGCATTGTTATAGTCTCCTTTCAAATCTATTTCACAGTGATACAAAGACTGCATTTTTATCTTATTTGCTTCCATTCAATTGGGCACATATTAAAATTCGGCAATCATAGTATGCTGCCATCTTATCCATACACAACCAGAGGGGAGTCATATTGTTATTGCACGAGGCCACGGGCCGTGTCGCAGTTGGTTAGAGCGCCAGCTTATTAGCACCAGTTCCTCTGTGGTGATTCAAAGGTCATGGGTTCGAACCTTGGCCCTGCCGGGATTGAATTCATGATACAATTTCCCATATGAGCTGAGGCCCGTGCCTAAAGGGTTAACCCGATGTCCTTGTAAATCTGTGACTGGGTGGGTTGTCATGTCAAGGACCTGTGACATGACAATTCAGTGAGGCAGCACTATATCTGCTACAAGTAGGTCTCATCACGAAATGACTGAAAGAATGTTGAAAGTGATGTAAAACCCCAAACAAACAAACAAACAAACATATTGTTATTTTCTGTTATCTCAGCATTAGATACATTCATTATAGAAGGACTTGATAACCACTATCACCTTATAGTGGCAATAATTCGTGTGGTTGTATAATAAATGTTCTTTCTGTCAATTCTACTTTTCAAACTTATAGTCAATTAGAATTTTTGTCCTCCGTTTGCCCTCTTAAGCTGGAAGAAGAAAATTCATTATATCTCATGCAAAAACAATTGTCAAACATTTGATAAAGACTGATTAGATATGCGTAATCTGTTCTTTTATTTTGCAGCCATTAAAAGAACGTCTACTGGTTGTGGTATTGGCCACTTTCCAAAACCGTGTTTCACAGTCTAATGTGAGCTAAACTTATAGTGCCAACACAATAGGTCAACTGATATGTTTAGCACAAGGGAGCACACTTTCTCAATTCCTAGACAGTGGGAGTATGCATGTGACTGTGTTAATCGGCTTACTCTCATTTTACGACACATGACGCAGCGCCACATGACGCAGTGCCACAGTGTCTTGGTAAGATATGAATTAAAGGTCTTAAGGATAAAATGTTCTTCTCAGAGGAGATATTGTGAGCTTGTAGAATTAAGTCAAACACCTAAACGACACGAAAAGGTTGATGTTTATATTTGCATGTGGTATATATATATGTGACGTCCTGATGGTACTGTGGTGCTGCGCCAATCGGAGCAAGCAGTGTAGGTCCTAATTGATCTGATATATCAATATAAATTGAGCTCATATGAAACTAGGCAGACATATAAATGCATAATTGCGTGACCTGTGGTCACTATTTGCGGTCAAACTGATCACTTATTGATATTTCTGAAATGATGTTTGACTTTATTTGCATTTGATATTAATGCAATCCACAAAACACAGCGCGCCAAATTAGGCGGTAGGATTCACATATAAATTAGCTCACCTGGATGTACTCACATGCTTAAGGGTATTAATGGGTCTTTTCATTGAGTGCCTCCTAGTTGCAGAGGAATAAATACATTAATCAATATTTAAACACTACAATATTTGAATTATAAAGTATGTCTACAAGTATATTTCTTTCAAAACAGTATTTTGTTATTTCCTTAATGATAGTTTTGATGAGAAATGAAGAAGAAAAGCAAATTAGTTCTGCAGATTATACAACAGGAGTAGGCTTGTTTTAAGCTGTGTTTATTTCATTTCATTGGGAAGAAAATTCACTGTGATCCTAGTGAAACAGATTTTCTCATTTTGATTTGCACAATTTTGAAATAAAAAAGTTTGGCAATCAGATATGTGAAGGGAGGTGAAAAAATTCATATTCTTGAAATGGTCAAGTGTGTGCTTTACCTCTATTTTTCTCTTAATGTTTTTGAAAAATAGAAAATCTGTTTCACTGGGATCACAGTAAATATTGTTAAGATCACTTTTTCAAAGTTGTTTGGAAATCCACTTTATTATGGTCCCACAATCTGCAGAACTTTTTCCCTTTAACGTTTTGACATGACAAAATAAATTTTGGAGCATTGATATATTACTACGCCACTTTTTTTAAAAAGATATGAAGCTTTCAATATAATCAAAGAAATTCCATTGTGATTTTCAAATAATAAATCAATAATTTTATTACAAAAATGAATACCATAAAATGTAATTTCATGACTTAAAAGTTTTAATGAAAAAGGAACTCTTTTTGACAGTTTTTCTTTTTGACAGTTTTGAGCATTTTTCCCGTACTTTTTTATAAACGTTCCATTTTGGCGTAAAAAGAAAGTAGTTCTCTCAGAAAATCTGCCACCAGAGGACACTCACTACCAACACCCATAAATACCCTTAAACTGCTTACGATATGTTTGTGGATAGTAGTGGAAAGGTCAAATTACCCGACAACAGGGTCATTTTTGGGGCAGTAATGGATTGTCTAGTATATGTTAATAATAATCATATGATGTCCGCACGCACATCCGGTTTAGGGACCAATTACGGCAGACGAGACAATCATGGGAGACAATGTCATTTATTTAGCCCAATCAGAGAGCAACTAACAAACAATTATCTAAAGTGTCCGTAGTAACTTAGAATAAATGACAAATGACAAATGACAAATAATGGCTGATCGTAAACCTTGTAAACTTTCAGCTGATTGTAAACTTTCAGCATATATATATATATATATATATAACCAAAAAAACAACTTTCAGCATATATATATATATATATATATAT
The DNA here is from genome assembly GCA_949316495.1 of Amphiduros pacificus. Classification (NCBI taxonomy): domain Eukaryota; kingdom Metazoa; phylum Annelida; class Polychaeta; order Phyllodocida; family Hesionidae; genus Amphiduros; species Amphiduros pacificus. Next base: position 40,594,892 of record OX439003.1, on the reverse strand, counting down.
ATATATATATATATATATATATATAACCAAAAAAACAACTCAAATTGGGAAGATTATATATATATATATATATATATATATATATATATATATATATATATATATATATATATATATATATATATATATATATATATATATATATATATATATATATATATATATATATATATATATATATATATATATATATATATATATATATATATATATATATATATATATATATATATATATATTACAATCTATTACAATCAATTAATTATTATTTAAAGCATTCATGAAATGAGGTTTTCGAGCACTTTTTCCTGGCATAATATAAATGTTTACAGCCCAAATTTTGTGATGGAATGTTACTACCCATCATATACCCTATATAAATGTCTGCACCATTTGAAAGTGGATGTGTTTTCTGTTAAAATCCCAATAATCCATTGGAAATTAGTCAACGAACTGTGTTAAGCTGACCAGTGATCTAGTGCAAACACCTGCTAAGTAAAGTCTTCAGATAGGCTCACCTTCAGATAGGGCCACTGGAGTGATTTGGCTTGCAGAGGCCTGTTTCTCCATTTATGTTTGCCCCTTGGTACAGGCCTAACACCCTGACAGACCACAACGAAGGTAACATGCTTGTATACATATGACCACCTGGTGGTCAAAAGAGTACACGCAGTACTTGGCACTTTCAGCAAAACACAATAACCATGGGCAGTGTATTTTGGTTGATTTTAGTGAGATAGCTTGCTTGTATTAGTTTCGTTTCACTTCATGTAAAATTGCCTGTAACCTCTGTGATTTCATGAATGCTTTAATCATTTAAAGAAATTGAATTGATATCATTCAATGAATTATTTTTGAACGGTAAACATCCAGATGTATTAGATTTTAAACTACTGTTAATCTGTATTAATATTCAATATTTAAAGCACTGTAATTTAAAAGATTTATCTTAATGTTCATGTGTTTATGGCAGAAACCTCCATCACAATTTTATGAAAAAATCATTTTTTTATATATTGCATAAAATGAATGTGTCATTGATACTTTTTTTCCATTTGGCAAGGCCATAAAAATGGCATTTAGAAGTTGGATTGTTCAAATAAACATTACCCCATGGGTTGATAGCTCTGCTGATTTGAATGAAAACACATGAACTGAGATAAAGTGCAACAAGCAACCAGGTTATGATTTTCCATACAAGATCCCAATTCAGTTTTGATGAGATATTCATGAATATTTTGTAAATCACAATCTTGTTACCAATGCAATATTTCATGCACAAAATTTGTGATCTTTACAAAATCTAATAGTTATCACTAAGTTGTCAAGGAGGCTGCCATGTTGAATAACATAGCCAATGAGAATCAAGATAACATGTTGGGGCCAAATTTGATATGTAACATGCATTTTGATTGGTCATCTTCTCATCTTCTGCTCTTGGAAAGGATTTAAATGATCATTTAGGAAGAAATGTTCAAAAACATTACGAAAAAGCAATGATAAGCATAGCTCTAAGGCCATTGATATATGTTTATTCACTTTTAATGGCTGTGAGATTTTGCATGCACACAGATTTTGAATTCAAGGTCAATGTGTCAAGGTCAAAGGTCACATGACTAAGAATGTATAACGAGGCACAGCTATGACCTAAGACATTTCTGTATTCCAAGTTTTAATTTCTTCTTATAAGTGGTTGCTGGGATATACTCCTTACAAAATATGTGACATCAAGGTCACTGCACTAAGGTCAATGGTGACATCACTAAGATTGGAAGGAATCCGAATCTTCAACTCTCTATCTAGCTCTGTATTAAATATGAAACAAATATTACTGATAGTTTTGGAGGAGAAGATTTTTAAACATAGTGTCAGTATATAACAGATATGAAGTGTTTTTATTCACTTCTGATGGTTGTGATGTGGCATGTTCACAGATTTTGAATTCGAGGTCAGTGTGTCAAGGTCAACAGTCACATGACTAAAATTGTATGACAAGGCACAGCTTTAACATAAGACATATCTGCATACCAAGTTTTAATTTCCTCTAATAAGTGGTTGCTGAGATATGCTCAGTACAAAATTTGTGACCTCAAGGTCAATGTTAAAATCACTACGATTTGAAGGAATCTGAATCTTCACCTATATATCTACTTCTATATAAAATATGAAAGATATAGTACTGGTAGTTTTGGAGAAGAATATTTTTAAAGAAATGTTGACAGACGGACGGACAGACGGACAGACGGACATTTTCCCCCCTCCTAAAGCTCTGCGAGCTAAAGTCTCAGCAGAACTCAAAAAAGCAATAAAGAACAGTGAAAAGGGAAGTGATATATTGTTGACACAGGAAAACTAATATTGTGTATATCATAGGATATAACACACTAATGTTAGTACAACTGTTCAATGGTTGTATATTTATAAGACTATGGGCTTTAGGTTTGAATTTACTGAGTGTGGCGTTTTCTGGTGTGAATGCATCATGTCCGCCTCAGCCAAACAAGCCAGGTTCTACAGAAATCATAATAATTTGCTTTTCATCTGATTCCTGGAATCACAGACCCAAATGTGTACGGCTTGATAGTAAAAAGGCTTTACCTGGAATTCATATCGTAACCAGGCCTCCTTCTGTTCGTCTGCTGGTTTTCCCCCTTACCACATTACATCTGGATGTTAGATGTGTTTCTAAATGGATATGCATTTTTCATATGAAAAGGATCCCTGAATACAGCATGCAATTGGAGTATTCCAGCCTAAGTGGGCGATAAATAACTGCAGGCAGGAAAGGCTGAGATCTCACAGGAAAGTGCAGTCCGGTTAACATCTTGTATTTACCAACCAGACGTTTTGAATGGAAGAAGAGGTGATATAGATAAGACGGCACAAAATATGAAAAGGTAAAAGTACACATATTCATTCACAATAAGTATTATTGTTTACTGCTGACAAATTCTTTTTTTTCTGTGAACAAGAATTTTTATTTTCTACTATCACAATCATAAGCTTTCCTTCGGTCACATATCTTTATTTGGTTGATTTAAAATATCATGATTGTGAAACTGAACTAATCCTGAACATGGGTTCCGGAACTTCACATCATGACAATAGAAAGTGAAAGGTTCATGTCTGGGACGGGTATTCATCTTTCATCCAGGGTCAAAAGGACAATTATAATATTCAGTGAAGTGGGGCCAAAGCTCAGCCGAGCTGAGGGATTGGCCCAATTGGCAGGTCAGGTTAGCACACCATCTGCTTTGTCCACAAATACATGTGTTCATTGATGCATCAGTTACCCTTCTCACATATTCGTTTTTTGTGAACGATAATTAATTACTACCGTTTTAACATAGAGTAGTCGCATGTTTATAATTTTACCACACTGAAATTATGAAAACAGAAAACGGTTTTTGTGGGCGTGACACACGTGCATGACTGGACATGGAGTTCCAAATTTTGAACATCGCAATGATGGGAGGGGTAGCGAGAAGATTGAACAATTTTCTATCATAAATGTATAGAATCTGATATGCCTATTTAAAAAGGCAAGACCAGAACCTACAGACCTTCATCCATGTGAATATTTTCCTCTGAGGTAAAATTTAATCGATATATATTTTTCACTGAAAGGTATCTGCAATATTTTTCCCAGTTATTTCCAGCCCACTAAAAATAATTTTGTTCGTCACATTTACTGAAATTAAATGCTCATACATTGTCCTCAAAATGTCTGTAATATAATCATCTTTATATTTTCACATTATATCTTTTTTGTGGTACATCATTATTCCCTGGCCGATAAAATTTCATCCAAAGCACTATGAAGCAGTATGAAAAGTAAAACAATCCGGTTATTTCTATGATCAAAGCTTACATAAAACCTGTCAAGAAAAAAATTCTTTTTAAGATTCATACACATAAACCACATTTCTATACCTTTAAGTGTTGACTATGTAGCAGCGCACGGTGTAATGACACAAGGCAGCTCACCTATGACCCACCACACCTCACAGCACTTCTGTCATGTGACCTTTTACTCACTCACACCCTGACTATCATGTGCAGTAATCAATAGAACTCAATTATAACTTGATTCATTCTTTAAACAGAAAGAATTTATATATATATATATATATATATATATATATATATATATATATATATATATATATATATATATATATATATTTATATATATATATATTTGTACATATATTAACACATTACTATTAAAACTTAAAACCACATTTCTAATAACATATAATCAATTATATGTGTTTTATCAGACATATTATTGAGAAGCATATAGACTAATGTGAAATACTTCATACAATGAGCCGCCTACAGGTAGATTTGCTATTTCAGCACTTTGTCTTCCTTTTCCAAGAATCGGGCCTTCTCCATTACCTGCTTTGTCAACAAATTCTTTTCCAAGAAATCAAAGTGACAGATGATTCTTATTTACTCTGCATTACATTGAACGTCCTTCATATTTAGAATGTCCTTCATATTTGGGATGCTCTTAATCGGTGTGAGTGAGACACAAAGATACATCTTTATAACAATGTAGTGTTGGTGAAGATTGACGTTGAATTGTTTGTCCAGCTTTGATAGCACTTCTTCCTCATTCGATATCACAGGCATGAAATCTACCTCCCCACGCAGAAAAAAAACTGATTGACAAATAAATCTCATAAGAACAGGTCACGACAACTAACATTTGCATTGATGTCATTACTGAGACATTTTATTCATACGTCACATATATATTTAAATATGATATGCTCAAGGTCGGTCTCGTGGCCAACTTACTCGAAGTTTACAAATCTTTCACTAAGTCTTGAAATCTTCAAGTCATCAGTAGAAATGATGGACATAAATAGGTCATTTCTTTGGATGAAACTCGTAGAGCAATATTAACTATATATATATAGATATATAATATCGTATAAAGCCTGTAACCTTTCTTTGCAAATAAAATGATTGGCAAAAAAAAAATTATATATATAATAATATAGTCTATATTGTAACAAATTGCATGTATAGTGATCAGAGACGATGAGGGCTGGTGCGAATACGACAGATATTTCTGTGAACATGTCATTCTGTGATGCATTTGATTTTGGGATGGTGGCACTGTGAACTGTTTGATATTTTGGGTATGTAGAAATATAAATATCATTTTCAAAAAGGAAATTTTATACAAAATCTTTAAAAAAAAACTTTCTTGTTATTGTATGGGATACATCTACAAATGATACATGATATTAATGTGGACATTTAATTACAGGCTATTTCTATGGGATATTAAAAGTGACCTTGAAGTGATTCCTAAATGACCTTGGTATTCAATCATCTGGACCTTTCGAACACGAGCTCCGAGTCCAACATCAAATCTGTTTATAATTAAAGCTTTCATGAAATCACAAAGGTCACAGGGAATTTTACAAAGATTTTAGGTATGTTTTCGATATGTGGCCACAATACCATGATACAACCAAGCTTCATCTACTTTGAAATGGCACAGAAATTCATGTATGAGTAATAACATTTGTTCGTAAGGTTTAGGGAATAAACATTTATATAACGCAAGGATAAATACTTTTAATTAAAATCTCATTTCATAATTGATTTAACAATATTAGCCTAAGAGCAATCTATAGACTTTGGGTCAATTTTCAACGGAAATTAGAGGGGGAAATGACATGCTGAGCTATTTTGAAATAACATCTAGTATAACAGTTAAAAGTGGCTAATTTATGAAAGTACAAATCATACTCCATGCAAAAAAAAATTAATAATACACAAAAACTGAAAAAATAAATTTGTCAATTTCGAGATATATCAACAGGCTTAATATGATTAAAATAGCTTAAACATGGTAGGTTTAAAAAATGATGAAAATTGACGGGTTTTGAATTGATCATGTGTTTGTTTGTTTGTTTGGGGTTTTACATCACTTTCAACATTATTTCAGTCATTTCGTGATGAGACCTACTTGTAGCAGATATAGTGCTGCCTCACTGAATTGTTATGCCGCAGGTCCTTGACATGACAACCCTCCCGGTCACAGATTTAATTACAAGGACAATGGGTCAACCCTTTGGCACAGGCCTCAGCTCATATGTGAAGGTGTATCATAAATTCAATCTCGGCATGGCCGGGGTTCGAACCCACGACCTTTGGATCACCACAGAGGAACTGGTGCTAATAAGCTGGCGCTCTAACCAACTGCGCCACGGCCCATGGCCTTTGATCATGTGTAATATTTTAAATATCTTATTTATAATCCTATGATGTCCGTATGCGCACCCAGTTTAGGGACCAATCATGGCAGTCAAGACAATGGTGGGAGACAGATACAATCATTTCGACCAATCAGAGAGCAGCTGACAGGCGATTACAAGAAGTGTCCATGGTAACAATGGCGGGAAGTGGCGATCAGCACGTGTCTACATTCCAATATCGCACAGTTGGCTTTCTCAGAATAAATAACTGAGAAAAAAAAATGTTAATTGACAACAGGGTCATTTGGGTCTGCTATGGATAGTCTAGTATAAAATATAACTGTTGCTCCCATAAATGTACATGCAAAACCGATAACAAAACTCAACATATCAGTATTTAGTGGAATGATACTCTCTGAAACAGGACTTCTGAATCACATCAGTTACTCAGGTGTGGGAGAGCTTTGAACCAATCTGGTCAAATTGCGTCAGTTGGGTGCTCGCAACACATCTGTGCACTAAATTGCAGCCAATTTGAGTGGTTTCTGAGCGTCACCGTACGGTGAACAATGGCCAGATTGAAAAAGTTGATTTCATTAACCTATATATATCAACTATAGAATCCAAATATTTAAGGAAATAACATGCTCATCAGTTACATACTGTATACCGAGAAAAATTAGCGCCTAGTTATTTTCCCGCCATCGCCGTTTAAGACAGGTTCGCGCCGTTTTATTTTCGCGAATTTTGGATTTCTAGTACATAATATTATCACAAATTATGCTTTGCAGGTCGAGAACAGAACAAAACAAAAAAATTGGAAACACTTTGTTTTGACTTTGTTCTCACTGATTCCAATTATCAGCGTTCACAGTTTTGCATCTGTCTTTGTTTCCACTGCTTTGAGTCGTGTCTTCCCTTTTTGGCAGAAATGCTTTCACACGTGGATCGATCTTAATTGCGTTTTAAATGATAAATAAAGGTATATACATAATATAATCACAAATTACGCTTTGCAGGTCGAGAACAGAACAAAACCATCCATTATTGCACAATATATTAACTATCGTTTTCGCGCTAAAACAAGAGCCTCTTCCCGTCACTTCCGCCTTTCAAAATTGCGACCACGTGTTGTGTTGAGTTGTATCTTCCCTTTTTGACAGAAATGCCTTCACACGTGGATCAATTTTAATTGCGTTTTAAATGATAAATAAAGGTATTTACCCAATATTATCACAAATTATGCTTCGCAGGTCGAGAATTTATCCATGAAGTAAAACGTAAATATCATGTACGTGACGTCACAGTAATTCACGTCCGCAACACGAGGAGAAGCCAGGGATCCATCATTGCGCAATATATTAATATTTCAATGCGTCTTGATAGACTCCAATTGTTTTTGCGCCAAAAATAAGAGCTTGTCCCCGTCACTCCCGCTTTTTAACATGACGACCTCATATTGCGCAATGCATCTTCAATTTTGCGTCCATTTAATTTCGCGAATGACGTCCTGGCGCGAATTAACGCGAAAATAAAAAGGTCGCGAAAATTTGTCTGTATACAGTATATCAGTATATGATCATTTAAAACTGATTTCTAACAATATTTTTGCATAATTTTAACACAGGAATGTGCCTCAAATTAAGATTGCATAACGATGAGTAATTCCCGACATGTGGGCACAAATATTACCTTAACAACTTTGAACGTTAAAATTTACACCATCATATAACAAAATTTGTTAAATTTTGTTATGATTTTGACACGATTGCCTTTTGTGAGACGTAAAAATCTCGTTATATGACAGAATCACTCAGATTGGTTCAGAATTGGTTCAGAACAATGGTAGGACATCATACCGCCCAGATATGTTGCGATTACCGCCCAGATTGGTTCAAAGCTCTCCCACCCCTGGTAGGCCTGTTTTGTGCAGAGCCTGTGATGGAATGGGGCACAAAGAAAAAGATTGTTATGACTGTTATTAGGAGGCTGGCCAAGAAGGCAGTGCCGTGACTGAAGTGCACACATACCATAGTGAAAGTGTACACACTAGCACTAACCTCAAATGCATGCCTGGAACACAAGACAAAGTGTTTGATCTTGATATCAGTTTGCATAGACCTTACCAGCCACAATTGGACAGTCTCGAGACTATGTTTGAACACCAACCCACACAAAGAATTGAAGTAATAATCACAAACAGATCAATCAGTAATCAGCCAAGCACAAAGTCTGGATCATGTTCAACAAACCTAATACATGTCAATACACTAAAATGGAACTTGCCACGAATTCTGAACACTAACTTAAGATCTTTACCAAAAAAGGTGGATGAGCTGCATGCTGTACTCCATGTTAATCAAATTGATGTGGCTGTGATAACTGAATCATGGCTGGACGAAGACATTCCAGACTCTTCAGTGGACATATCTGGATATAAGCCCTTAAGAAATGACAGGTATGGGCGCAGAGGAGGTGGTGTTATTGTCTTTGTCAAGGAAAATGCAAACAGGGTAGAATGGGATGACCTACAGGACGAGGATATGGAGTCTGTGTGGTTGACAATTAAGCCAAGGAGAATGCCAAGAGAACACCCCAACATAACAATAGGTGCAATCTACCATCCACCCAAAGCAAACAACTACCTATTAACACAACACATCAGTAAATGCCTGGACCACATAAGACAGAAACATCCCCATACAGCTATTGTTTTAGCAGGGGATTTTAACACTTATAAGGAAAACTATTTGAAAAGTACTTTCAAGCTCAAGCAGGTTGTGACTGAACCAACAAGAAAAGATGCAATCCTGGATAAAGTGTATACCAACATCCCAAACTACTATACACATGTAAATGTTATCCCCCAGGTTGGATCATCAGATCACAGAGTGGTCCTGTGTTTGCCAATGCTCGCTGACAGTCACAAGGCACCAACAAAGACAGTCAGACTCTCAAGAAGCACAGGAGCCAATGAGAGGGCTATGTTTGCCTATGGGCTGCAACAGGCAACCTGGGAGCCATTATACGCAATGACAAACACTACTGATCAGCTTGAATACCTTCAGACAGTTTTGACTAATTTACTTGATGCCAACATGCCATGGAAATATAGTGTTAGAAACAGCAATGACAAACCTTGGATCACAGACCATTACATTAATCTCATAGATCAAAGACAAGCTGCTTTTCACTCAAAGGACACAGTGCTCTTTAACAAATTGAGAAATAAAGTAAACAGGATGACCCCCACACTAAGGACACGTTTCTATCAGGATACAGTGAGCAGTGAAAGCAACTCAAGGAAATTCTGGGGACATATAGGAACTATTACTGGAATATCAAAGAAATCATCCCTCGAGTGTCTAGCAAACACATTGTATGATGGAAATGTACAACAGCTGGCAGGAGAAATAAACATATTTCTCCAGTCTGTAAGTGAAGACCTGACCCCATTAGACATCCATCACAGCTATGAGAGCATTGACATCCCCAGTGAGTACATAGTCAGTAGAGAGAAAGTAGAATGGGCGATGGGCCACCTGAATATTCATAAAGCTGTTGGACCAGATAACATACCAAACTGGATCCTACGGGATTTCTGCACTATTCTATCGGGTCCAGTTGCAGCAATCATAAACTCATCCCTCCGTCAAAGGCATGTTCCAATGCTATGGAAGTCAGCTGATGTTTGCTCAATCCCAAAAGTCAGCCCACCCAAGTCCATACAAACTGACCTACGCCCCATCAGCCTGACCCCAAATCTTTCAAAGCTAGCTGAGGGCTTTGTATGCAAGTGGGTGATTGACATTGTGAAGCCTCAGTTATACTGGAACCAGTTTGGAGCCCTTCCAGGATCTTCTACTGTAGATGCGCTAGTTTATTTAATGCACAAAGCTTATACTGCCACTGATGAATTAGGAGCCTATGTCAGAATTGTTTTGATTGACTTTCGCAAAGCCTTCGACCTAATAAACCACAACATTGTTATAAGAAAGCTTAAAGATCTAGGAGTACCAACCTTCCTTTGTGAATGGATTTCATCTTTCTTGTACCGTCGGCAACAGAGAGTAAAGATAGATGATATACTGTCAGAATGGGTCACAATAAATGGCGGAGTACCCCAAGGGACCAAACTAGGACCGCTCTTGTTCCTAGTAATGATTAACGACCTTCAATTCAACCAACCATGCGAAGGTATTAAATTTGTGGACGATACAACAGTAGTAGAAATAGGCAATAAATCTATAGAGACAGGAAGCAAAATGCAGGTAGCAATGAACAGCCTTGAAGGTTGGACAGATACAAATAATGGTCAGATCAATCCCACAAAGACCAAGGAAAGTGTTATCTGTTTCTCAACCATACCCCCAGTTTTGGAACCATTACAACTTGGAAACGAGACAATAGCACGTGTAGACACTGCAAAGCTGCTTGGAATCATAGTATCCAATGATCTCAAATGGGACAGCCATGTAAGCCTTATCACCAAAAAGGCAAGCCAGCGCTTACATTTTCTGACAGTCCTCCGTAGATGTAAGGCCCCACCAGAGCACCTCAGGATGGTGTACATATGTCATATTCGATCAGTGCTGGAATATGCCTGTCAGGTCTGGCACCCTGGACTCACCCAAGGCCTAACAGATGACATAGAATTGATACAGAAGCGTGCCATGAAAATTATTTATCCCAGACTGGAATATGTAGATGCCCTACTTGAAGGGAACCTGGAAAGTTTGTGTGAACGAAGGCAAAACTTGTGCAAATCATACTTTAGAAAGATGATGAACCCTGATCACAAACTTAACCACCTGCTTCCAAATAAAGTGCCACCATGCTATGAACTCAGATCTCAATATCCATATGAACTACCAAAGACAAGAGTTAACCGCACACAAGGAAGCTTTGTAATATATGCCCTCAACAACCTACAAGAAAAGATTGATTATGATGATCCTGATAATGTGTATATAATGTAATCTCACCACTATCTAGTTACCATTATTTTGTATCACACTATTACCTTGTAACATTTTTTTTTTTTTTTTTTTTTTTTTTTTTTTTTAATTATTACCAAACTTATTGTAAATTAGCTGTAGCACATTTTATTGTAATTCTTCAATCTTTAGATTGCAAATAAATACACTTCTTATTCTTATTCTTATTCTTATTCTTATACTGCTGAGAGTAATATACCTAGAGAAGCATCAAAGGTCCAAGCTTGGTTGTCACCACAGCAGGGTGGTTTCACACCCTCATCCACTTAGCAGCCAGTCTGCTCACAATTAACCCTTGATCCTGACCGTCTCTGACCATATTTCCTGTCAGCATGCAGATTAACTTTCCAACCTTCCCATACAAATATGTATTAAATGTGTATGAATCTTTAATTCCAACAATTTCTTTCAAAACGATGTTGTAGAATTTACTATACTAATCATTACAGCTTTGAATATTCTCATGTATAAAACTAATTTGATTGATTTTAAACTCTAATTTGACTTGTAGTCAAATTGAAATTTAGTCATATTGACTATTATTTTTATTTCTTGATGTGGTTTTGAGCAGATATATTATATACCATATAAGAAATGTGGTCGTTTCAAATGAGTACAATGCAAATGATCATAATTATATCTATCTGAGAACATTATTTCAAAAAATCAATGTCTTATGAAATTATATCTGCATGGAATGACTGGATTTAGAGGTAGAATTTTACATTGGTGCCATAAGGTGCTAAAATATACATTAACACCATTTTTATCTGTGACATATTAGCTTTCCTCCCCTGTGGGTGCGGGGATTAAAGAATAGCCCCACTGCCCCCCAGCATGTCGTAAAAGGCGACTAAAGGGGCGTCCTGTTTGCCGTGGGATGCAACCTGTGTCGGGGAGGATATGGAATCCTGACGGGCTGAGCACTGGGCTGGTTTGGCAGTAATACCGGTCCAGTTGCAACACGCCTGTCTTGGATCCAAATGTTCACCAGACAGGCAGATCAGATTAGGCCTGGATCTGATTTAACCGGCTTGTGGTATATTTCCTTTAATATATTCTGGCTATTTGATTTTTATTTATGACAATTTTAATGTTTGAAATTTAGGAACAATTGATAAATTTTTGATAAATATTTCTTGAAAGGAGATTACTGCTGATTGGGTCAATCGAGGGATATAAATAAAATCCGAAAGGGTGGAGTTTTTATTCTAAGAGTATGTCATGTTGGGTATCCTCATGGCGTCAGGGCTTGGAGTTACCGGCCCAGAAAGGCGTCCCCTTGTTGGGCTCCGTGGTGGGTAGGGGACCTAACTGATGAAATATAAAATAACACACATGGCGCAAAACAAACAAAAACGACCTAGGAATGACATAGACAGTGATGACGATTCAAATAAAACAGAAAAATGGCCGAGATTTTTAATTGCGGAAAGTTCCGATGCTGAACATACCCTGGCAAAAATGTCCCCCTTTGCAATTGCAAAGGGGATACAAGGCATTGCCGGGGTGCCGAAAACAGTTAAAAAGATGGGAACGCGTTTATTAATTGAAGTTGAGCGGAAAAGCCATGCGGACAATCTTTTAAGATGCCGAATGTTGGCCACAGTTCCAGTTTTGATAACAGCTCATAAGACCCTCAATAACAAAAAAGGAGTGATAAGATGCCCAGATCTGGTGGGAGTTTCTGAAGAGGAAATAGTGGAAGAATTAAAAGATCAAGATGTTGTCCAATGCAAACGAATTTTTATTAAGAAGGATGGAGCCAAAATTCCAATTAACACATTCATTCTGACATTTGAAGCAGCGCAGCTTCCAACATCTATTAAAGTTGGATATTTAAACGTCCGAGTTGATGTTTTTATCCCAAATCCTCTGCGCTGCTTCAAGTGTCAGAGGTATGGACATGGATCTGATCGATGCAAAGGAAATCTAACTTGCCCAAAATGTACAGCCCAGCATAGTGGAGAAGAGTGTTCTTCGGAAACCATGAAATGTGTGAATTGCCAAGGCAATCACGCATCATATTCGCGGAATTGTCCTTCCTTTTTAAAAGAAAAGGAAATTCAGCGAATACGTCACACTGAGAACATTTCTTTTCCTGAGGCACGTAAACGTGTAGAAAGTTTTAACAATTCCAAAACATCTTATGCTAGCACCTTAAAAACCAAAGAGACAAAAACAATAGCAATACAGACAGAAATAACCTGGCCAATCAATGAAAAGAATTATTCCTATTTTTCAAATACCTCCAAATCTTCAGGAACATCCACTCAAACCCAAACACCCACTACCCCAGTAATAAATATACCAACAGTTCAATCCACTAAAACCTCTTCACAAACTCCCTCCACATCATCCAATAAAAATATAAATAGCAACAGACCAGTTAAGAAATCAGACAAAAAAGAAATCAAAGATCAAAGCAAAACTAAAATAAATAGAACTAAATCCTTAGAAAGGATGGACACAGGTGATCCTTCCGATATAAATTTTACACCTGTTCACTCAAAACATAATCATAAACTTAAATGATTATGTTAAATCCTATATTTATCCTCATTATTTTTAATATGGCTATCAGTAGTATCATACAATGGAACTGTAGAGGATTCGAGGCAAACAGGCCAGAACTGGAGTTATTAGCCCAAAAATATAACGCATCTGTGATTTGTTTACAAGAAACTAAATTCAAAGATAATTCCACAACATTTAAGGGGTATGTACCTTATAATAAAGTTGGTTCAATAGATGCAATGGACCGAGCACATGGCGGAGTTTCTGTTTTTGTTAAATCCTGTATACCACAAAGTAAAGTAACATTAAATACTAATTTACAAGCTTCTGCAGTCAGGGTTACCCTGCATAATACATTAACTATATGTTCAATATATTTACTGCCTAGTGAGCCAGTTAATATTACAGATTTAAATAATTTGATAACCCAGCTGCCACAGCCATATATGTTAGTTGGTGACTTTAATGCACACAACTATCTTTGGGGTGGCAGAAATAATACTGATGCCAAAGGACGTATAATAGAAGATTTTTTAAATAATAATAGTTTGTGCCTTTGGAATGACGACTCCCCAACATATTTACATCCTGCTACAGGCTCTTTAACATCAATAGATCTCTCCATGTGCACTCCAAATTTATTTTTAGACTATTCCTGGGAAGTAGAGGAAGATCAATGGGGTAGTGATCATTATCCCATTATTTTAAATAACCATTTTCCTCCACCAGACGAACGAATCCCCAAGTGGAAATTTCATAAAGCCGATTGGGCAAAATTTCAAACATCCTGTTTTAATAAAATAACTCCAGAACTTTTTAACAATGTAGATGATCCTCTTCAAGTTTTTACAGATACATTGTATGATATTGCTGATGGGTGTATTCCCAAATCAAAGCCAAATTCTAAAATTAAAGAAAAACCCTGGTTTAATGATGAGTGCAAAAAAGCTGTCAAGGAGCGCAAAAAAGCTCTGAAAAAATTTAATCGACAGCCAACTCAATATAATTTGCACCAATTTCGAGTAAAAAGAGCTAAAGCCCGTTATATTATCAAAATAAGCAAGAGAAAAAGTTGGAAGGATTATGTTTCCAAATTAAATACGCGTACACCGATTAAAAAATGCTGGGATATGGTGCGTAAAATTTCGGGGAAGGGAGGTGGAGCAAGGATCAAACATCTAACTCATAATGGCCAATTAATTACAAATCCCACTGAAATAGGTAACACAATAGGTCAAACAATTTCTAAGAATTCCTCATCCAATAATTATTCTGCAAAATTTCAACAAATAAAAAATAGAAAAGAAAGAAACCAACTAAATTTTATATCCCATAACTTGGAAGAATATAATAAATCATTTACAATAGAAGATTTGAAACTTGCTTTGGATAAATCTCATGATACCGCTCCTGGGCCTGATCAAATTCACTACCAAATCCTTAAACACCTCCCTGATCAATCACTTGGGCATCTTTTAAATATTTTTAATAACATTTGGGAAAGTGGTGATTTTCCTCCTTCATGGAGTGAAGCCACTATTATTCCCATTCCTAAGCCTGGCAAAGACTCCTCAGATTCAAACAATTATCGCCCCATTGCTTTAACCAGTTGTATCTGTAAAACAATGGAGCGAATGATTAATGAGCGTTTAGTTTGGTTTTTAGAAACTGCAGCTTTTATTTCTGTTGCACAGAGTGGCTTTAGAAAAACTCGAAGTACCATTGACCACCTGGTACGTTTAGAGACATTTATAAGAGAGGGTTTTTTAAAAGGTGAGCATGTGGTTAGCATTTTCTTTGATTTAGAGAAAGCGTACGATACTACATGGAAATTTGGAATAATGAGCGATTTATATGATATGGGATTAAGGGGTCGTTTACCCCTTTTTATTCAAAATTTTTTGTCAAATAGACATTTCAGGGTCCGAGTTGGTTCATCACTTTCTGATGCTTTTGATCAGGAAATGGGTGTTCCACAGGGAAGTATATTATCAGTCACCCTTTTTATTATTAAAATTAACAGCATTGTTGATTGTATGAGGCCTGGAGCAGATTGCTCACTTTTTGTTGATGATTTCAACTTAAGCTACAGGTCCACAAGCATGCATACAATAGAACGACAGCTCCAACAACATTTAAATAGATTACAAGAATGGGCTGATCATAACGGATTTAAGTTTTCTTTAAAGAAAACTGTGTGTATGCACTTTTGTAAAAAATGGAAGGTTCACCCAGATCCTGATCTTTATTTAGGCCAAACTCGGATACCTGTTGTCGAAGAAACCAAGTTTCTAGGACTTATTTTTGACAGGAAATTATCTTTTATTCCTCACATTAAATACGTTAAAAAGAAATGCCAGAAGGCATTGGATTTATTACGGGTTCTTGCCCATACCGATTGGGGAGGGGACCGTAATATTTTATTGCAATTTTACAGAGCGCTTGTATGTTCTAAGCTTGATTATGGATGTATGATATATGGATCAGCACGTCCATCTTATATTAAAATGCTTGATCCTATACAAAATCAAGGTTTACGACTTTGCCTTGGTGCATTTCGTACATCGCCTGCAGATAGCTTGGCAGTTGAGGCAGATGAGCTGCCTCTTGATTTAAGAAGAGAAAAGCTTGCCCTTCAGTATGCTGCAAAAATTGCAGCTTGTCCAGACAATCCTGCACATGATACTATATTTAATCCAAACTATGTTGACCTTTTTGAAAGTAAATCTAATACAATACCAACTTTTGGCATTCGCATCAAAGAATCTTTACAATCTTTAAATTTAAATCCAAATCAAATAGCTAAATTTCAATATCCAGAAACACCTCCATGGACCTACGAATCTTTAAATATTAATGTAGCCATGTCAGAATTAAAGAAATACTCAACCGATCCATCCCTGTATATAAATAGATATAATGAAATAAAATCTGTTTTCACTGGATATCAGTGTATATACACTGATGGATCATTTGATGATGACAAGGCTGCTGCAGCTGCTGTTAAGGGCAATCATATTTATTCAGAACGTCTGCCAAATAAATCGTCTATTTATTCTGCAGAACTTCATGCTTTATACCTTGCTTTAGATCATGTAGAGACTTCTCCACATCGAAAATTTTTAATATTTTCTGATTCTTTGTCTTGTTTACAAGCATTGAAAGCCAAGGATTGGAAAAATCCTTTTATTTTAAATATCCTTGAACGGTATCATAAACTCTGTACTGAGGAAAATAAAGAGATTCGTTTTTACTGGATTCCCAGTCATATTGGAATCCTTGGAAATGAGGCTGCTGACCAAGCTGCCAAAGCAGCATTGGATAAGCGCCCAATAGATATGCTTTTACCTTATACAGAGTTTAAAAAATATATTACTGTTTTTTTACGTTCTAAATGGCAATTGCGATGGAATGAAGCTATTTTTAATAAACTACACGAAATTAAGCCTGTTTTAGGTAAAACCAAAGGTGCTATTAGAATTAACCGAAGAGAAGAGTCTGTTTTATCACGTATAAGAATAGGACATAGTCATTTGACGCACTGTTATCTGCTTAAAGGTGAAGATCAACCGGAATGTATTGGTTGTCAAAGGGCTTTGACTATTAAACATATTTTAATTGAGTGTATCGATTTTGATATTATACGAACTCAATATTTTAATGTACAAGATTTACATACGTTATTTGATACTGTAGATACTTCTGTGATAGTATCGTTTTTAACTCACATAGGACTTTATAATCAGTTTTAAGGGCAGAGCTTTTGTTTATTTATGTCATTGACTTATTTATCAAGAACTGCAAAACATCATACTGATAAAGTCTTTTAAACAAATTATACATATTTATTATATTTGATTGATATTATATAAATGCTGTTCACAGTTGATAAATTCTTGTGTTATCTACATATTGTATTAACATTTACATTTTGTTTCTAGTCAATATTACGTTTCTATTTTTACTGTTTTGGCACTTTATTGTGTCAATGTGAAACCATTCATTCATTCATTTTTACCATTTTTAGGCACTAAATAACCTTAGTGGTTGATGTGCCTCTAAGCAACCATTCATTCATTCATTCATTCATATTAGCTTTCATTGACAGAAATTTCATGATTGCATTATTTTGCAAAATATGTTAATTTGTGAATTTAAAAAAGGCTTCTCAGGACAATTTGTAGATTTGTGGATATTTGAATTTGAAGCTTGGACACAAAGTTATCTCTGATCAGGAGTCATCCCTGTGATGTGGTCAGCGGCTCTCTCTGTTCTCAGTGGGATAATTTTCCAACCTCCCCTAGTTGTCACCTCTACGTATATTACTCTAAGGTTAATGCCATCAATGATAAAAAGGTGGGCACAGAATCGACTAGAGTTATTTTAAACAACGTCAAAACATGGATTTGACAGCAGAGGTCACAGTGAGAAGATTGAACAACTGGCATTACAACCGATGTTGTATATACAGTAATCAAGTAGGCGAAATTTACAATCAAATAATTTGATGAAGACAAATATATTAAATGTAGACAGAAATAGATTTTCTTCTTTAATAGCTGATATCTTTCTACAAATTTCTGCAAAATGAAGACATTGCTCATATCGTTTGGCATGTTGTTATGCTGGAATTTATATCAATGATTTAAAGATATCCAAATCTTGGTCGCAGTAATAGAAATATAACATTCTCAGGAGATCAGACAGGTTTTAAATCTCTTTTTTAGACTATCAATTTTAGAAATATGCCTGTGTGGCCTCTATTGTGCTATTAAATATCACTATTCATTTTATGTCTAATGTGATCTGCATCTCGTTATTATCATGTATAATAAGGGGGAGTAGGAAATTATCAAGCACTACTTTCGTATGCCCTGGTCCCACATATCAAATAGTAGACTCAGGTCTAATAGAGATCAAATATAGACCTAAATGCAACTTTATGCCAATTATAGTCATCTATGATATTACCCTAATTAAGTGCAGGTGTTTAAACAAGCATGCATGCTTACCTATATACCATAGTGCCACCTATTGGCTCCCCTGGTCTTACCAGATTAGAGTACCATTCAGGGCATTTTGGTGCCACACAATAAGTGATGATTAAAACTAGTATTTCATTTTATATTGACTTCAAACTTTCAGAATCAAATTGTAAAGTAGGGATGCACATGTATAAATTTTAAATAACTACGCAAAAGAATTTTTTAACGCCAAAAAAAATCAAAAACTTTTTAAGAAATCATGAAAAAATGCTATTTTGTGCTGTAAAATGTTGTTTTGAGTCGATATTATAGGATAAAGAGTACCAAATGATACTTTATTATGCAAATTATTTAAATTTGAATGTTACTTTCTGATTTCATGCATAATTTATGAAATATTAAAAATAGAGATCCCTCTAAGAGCAATATATTAGGATGTTACACAGAAAACAGAGAGTCTGAGAGCATGCATTTTGCCTAATGGATGAGCATGAAGTTCACAATGGACATTTTATACAGTTTTTTCTTATACATCTTCACATTGTAAACACTCTCTGCTGTGTATATTTATTATATAAAATACACCTATTGACTTGTGCAGCATGTGGTCCAGGTGCCAATAGAGCATGCACTTCAATATAGAGGTTTATAGGGGTTGTTGGCATTGTCATACATTATATCAGGCAAAAAGGGACCTGATATGGATTAAACTACACTGGATCTATTTCCTATTTACATAAATTTACTAAATTAATTGACAAATCACTGCTCAAAAGATTCACAGTTGAAAGTTAAACTCCATGCTGTTTGCCTATTAGAGATCAAATATAGACCTAAATGCAACTTTATGCCAATTATAGTCATCTATGATATTACCCTAATTAAGTGCAGGTGTTTAAACAAGCATGCATGCTTACCTATATACCATAGTGCCACCTATTGGCTCCCCTGGTCTTACCAGATTAGAGTACCATTCAGGGCATTTTGGTGCCACACAATAAGTGATGATTAAAACTAGTATTTCATTTTATATTGACTTCAAACTTTCAGAATCAAATTGTAAAGTAGGGATGCACATGTATAAATTTTAAATAACTACGCAAAAGAATTTTTTAACGCCAAAAAAAATCAAAAACTTTTTAAGAAATCATGAAAAAATGCTATTTTGTGCTGTAAAATGTTGTTTTGAGTCGATATTATAGGATAAAGAGTACCAAATGATACTTTATTATGCAAATTATTTAAATTTGAATGTTACTTTCTGATTTCATGCATAATTTATGAAATATTAAAAATAGAGATCCCTCTAAGAGCAATATATTAGGATGTTACACAGAAAACAGAGAGTCTGAGAGCATGCATTTTGCCTAATTGATGAGCATGAAGTTCACAATGGACATTTTATACAGTTTTTTCTTATACATCTTCACATTGTAAACACTCTCTGCTGTGTATATTTATTATATAAAATACACCTATTGACTTGTGCAGCATGTGGTCCAGGTGCCAATAGAGCATGCACTTCAATATAGAGGTTTATAGGGGTTGTTGGCATTGTCATACATTATATCAGGCAAAAAGGGACCTGATATGGATTAAACTACACTGGATCTATTTCCTATTTACATAAATTTACTAAATTAATTGACAAATCACTGCTCAAAAGATTCACAGTTGAAAGTTAAACTCCATGCTGTTTGCCTATTAGGCCTCGGACCACTATTACAATGTCCCATTGAAAACCATAGTAAATGCCTCACCTTCAAAAATTCATAGAAAATATTCGTATCGACCTAGGGTATTTTGAAAAATACTTATAAGATGGCAAAAATATTTATCTTTCTAAAAGCAGAGTATGAAGTTAGGTTGACCATTGAAATTTTTTGCTAGGATCTGTTAAAGCACCACCTACCTTGAAAACAAAGAACAGAACATGGCAAT
Source organism: Amphiduros pacificus (assembly GCA_949316495.1). NCBI lineage: Eukaryota > Metazoa > Annelida > Polychaeta > Phyllodocida > Hesionidae > Amphiduros > Amphiduros pacificus. The sequence goes on along the minus strand of OX439003.1, from coordinate 40,574,228 downwards.
ATAGAAATGAGCCCCTGATAGCAAAGATCAATATATAGTCCCTTCAATTATTCTCATTATTTTTCTAATAACTTTGACAAAACAAGCCATTATTGTGCTATTAAATATCACTATTCATTTTATGTCTAATGTGATCTGCATCTCGTTATTATCATGTATAATAAGGGGGAGTAGGAAATTATCAAGCACTACTTTCGTATGCCCTGGTCCCACATATCAAATAGTAGACTCAGGTCTAATAGAGATCAAATATAGACCTAAATGCAACTTTATGCCAATTATAGTCATCTATGATATTACCCTAATTAAGTGCAGGTGTTTAAACAAGCATGCATGCTTACCTATATACCATAGTGCCACCTATTGGCTCCCCTGGTCTTACCAGATTAGAGTACCATTCAGGGCATTTTGGTGCCACACAATAAGTGATGATTAAAACTAGTATTTCATTTTATATTGACTTCAAACTTTCAGAATCAAATTGTAAAGTAGGGATGCACATGTATAAATTTTAAATAACTACGCAAAAGAATTTTTTAACGCCAAAAAAATCAAAAACTTTTTAAGAAATCATGAAAAAATGCTATTTTGTGCTGTAAAATGTTGTTTTGAGTCGATATTATAGGATAAAGAGTACCAAATGATACTTTATTATGCAAATTATTTAAATTTGAATGTTACTTTCTGATTTCATGCATAATTTATGAAATATTAAAAATAGAGATCCCTCTAAGAGCAATATATTAGGATGTTACACAGAAAACAGAGAGTCTGAGAGCATGCATTTTGCCTAATTGATGAGCATGAAGTTCACAACGGACATTTTATACAGTTTTTTCTTATACATCTTCACATTGTAAACACTCTCTGCTGTGTATATTTATTATATAAAATACACCTATTGACTTGTGCAGCATGTGGTCCAGGTGCCAATAGAGCATGCACTTCAATATAGAGGTTTATAGGGGTTGTTGGCATTGTCATACATTATATCAGGCAAAAAGGGACCTGATATGGATTAAACTACACTGGATCTATTTCCTATTTACATAAATTTACTAAATTAATTGACAAATCACTGCTCAAAAGATTCACAGTTGAAAGTTAAACTCCATGCTGTTTGCCTATTAGAGATCAAATATAGACCTAAATGCAACTTTATGCCAATTATAGTCATCTATGATATTACCCTAATTAAGTGCAGGTGTTTAAACAAGCATGCATGCTTACCTATATACCATAGTGCCACCTATTGGCTCCCCTGGTCTTACCAGATTAGAGTACCATTCAGGGCATTTTGGTGCCACACAATAAGTGATGATTAAAACTAGTATTTCATTTTATATTGACTTCAAACTTTCAGAATCAAATTGTAAAGTAGGGATGCACATGTATAAATTTTAAATAACTACGCAAAAGAATTTTTTAACGCCAAAAAAAATCAAAAACTTTTTAAGAAATCATGAAAAAATGCTATTTTGTGCTGTAAAATGTTGTTTTGAGTCGATATTATAGGATAAAGAGTACCAAATGATACTTTATTATGCAAATTATTTAAATTTGAATGTTACTTTCTGATTTCATGCATAATTTATGAAATATTAAAAATAGAGATCCCTCTAAGAGCAATATATTAGGATGTTACACAGAAAACAGAGAGTCTGAGAGCATGCATTTTGCCTAATTGATGAGCATGAAGTTCACAATGGACATTTTATACAGTTTTTTCTTATACATCTTCACATTGTAAACACTCTCTGCTGTGTATATTTATTATATAAAATACACCTATTGACTTGTGCAGCATGTGGTCCAGGTGCCAATAGAGCATGCACTTCAATATAGAGGTTTATAGGGGTTGTTGGCATTGTCATACATTATATCAGGCAAAAAGGGACCTGATATGGATTAAACTACACTGGATCTATTTCCTATTTACATAAATTTACTAAATTAATTGACAAATCACTGCTCAAAAGATTCACAGTTGAAAGTTAAACTCCATGCTGTTTGCCTATTAGGCCTCGGACCACTATTACAATGTCCCATTGAAAACCATAGTAAATGCCTCACCTTCAAAAATTCATAGAAAATATTCTAGACCTAGGGTATTTTGAAAAATACTTATAAGATGGCAAAAATATTTATCTTTCTAAAAGCAGAGTATGAAGTTAGGTTGACCATTGAAATTTTTTGCTAGGATCTGTTAAAGCGCCACCTACCTTGAAAACAAAGAACAGAACATGGCAATATAGAAATGAGCCCCTGATAGCAAAGATCAATATATAGTCCCTTCAATTATTCTCATTATTTTTCTAATAACTTTGACAAAACAAGCCATTATTGTGCTATTAAATATCACTATTCATTTTATGTCTAATGTGATCTGCATCTCGTTATTATCATGTATAATAAGGGGGAGTAGGAAATTATCAAGCACTACTTTCGTATGCCCTGGTCCCACATATCAAATAGTAGACTCAGGTCTAATAGAGATCAAATATAGACCTAAATGCAACTTTATGCCAATTATAGTCATCTATGATATTACCCTAATTAAGTGCAGGTGTTTAAACAAGCATGCATGCTTACCTATATACCATAGTGCCACCTATTGGCTCCCCTGGTCTTACCAGATTAGAGTACCATTCAGGGCATTTTGGTGCCACACAATAAGTGATGATTAAAACTAGTATTTCATTTTATATTGACTTCAAACTTTCAGAATCAAATTGTAAAGTAGGGATGCACATGTATAAATTTTAAATAACTACGCAAAAGAATTTTTTAACGCCAAAAAAAATCAAAAACTTTTTAAGAAATCATGAAAAAATGCTATTTTGTGCTGTAAAATGTTGTTTTGAGTCGATATTATAGGATAAAGAGTACCAAATGATACTTTATTATGCAAATTATTTAAATTTGAATGTTACTTTCTGATTTCATGCATAATTTATGAAATATTAAAAATAGAGATCCCTCTAAGAGCAATATATTAGGATGTTACACAGAAAACAGAGAGTCTGAGAGCATGCATTTTGCCTAATTGATGAGCATGAAGTTCACAACGGACATTTTATACAGTTTTTTCTTATACATCTTCACATTGTAAACACTCTCTGCTGTGTATATTTATTATATAAAATACACCTATTGACTTGTGCAGCATGTGGTCCAGGTGCCAATAGAGCATGCACTTCAATATAGAGGTTTATAGGGGTTGTTGGCATTGTCATACATTATATCAGGCAAAAAGGGACCTGATATGGATTAAACTACACTGGATCTATTTCCTATTTACATAAATTTACTAAATTAATTGACAAATCACTGCTCAAAAGATTCACAGTTGAAAGTTAAACTCCATGCTGTTTGCCTATTAGAGATCAAATATAGACCTAAATGCAACTTTATGCCAATTATAGTCATCTATGATATTACCCTAATTAAGTGCAGGTGTTTAAACAAGCATGCATGCTTACCTATATACCATAGTGCCACCTATTGGCTCCCCTGGTCTTACCAGATTAGAGTACCATTCAGGGCATTTTGGTGCCACACAATAAGTGATGATTAAAACTAGTATTTCATTTTATATTGACTTCAAACTTTCAGAATCAAATTGTAAAGTAGGGATGCACATGTATAAATTTTAAATAACTACGCAAAAGAATTTTTTAACGCCAAAAAAAATCAAAAACTTTTTAAGAAATCATGAAAAAATGCTATTTTGTGCTGTAAAATGTTGTTTTGAGTCGATATTATAGGATAAAGAGTACCAAATGATACTTTATTATGCAAATTATTTAAATTTGAATGTTACTTTCTGATTTCATGCATAATTTATGAAATATTAAAAATAGAGATCCCTCTAAGAGCAATATATTAGGATGTTACACAGAAAACAGAGAGTCTGAGAGCATGCATTTTGCCTAATTGATGAGCATGAAGTTCACAACGGACATTTTATACAGTTTTTTCTTATACATCTTCACATTGTAAACACTCTCTGCTGTGTATATTTATTATATAAAATACACCTATTGACTTGTGCAGCATGTGGTCCAGGTGCCAATAGAGCATGCACTTCAATATAGAGGTTTATAGGGGTTGTTGGCATTGTCATACATTATATCAGGCAAAAAGGGACCTGATATGGATTAAACTACACTGGATCTATTTCCTATTTACATAAATTTACTAAATTAATTGACAAATCACTGCTCAAAAGATTCACAGTTGAAAGTTAAACTCCATGCTGTTTGCCTATTAGAGATCAAATATAGACCTAAATGCAACTTTATGCCAATTATAGTCATCTATGATATTACCCTAATTAAGTGCAGGTGTTTAAACAAGCATGCATGCTTACCTATATACCATAGTGCCACCTATTGGCTCCCCTGGTCTTACCAGATTAGAGTACCATTCAGGGCATTTTGGTGCCACACAATAAGTGATGATTAAAACTAGTATTTCATTTTATATTGACTTCAAACTTTCAGAATCAAATTGTAAAGTAGGGATGCACATGTATAAATTTTAAATAACTACGCAAAAGAATTTTTTAACGCCAAAAAAAAATCAAAAACTTTTTAAGAAATCATGAAAAAATGCTATTTTGTGCTGTAAAATGTTGTTTTGAGTCGATATTATAGGATAAAGAGTACCAAATGATACTTTATTATGCAAATTATTTAAATTTGAATGTTACTTTCTGATTTCATGCATAATTTATGAAATATTAAAAATAGAGATCCCTCTAAGAGCAATATATTAGGATGTTACACAGAAAACAGAGAGTCTGAGAGCATGCATTTTGCCTAATTGATGAGCATGAAGTTCACAATGGACATTTTATACAGTTTTTTCTTATACATCTTCACATTGTAAACACTCTCTGCTGTGTATATTTATTATATAAAATACACCTATTGACTTGTGCAGCATGTGGTCCAGGTGCCAATAGAGCATGCACTTCAATATAGAGGTTTATAGGGGTTGTTGGCATTGTCATACATTATATCAGGCAAAAAGGGACCTGATATGGATTAAACTACACTGGATCTATTTCCTATTTACATAAATTTACTAAATTAATTGACAAATCACTGCTCAAAAGATTCACAGTTGAAAGTTAAACTCCATGCTGTTTGCCTATTAGGCCTCGGACCACTATTACAATGTCCCATTGAAAACCATAGTAAATGCCTCACCTTCAAAAATTCATAGAAAATATTCTAGACCTAGGGTATTTTGAAAAATACTTATAAGATGGCAAAAATATTTATCTTTCTAAAAGCAGAGTATGAAGTTAGGTTGACCATTGAAATTTTTTGCTAGGATCTGTTAAAGCGCCACCTACCTTGAAAACAAAGAACAGAACATGGCAATATAGAAATGAGCCCCTGATAGCAAAGATCAATATATAGTCCCTTCAATTATTCTCATTATTTTTCTAATAACTTTGACAAAACAAGCCATTATTGTGCTATTAAATATCACTATTCATTTTATGTCTAATGTGATCTGCATCTCGTTATTATCATGTATAATAAGGGGGAGTAGGAAATTATCAAGCACTACTTTCGTATGCCCTGGTCCCACATATCAAATAGTAGACTCAGGTCTAATAGAGATCAAATATAGACCTAAATGCAACTTTATGCCAATTATAGTCATCTATGATATTACCCTAATTAAGTGCAGGTGTTTAAACAAGCATGCATGCTTACCTATATACCATAGTGCCACCTATTGGCTCCCCTGGTCTTACCAGATTAGAGTACCATTCAGGGCATTTTGGTGCCACACAATAAGTGATGATTAAAACTAGTATTTCATTTTATATTGACTTCAAACTTTCAGAATCAAATTGTAAAGTAGGGATGCACATGTATAAATTTTAAATAACTACGCAAAAGAATTTTTTAACGCCAAAAAAAATCAAAAACTTTTTAAGAAATCATGAAAAAATGCTATTTTGTGCTGTAAAATGTTGTTTTGAGTCGATATTATAGGATAAAGAGTACCAAATGATACTTTATTATGCAAATTATTTAAATTTGAATGTTACTTTCTGATTTCATGCATAATTTATGAAATATTAAAAATAGAGATCCCTCTAAGAGCAATATATTAGGATGTTACACAGAAAACAGAGAGTCTGAGAGCATGCATTTTGCCTAATTGATGAGCATGAAGTTCACAATGGACATTTTATACAGTTTTTTCTTATACATCTTCACATTGTAAACACTCTCTGCTGTGTATATTTATTATATAAAATACACCTATTGACTTGTGCAGCATGTGTCCAGGTGCCAATAGAGCATGCACTTCAATATAGAGGTTTATAGGGGTTGTTGGCATTGTCATACATTATATCAGGCAAAAAGGGACCTGATATGGATTAAACTACACTGGATCTATTTCCTATTTACATAAATTTACTAAATTAATTGACAAATCACTGCTCAAAAGATTCACAGTTGAAAGTTAAACTCCATGCTGTTTGCCTATTAGGCCTCGGACCACTATTACAATGTCCCATTGAAAACCATAGTAAATGCCCTCACCTTCAAAAATTCATAGAAAATATTCTAGACCTAGGGTATTTTGAAAAATACTTATAAGATGGCAAAAATATTTATCTTTCTAAAAGCAGAGTATGAAGTTAGGTTGACCATTGAAATTTTTTGCTAGGATCTGTTAAAGCGCCACCTACCTTGAAAACAAAGAACAGAACATGGCAATATAGAAATGAGCCCCTGATAGCAAAGATCAATATATAGTCCCTTCAATTATTCTCATTATTTTTCTAATAACTTTGACAAAACAAGCCATTATTGTGCTATTAAATATCACTATTCATTTTATGTCTAATGTGATCTGCATCTCGTTATTATCATGTATAATAAGGGGGAGTAGGAAATTATCAAGCACTACTTTCGTATGCCCTGGTCCCACATATCAAATAGTAGACTCAGGTCTAATAGAGATCAAATATAGACCTAAATGCAACTTTATGCCAATTATAGTCATCTATGATATTACCCTAATTAAGTGCAGGTGTTTAAACAAGCATGCATGCTTACCTATATACCATAGTGCCACCTATTGGCTCCCCTGGTCTTACCAGATTAGAGTACCATTCAGGGCATTTTGGTGCCACACAATAAGTGATGATTAAAACTAGTATTTCATTTTATATTGACTTCAAACTTTCAGAATCAAATTGTAAAGTAGGGATGCACATGTATAAATTTTAAATAACTACGCAAAAGAATTTTTTAACGCCAAAAAAAATCAAAAACTTTTTAAGAAATCATGAAAAAATGCTATTTTGTGCTGTAAAATGTTGTTTTGAGTCGATATTATAGGATAAAGAGTACCAAATGATACTTTATTATGCAAATTATTTAAATTTGAATGTTACTTTCTGATTTCATGCATAATTTATGAAATATTAAAAATAGAGATCCCTCTAAGAGCAATATATTAGGATGTTACACAGAAAACAGAGAGTCTGAGAGCATGCATTTTGCCTAATTGATGAGCATGAAGTTCACAACGGACATTTTATACAGTTTTTTCTTATACATCTTCACATTGTAAACACTCTCTGCTGTGTATATTTATTATATAAAATACACCTATTGACTTGTGCAGCATGTGGTCCAGGTGCCAATAGAGCATGCACTTCAATATAGAGGTTTATAGGGGTTGTTGGCATTGTCATACATTATATCAGGCAAAAAGGGACCTGATATGGATTAAACTACACTGGATCTATTTCCTATTTACATAAATTTACTAAATTAATTGACAAATCACTGCTCAAAAGATTCACAGTTGAAAGTTAAACTCCATGCTGTTTGCCTATTAGAGATCAAATATAGACCTAAATGCAACTTTATGCCAATTATAGTCATCTATGATATTACCCTAATTAAGTGCAGGTGTTTAAACAAGCATGCATGCTTACCTATATACCATAGTGCCACCTATTGGCTCCCCTGGTCTTACCAGATTAGAGTACCATTCAGGGCATTTTGGTGCCACACAATAAGTGATGATTAAAACTAGTATTTCATTTTATATTGACTTCAAACTTTCAGAATCAAATTGTAAAGTAGGGATGCACATGTATAAATTTTAAATAACTACGCAAAAGAATTTTTTAACGCCAAAAAAAAATCAAAAACTTTTTAAGAAATCATGAAAAAATGCTATTTTGTGCTGTAAAATGTTGTTTTGAGTCGATATTATAGGATAAAGAGTACCAAATGATACTTTATTATGCAAATTATTTAAATTTGAATGTTACTTTCTGATTTCATGCATAATTTATGAAATATTAAAAATAGAGATCCCTCTAAGAGCAATATATTAGGATGTTACACAGAAAACAGAGAGTCTGAGAGCATGCATTTTGCCTAATTGATGAGCATGAAGTTCACAATGGACATTTTATACAGTTTTTTCTTATACATCTTCACATTGTAAACACTCTCTGCTGTGTATATTTATTATATAAAATACACCTATTGACTTGTGCAGCATGTGGTCCAGGTGCCAATAGAGCATGCACTTCAATATAGAGGTTTATAGGGGTTGTTGGCATTGTCATACATTATATCAGGCAAAAAGGGACCTGATATGGATTAAACTACACTGGATCTATTTCCTATTTACATAAATTTACTAAATTAATTGACAAATCACTGCTCAAAAGATTCACAGTTGAAAGTTAAACTCCATGCTGTTTGCCTATTAGGCCTCGGACCACTATTACAATGTCCCATTGAAAACCATAGTAAATGCCTCACCTTCAAAAATTCATAGAAAATATTCTAGACCTAGGGTATTTTGAAAAATACTTATAAGATGGCAAAAATATTTATCTTTCTAAAAGCAGAGTATGAAGTTAGGTTGACCATTGAAATTTTTTGCTAGGATCTGTTAAAGCGCCACCTACCTTGAAAACAAAGAACAGAACATGGCAATATAGAAATGAGCCCCTGATAGCAAAGATCAATATATAGTCCCTTCAATTATTCTCATTATTTTTCTAATAACTTTGACAAAACAAGCCATTATTGTGCTATTAAATATCACTATTCATTTTATGTCTAATGTGATCTGCATCTCGTTATTATCATGTATAATAAGGGGGAGTAGGAAATTATCAAGCACTACTTTCGTATGCCCTGGTCCCACATATCAAATAGTAGACTCAGGTCTAATAGAGATCAAATATAGACCTAAATGCAACTTTATGCCAATTATAGTCATCTATGATATTACCCTAATTAAGTGCAGGTGTTTAAACAAGCATGCATGCTTACCTATATACCATAGTGCCACCTATTGGCTCCCCTGGTCTTACCAGATTAGAGTACCATTCAGGGCATTTTGGTGCCACACAATAAGTGATGATTAAAACTAGTATTTCATTTTATATTGACTTCAAACTTTCAGAATCAAATTGTAAAGTAGGGATGCACATGTATAAATTTTAAATAACTACGCAAAAGAATTTTTTAACGCCAAAAAAAATCAAAAACTTTTTAAGAAATCATGAAAAAATGCTATTTTGTGCTGTAAAATGTTGTTTTGAGTCGATATTATAGGATAAAGAGTACCAAATGATACTTTATTATGCAAATTATTTAAATTTGAATGTTACTTTCTGATTTCATGCATAATTTATGAAATATTAAAAATAGAGATCCCTCTAAGAGCAATATATTAGGATGTTACACAGAAAACAGAGAGTCTGAGAGCATGCATTTTGCCTAATTGATGAGCATGAAGTTCACAATGGACATTTTATACAGTTTTTTCTTATACATCTTCACATTGTAAACACTCTCTGCTGTGTATATTTATTATATAAAATACACCTATTGACTTGTGCAGCATGTGGTCCAGGTGCCAATAGAGCATGCACTTCAATATAGAGGTTTATAGGGGTTGTTGGCATTGTCATACATTATATCAGGCAAAAAGGGACCTGATATGGATTAAACTACACTGGATCTATTTCCTATTTACATAAATTTACTAAATTAATTGACAAATCACTGCTCAAAAGATTCACAGTTGAAAGTTAAACTCCATGCTGTTTGCCTATTAGAGATCAAATATAGACCTAAATGCAACTTTATGCCAATTATAGTCATCTATGATATTACCCTAATTAAGTGCAGGTGTTTAAACAAGCATGCATGCTTACCTATATACCATAGTGCCACCTATTGGCTCCCCTGGTCTTACCAGATTAGAGTACCATTCAGGGCATTTTGGTGCCACACAATAAGTGATGATTAAAACTAGTATTTCATTTTATATTGACTTCAAACTTTCAGAATCAAATTGTAAAGTAGGGATGCACATGTATAAATTTTAAATAACTACGCAAAAGAATTTTTTAACGCCAAAAAAAATCAAAAACTTTTTAAGAAATCATGAAAAAATGCTATTTTGTGCTGTAAAATGTTGTTTTGAGTCGATATTATAGGATAAAGAGTACCAAATGATACTTTATTATGCAAATTATTTAAATTTGAATGTTACTTTCTGATTTCATGCATAATTTATGAAATATTAAAAATAGAGATCCCTCTAAGAGCAATATATTAGGATGTTACACAGAAAACAGAGAGTCTGAGAGCATGCATTTTGCCTAATTGATGAGCATGAAGTTCACAATGGACATTTTATACAGTTTTTTCTTATACATCTTCACATTGTAAACACTCTCTGCTGTGTATATTTATTATATAAAATACACCTATTGACTTGTGCAGCATGTGGTCCAGGTGCCAATAGAGCATGCACTTCAATATAGAGGTTTATAGGGGTTGTTGGCATTGTCATACATTATATCAGGCAAAAAGGGACCTGATATGGATTAAACTACACTGGATCTATTTCCTATTTACATAAATTTACTAAATTAATTGACAAATCACTGCTCAAAAGATTCACAGTTGAAAGTTAAACTCCATGCTGTTTGCCTATTAGGCCTCGGACCACTATTACAATGTCCCATTGAAAACCATAGTAAATGCCTCACCTTCAAAAATTCATAGAAAATATTCTAGACCTAGGGTATTTTGAAAAATACTTATAAGATGGCAAAAATATTTATCTTTCTAAAAGCAGAGTATGAAGTTAGGTTGACCATTGAAATTTTTTGCTAGGATCTGTTAAAGCGCCACCTACCTTGAAAACAAAGAACAGAACATGGCAATATAGAAATGAGCCCCTGATAGCAAAGATCAATATATAGTCCCTTCAATTATTCTCATTATTTTTCTAATAACTTTGACAAAACAAGCCATTATTGTGCTATTAAATATCACTATTCATTTTATGTCTAATGTGATCTGCATCTCGTTATTATCATGTATAATAAGGGGGAGTAGGAAATTATCAAGCACTACTTTCGTATGCCCTGGTCCCACATATCAAATAGTAGACTCAGGTCTAATAGAGATCAAATATAGACCTAAATGCAACTTTATGCCAATTATAGTCATCTATGATATTACCCTAATTAAGTGCAGGTGTTTAAACAAGCATGCATGCTTACCTATATACCATAGTGCCACCTATTGGCTCCCCTGGTCTTACCAGATTAGAGTACCATTCAGGGCATTTTGGTGCCACACAATAAGTGATGATTAAAACTAGTATTTCATTTTATATTGACTTCAAACTTTCAGAATCAAATTGTAAAGTAGGGATGCACATGTATAAATTTTAAATAACTACGCAAAAGAATTTTTTAACGCCAAAAAAAATCAAAAACTTTTTAAGAAATCATGAAAAAATGCTATTTTGTGCTGTAAAATGTTGTTTTGAGTCGATATTATAGGATAAAGAGTACCAAATGATACTTTATTATGCAAATTATTTAAATTTGAATGTTACTTTCTGATTTCATGCATAATTTATGAAATATTAAAAATAGAGATCCCTCTAAGAGCAATATATTAGGATGTTACACAGAAAACAGAGAGTCTGAGAGCATGCATTTTGCCTAATTGATGAGCATGAAGTTCACAATGGACATTTTATACAGTTTTTTCTTATACATCTTCACATTGTAAACACTCTCTGCTGTGTATATTTATTATATAAAATACACCTATTGACTTGTGCAGCATGTGGTCCAGGTGCCAATAGAGCATGCACTTCAATATAGAGGTTTATAGGGGTTGTTGGCATTGTCATACATTATATCAGGCAAAAAGGGACCTGATATGGATTAAACTACACTGGATCTATTTCCTATTTACATAAATTTACTAAATTAATTGACAAATCACTGCTCAAAAGATTCACAGTTGAAAGTTAAACTCCATGCTGTTTGCCTATTAGAGATCAAATATAGACCTAAATGCAACTTTATGCCAATTATAGTCATCTATGATATTACCCTAATTAAGTGCAGGTGTTTAAACAAGCATGCATGCTTACCTATATACCATAGTGCCACCTATTGGCTCCCCTGGTCTTACCAGATTAGAGTACCATTCAGGGCATTTTGGTGCCACACAATAAGTGATGATTAAAACTAGTATTTCATTTTATATTGACTTCAAACTTTCAGAATCAAATTGTAAAGTAGGGATGCACATGTATAAATTTTAAATAACTACGCAAAAGAATTTTTTAACGCCAAAAAAAATCAAAAACTTTTTAAGAAATCATGAAAAAATGCTATTTTGTGCTGTAAAATGTTGTTTTGAGTCGATATTATAGGATAAAGAGTACCAAATGATACTTTATTATGCAAATTATTTAAATTTGAATGTTACTTTCTGATTTCATGCATAATTTATGAAATATTAAAAATAGAGATCCCTCTAAGAGCAATATATTAGGATGTTACACAGAAAACAGAGAGTCTGAGAGCATGCATTTTGCCTAATTGATGAGCATGAAGTTCACAATGGACATTTTATACAGTTTTTTCTTATACATCTTCACATTGTAAACACTCTCTGCTGTGTATATTTATTATATAAAATACACCTATTGACTTGTGCAGCATGTGGTCCAGGTGCCAATAGAGCATGCACTTCAATATAGAGGTTTATAGGGGTTGTTGGCATTGTCATACATTATATCAGGCAAAAAGGGACCTGATTTGGATTAAACTACACTGGATCTATTTCCTATTTACATAAATTTACTAAATTAATTGACAAATCACTGCTCAAAAGATTCACAGTTGAAAGTTAAACTCCATGCTGTTTGCCTATTAGGCCTCGGACCACTATTACAATGTCCCATTGAAAACCATAGTAAATGCCTCACCTTCAAAAATTCATAGAAAATATTCTAGACCTAGGGTATTTTGAAAAATACTTATAAGATGGCAAAAATATTTATCTTTCTAAAAGCAGAGTATGAAGTTAGGTTGACCATTGAAATTTTTTGCTAGGATCTGTTAAAGCGCCACCTACCTTGAAAACAAAGAACAGAACATGGCAATATAGAAATGAGCCCCTGATAGCAAAGATCAATATATAGTCCCTTCAATTATTCTCATTATTTTTCTAATAACTTTGACAAAACAAGCCATTATTGTGCTATTAAATATCACTATTCATTTTATGTCTAATGTGATCTGCATCTCGTTATTATCATGTATAATAAGGGGGAGTAGGAAATTATCAAGCACTACTTTCGTATGCCCTGGTCCCACATATCAAATAGTAGACTCAGGTCTAATAGAGATCAAATATAGACCTAAATGCAACTTTATGCCAATTATAGTCATCTATGATATTACCCTAATTAAGTGCAGGTGTTTAAACAAGCATGCATGCTTACCTATATACCATAGTGCCACCTATTGGCTCCCCTGGTCTTACCAGATTAGAGTACCATTCAGGGCATTTTGGTGCCACACAATAAGTGATGATTAAAACTAGTATTTCATTTTATATTGACTTCAAACTTTCAGAATCAAATTGTAAAGTAGGGATGCACATGTATAAATTTTAAATAACTACGCAAAAGAATTTTTTAACGCCAAAAAAAATCAAAAACTTTTTAAGAAATCATGAAAAAATGCTATTTTGTGCTGTAAAATGTTGTTTTGAGTCGATATTATAGGATAAAGAGTACCAAATGATACTTTATTATGCAAATTATTTAAATTTGAATGTTACTTTCTGATTTCATGCATAATTTATGAAATATTAAAAATAGAGATCCCTCTAAGAGCAATATATTAGGATGTTACACAGAAAACAGAGAGTCTGAGAGCATGCATTTTGCCTAATTGATGAGCATGAAGTTCACAATGGACATTTTATACAGTTTTTTCTTATACATCTTCACATTGTAAACACTCTCTGCTGTGTATATTTATTATATAAAATACACCTATTGACTTGTGCAGCATGTGGTCCAGGTGCCAATAGAGCATGCACTTCAATATAGAGGTTTATAGGGGTTGTTGGCATTGTCATACATTATATCAGGCAAAAAGGGACCTGATATGGATTAAACTACACTGGATCTATTTCCTATTTACATAAATTTACTAAATTAATTGACAAATCACTGCTCAAAAGATTCACAGTTGAAAGTTAAACTCCATGCTGTTTGCCTATTAGAGATCAAATATAGACCTAAATGCAACTTTATGCCAATTATAGTCATCTATGATATTACCCTAATTAAGTGCAGGTGTTTAAACAAGCATGCATGCTTACCTATATACCATAGTGCCACCTATTGGCTCCCCTGGTCTTACCAGATTAGAGTACCATTCAGGGCATTTTGGTGCCACACAATAAGTGATGATTAAAACTAGTATTTCATTTTATATTGACTTCAAACTTTCAGAATCAAATTGTAAAGTAGGGATGCACATGTATAAATTTTAAATAACTACGCAAAAGAATTTTTTAACGCCAAAAAAAATCAAAAACTTTTTAAGAAATCATGAAAAAATGCTATTTTGTGCTGTAAAATGTTGTTTTGAGTCGATATTATAGGATAAAGAGTACCAAATGATACTTTATTATGCAAATTATTTAAATTTGAATGTTACTTTCTGATTTCATGCATAATTTATGAAATATTAAAAATAGAGATCCCTCTAAGAGCAATATATTAGGATGTTACACAGAAAACAGAGAGTCTGAGAGCATGCATTTTGCCTAATTGATGAGCATGAAGTTCACAATGGACATTTTATACAGTTTTTTCTTATACATCTTCACATTGTAAACACTCTCTGCTGTGTATATTTATTATATAAAATACACCTATTGACTTGTGCAGCATGTGGTCCAGGTGCCAATAGAGCATGCACTTCAATATAGAGGTTTATAGGGGTTGTTGGCATTGTCATACATTATATCAGGCAAAAAGGGACCTGATATGGATTAAACTACACTGGATCTATTTCCTATTTACATAAATTTACTAAATTAATTGACAAATCACTGCTCAAAAGATTCACAGTTGAAAGTTAAACTCCATGCTGTTTGCCTATTAGGCCTCGGACCACTATTACAATGTCCCATTGAAAACCATAGTAAATGCCTCACCTTCAAAAATTCATAGAAAATATTCTAGACCTAGGGTATTTTGAAAAATACTTATAAGATGGCAAAAATATTTATCTTTCTAAAAGCAGAGTATGAAGTTAGGTTGACCATTGAAATTTTTTGCTAGGATCTGTTAAAGCGCCACCTACCTTGAAAACAAAGAACAGAACATGGCAATATAGAAATGAGCCCCTGATAGCAAAGATCAATATATAGTCCCTTCAATTATTCTCATTATTTTTCTAATAACTTTGACAAAACAAGCCATTATTGTGCTATTAAATATCACTATTCATTTTATGTCTAATGTGATCTGCATCTCGTTATTATCATGTATAATAAGGGGGAGTAGGAAATTATCAAGCACTACTTTCGTATGCCCTGGTCCCACATATCAAATAGTAGACTCAGGTCTAATAGAGATCAAATATAGACCTAAATGCAACTTTATGCCAATTATAGTCATCTATGATATTACCCTAATTAAGTGCAGGTGTTTAAACAAGCATGCATGCTTACCTATATACCATAGTGCCACCTATTGGCTCCCCTGGTCTTACCAGATTAGAGTACCATTCAGGGCATTTTGGTGCCACACAATAAGTGATGATTAAAACTAGTATTTCATTTTATATTGACTTCAAACTTTCAGAATCAAATTGTAAAGTAGGGATGCACATGTATAAATTTTAAATAACTACGCAAAAGAATTTTTTAACGCCAAAAAAAATCAAAAACTTTTTAAGAAATCATGAAAAAATGCTATTTTGTGCTGTAAAATGTTGTTTTGAGTCGATATTATAGGATAAAGAGTACCAAATGATACTTTATTATGCAAATTATTTAAATTTGAATGTTACTTTCTGATTTCATGCATAATTTATGAAATATTAAAAATAGAGATCCCTCTAAGAGCAATATATTAGGATGTTACACAGAAAACAGAGAGTCTGAGAGCATGCATTTTGCCTAATTGATGAGCATGAAGTTCACAATGGACATTTTATACAGTTTTTTCTTATACATCTTCACATTGTAAACACTCTCTGCTGTGTATATTTATTATATAAAATACACCTATTGACTTGTGCAGCATGTGGTCCAGGTGCCAATAGAGCATGCACTTCAATATAGAGGTTTATAGGGGTTGTTGGCATTGTCATACATTATATCAGGCAAAAAGGGACCTGATATGGATTAAACTACACTGGATCTATTTCCTATTTACATAAATTTACTAAATTAATTGACAAATCACTGCTCAAAAGATTCACAGTTGAAAGTTAAACTCCATGCTGTTTGCCTATTAGAGATCAAATATAGACCTAAATGCAACTTTATGCCAATTATAGTCATCTATGATATTACCCTAATTAAGTGCAGGTGTTTAAACAAGCATGCATGCTTACCTATATACCATAGTGCCACCTATTGGCTCCCCTGGTCTTACCAGATTAGAGTACCATTCAGGGCATTTTGGTGCCACACAATAAGTGATGATTAAAACTAGTATTTCATTTTATATTGACTTCAAACTTTCAGAATCAAATTGTAAAGTAGGGATGCACATGTATAAATTTTAAATAACTACGCAAAAGAATTTTTTAACGCCAAAAAAAATCAAAAACTTTTTAAGAAATCATGAAAAAATGCTATTTTGTGCTGTAAAATGTTGTTTTGAGTCGATATTATAGGATAAAGAGTACCAAATGATACTTTATTATGCAAATTATTTAAATTTGAATGTTACTTTCTGATTTCATGCATAATTTATGAAATATTAAAAATAGAGATCCCTCTAAGAGCAATATATTAGGATGTTACACAGAAAACAGAGAGTCTGAGAGCATGCATTTTGCCTAATTGATGAGCATGAAGTTCACAATGGACATTTTATACAGTTTTTTCTTATACATCTTCACATTGTAAACACTCTCTGCTGTGTATATTTATTATATAAAATACACCTATTGACTTGTGCAGCATGTGGTCCAGGTGCCAATAGAGCATGCACTTCAATATAGAGGTTTATAGGGGTTGTTGGCATTGTCATACATTATATCAGGCAAAAAGGGACCTGATATGGATTAAACTACACTGGATCTATTTCCTATTTACATAAATTTACTAAATTAATTGACAAATCACTGCTCAAAAGATTCACAGTTGAAAGTTAAACTCCATGCTGTTTGCCTATTAGAGATCAAATATAGACCTAAATGCAACTTTATGCCAATTATAGTCATCTATGATATTACCCTAATTAAGTGCAGGTGTTTAAACAAGCATGCATGCTTACCTATATACCATAGTGCCACCTATTGGCTCCCCTGGTCTTACCAGATTAGAGTACCATTCAGGGCATTTTGGTGCCACACAATAAGTGATGATTAAAACTAGTATTTCATTTTATATTGACTTCAAACTTTCAGAATCAAATTGTAAAGTAGGGATGCACATGTATAAATTTTAAATAACTACGCAAAAGAATTTTTTAACGCCAAAAAAAATCAAAAACTTTTTAAGAAATCATGAAAAAATGCTATTTTGTGCTGTAAAATGTTGTTTTGAGTCGATATTATAGGATAAAGAGTACCAAATGATACTTTATTATGCAAATTATTTAAATTTGAATGTTACTTTCTGATTTCATGCATAATTTATGAAATATTAAAAATAGAGATCCCTCTAAGAGCAATATATTAGGATGTTACACAGAAAACAGAGAGTCTGAGAGCATGCATTTTGCCTAATTGATGAGCATGAAGTTCACAATGGACATTTTATACAGTTTTTTCTTATACATCTTCACATTGTAAACACTCTCTGCTGTGTATATTTATTATATAAAATACACCTATTGACTTGTGCAGCATGTGGTCCAGGTGCCAATAGAGCATGCACTTCAATATAGAGGTTTATAGGGGTTGTTGGCATTGTCATACATTATATCAGGCAAAAAGGGACCTGATATGGATTAAACTACACTGGATCTATTTCCTATTTACATAAATTTACTAAATTAATTGACAAATCACTGCTCAAAAGATTCACAGTTGAAAGTTAAACTCCATGCTGTTTGCCTATTAGGCCTCGGACCACTATTACAATGTCCCATTGAAAACCATAGTAAATGCCTCACCTTCAAAAATTCATAGAAAATATTCTAGACCTAGGGTATTTTGAAAAATACTTATAAGATGGCAAAAATATTTATCTTTCTAAAAGCAGAGTATGAAGTTAGGTTGACCATTGAAATTTTTTGCTAGGATCTGTTAAAGCGCCACCTACCTTGAAAACAAAGAACAGAACATGGCAATATAGAAATGAGCCCCTGATAGCAAAGATCAATATATAGTCCCTTCAATTATTCTCATTATTTTTCTAATAACTTTGACAAAACAAGCCATTATTGTGCTATTAAATATCACTATTCATTTTATGTCTAATGTGATCTGCATCTCGTTATTATCATGTATAATAAGGGGGAGTAGGAAATTATCAAGCACTACTTTCGTATGCCCTGGTCCCACATATCAAATAGTAGACTCAGGTCTAATAGAGATCAAATATAGACCTAAATGCAACTTTATGCCAATTATAGTCATCTATGATATTACCCTAATTAAGTGCAGGTGTTTAAACAAGCATGCATGCTTACCTATATACCATAGTGCCACCTATTGGCTCCCCTGGTCTTACCAGATTAGAGTACCATTCAGGGCATTTTGGTGCCACACAATAAGTGATGATTAAAACTAGTATTTCATTTTATATTGACTTCAAACTTTCAGAATCAAATTGTAAAGTAGGGATGCACATGTATAAATTTTAAATAACTACGCAAAAGAATTTTTTAACGCCAAAAAAAATCAAAAACTTTTTAAGAAATCATGAAAAAATGCTATTTTGTGCTGTAAAATGTTGTTTTGAGTCGATATTATAGGATAAAGAGTACCAAATGATACTTTATTATGCAAATTATTTAAATTTGAATGTTACTTTCTGATTTCATGCATAATTTATGAAATATTAAAAATAGAGATCCCTCTAAGAGCAATATATTAGGATGTTACACAGAAAACAGAGAGTCTGAGAGCATGCATTTTGCCTAATTGATGAGCATGAAGTTCACAATGGACATTTTATACAGTTTTTTCTTATACATCTTCACATTGTAAACACTCTCTGCTGTGTATATTTATTATATAAAATACACCTATTGACTTGTGCAGCATGTGGTCCAGGTGCCAATAGAGCATGCACTTCAATATAGAGGTTTATAGGGGTTGTTGGCATTGTCATACATTATATCAGGCAAAAAGGGACCTGATATGGATTAAACTACACTGGATCTATTTCCTATTTACATAAATTTACTAAATTAATTGACAAATCACTGCTCAAAAGATTCACAGTTGAAAGTTAAACTCCATGCTGTTTGCCTATTAGAGATCAAATATAGACCTAAATGCAACTTTATGCCAATTATAGTCATCTATGATATTACCCTAATTAAGTGCAGGTGTTTAAACAAGCATGCATGCTTACCTATATACCATAGTGCCACCTATTGGCTCCCCTGGTCTTACCAGATTAGAGTACCATTCAGGGCATTTTGGTGCCACACAATAAGTGATGATTAAAACTAGTATTTCATTTTATATTGACTTCAAACTTTCAGAATCAAATTGTAAAGTAGGGATGCACATGTATAAATTTTAAATAACTACGCAAAAGAATTTTTTAACGCCAAAAAAAATCAAAAACTTTTTAAGAAATCATGAAAAAATGCTATTTTGTGCTGTAAAATGTTGTTTTGAGTCGATATTATAGGATAAAGAGTACCAAATGATACTTTATTATGCAAATTATTTAAATTTGAATGTTACTTTCTGATTTCATGCATAATTTATGAAATATTAAAAATAGAGATCCCTCTAAGAGCAATATATTAGGATGTTACACAGAAAACAGAGAGTCTGAGAGCATGCATTTTGCCTAATTGATGAGCATGAAGTTCACAATGGACATTTTATACAGTTTTTTCTTATACATCTTCACATTGTAAACACTCTCTGCTGTGTATATTTATTATATAAAATACACCTATTGACTTGTGCAGCATGTGGTCCAGGTGCCAATAGAGCATGCACTTCAATATAGAGGTTTATAGGGGTTGTTGGCATTGTCATACATTATATCAGGCAAAAAGGGACCTGATATGGATTAAACTACACTGGATCTATTTCCTATTTACATAAATTTACTAAATTAATTGACAAATCACTGCTCAAAAGATTCACAGTTGAAAGTTAAACTCCATGCTGTTTGCCTATTAGAGATCAAATATAGACCTAAATGCAACTTTATGCCAATTATAGTCATCTATGATATTACCCTAATTAAGTGCAGGTGTTTAAACAAGCATGCATGCTTACCTATATACCATAGTGCCACCTATTGGCTCCCCTGGTCTTACCAGATTAGAGTACCATTCAGGGCATTTTGGTGCCACACAATAAGTGATGATTAAAACTAGTATTTCATTTTATATTGACTTCAAACTTTCAGAATCAAATTGTAAAGTAGGGATGCACATGTATAAATTTTAAATAACTACGCAAAAGAATTTTTTAACGCCAAAAAAAATCAAAAACTTTTTAAGAAATCATGAAAAAATGCTATTTTGTGCTGTAAAATGTTGTTTTGAGTCGATATTATAGGATAAAGAGTACCAAATGATACTTTATTATGCAAATTATTTAAATTTGAATGTTACTTTCTGATTTCATGCATAATTTATGAAATATTAAAAATAGAGATCCCTCTAAGAGCAATATATTAGGATGTTACACAGAAAACAGAGAGTCTGAGAGCATGCATTTTGCCTAATTGATGAGCATGAAGTTCACAATGGACATTTTATACAGTTTTTTCTTATACATCTTCACATTGTAAACACTCTCTGCTGTGTATATTTATTATATAAAATACACCTATTGACTTGTGCAGCATGTGGTCCAGGTGCCAATAGAGCATGCACTTCAATATAGAGGTTTATAGGGGTTGTTGGCATTGTCATACATTATATCAGGCAAAAAGGGACCTGATATGGATTAAACTACACTGGATCTATTTCCTATTTACATAAATTTACTAAATTAATTGACAAATCACTGCTCAAAAGATTCACAGTTGAAAGTTAAACTCCATGCTGTTTGCCTATTAGGCCTCGGACCACTATTACAATGTCCCATTGAAAACCATAGTAAATGCCTCACCTTCAAAAATTCATAGAAAATATTCTAGACCTAGGGTATTTTGAAAAATACTTATAAGATGGCAAAAATATTTATCTTTCTAAAAGCAGAGTATGAAGTTAGGTTGACCATTGAAATTTTTTGCTAGGATCTGTTAAAGCGCCACCTACCTTGAAAACAAAGAACAGAACATGGCAATATAGAAATGAGCCCCTGATAGCAAAGATCAATATATAGTCCCTTCAATTATTCTCATTATTTTTCTAATAACTTTGACAAAACAAGCCATTATTGTGCTATTAAATATCACTATTCATTTTATGTCTAATGTGATCTGCATCTCGTTATTATCATGTATAATAAGGGGGAGTAGGAAATTATCAAGCACTACTTTCGTATGCCCTGGTCCCACATATCAAATAGTAGACTCAGGTCTAATAGAGATCAAATATAGACCTAAATGCAACTTTATGCCAATTATAGTCATCTATGATATTACCCTAATTAAGTGCAGGTGTTTAAACAAGCATGCATGCTTACCTATATACCATAGTGCCACCTATTGGCTCCCCTGGTCTTACCAGATTAGAGTACCATTCAGGGCATTTTGGTGCCACACAATAAGTGATGATTAAAACTAGTATTTCATTTTATATTGACTTCAAACTTTCAGAATCAAATTGTAAAGTAGGGATGCACATGTATAAATTTTAAATAACTACGCAAAAGAATTTTTTATCGCCAAAAAAAATCAAAAACTTTTTAAGAAATCATGAAAAAATGCTATTTTGTGCTGTAAAATGTTGTTTTGAGTCGATATTATAGGATAAAGAGTACCAAATGATACTTTATTATGCAAATTATTTAAATTTGAATGTTACTTTCTGATTTCATGCATAATTTATGAAATATTAAAAATAGAGATCCCTCTAAGAGCAATATATTAGGATGTTACACAGAAAACAGAGAGTCTGAGAGCATGCATTTTGCCTAATTGATGAGCATGAAGTTCACAATGGACATTTTATACAGTTTTTTCTTATACATCTTCACATTGTAAACACTCTCTGCTGTGTATATTTATTATATAAAATACACCTATTGACTTGTGCAGCATGTGGTCCAGGTGCCAATAGAGCATGCACTTCAATATAGAGGTTTATAGGGGTTGTTGGCATTGTCATACATTATATCAGGCAAAAAGGGACCTGATATGGATTAAACTACACTGGATCTATTTCCTATTTACATAAATTTACTAAATTAATTGACAAATCACTGCTCAAAAGATTCACAGTTGAAAGTTAAACTCCATGCTGTTTGCCTATTAGAGATCAAATATAGACCTAAATGCAACTTTATGCCAATTATAGTCATCTATGATATTACCCTAATTAAGTGCAGGTGTTTAAACAAGCATGCATGCTTACCTATATACCATAGTGCCACCTATTGGCTCCCCTGGTCTTACCAGATTAGAGTACCATTCAGGGCATTTTGGTGCCACACAATAAGTGATGATTAAAACTAGTATTTCATTTTATATTGACTTCAAACTTTCAGAATCAAATTGTAAAGTAGGGATGCACATGTATAAATTTTAAATAACTACGCAAAAGAATTTTTTAACGCCAAAAAAAATCAAAAACTTTTTAAGAAATCATGAAAAAATGCTATTTTGTGCTGTAAAATGTTGTTTTGAGTCGATATTATAGGATAAAGAGTACCAAATGATACTTTATTATGCAAATTATTTAAATTTGAATGTTACTTTCTGATTTCATGCATAATTTATGAAATATTAAAAATAGAGATCCCTCTAAGAGCAATATATTAGGATGTTACACAGAAAACAGAGAGTCTGAGAGCATGCATTTTGCCTAATTGATGAGCATGAAGTTCACAATGGACATTTTATACAGTTTTTTCTTATACATCTTCACATTGTAAACACTCTCTGCTGTGTATATTTATTATATAAAATACACCTATTGACTTGTGCAGCATGTGGTCCAGGTGCCAATAGAGCATGCACTTCAATATAGAGGTTTATAGGGGTTGTTGGCATTGTCATACATTATATCAGGCAAAAAGGGACCTGATATGGATTAAACTACACTGGATCTATTTCCTATTTACATAAATTTACTAAATTAATTGACAAATCACTGCTCAAAAGATTCACAGTTGAAAGTTAAACTCCATGCTGTTTGCCTATTAGAGATCAAATATAGACCTAAATGCAACTTTATGCCAATTATAGTCATCTATGATATTACCCTAATTAAGTGCAGGTGTTTAAACAAGCATGCATGCTTACCTATATACCATAGTGCCACCTATTGGCTCCCCTGGTCTTACCAGATTAGAGTACCATTCAGGGCATTTTGGTGCCACACAATAAGTGATGATTAAAACTAGTATTTCATTTTATATTGACTTCAAACTTTCAGAATCAAATTGTAAAGTAGGGATGCACATGTATAAATTTTAAATAACTACGCAAAAGAATTTTTTAACGCCAAAAAAAATCAAAAACTTTTTAAGAAATCATGAAAAAATGCTATTTTGTGCTGTAAAATGTTGTTTTGAGTCGATATTATAGGATAAAGAGTACCAAATGATACTTTATTATGCAAATTATTTAAATTTGAATGTTACTTTCTGATTTCATGCATAATTTATGAAATATTAAAAATAGAGATCCCTCTAAGAGCAATATATTAGGATGTTACACAGAAAACAGAGAGTCTGAGAGCATGCATTTTGCCTAATTGATGAGCATGAAGTTCACAATGGACATTTTATACAGTTTTTTCTTATACATCTTCACATTGTAAACACTCTCTGCTGTGTATATTTATTATATAAAATACACCTATTGACTTGTGCAGCATGTGGTCCAGGTGCCAATAGAGCATGCACTTCAATATAGAGGTTTATAGGGGTTGTTGGCATTGTCATACATTATATCAGGCAAAAAGGGACCTGATATGGATTAAACTACACTGGATCTATTTCCTATTTACATAAATTTACTAAATTAATTGACAAATCACTGCTCAAAAGATTCACAGTTGAAAGTTAAACTCCATGCTGTTTGCCTATTAGGCCTCGGACCACTATTACAATGTCCCATTGAAAACCATAGTAAATGCCTCACCTTCAAAAATTCATAGAAAATATTCTAGACCTAGGGTATTTTGAAAAATACTTATAAGATGGCAAAAATATTTATCTTTCTAAAAGCAGAGTATGAAGTTAGGTTGACCATTGAAATTTTTTGCTAGGATCTGTTAAAGCGCCACCTACCTTGAAAACAAAGAACAGAACATGGCAATATAGAAATGAGCCCCTGATAGCAAAGATCAATATATAGTCCCTTCAATTATTCTCATTATTTTTCTAATAACTTTGACAAAACAAGCCATTATTGTGCTATTAAATATCACTATTCATTTTATGTCTAATGTGATCTGCATCTCGTTATTATCATGTATAATAAGGGGGAGTAGGAAATTATCAAGCACTACTTTCGTATGCCCTGGTCCCACATATCAAATAGTAGACTCAGGTCTAATAGAGATCAAATATAGACCTAAATGCAACTTTATGCCAATTATAGTCATCTATGATATTACCCTAATTAAGTGCAGGTGTTTAAACAAGCATGCATGCTTACCTATATACCATAGTGCCACCTATTGGCTCCCCTGGTCTTACCAGATTAGAGTACCATTCAGGGCATTTTGGTGCCACACAATAAGTGATGATTAAAACTAGTATTTCATTTTATATTGACTTCAAACTTTCAGAATCAAATTGTAAAGTAGGGATGCACATGTATAAATTTTAAATAACTACGCAAAAGAATTTTTTAACGCCAAAAAAAATCAAAAACTTTTTAAGAAATCATGAAAAAATGCTATTTTGTGCTGTAAAATGTTGTTTTGAGTCGATATTATAGGATAAAGAGTACCAAATGATACTTTATTATGCAAATTATTTAAATTTGAATGTTACTTTCTGATTTCATGCATAATTTATGAAATATTAAAAATAGAGATCCCTCTAAGAGCAATATATTAGGATGTTACACAGAAAACAGAGAGTCTGAGAGCATGCATTTTGCCTAATTGATGAGCATGAAGTTCACAATGGACATTTTATACAGTTTTTTCTTATACATCTTCACATTGTAAACACTCTCTGCTGTGTATATTTATTATATAAAATACACCTATTGACTTGTGCAGCATGTGGTCCAGGTGCCAATAGAGCATGCACTTCAATATAGAGGTTTATAGGGGTTGTTGGCATTGTCATACATTATATCAGGCAAAAAGGGACCTGATATGGATTAAACTACACTGGATCTATTTCCTATTTACATAAATTTACTAAATTAATTGACAAATCACTGCTCAAAAGATTCACAGTTGAAAGTTAAACTCCATGCTGTTTGCCTATTAGGCCTCGGACCACTATTACAATGTCCCATTGAAAACCATAGTAAATGCCTCACCTTCAAAAATTCATAGAAAATATTCTAGACCTAGGGTATTTTGAAAAATACTTATAAGATGGCAAAAATATTTATCTTTCTAAAAGCAGAGTATGAAGTTAGGTTGACCATTGAAATTTTTTGCTAGGATCTGTTAAAGCGCCACCTACCTTGAAAACAAAGAACAGAACATGGCAATATAGAAATGAGCCCCTGATAGCAAAGATCAATATATAGTCCCTTCAATTATTCTCATTATTTTTCTAATAACTTTGACAAAACAAGCCATTATTGTGCTATTAAATATCACTATTCATTTTATGTCTAATGTGATCTGCATCTCGTTATTATCATGTATAATAAGGGGGAGTAGGAAATTATCAAGCACTACTTTCGTATGCCCTGGTCCCACATATCAAATAGTAGACTCAGGTCTAATAGAGATCAAATATAGACCTAAATGCAACTTTATGCCAATTATAGTCATCTATGATATTACCCTAATTAAGTGCAGGTGTTTAAACAAGCATGCATGCTTACCTATATACCATAGTGCCACCTATTGGCTCCCCTGGTCTTACCAGATTAGAGTACCATTCAGGGCATTTTGGTGCCACACAATAAGTGATGATTAAAACTAGTATTTCATTTTATATTGACTTCAAACTTTCAGAATCAAATTGTAAAGTAGGGATGCACATGTATAAATTTTAAATAACTACGCAAAAGAATTTTTTAACGCCAAAAAAAATCAAAAACTTTTTAAGAAATCATGAAAAAATGCTATTTTGTGCTGTAAAATGTTGTTTTGAGTCGATATTATAGGATAAAGAGTACCAAATGATACTTTATTATGCAAATTATTTAAATTTGAATGTTACTTTCTGATTTCATGCATAATTTATGAAATATTAAAAATAGAGATCCCTCTAAGAGCAATATATTAGGATGTTACACAGAAAACAGAGAGTCTGAGAGCATGCATTTTGCCTAATTGATGAGCATGAAGTTCACAATGGACATTTTATACAGTTTTTTCTTATACATCTTCACATTGTAAACACTCTCTGCTGTGTATATTTATTATATAAAATACACCTATTGACTTGTGCAGCATGTGGTCCAGGTGCCAATAGAGCATGCACTTCAATATAGAGGTTTATAGGGGTTGTTGGCATTGTCATACATTATATCAGGCAAAAAGGGACCTGATATGGATTAAACTACACTGGATCTATTTCCTATTTACATAAATTTAGTAAATTAATTGACAAATCACTGCTCAAAAGATTCACAGTTGAAAGTTAAACTCCATGCTGTTTGCCTATTAGAGATCAAATATAGACCTAAATGCAACTTTATGCCAATTATAGTCATCTATGATATTACCCTAATTAAGTGCAGGTGTTTAAACAAGCATGCATGCTTACCTATATACCATAGTGCCACCTATTGGCTCCCCTGGTCTTACCAGATTAGAGTACCATTCAGGGCATTTTGGTGCCACACAATAAGTGATGATTAAAACTAGTATTTCATTTTATATTGACTTCAAACTTTCAGAATCAAATTGTAAAGTAGGGATGCACATGTATAAATTTTAAATAACTACGCAAAAGAATTTTTTAACGCAAAAAAAAAATCAAAAACTTTTTAAGAAATCATGAAAAAATGCTATTTTGTGCTGTAAAATGTTGTTTTGAGTCGATATTATAGGATAAAGAGTACCAAATGATACTTTATTATGCAAATTATTTAAATTTGAATGTTACTTTCTGATTTCATGCATAATTTATGAAATATTAAAAATAGAGATCCCTCTAAGAGCAATATATTAGGATGTTACACAGAAAACAGAGAGTCTGAGAGCATGCATTTTGCCTAATTGATGAGCATGAAGTTCACAATGGACATTTTATACAGTTTTTTCTTATACATCTTCACATTGTAAACACTCTCTGCTGTGTATATTTATTATATAAAATACACCTATTGACTTGTGCAGCATGTGGTCCAGGTGCCAATAGAGCATGCACTTCAATATAGAGGTTTATAGGGGTTGTTGGCATTGTCATACATTATATCAGGCAAAAAGGGACCTGATATGGATTAAACTACACTGGATCTATTTCCTATTTACATAAATTTACTAAATTAATTGACAAATCACTGCTCAAAAGATTCACAGTTGAAAGTTAAACTCCATGCTGTTTGCCTATTAGGCCTCGGACCACTATTACAATGTCCCATTGAAAACCATAGTAAATGCCTCACCTTCAAAAATTCATAGAAAATATTCTAGACCTAGGGTATTTTGAAAAATACTTATAAGATGGCAAAAATATTTATCTTTCTAAAAGCAGAGTATGAAGTTAGGTTGACCATTGAAATTTTTTGCTAGGATCTGTTAAAGCGCCACCTACCTTGAAAACAAAGAACAGAACATGGCAATATAGAAATGAGCCCCTGATAGCAAAGATCAATATATAGTCCCTTCAATTATTCTCATTATTTTTCTAATAACTTTGACAAAACAAGCCATTATTGTGCTATTAAATATCACTATTCATTTTATGTCTAATGTGATCTGCATCTCGTTATTATCATGTATAATAAGGGGGAGTAGGAAATTATCAAGCACTACTTTCGTATGCCCTGGTCCCACATATCAAATAGTAGACTCAGGTCTAATAGAGATCAAATATAGACCTAAATGCAACTTTATGCCAATTATAGTCATCTATGATATTACCCTAATTAAGTGCAGGTGTTTAAACAAGCATGCATGCTTACCTATATACCATAGTGCCACCTATTGGCTCCCCTGGTCTTACCAGATTAGAGTACCATTCAGGGCATTTTGGTGCCACACAATAAGTGATGATTAAAACTAGTATTTCATTTTATATTGACTTCAAACTTTCAGAATCAAATTGTAAAGTAGGGATGCACATGTATAAATTTTAAATAACTACGCAAAAGAATTTTTTAACGCCAAAAAAAATCAAAAACTTTTTAAGAAATCATGAAAAAATGCTATTTTGTGCTGTAAAATGTTGTTTTGAGTCGATATTATAGGATAAAGAGTACCAAATGATACTTTATTATGCAAATTATTTAAATTTGAATGTTACTTTCTGATTTCATGCATAATTTATGAAATATTAAAAATAGAGATCCCTCTAAGAGCAATATATTAGGATGTTACACAGAAAACAGAGAGTCTGAGAGCATGCATTTTGCCTAATTGATGAGCATGAAGTTCACAATGGACATTTTATACAGTTTTTTCTTATACATCTTCACATTGTAAACACTCTCTGCTGTGTATATTTATTATATAAAATACACCTATTGACTTGTGCAGCATGTGGTCCAGGTGCCAATAGAGCATGCACTTCAATATAGAGGTTTATAGGGGTTGTTGGCATTGTCATACATTATATCAGGCAAAAAGGGACCTGATATGGATTAAACTACACTGGATCTATTTCCTATTTACATAAATTTACTAAATTAATTGACAAATCACTGCTCAAAAGATTCACAGTTGAAAGTTAAACTCCATGCTGTTTGCCTATTAGAGATCAAATATAGACCTAAATGCAACTTTATGCCAATTATAGTCATCTATGATATTACCCTAATTAAGTGCAGGTGTTTAAACAAGCATGCATGCTTACCTATATACCATAGTGCCACCTATTGGCTCCCCTGGTCTTACCAGATTAGAGTACCATTCAGGGCATTTTGGTGCCACACAATAAGTGATGATTAAAACTAGTATTTCATTTTATATTGACTTCAAACTTTCAGAATCAAATTGTAAAGTAGGGATGCACATGTATAAATTTTAAATAACTACGCAAAAGAATTTTTTAACGCCAAAAAAAATCAAAAACTTTTTAAGAAATCATGAAAAAATGCTATTTTGTGCTGTAAAATGTTGTTTTGAGTCGATATTATAGGATAAAGAGTACCAAATGATACTTTATTATGCAAATTATTTAAATTTGAATGTTACTTTCTGATTTCATGCATAATTTATGAAATATTAAAAATAGAGATCCCTCTAAGAGCAATATATTAGGATGTTACACAGAAAACAGAGAGTCTGAGAGCATGCATTTTGCCTAATTGATGAGCATGAAGTTCACAATGGACATTTTATACAGTTTTTTCTTATACATCTTCACATTGTA
Organism: Amphiduros pacificus; assembly: GCA_949316495.1. Classification (NCBI taxonomy): domain Eukaryota; kingdom Metazoa; phylum Annelida; class Polychaeta; order Phyllodocida; family Hesionidae; genus Amphiduros; species Amphiduros pacificus. The sequence continues at coordinate 40,543,672 of OX439003.1, read as the reverse complement.
AACACTCTCTGCTGTGTATATTTATTATATAAAATACACCTATTGACTTGTGCAGCATGTGGTCCAGGTGCCAATAGAGCATGCACTTCAATATAGAGGTTTATAGGGGTTGTTGGCATTGTCATACATTATATCAGGCAAAAAGGGACCTGATATGGATTAAACTACACTGGATCTATTTCCTATTTACATAAATTTACTAAATTAATTGACAAATCACTGCTCAAAAGATTCACAGTTGAAAGTTAAACTCCATGCTGTTTGCCTATTAGAGATCAAATATAGACCTAAATGCAACTTTATGCCAATTATAGTCATCTATGATATTACCCTAATTAAGTGCAGGTGTTTAAACAAGCATGCATGCTTACCTATATACCATAGTGCCACCTATTGGCTCCCCTGGTCTTACCAGATTAGAGTACCATTCAGGGCATTTTGGTGCCACACAATAAGTGATGATTAAAACTAGTATTTCATTTTATATTGACTTCAAACTTTCAGAATCAAATTGTAAAGTAGGGATGCACATGTATAAATTTTAAATAACTACGCAAAAGAATTTTTTAACGCCAAAAAAAATCAAAAACTTTTTAAGAAATCATGAAAAAATGCTATTTTGTGCTGTAAAATGTTGTTTTGAGTCGATATTATAGGATAAAGAGTACCAAATGATACTTTATTATGCAAATTATTTAAATTTGAATGTTACTTTCTGATTTCATGCATAATTTATGAAATATTAAAAATAGAGATCCCTCTAAGAGCAATATATTAGGATGTTACACAGAAAACAGAGAGTCTGAGAGCATGCATTTTGCCTAATTGATGAGCATGAAGTTCACAATGGACATTTTATACAGTTTTTTCTTATACATCTTCACATTGTAAACACTCTCTGCTGTGTATATTTATTATATAAAATACACCTATTGACTTGTGCAGCATGTGGTCCAGGTGCCAATAGAGCATGCACTTCAATATAGAGGTTTATAGGGGTTGTTGGCATTGTCATACATTATATCAGGCAAAAAGGGACCTGATATGGATTAAACTACACTGGATCTATTTCCTATTTACATAAATTTACTAAATTAATTGACAAATCACTGCTCAAAAGATTCACAGTTGAAAGTTAAACTCCATGCTGTTTGCCTATTAGGCCTCGGACCACTATTACAATGTCCCATTGAAAACCATAGTAAATGCCTCACCTTCAAAAATTCATAGAAAATATTCTAGACCTAGGGTATTTTGAAAAATACTTATAAGATGGCAAAAATATTTATCTTTCTAAAAGCAGAGTATGAAGTTAGGTTGACCATTGAAATTTTTTGCTAGGATCTGTTAAAGCGCCACCTACCTTGAAAACAAAGAACAGAACATGGCAATATAGAAATGAGCCCCTGATAGCAAAGATCAATATATAGTCCCTTCAATTATTCTCATTATTTTTCTAATAACTTTGACAAAACAAGCCATTATTGTGCTATTAAATATCACTATTCATTTTATGTCTAATGTGATCTGCATCTCGTTATTATCATGTATAATAAGGGGGAGTAGGAAATTATCAAGCACTACTTTCGTATGCCCTGGTCCCACATATCAAATAGTAGACTCAGGTCTAATAGAGATCAAATATAGACCTAAATGCAACTTTATGCCAATTATAGTCATCTATGATATTACCCTAATTAAGTGCAGGTGTTTAAACAAGCATGCATGCTTACCTATATACCATAGTGCCACCTATTGGCTCCCCTGGTCTTACCAGATTAGAGTACCATTCAGGGCATTTTGGTGCCACACAATAAGTGATGATTAAAACTAGTATTTCATTTTATATTGACTTCAAACTTTCAGAATCAAATTGTAAAGTAGGGATGCACATGTATAAATTTTAAATAACTACGCAAAAGAATTTTTTAACGCCAAAAAAAATCAAAAACATTTTAAGAAATCATGAAAAAATGCTATTTTGTGCTGTAAAATGTTGTTTTGAGTCGATATTATAGGATAAAGAGTACCAAATGATACTTTATTATGCAAATTATTTAAATTTGAATGTTACTTTCTGATTTCATGCATAATTTATGAAATATTAAAAATAGAGATCCCTCTAAGAGCAATATATTAGGATGTTACACAGAAAACAGAGAGTCTGAGAGCATGCATTTTGCCTAATTGATGAGCATGAAGTTCACAATGGACATTTTATACAGTTTTTTCTTATACATCTTCACATTGTAAACACTCTCTGCTGTGTATATTTATTATATAAAATACACCTATTGACTTGTGCAGCATGTGGTCCAGGTGCCAATAGAGCATGCACTTCAATATAGAGGTTTATAGGGGTTGTTGGCATTGTCATACATTATATCAGGCAAAAAGGGACCTGATATGGATTAAACTACACTGGATCTATTTCCTATTTACATAAATTTACTAAATTAATTGACAAATCACTGCTCAAAAGATTCACAGTTGAAAGTTAAACTCCATGCTGTTTGCCTATTAGGCCTCGGACCACTATTACAATGTCCCATTGAAAACCATAGTAAATGCCTCACCTTCAAAAATTCATAGAAAATATTCTAGACCTAGGGTATTTTGAAAAATACTTATAAGATGGCAAAAATATTTATCTTTCTAAAAGCAGAGTATGAAGTTAGGTTGACCATTGAAATTTTTTGCTAGGATCTGTTAAAGCGCCACCTACCTTGAAAACAAAGAACAGAACATGGCAATATAGAAATGAGCCCCTGATAGCAAAGATCAATATATAGTCCCTTCAATTATTCTCATTATTTTTCTAATAACTTTGACAAAACAAGCCATTATTGTGCTATTAAATATCACTATTCATTTTATGTCTAATGTGATCTGCATCTCGTTATTATCATGTATAATAAGGGGGAGTAGGAAATTATCAAGCACTACTTTCGTATGCCCTGGTCCCACATATCAAATAGTAGACTCAGGTCTAATAGAGATCAAATATAGACCTAAATGCAACTTTATGCCAATTATAGTCATCTATGATATTACCCTAATTAAGTGCAGGTGTTTAAACAAGCATGCATGCTTACCTATATACCATAGTGCCACCTATTGGCTCCCCTGGTCTTACCAGATTAGAGTACCATTCAGGGCATTTTGGTGCCACACAATAAGTGATGATTAAAACTAGTATTTCATTTTATATTGACTTCAAACTTTCAGAATCAAATTGTAAAGTAGGGATGCACATGTATAAATTTTAAATAACTACGCAAAAGAATTTTTTAACGCCAAAAAAAATCAAAAACATTTTAAGAAATCATGAAAAAATGCTATTTTGTGCTGTAAAATGTTGTTTTGAGTCGATATTATAGGATAAAGAGTACCAAATGATACTTTATTATGCAAATTATTTAAATTTGAATGTTACTTTCTGATTTCATGCATAATTTATGAAATATTAAAAATAGAGATCCCTCTAAGAGCAATATATTAGGATGTTACACAGAAAACAGAGAGTCTGAGAGCATGCATTTTGCCTAATTGATGAGCATGAAGTTCACAATGGACATTTTATACAGTTTTTTCTTATACATCTTCACATTGTAAACACTCTCTGCTGTGTATATTTATTATATAAAATACACCTATTGACTTGTGCAGCATGTGGTCCAGGTGCCAATAGAGCATGCACTTCAATATAGAGGTTTATAGGGGTTGTTGGCATTGTCATACATTATATCAGGCAAAAAGGGACCTGATATGGATTAAACTACACTGGATCTATTTCCTATTTACATAAATTTACTAAATTAATTGACAAATCACTGCTCAAAAGATTCACAGTTGAAAGTTAAACTCCATGCTGTTTGCCTATTAGGCCTCGGACCACTATTACAATGTCCCATTGAAAACCATAGTAAATGCCTCACCTTCAAAAATTCATAGAAAATATTCTAGACCTAGGGTATTTTGAAAAATACTTATAAGATGGCAAAAATATTTATCTTTCTAAAAGCAGAGTATGAAGTTAGGTTGACCATTGAAATTTTTTGCTAGGATCTGTTAAAGCGCCACCTACCTTGAAAACAAAGAACAGAACATGGCAATATAGAAATGAGCCCCTGATAGCAAAGATCAATATATAGTCCCTTCAATTATTCTCATTATTTTTCTAATAACTTTGACAAAACAAGCCATTATTGTGCTATTAAATATCACTATTCATTTTATGTCTAATGTGATCTGCATCTCGTTATTATCATGTATAATAAGGGGGAGTAGGAAATTATCAAGCACTACTTTCGTATGCCCTGGTCCCACATATCAAATAGTAGACTCAGGTCTAATAGAGATCAAATATAGACCTAAATGCAACTTTATGCCAATTATAGTCATCTATGATATTACCCTAATTAAGTGCAGGTGTTTAAACAAGCATGCATGCTTACCTATATACCATAGTGCCACCTATTGGCTCCCCTGGTCTTACCAGATTAGAGTACCATTCAGGGCATTTTGGTGCCACACAATAAGTGATGATTAAAACTAGTATTTCATTTTATATTGACTTCAAACTTTCAGAATCAAATTGTAAAGTAGGGATGCACATGTATAAATTTTAAATAACTACGCAAAAGAATTTTTTAACGCCAAAAAAAATCAAAAACTTTTTAAGAAATCATGAAAAAATGCTATTTTGTGCTGTAAAATGTTGTTTTGAGTCGATATTATAGGATAAAGAGTACCAAATGATACTTTATTATGCAAATTATTTAAATTTGAATGTTACTTTCTGATTTCATGCATAATTTATGAAATATTAAAAATAGAGATCCCTCTAAGAGCAATATATTAGGATGTTACACAGAAAACAGAGAGTCTGAGAGCATGCATTTTGCCTAATTGATGAGCATGAAGTTCACAATGGACATTTTATACAGTTTTTTCTTATACATCTTCACATTGTAAACACTCTCTGCTGTGTATATTTATTATATAAAATACACCTATTGACTTGTGCAGCATGTGGTCCAGGTGCCAATAGAGCATGCACTTCAATATAGAGGTTTATAGGGGTTGTTGGCATTGTCATACATTATATCAGGCAAAAAGGGACCTGATATGGATTAAACTACACTGGATCTATTTCCTATTTACATAAATTTACTAAATTAATTGACAAATCACTGCTCAAAAGATTCACAGTTGAAAGTTAAACTCCATGCTGTTTGCCTATTAGAGATCAAATATAGACCTAAATGCAACTTTATGCCAATTATAGTCATCTATGATATTACCCTAATTAAGTGCAGGTGTTTAAACAAGCATGCATGCTTACCTATATACCATAGTGCCACCTATTGGCTCCCCTGGTCTTACCAGATTAGAGTACCATTCAGGGCATTTTGGTGCCACACAATAAGTGATGATTAAAACTAGTATTTCATTTTATATTGACTTCAAACTTTCAGAATCAAATTGTAAAGTAGGGATGCACATGTATAAATTTTAAATAACTACGCAAAAGAATTTTTTAACGCCAAAAAAAATCAAAAACTTTTTAAGAAATCATGAAAAAATGCTATTTTGTGCTGTAAAATGTTGTTTTGAGTCGATATTATAGGATAAAGAGTACCAAATGATACTTTATTATGCAAATTATTTAAATTTGAATGTTACTTTCTGATTTCATGCATAATTTATGAAATATTAAAAATAGAGATCCCTCTAAGAGCAATATATTAGGATGTTACACAGAAAACAGAGAGTCTGAGAGCATGCATTTTGCCTAATTGATGAGCATGAAGTTCACAATGGACATTTTATACAGTTTTTTCTTATACATCTTCACATTGTAAACACTCTCTGCTGTGTATATTTATTATATAAAATACACCTATTGACTTGTGCAGCATGTGGTCCAGGTGCCAATAGAGCATGCACTTCAATATAGAGGTTTATAGGGGTTGTTGGCATTGTCATACATTATATCAGGCAAAAAGGGACCTGATATGGATTAAACTACACTGGATCTATTTCCTATTTACATAAATTTACTAAATTAATTGACAAATCACTGCTCAAAAGATTCACAGTTGAAAGTTAAACTCCATGCTGTTTGCCTATTAGGCCTCGGACCACTATTACAATGTCCCATTGAAAACCATAGTAAATGCCTCACCTTCAAAAATTCATAGAAAATATTCTAGACCTAGGGTATTTTGAAAAATACTTATAAGATGGCAAAAATATTTATCTTTCTAAAAGCAGAGTATGAAGTTAGGTTGACCATTGAAATTTTTTGCTAGGATCTGTTAAAGCGCCACCTACCTTGAAAACAAAGAACAGAACATGGCAATATAGAAATGAGCCCCTGATAGCAAAGATCAATATATAGTCCCTTCAATTATTCTCATTATTTTTCTAATAACTTTGACAAAACAAGCCATTATTGTGCTATTAAATATCACTATTCATTTTATGTCTAATGTGATCTGCATCTCGTTATTATCATGTATAATAAGGGGGAGTAGGAAATTATCAAGCACTACTTTCGTATGCCCTGGTCCCACATATCAAATAGTAGACTCAGGTCTAATAGAGATCAAATATAGACCTAAATGCAACTTTATGCCAATTATAGTCATCTATGATATTACCCTAATTAAGTGCAGGTGTTTAAACAAGCATGCATGCTTACCTATATACCATAGTGCCACCTATTGGCTCCCCTGGTCTTACCAGATTAGAGTACCATTCAGGGCATTTTGGTGCCACACAATAAGTGATGATTAAAACTAGTATTTCATTTTATATTGACTTCAAACTTTCAGAATCAAATTGTAAAGTAGGGATGCACATGTATAAATTTTAAATAACTACGCAAAAGAATTTTTTAACGCCAAAAAAAATCAAAAACTTTTTAAGAAATCATGAAAAAATGCTATTTTGTGCTGTAAAATGTTGTTTTGAGTCGATATTATAGGATAAAGAGTACCAAATGATACTTTATTATGCAAATTATTTAAATTTGAATGTTACTTTCTGATTTCATGCATAATTTATGAAATATTAAAAATAGAGATCCCTCTAAGAGCAATATATTAGGATGTTACACAGAAAACAGAGAGTCTGAGAGCATGCATTTTGCCTAATTGATGAGCATGAAGTTCACAATGGACATTTTATACAGTTTTTTCTTATACATCTTCACATTGTAAACACTCTCTGCTGTGTATATTTATTATATAAAATACACCTATTGACTTGTGCAGCATGTGGTCCAGGTGCCAATAGAGCATGCACTTCAATATAGAGGTTTATAGGGGTTGTTGGCATTGTCATACATTATATCAGGCAAAAAGGGACCTGATATGGATTAAACTACACTGGATCTATTTCCTATTTACATAAATTTACTAAATTAATTGACAAATCACTGCTCAAAAGATTCACAGTTGAAAGTTAAACTCCATGCTGTTTGCCTATTAGAGATCAAATATAGACCTAAATGCAACTTTATGCCAATTATAGTCATCTATGATATTACCCTAATTAAGTGCAGGTGTTTAAACAAGCATGCATGCTTACCTATATACCATAGTGCCACCTATTGGCTCCCCTGGTCTTACCAGATTAGAGTACCATTCAGGGCATTTTGGTGCCACACAATAAGTGATGATTAAAACTAGTATTTCATTTTATATTGACTTCAAACTTTCAGAATCAAATTGTAAAGTAGGGATGCACATGTATAAATTTTAAATAACTACGCAAAAGAATTTTTTAACGCCAAAAAAAATCAAAAACTTTTTAAGAAATCATGAAAAAATGCTATTTTGTGCTGTAAAATGTTGTTTTGAGTCGATATTATAGGATAAAGAGTACCAAATGATACTTTATTATGCAAATTATTTAAATTTGAATGTTACTTTCTGATTTCATGCATAATTTATGAAATATTAAAAATAGAGATCCCTCTAAGAGCAATATATTAGGATGTTACACAGAAAACAGAGAGTCTGAGAGCATGCATTTTGCCTAATTGATGAGCATGAAGTTCACAATGGACATTTTATACAGTTTTTTCTTATACATCTTCACATTGTAAACACTCTCTGCTGTGTATATTTATTATATAAAATACACCTATTGACTTGTGCAGCATGTGGTCCAGGTGCCAATAGAGCATGCACTTCAATATAGAGGTTTATAGGGGTTGTTGGCATTGTCATACATTATATCAGGCAAAAAGGGACCTGATATGGATTAAACTACACTGGATCTATTTCCTATTTACATAAATTTACTAAATTAATTGACAAATCACTGCTCAAAAGATTCACAGTTGAAAGTTAAACTCCATGCTGTTTGCCTATTAGAGATCAAATATAGACCTAAATGCAACTTTATGCCAATTATAGTCATCTATGATATTACCCTAATTAAGTGCAGGTGTTTAAACAAGCATGCATGCTTACCTATATACCATAGTGCCACCTATTGGCTCCCCTGGTCTTACCAGATTAGAGTACCATTCAGGGCATTTTGGTGCCACACAATAAGTGATGATTAAAACTAGTATTTCATTTTATATTGACTTCAAACTTTCAGAATCAAATTGTAAAGTAGGGATGCACATGTATAAATTTTAAATAACTACGCAAAAGAATTTTTTAACGCCAAAAAAAATCAAAAACTTTTTAAGAAATCATGAAAAAATGCTATTTTGTGCTGTAAAATGTTGTTTTGAGTCGATATTATAGGATAAAGAGTACCAAATGATACTTTATTATGCAAATTATTTAAATTTGAATGTTACTTTCTGATTTCATGCATAATTTATGAAATATTAAAAATAGAGATCCCTCTAAGAGCAATATATTAGGATGTTACACAGAAAACAGAGAGTCTGAGAGCATGCATTTTGCCTAATTGATGAGCATGAAGTTCACAATGGACATTTTATACAGTTTTTTCTTATACATCTTCACATTGTAAACACTCTCTGCTGTGTATATTTATTATATAAAATACACCTATTGACTTGTGCAGCATGTGGTCCAGGTGCCAATAGAGCATGCACTTCAATATAGAGGTTTATAGGGGTTGTTGGCATTGTCATACATTATATCAGGCAAAAAGGGACCTGATATGGATTAAACTACACTGGATCTATTTCCTATTTACATAAATTTACTAAATTAATTGACAAATCACTGCTCAAAAGATTCACAGTTGAAAGTTAAACTCCATGCTGTTTTCCTATTAGAGATCAAATATAGACCTAAATGCAACTTTATGCCAATTATAGTCATCTATGATATTACCCTAATTAAGTGCAGGTGTTTAAACAAGCATGCATGCTTACCTATATACCATAGTGCCACCTATTGGCTCCCCTGGTCTTACCAGATTAGAGTACCATTCAGGGCATTTTGGTGCCACACAATAAGTGATGATTAAAACTAGTATTTCATTTTATATTGACTTCAAACTTTCAGAATCAAATTGTAAAGTAGGGATGCACATGTATAAATTTTAAATAACTACGCAAAAGAATTTTTTAACGCCAAAAAAAATCAAAAACTTTTTAAGAAATCATGAAAAAATGCTATTTTGTGCTGTAAAATGTTGTTTTGAGTCGATATTATAGGATAAAGAGTACCAAATGATACTTTATTATGCAAATTATTTAAATTTGAATGTTACTTTCTGATTTCATGCATAATTTATGAAATATTAAAAATAGAGATCCCTCTAAGAGCAATATATTAGGATGTTACACAGAAAACAGAGAGTCTGAGAGCATGCATTTTGCCTAATTGATGAGCATGAAGTTCACAATGGACATTTTATACAGTTTTTTCTTATACATCTTCACATTGTAAACACTCTCTGCTGTGTATATTTATTATATAAAATACACCTATTGACTTGTGCAGCATGTGGTCCAGGTGCCAATAGAGCATGCACTTCAATATAGAGGTTTATAGGGGTTGTTGGCATTGTCATACATTATATCAGGCAAAAAGGGACCTGATATGGATTAAACTACACTGGATCTATTTCCTATTTACATAAATTTACTAAATTAATTGACAAATCACTGCTCAAAAGATTCACAGTTGAAAGTTAAACTCCATGCTGTTTGCCTATTAGAGATCAAATATAGACCTAAATGCAACTTTATGCCAATTATAGTCATCTATGATATTACCCTAATTAAGTGCAGGTGTTTAAACAAGCATGCATGCTTACCTATATACCATAGTGCCACCTATTGGCTCCCCTGGTCTTACCAGATTAGAGTACCATTCAGGGCATTTTGGTGCCACACAATAAGTGATGATTAAAACTAGTATTTCATTTTATATTGACTTCAAACTTTCAGAATCAAATTGTAAAGTAGGGATGCACATGTATAAATTTTAAATAACTACGCAAAAGAATTTTTTAACGCCAAAAAAAATCAAAAACTTTTTAAGAAATCATGAAAAAATGCTATTTTGTGCTGTAAAATGTTGTTTTGAGTCGATATTATAGGATAAAGAGTACCAAATGATACTTTATTATGCAAATTATTTAAATTTGAATGTTACTTTCTGATTTCATGCATAATTTATGAAATATTAAAAATAGAGATCCCTCTAAGAGCAATATATTAGGATGTTACACAGAAAACAGAGAGTCTGAGAGCATGCATTTTGCCTAATTGATGAGCATGAAGTTCACAATGGACATTTTATACAGTTTTTTCTTATACATCTTCACATTGTAAACACTCTCTGCTGTGTATATTTATTATATAAAATACACCTATTGACTTGTGCAGCATGTGGTCCAGGTGCCAATAGAGCATGCACTTCAATATAGAGGTTTATAGGGGTTGTTGGCATTGTCATACATTATATCAGGCAAAAAGGGACCTGATATGGATTAAACTACACTGGATCTATTTCCTATTTACATAAATTTACTAAATTAATTGACAAATCACTGCTCAAAAGATTCACAGTTGAAAGTTAAACTCCATGCTGTTTGCCTATTAGAGATCAAATATAGACCTAAATGCAACTTTATGCCAATTATAGTCATCTATGATATTACCCTAATTAAGTGCAGGTGTTTAAACAAGCATGCATGCTTACCTATATACCATAGTGCCACCTATTGGCTCCCCTGGTCTTACCAGATTAGAGTACCATTCAGGGCATTTTGGTGCCACACAATAAGTGATGATTAAAACTAGTATTTCATTTTATATTGACTTCAAACTTTCAGAATCAAATTGTAAAGTAGGGATGCACATGTATAAATTTTAAATAACTACGCAAAAGAATTTTTTAACGCCAAAAAAAATCAAAAACTTTTTAAGAAATCATGAAAAAATGCTATTTTGTGCTGTAAAATGTTGTTTTGAGTCGATATTATAGGATAAAGAGTACCAAATGATACTTTATTATGCAAATTATTTAAATTTGAATGTTACTTTCTGATTTCATGCATAATTTATGAAATATTAAAAATAGAGATCCCTCTAAGAGCAATATATTAGGATGTTACACAGAAAACAGAGAGTCTGAGAGCATGCATTTTGCCTAATTGATGAGCATGAAGTTCACAATGGACATTTTATACAGTTTTTTCTTATACATCTTCACATTGTAAACACTCTCTGCTGTGTATATTTATTATATAAAATACACCTATTGACTTGTGCAGCATGTGGTCCAGGTGCCAATAGAGCATGCACTTCAATATAGAGGTTTATAGGGGTTGTTGGCATTGTCATACATTATATCAGGCAAAAAGGGACCTGATATGGATTAAACTACACTGGATCTATTTCCTATTTACATAAATTTACTAAATTAATTGACAAATCACTGCTCAAAAGATTCACAGTTGAAAGTTAAACTCCATGCTGTTTGCCTATTAGAGATCAAATATAGACCTAAATGCAACTTTATGCCAATTATAGTCATCTATGATATTACCCTAATTAAGTGCAGGTGTTTAAACAAGCATGCATGCTTACCTATATACCATAGTGCCACCTATTGGCTCCCCTGGTCTTACCAGATTAGAGTACCATTCAGGGCATTTTGGTGCCACACAATAAGTGATGATTAAAACTAGTATTTCATTTTATATTGACTTCAAACTTTCAGAATCAAATTGTAAAGTAGGGATGCACATGTATAAATTTTAAATAACTACGCAAAAGAATTTTTTAACGCCAAAAAAAATCAAAAACTTTTTAAGAAATCATGAAAAAAATGCTATTTTGTGCTGTAAAATGTTGTTTTGAGTCGATATTATAGGATAAGAGTACCAAATGATACTTTATTATGCAAATTATTTAAATTTGAATGTTACTTTCTGATTTCATGCATAATTTATGAAATATTAAAAATAGAGATCCCTCTAAGAGCAATATATTAGGATGTTACACAGAAAACAGAGAGTCTGAGAGCATGCATTTTGCCTAATTGATGAGCATGAAGTTCACAATGGACATTTTATACAGTTTTTTCTTATACATCTTCACATTGTAAACACTCTCTGCTGTGTATATTTATTATATAAAATACACCTATTGACTTGTGCAGCATGTGGTCCAGGTGCCAATAGAGCATGCACTTCAATATAGAGGTTTATAGGGGTTGTTGGCATTGTCATACATTATATCAGGCAAAAAGGGACCTGATATGGATTAAACTACACTGGATCTATTTCCTATTTACATAAATTTACTAAATTAATTGACAAATCACTGCTCAAAAGATTCACAGTTGAAAGTTAAACTCCATGCTGTTTGCCTATTAGGCCTCGGACCACTATTACAATGTCCCATTGAAAACCATAGTAAATGCCTCACCTTCAAAAATTCATAGAAAATATTCTAGACCTAGGGTATTTTGAAAAATACTTATAAGATGGCAAAAATATTTATCTTTCTAAAAGCAGAGTATGAAGTTAGGTTGACCATTGAAATTTTTTGCTAGGATCTGTTAAAGCGCCACCTACCTTGAAAACAAAGAACAGAACATGGCAATATAGAAATGAGCCCCTGATAGCAAAGATCAATATATAGTCCCTTCAATTATTCTCATTATTTTTCTAATAACTTTGACAAAACAAGCCATTATTGTGCTATTAAATATCACTATTCATTTTATGTCTAATGTGATCTGCATCTCGTTATTATCATGTATAATAAGGGGGAGTAGGAAATTATCAAGCACTACTTTCGTATGCCCTGGTCCCACATATCAAATAGTAGACTCAGGTCTAATAGAGATCAAATATAGACCTAAATGCAACTTTATGCCAATTATAGTCATCTATGATATTACCCTAATTAAGTGCAGGTGTTTAAACAAGCATGCATGCTTACCTATATACCATAGTGCCACCTATTGGCTCCCCTGGTCTTACCAGATTAGAGTACCATTCAGGGCATTTTGGTGCCACACAATAAGTGATGATTAAAACTAGTATTTCATTTTATATTGACTTCAAACTTTCAGAATCAAATTGTAAAGTAGGGATGCACATGTATAAATTTTAAATAACTACGCAAAAGAATTTTTTATCGCCAAAAAAAATCAAAAACTTTTTAAGAAATCATGAAAAAATGCTATTTTGTGCTGTAAAATGTTGTTTTGAGTCGATATTATAGGATAAAGAGTACCAAATGATACTTTATTATGCAAATTATTTAAATTTGAATGTTACTTTCTGATTTCATGCATAATTTATGAAATATTAAAAATAGAGATCCCTCTAAGAGCAATATATTAGGATGTTACACAGAAAACAGAGAGTCTGAGAGCATGCATTTTGCCTAATTGATGAGCATGAAGTTCACAATGGACATTTTATACAGTTTTTTCTTATACATCTTCACATTGTAAACACTCTCTGCTGTGTATATTTATTATATAAAATACACCTATTGACTTGTGCAGCATGTGGTCCAGGTGCCAATAGAGCATGCACTTCAATATAGAGGTTTATAGGGGTTGTTGGCATTGTCATACATTATATCAGGCAAAAAGGGACCTGATATGGATTAAACTACACTGGATCTATTTCCTATTTACATAAATTTACTAAATTAATTGACAAATCACTGCTCAAAAGATTCACAGTTGAAAGTTAAACTCCATGCTGTTTGCCTATTAGAGATCAAATATAGACCTAAATGCAACTTTATGCCAATTATAGTCATCTATGATATTACCCTAATTAAGTGCAGGTGTTTAAACAAGCATGCATGCTTACCTATATACCATAGTGCCACCTATTGGCTCCCCTGGTCTTACCAGATTAGAGTACCATTCAGGGCATTTTGGTGCCACACAATAAGTGATGATTAAAACTAGTATTTCATTTTATATTGACTTCAAACTTTCAGAATCAAATTGTAAAGTAGGGATGCACATGTATAAATTTTAAATAACTACGCAAAAGAATTTTTTAACGCCAAAAAAAATCAAAAACTTTTTAAGAAATCATGAAAAAATGCTATTTTGTGCTGTAAAATGTTGTTTTGAGTCGATATTATAGGATAAAGAGTACCAAATGATACTTTATTATGCAAATTATTTAAATTTGAATGTTACTTTCTGATTTCATGCATAATTTATGAAATATTAAAAATAGAGATCCCTCTAAGAGCAATATATTAGGATGTTACACAGAAAACAGAGAGTCTGAGAGCATGCATTTTGCCTAATTGATGAGCATGAAGTTCACAATGGACATTTTATACAGTTTTTTCTTATACATCTTCACATTGTAAACACTCTGCTGTGTATATTTATTATATAAAATACACCTATTGACTTGTGCAGCATGTGGTCCAGGTGCCAATAGAGCATGCACTTCAATATAGAGGTTTATAGGGGTTGTTGGCATTGTCATACATTATATCAGGCAAAAAGGGACCTGATATGGATTAAACTACACTGGATCTATTTCCTATTTACATAAATTTACTAAATTAATTGACAAATCACTGCTCAAAAGATTCACAGTTGAAAGTTAAACTCCATGCTGTTTGCCTATTAGGCCTCGGACCACTATTACAATGTCCCATTGAAAACCATAGTAAATGCCTCACCTTCAAAAATTCATAGAAAATATTCTAGACCTAGGGTATTTTGAAAAATACTTATAAGATGGCAAAAATATTTATCTTTCTAAAAGCAGAGTATGAAGTTAGGTTGACCATTGAAATTTTTTGCTAGGATCTGTTAAAGCGCCACCTACCTTGAAAACAAAGAACAGAACATGGCAATATAGAAATGAGCCCCTGATAGCAAAGATCAATATATAGTCCCTTCAATTATTCTCATTATTTTTCTAATAACTTTGACAAAACAAGCCATTATTGTGCTATTAAATATCACTATTCATTTTATGTCTAATGTGATCTGCATCTCGTTATTATCATGTATAATAAGGGGGAGTAGGAAATTATCAAGCACTACTTTCGTATGCCCTGGTCCCACATATCAAATAGTAGACTCAGGTCTAATAGAGATCAAATATAGACCTAAATGCAACTTTATGCCAATTATAGTCATCTATGATATTACCCTAATTAAGTGCAGGTGTTTAAACAAGCATGCATGCTTACCTATATACCATAGTGCCACCTATTGGCTCCCCTGGTCTTACCAGATTAGAGTACCATTCAGGGCATTTTGGTGCCACACAATAAGTGATGATTAAAACTAGTATTTCATTTTATATTGACTTCAAACTTTCAGAATCAAATTGTAAAGTAGGGATGCACATGTATAAATTTTAAATAACTACGCAAAAGAATTTTTTATCGCCAAAAAAAATCAAAAACTTTTTAAGAAATCATGAAAAAATGCTATTTTGTGCTGTAAAATGTTGTTTTGAGTCGATATTATAGGATAAAGAGTACCAAATGATACTTTATTATGCAAATTATTTAAATTTGAATGTTACTTTCTGATTTCATGCATAATTTATGAAATATTAAAAATAGAGATCCCTCTAAGAGCAATATATTAGGATGTTACACAGAAAACAGAGAGTCTGAGAGCATGCATTTTGCCTAATTGATGAGCATGAAGTTCACAATGGACATTTTATACAGTTTTTTCTTATACATCTTCACATTGTAAACACTCTCTGCTGTGTATATTTATTATATAAAATACACCTATTGACTTGTGCAGCATGTGGTCCAGGTGCCAATAGAGCATGCACTTCAATATAGAGGTTTATAGGGGTTGTTGGCATTGTCATACATTATATCAGGCAAAAAGGGACCTGATATGGATTAAACTACACTGGATCTATTTCCTATTTACATAAATTTACTAAATTAATTGACAAATCACTGCTCAAAAGATTCACAGTTGAAAGTTAAACTCCATGCTGTTTGCCTATTAGGCCTCGGACCACTATTACAATGTCCCATTGAAAACCATAGTAAATGCCTCACCTTCAAAAATTCATAGAAAATATTCTAGACCTAGGGTATTTTGAAAAATACTTATAAGATGGCAAAAATATTTATCTTTCTAAAAGCAGAGTATGAAGTTAGGTTGACCATTGAAATTATTTGCTAGGATCTGTTAAAGCGCCACCTACCTTGAAAACAAAGAACAGAACATGGCAATATAGAAATGAGCCCCTGATAGCAAAGATCAATATATAGTCCCTTCAATTATTCTCATTATTTTTCTAATAACTTTGACAAAACAAGCCATTATTGTGCTATTAAATATCACTATTCATTTTATGTCTAATGTGATCTGCATCTCGTTATTATCATGTATAATAAGGGGGAGTAGGAAATTATCAAGCACTACTTTCGTATGCCCTGGTCCCACATATCAAATAGTAGACTCAGGTCTAATAGAGATCAAATATAGACCTAAATGCAACTTTATGCCAATTATAGTCATCTATGATATTACCCTAATTAAGTGCAGGTGTTTAAACAAGCATGCATGCTTACCTATATACCATAGTGCCACCTATTGGCTCCCCTGGTCTTACCAGATTAGAGTACCATTCAGGGCATTTTGGTGCCACACAATAAGTGATGATTAAAACTAGTATTTCATTTTATATTGACTTCAAACTTTCAGAATCAAATTGTAAAGTAGGGATGCACATGTATAAATTTTAAATAACTACGCAAAAGAATTTTTTAACGCCAAAAAAAATCAAAAACTTTTTAAGAAATCATGAAAAAATGCTATTTTGTGCTGTAAAATGTTGTTTTGAGTCGATATTATAGGATAAAGAGTACCAAATGATACTTTATTATGCAAATTATTTAAATTTGAATGTTACTTTCTGATTTCATGCATAATTTATGAAATATTAAAAATAGAGATCCCTCTAAGAGCAATATATTAGGATGTTACACAGAAAACAGAGAGTCTGAGAGCATGCATTTTGCCTAATTGATGAGCATGAAGTTCACAATGGACATTTTATACAGTTTTTTCTTATACATCTTCACATTGTAAACACTCTCTGCTGTGTATATTTATTATATAAAATACACCTATTGACTTGTGCAGCATGTGGTCCAGGTGCCAATAGAGCATGCACTTCAATATAGAGGTTTATAGGGGTTGTTGGCATTGTCATACATTATATCAGGCAAAAAGGGACCTCTTTTACCAACGAACAAACTATATCAATTTAGATGGGAGTTTTCCCTCATCTTCATATCTGGTAAATATCAGTAAATGTATCGTGTGCTGCATCTATTGTACAAACTGGTATAAAGCAGTTTGGTACATATTATGTTTTCTAATGTCATGAACTGAATATGGCGGCTATAATATAGCTTATTGGATGTTGTAAAGGCGGTGTTAAGATCAACAATTTATACTATTGCCTCCAGTATTCATGGTATGTACAAATTGCTGAGCATTTTTCGGTAATTTTGCCACTAAAAATGAAATTATATTTCATGAAAAGAAGACTGAATGTAAAAAGTGGTTGAGAATGTATGAATGGATGATAATTGTGTGATTGTTATAATTTAAGCCAAATATCTTTATTTGAATAACAATATGTCTTATAATGCTGATATTACTAGACAGTTAAAAGTTTACATATTGATCCATAATTTCTTACACTGTTCACCAGGGTTGAAGTAGCAGCATTTCAGAAAATTGTTCAAATTTGTATAAATGACAGCTCTGTTGTCTTACAATAATGTTTTGAGACGTTTACTGGGCTATTGCCATAGAGATAGTGTCAGGTGTTTGTTGAAAATCATATAGATGGTTTTATAATATGAACAAGAAAACATGTTTGCAAATGAGGGTATCTGAAAGTGAAAACCAATATGTGAACAGTCTTAAAGAGAATGAGAGTATCTCCGAAAAAAACCAGCATGCAAAATGCATCAAAGAGAATAAGAATATCAGAGAGTGAAAGCAAATATGCAAAATGTATAAGAGAGGCAAATATGCAAAATGTATAAGAGAGGCAAATATGCAAAATGTATAAGAGAGGCAAATATGCAAAATGAATAAGAGAGAATCTGAGAGGGAAATCCAATATATAAAATGTATTAGAGTGAAAACCAATATGTGAAATGTATAATAGAGAATGAGTGTATCTGAGAGTGAGAGCCAACATGCAAATTGTATTAGAGAGAATGAGAGTATCTGAGTGCGAAATCCAATATATAAAATGTATTAGAGAGAATGAGGGTACCTGAGAGTGGAAGCCAATATGTGAAATGTATAAGAGAGTATGAGATTATATGTGAGTGAAAAACAAAATGTAAACAGTATCCGAGAGAATGAGAGTACCTGAGAGAGAAAACCAAAATGTAAACAGTATTAGACAGAGTATATCATGGCAAGAATGATAACTGAATGAAAGTTAGACCAAGACTGAATTTAACTACACCATAGTACTGAACTGTCCTACTATTATAACTTTACAATGCATGTCCTATTAAAGCACATGTGCCATAGGATTCTTGTTGTATTTTTGTAACAGAAAGCTTGCAATAAATAAGCTTGCAATATTATTTTATATAACATCAAAGTATGAACATTTAGGTATAATGTGTCAGCCACCCTCAACCTACTTGAGACGGGATTGGTCCATGTCTATCCGGTGAAGTTGGATTTGCAGTTTGGATTTGCAAAGTAAAAGGTAACATCTTTACAAAACTAGAAGGGACAAGAACACATTTCATTCATTGCCAATCAAAATGGCTGAAAACTGCTAAATCAAGATGAACATTATTAGAGATATTTTTCCCACAGCTAACAACAGTGTTTTGCATGTATGGACACATGACTTGAATAAGCAGGGGACCTCATTAACATTGTTAATTAAGCCAAGAGCCAGATTCCACCCTCCCAAACTGTCTTGCAACAATGACATGTTAAAAGTCACATTTAGATGTTTTCTATGCTGCTATACATGGCCTATATATTCCCCTTAGGCAACATTTGTATTGGTGAGAGACTATTTCTTTGAGAAGAATCTTGATGCTCTATTCTTAACTGAAACATGGTTAAAAGAAGAGACAGATGAATTATCATCTGGAGAAGGGGAATTTGAAACTGCAATCCCTGCCGAGATTAGGTCATACAGGGGGAGGGCTTAAAGTGATCCATAGGCGTGAACTGCCAGTCATGACTAATCGCAAAACCCAACCCGAAACTAAGACTATGGAACTAATGGAATCTTCTATTCTCATGAAGGGAAAAAAGATTACCTTTATAGGCCTGAGCCTTCTGACAACAATAGATATACCTACTCTGAGTTCTATGATGAATTTACGAGAATAGTAGCCCACTTCTCAGTATTCAATAATGAGGTCATTTCCCTTGGGGACTATGATTTCCACATGAACAAACCAGACACGCATGATGTCATAAAATTTAACGACATCCTTGAAATGTTTGATCTAAAACAGTGGATTAAGGAAGGACTCTAAAGGGAAACAAAGTCCGAAAGAGACACCTGGTGGATGAATATATATCTGACCATAAAATGATTCTGTTAACTCTGAACATGAGGGTACAGGAACATAAAAAGAATGGACATAGAATATCTCAGAGTGGACATAAGATCCATGATGCATGCCTCTGAGTCATGGAGTGACTCATCCTTGCAGGATCTTATATCTCGAAACTTACAGAACGGCCAGTAGCCAAACAATTGGTCGCTCATCTTGTAAGGAATGGACTTACTGCCAACTGTCAGTCTGCATACAAGTAGTATCACAGCACTGAGACTGCCCTACTCAGGGTGCCATAGATCCTCACTTAAGTTCAAGTATAGTGTCCCACAGGGATCAGTAGGGGGTTCCATTCTTTTCACTATATACATGTCCCCACTTGCTGAGATATTTGGTCAACAGTTGGACATAAGCAAACACAAGCTTGAAATATGTGTGAAAGAAGTTAGAGCGTTCTTAATCTCTAACAAGATGGAAATTAATGATGGAAAATCTAAGATGCGTATCTGTACTGACAGATATGGTACTGCTCTTAGCCAAACTCTAAATACTGTCAAGGTAGGTGATACTGATATCATTCCCAGTAATACTGTGGTTGACCTTGGTATCACATTTAACTCCAAAATGGATATGAGAGCTCACATTAAGAAAATATCATTACCATATCAGAAATCTAGCTGCCATCAGACAGTGTCTAGACGAATAAAAACAGCTACAACTCGTATAACACATGTTTTTGTTACATCCACCATGGATTATGGAAATGGTCTCCTGGCTGGTCCCCCACAATCCAATATTAAGAAGTTGCAGTCCCTGCAGAACTCTGTAGCACGTGTAGTGGGAAAAACCAGGAAGTTTGAGGCTTTTTAATTCCCTTCCTACTGATATTAGGAATAGTCCTTCAGTCGGTACTTTCAAGAGAAGACGTAAAACTTACCTATTTAAAAAGTACGTACTAAACACAGCACTATGAACAGACTAAGTCTGGTATCAGCGCTATAGAAATTCTATTAATGATGACGATGATGATGATGATGATGATGATGATGATGATGATGATGATGATGATGATGATGATGATGATGATGATGATGATGATGATGATGATGATGATGATGATGATGATGATGATGATGATGATGATGATGATGATGATAGCGCTGTTATTATTATAACAACTATGACGTCAGTCGCTCGCTGCATAAACAGAGTAGAACCCGTGTAAAGGACCAAATCGAATCCATTCAAATGGGAGATAAAAAAAGTAGGACAAGGATTGTCATTGTCTAATCCGGATTTTGGCTGAATGAAATTTGACCTGCTTTTTTGTCAACATCTCTTAAAAATATCTGATAAAAATAAAAATATCTTGCATCAAAACATAATTTTACTACTGTACATGTGATGATTTTCTGCTCGTAAAAGAAAATAAAATCAGTACATTTAAAATATTATGTATCTACCGGGAATACATTTGCACCTTATTATGTTTTCTTAATAATTTTAGATAGAAGAATTCCTATTTTCATCGCCATAGAACATACCCTTAATGGTCATATCATATGCTAATCATCACCTTTGTGTTTGGGAACAACTTGAATCTCACGTGAAATGAGATGAACACGTCAAGTACTTAATTTTGTAACTTTTGAAGTACTCGGTTTGTAAGGTTCAATCAAATCAAGTACTTAAGACCAATAGATCTAAAAGGTTTTACCAGAACAGAAGCATGCAAGCTACCAGGCTACCACCTTTGTTACCATGGAAATTGGCACTACAGCATTTCATATGCACTTCCCTTGCCACATAAAGAAAGACACACCGCCAATTATGAAAAACTGAAATCGCCACTTCCAAGAAATCATCGCAGTGTCTCATACGTCGAAATGGCTACAAAATGAGACACAGGTAGAGCTCATTTCCGAGAAATAGCAGGGACAACAAGAGTGTGCCTACTAAATTGGACTACACATCACACTATTACAACTACATAATTTACAGGTGATGTTGCCAGAGTGTTAACTGCCATAGGTGGCCAAATATAGGGTCACCGTATTATATTATTTAATTGGTTATCAAGATCGTTTAGTAGCGCTTGTTTTACGCAATGCAAAAAAGTAAAAAATGGAATTACATTTCACATCACATCGCGATAAAGTTCTGGATTGCAGCATACAGAAATTTATATTTTTAAGTGGAATCAAAATGTAGATATTGTGGCTTCTGTTAGAAAGGATTCCCTTTCATGAAATCTCGCATTGAGCTTTTCATTTTATTTTGTTTTAAAAATAGTCTTTTCTTTGGGCTATAGACTTGGCAAAATGTTGACTGAAGCACTTTTCAAAGTAACGTTTTCATTCTTATGAAACCATTTCCTAAAATATTATATTTGTTTACACATAAAATTGTCTCAGCCAAATTATGACTCATATTCTGCAATGAAAATATTCACTTTTCACATTGAATAAAAAATATATCCAGATTATTATTTTTGTGGTATCTTCAATACATTTCCATAAAATGATGGATAATTCCAATCTATGGCACTCTTGATTGATTAAGAAAAGTCAAAATTTTGGAATTCTAATTTTAAGCTAATTAGTTTTAATAATTTCTTCTAAGGTCTTCACGAATAACACATTCCTAACAAATCCATATATTTTGTGTTTTTCAACCAGTATCTTTGAAACCTTCCATGAGCACATTGTTGATGAGGACAACCAGAGATGGCAGCATGACATCAGTAATGTTATTCGCTTGTCTGGCCTCCCTCATCTCTTCTTGTTATTTCTGATTAATATTTCATGCAAATATAAATATCAGGCCCATATCTTTGACAATAAATTATATAATCATTCGTATTGTGTTGATTGAGACCTAATAATGATGTTATTTTTAATGATACATTATTTTATAAACATATCCTTATACCTTTGGCCTCAGTTGAGTCTAAAAGGGTGCTGGGTCACTGTTTAACAGAAGATCTGATTTTACTGATAATTGCTTTCTATTTATATATCTATTTTTCTCTTCATGGAGAAACACATACTCCTGTGCTTGCTTGTTATGTTGACTGGTCATGGCGTTCCAATATTTCGATAAATCACAGCCAAACGGACATTTATACATCAAGAATTAGATGGCTATCAGTTTGGTCCTATTCCTAATGTGATGACTAAGTAAAAAGTAGAACCTGAATATCCATTGGCCCCAACTATTTCCATGCAACGTGCTAATGTAAAGCGTATGAACTGAATAGCTTTGCCTTGCTGTATTGCGATGTGTGGTTTTGGATTGCTTACTGAAACAACCCGGTTTTTTTATATCTAGTATTGGAGGTTAACAAGGAAAAGACAGGACTTATTTCCAAACGAATGAAATTTCTCAGCTCTTGATACTAATCTCAAAATGAATATAATCAAAAGAGATTCTTTTACAATATATTTCATAATATCGTAGGTTTTGATAATTCATTGATGTCTATTCATAACCAAATTTGATTCTGAACGATATATTTCAAGTAAGAACGCCTGCATTCGTAATGGATCAGAAACGGTTGATTATTGTCACTTGTTTACATTCTGC
This sequence comes from Amphiduros pacificus, assembly GCA_949316495.1. Classification (NCBI taxonomy): domain Eukaryota; kingdom Metazoa; phylum Annelida; class Polychaeta; order Phyllodocida; family Hesionidae; genus Amphiduros; species Amphiduros pacificus. The sequence goes on along the minus strand of OX439003.1, from coordinate 40,520,070 downwards.
TAAGGCTGCAATTATCCACATTCTGATCTCCGGTTTAATCAATCAAAAACTTGGCACTTTTTCGTATTTATGCTGCAAAATGAAATCCTTGAGATACATTTGTTGTAAAACGTTTTTTTTGTAATGGGTTATTTTCATCACGGCAATAATTAACTTTGATTTAGACGATGCATCTCTTCTTATGTAAAATCACATAGCAATTTTGTTTCTGAGGCAATTTTTGAAATTACCTCACATTCGTCCTTACCTAACAACTGTTTTTCAAAAATATTTCAAAGGCAGCAGTTAACGTTGATATCGTAATATGATATTGCATAGACGTAAGAAAGATCTCCAGCCTTTCTTCGAAAAGAGTGTGGCATTGAGTTCCAGTGCAGGTTCAAATTTGACATGGTACAGTGAACATAGTGTAAAGGCTTTTTTGATATTATAAGAATGGGGTAATGATACACTGTAAATGAATCAAACACTCAGAATCCCTGAGAACTTGTACCACATTTTTATAAAATGTATACACGCATATGTGACAGCAAACGTGTCTCTGTTGCTGTGAGTGTATATAAATAGGTCTTTGCTTCTAATGGGGAAATGAGGTAAGCAGCAGACGGTTCAATGTGGTTGGCATTTAGTTGGACATACAGAGTTCATGTGTAAGACCAGCCAGCATCGTCCCCATGTTGCAAAGCGGAAATAAATTACTGGCGGAGTAATACACTTGAGACCTCAGTGCCAGTGTTCCGGAAGGGCGGAGAGAGACCAGAGTAACAGGGTCAATAAAGAATTCAGAGAAAAAAAGGGGAAAAAAGAGGGAAAAATTCTTTCCACAGTCGATATCTTAATGAGAAATAAACCTGGCGCTTTACTTTAGTGACAGATACTATACAGCTAATATCCTTTTTCGCAAGTAAATATTGAATTACCTGAACGACAATGCAAGCTGAAAATTTCAGTGAGATATCATGTTTCCTTCATCATTTGGAATATATGTACTTTTGAACAATAGGCAAAACCAACCAGTTATTATTTCGGGGTTTGCCTAAGCCCTTCATAAATATGTAAATTAATAACACAGGAAAAACAATATATCTTCAACAACAAAAAAACAACTAAAATTTATGAAAGACAAATCAAAACCTTATTAATGTCTCTCATTTATAATTGGTTTTTTTTCAATACAAATATCCTCTACCGGTATCTTTACAAGTTAATTATAGTGTTTTTGTATTGTATCTTTGTGGGGGCCACGAGCCGTGGCGCAGTTGGTTAGAGCGCCAGCTTATTAGCACCAGTTCCTCTGTGGTGATCCAAAGGTCATGGGTTCGAACCCCGGGATTGACCTCATGATACAAATTCCCACATGAGCTGAGGCCCGTGCCTAAAGGGTTAGCCCGTTGTCCTTGTAAATCCGTCACCGGGTGGGTTGTCATGTCAAGGACCTGCGACATGACAATTCAGTGAGGCAGCACTATATCTGCTACAAGTAGGTCTCATCACGAAATGACTGAAATAATGTTGAAAGTGATGTAAAACCCCATACAAAACAAACAAACAAATTGTATCTTTGTGGACATCGGAAACTTGATTCACCATTATCATGGAAACATTAGGTTTGACTCATTGATATTTAAATTATGCAAAAGGCTATTTAAAAGGCTTTTTTGACAGCAATGCCAAGACAAAATTAAAAATTGAAATACATATACATGTTTATTTTCTTACAGCTTCATCTTTCAAGATGTATTTGCCGAGTCTGAAACACTATAGCCATCAATTCATGACATCTCTTGGACATTGTGCGACGTTTGGAAATTTATCAGAGATCAAGGCTTTCAATGCTTTCATAGAATGCAATTTACTGCTAATTATCCACTTGAGTTTGTAGTAATAGGGATTTGTAAAAACGAAAACCAACAAATCTCCCACTAGTCCTATTTGAAATTTGGAAAATTTTGATCTCCATATTATCAAAACCCAATACTTTAGCAGTAAAGACACATTTCCAGTTCTTTCTTTATAGAATACAACTTTTGTAGCTGTATAAAATGATTTTAGAAACGAGGTTCTAAACAAAAAATACAGTTTTATACACCATCGAAAATGATATTTTGCGCCAGTACTTTGGTAATTCAGACTATGAATTTTCATATTTCTAACTTTTTAATGACATTTTGACAATCCCGCTAAATTTAATCAACATAGACATTTAGCTTTTTTGGTGAAGTTTTTACCCATAAATAACGCATAATCAACGTGTTCTAACGTACCAACATGCGTTGCAATCCATTTTGTGGAATGAATAAGAAGCATGACTCTTCGGTACTGATGTGACCAGGGAGCTCTCCCTATGAATGGAGAATTCTCTAATGAAGAAAGAGACAGAGCTCATAATACCAATGAAACATATGTACTGCAGGGTACCGTACTGCAGTTACCATTCAATACGCTATTAGGGACTAGTAATAAACTGATTCTACCTGAAATCATATACAAATATATTCATACAATATGGAAAACGAACATATCCATTACAGTTGGCGACATTTTGCTCAACATATTGATTATAATCATATCTTGTAACTATTATCTATCTGAGGGGTCTTAAGCATGTTTGCTTCACAAATTGTCTCTGAATATTTAATGATCCACTCCTCATTATTTATATATACATTTATCTGTTTGATAGCTTGGCAGTTATTGTTGTTATTGTTTTTGTTGTTGTTGTTATAGAAAGAGAGTTTATATCATAAAGTGTTAATATAATTGTTATTTACTTACACCCACATACAGCGTGACAAGACGTCGTCACGTTCTATTACGCACATCACGGCCAAACAACGCGTGAACTAAAGGTGGCGACTGTGCATTATCCAAACCATATATCCTCTGCTAACCTAAACATAAACGGGGGAGCGCTCTTGTTTCCGGGCAGGGTTTCCCCTCGCGATAAATAAGGACGACTAAATACTCGGCATTAAGTCATACATTTATACATTCTCTTTGCAGCGTGGAGAGTGGTGCGGCGTGTATCAAATCCTCTCATGCCAGCCGCAGCAGCAAACTGGACGAGGATGGCGGGGGACCCCCAGCAGTGCTTTGGAGGGTGCGCTCTCTGTGCTTGTCTGACGATCTCCTGCTGAATCAATCTACTCTTTCTGATACAGACATCAAAGTTGAAGAAAGCCAGCAAGATGCCCAGCCTGCCTCGCTAATTCAGGTTGGTTCTCTTCAGAGGTTCTTACGGATTTGCTTACTTTTCTATTCAAAACGCTTTGTGTCAGGGTAAGATTGACAAAGTGTCATCTTGGATCAATGTATCGTTAATAGCAAAGAGCAATAATAATGTCTCGCAAATAGAATATAAAGCATAATTGTGTGACAGTGGAAACATTAAAAAACTTAACAAGAGCGAGGCTTCCAATTCTTGATTTAAATAAAATGATAAAAAGAAGCATCACATTTCAGTCAAGATAAAATAATTATTGATCTATTTTTAAGATATCATTAATGAATTCAATAAGCAAATATAATTAATTTTAATGTGGGGCAGTTGTAACCATAAATAGAGTAACACAAATTCATATAAAAGTTCATAATTCAAGTTTAGTTTTTTTTTATTTATGTTGTCCTAGATCACCAAGTGGCGTGGAAAATTAGCTTATTGTCCAAAGTTCAAATATGTGAAAGAAGATGGCGAGTCTATATTTCACATTGTTCCTTTTAAAGAAAACTTCTTGAAATAAAAAGGATTCTAATCATCCTCTTCATGCTCTTTGATAAGTCATTGGTTTTAAATTAATTCATATTCTTGTAAGGAAATGTAATAATTGTGCTTCAAATGGAGATGAAAAAAATAGGAAACAATATAATTGTGGAATATGTTCTTCCTTGTCTTGGGGCCGAAACACCTTTACACAATTATTGAACACTCCTTCTCAGACAATTTGAAAAAGAAATAAATGTTTGTATATTGTTGTGCATCAACATAACATTGCTTTTCATTGAGCAGTTTTTAGTCATGTGCAAAGGATAAATTACTTTCTTTGTGGATTAAGTACTGTCTTCCGCCTCTGTACAAATGTTTTATAAATATAGGTGCAGCGGCTTATTTCTGATGCTCAAACGCATAAAATGAATAACACGATATAACAGTATTCAATGTAAATGTAGATCCATTGATGCTTTAGTTAACAGAACCTTCAGGCCTGACCTTAACGCGAGAGGTCGCGGCATCTTTAACACACAAATTGTAATCTTATCGCTCTATTTAAAACATCCAAAGGTTTACAATAGAATTAAGCATGAATTATCGCTATTAGAGATATTTTCGTCTGCTTGAGGACTGTACTGAAGTAACATCCGGGCATCTGGATTTCTCTCGCGTTTTACATCGTCTCTTTCGGAATTATGTTCACGGTTTTCCATCAGATTTCACAAGCAGCTCTCCTCAAGTGCCTTTGACAGCAGTATTTGTTTTAAAAAAACAAATGGACATATCAATGTATGCACATTATGACAACAAGATAGAAGCTTCTTTGTGCATTCAGATTCATACTCATTGTGAAACTTAGAAGAAATCAATGGAAGCGACTGTAGAATTCCAATAACATTAGAGTGGACTGGCGGCGTTATTGATTAGGACTGCCGAGATTAGGAGCTGCACTTACGTCTCGCTTTGTATCACATAAAGCTATCTTACTGCCGCTTGTAAAAGGACCAATGTTTTGACGAGGCAATACAGCAGTAATAAAGATTCTTTTCAGAGAAAAGATCTATGTTTTACATTTGCTTACAAATATACCAATACTACTCTATGAGCTGAATGCGTTATTTTCCTAAAAAAAACATTTCTGAAAATTAACAAATACGTGTCTGTCCGCATTCTCTCTGTACACAGTTTTACTATATTATTTCACAGCAACAACATGTGTAAATCCCCATGTGTAAATCCCCATGTGTAAATCCCCATGTGTAAATCCCCATGTGTAAATTCCCATGTGTAAATCCCCATGCGTAAATCCCTATGTGTAAATCCCCATGTTTAAATCCCCATGTTAAAGTTTTTGATTTTATGTGAAAATTAAATGCGTCTTATCTTTTTTAATATAAAACAGGCATGATATGTTCGCTTTAAGAGTTAATTGTCTTTTAATGATAGAGCGATGTGGCTTAAGCTCGACGCAAAGGATTTACCCTGAGGGTATGCCATTTGCACCCACTTTTAGTAAACTGTCATGCTGACTGGTTTTGGATAGCGCTGTTGTGACTTCACTTATTTATATTCATATAAAAAGCATCCCAACCTGATTGTATCATGAAAAAACATTAAGTTTTGAGATAGCTAGTACAATCATTTTTTCTAGATTTGATATGCAAGGGATACATAAGCGTGAATTTCAGTAGATGTTCTTCGTAACCTTTATGGAGAAGAGAATTCATTTCATAGAGATCACCACTTGTATCTTATCATAATGGGTTCGTGGAAACTAACTAATCAGGAGATGTCCTTACTGCCTTTTCTGCTTGATATCCAAACTAAAATATGGTGTGTTAAACACTATGGCCGTCTCATTCTGTTCACAATAATAATTTTAACATTATAACTGAACAGTTACATACTTAATTGCCATTTTATTAGAGATTCTGAGATTTGCATTTGAATTAGTCTATTTATTTCTTACACATATATATCTCATCTTATGATTATTTCTATGAACTGATGTGAAAGATCAATTCAATTGGTGGGGAAAGTGTTCACCTTCCATGGTATCACATATGGATGTGAATTTATTTACTTACTTTTCTGTCATTTGCTTACTTTTCTGTCATTTCCACACATTTTTCTGAAGTACAGGTAGCATGATAGTGCATATATTATTATTTTCTGACGGAGTACACAAAATGTAAAATGTCATCATCTTAAAGACGTGTTGTTGAATTAGCTGTCATATATACGGTGACGTAGTATTACGTACTGGCAGTGTCTATATTTATTGAACTGCCTGTAAACAAATTAATGACATTGATCTATATTTTGATCTTTGGTTTATCACATTAGGAAAGAACGTTATACTATGAATACTGAGTTAATTAACAGAACAACAATATCCACCTGCCCCCCAAGGAACCTAGACTGAATTGTTACTATTCACAAAAGCCCGTCCACTTAGTTATTGTGATAGGAACAGGTAAGGCACGTATATAAGGCATGTGTGTTGCCTAGTGAACATTTCACCTCAGCTGACAAGTGTATGGGTGCCAGTCTGAGGGCATTCTCCTGTAGTACTTGTGTTCTGACGTGTGCATTCCAAACCCTCATGGAATATCTATGTCAACGCCTGACCTATGGCATCAACTTTGGACATAGTAGCTGTACTCAATTTTAACCTTTACCGCCAGTATTTCTGTTTAAAGATCCTTTTCGATAAAAGATTTTTTTTCTATTTATTACATAGAGTTATGAACTGTCTAATATTGAATAATCTACCAAAAGGGATCCAGGTGAAGAATTGATATTACGCCCACTCAAATTTATTTAGATAATGTTATACCCCCATGTACGTTGCACTGTTGCAGAGTTTTCCCTATTAACAAGTATTATAATTGATAGAAGCGTATGTGTATTATGTCATAATAGTCCATTTCAACCAATATAGATATTCCATATGAAATTATTCTGCCAAATTTAATTGTTTGGGTTTCTGTCATTATGAAACCACTTAAAGTTATGTGACCACGACACTGTGATACAAGCAAGCTATTTCACTAAAATCAACACTAAAAATACACCAACCATGGTAAGTGTGTTTTGCTGAAAGTGCCAAGTGCCAAGTACTGCCTGTACTCCTTTGACCACCAGGTGGCCACATGTATATAATCATATGACCTCCAGTGTGGTCTGTCAGGGTGTTAGGCCTGTGCCAATGGACAAACATTAATAGACAAATAGGCCTCTGTAAGCCAATTCACTCCATGGCCCAATCTGAAGGTGCCCCATTGTTAGAAAAACTTCAAAAAGCAGGTGTTTGCTGGTCAGCTAAACAAAGATTTTTGGGAAAGTGTCCAATGGATGATTGGGAATTTAGCAGTAGACTCCTCTACATTTGAATGTCACATTTTTGTAGGGGGAATATGATGGGTAATAATATTTGATCGCAAAGTTTGTGGTATAAACATTAAAATGATGCAAGGAAAACCTCATTTTGTGAATGATTTAATCAGAGAAATTATTTGGACAGGGTAGCATCGATTTAGATATCAATTTGTGAAAACTACATTTTATTCTCTATTATATAAGGTTTTGTATTATGTCAGAATTTTTTTTACATTTTGTTCTCTATTGTATTAGGTTTATATCATTTGAGAAATAGTTCTGACATTTTGTTCTCTATTACATTAGATTTTGTATTTTTCCAGGAAGAGTTCTGACATTTTGTTCTCTATTACATTAGGTTTTGTATTTTGCCAGGATGATGAACAGTTCCATGTAAGTCTACAAGCCATTTTTGGTCACGAATACGTTTTAGTGAACTCTCTACAACTGTCAGAAATAGTATTAAGAGAAATAGTATATAAATAGTATTTGCCGCCAATTTTAAGATTAAATCATGGATTTAAACTTCACTAATTGTATGCACCTAAAATGAAAACTTTAGTCTAACGTTTCTTTTATCTGATTTTAAATGAAACAAGTGTTGATTTTTAAAAAATCAACACTTTTTAAAATTTAAAATTTTTCAATTTAAAAAAAATCAAATCCTTGCAAAATCCAACAAAATCTTGCTCTACTACGCATTCATAAATCGCTTCTTATTCAAAAGTGCTATCTGATGGTGTAAGCAGAAACAACATGTCAAAAACATGGACCGCCATGGACTGATAATAGGTGTATGCTCCATAGACTTCCAGCTTAATCATGTCAAAACCTCGAACATTAAGCCCTTATAAAGTCAAAACAAACGCGAGCGAAAAGAGGTTTTATTACTTTCAGCCATCTTGGATTTAGTATATCTATATATTTGATACCGATAAACGTGTGGACAGATTGGTCTTATTCATTTTATACAATCATTATCGAGAACAAAGCATTATTCAATACAAGATAATTTCCGCATGGTATGGAAAGTAGTAGGAGTATTATGGGGTTTCAGTTTGCATTTTATCATGAGAAGGATGTAATGATGTTTTGTGATTCAAGTGTAATCTTGATATAGCGATCCCATATGCAACTATTCAACATTGGAGGAAAACTAGTTAGGCGTGGCAGAAGCAATATATTCCACTCTCTCTTTTGATGAATATCCGATTCGCTAATTCTAGGAACTACAAGTAATGGGCAAATATTAACAAGTTTTATTAAGTGCAATATTAATGATGGAGATGGACAACATTTATCTTAATTGCTGAGGGAAAACCACGTTTCTCTTTTAATTTCATTATTACGATTAAGGGAAATAGTTTCATAGGGAACTAAATTATGTGGATTACAGTTCAGTAACATATTATGTTTATTGCAACTGATATGATATGTATGATATGTCTCTGTTGTTAAAATATCAATATTTGTTATCTGATAAGGAGGCATGACTGTGTCAGAGTCTGTTAGGTACATAGTTGAACTAGTTGACTTTACTCTGATGATAATGATGTCAAATATCTGTATATACTAGGAGCAGAACAAAAGCTTGCACGCTCTTCCCTCCCATTGGTTTTGTCACAATGAGAGGAAACTCGACCAGATATTGACATTTCTGCACTGCGATCCGATTGTAACGATTGGAGACCGAAATGCTAATAACAATTATAATATTAGTTTCAGTGAACTTCAATATTTCACATATGATTATTTTATGATGATCCACGTATGTATTGTTATGTCGAAGTATGATTTATTAATTGCCATACAACTGTACGTCCATATATTGAAGAAATGATCAATACGTATTAATAATTAAAACATACAAAGATATTTCCTGAATAAAGTAATACCATGGAGAATATTAACTATTTAAACAAAATATGTCAACGAAGGGAATTTGTTATGAACACGTATTTTGGTTAGAGCATTTATTCTAATTTTACCTGCTCTTCCAGATAACAAGAGAGAATATCATCTCTCTTTTGTCAGTATTAATAGTGTGCTACAAATGAATCTCTCAGTCTACTTGTACTTTAAAGTACAACAATAAGCGAGCAGTTCTTGTATCAAGGAGAACTTTAGATGCACACAGATAATAGCTTTATCTCAACAGATCTTATGTGCGTTTGTTTGTTAACATTTCCCTGCTACCAGGTGGCTCGGTGAAGGATGTGTGGTAGTTGTAGCTGCACGTCGAACGATCGAAGACGGCAGTGGGTTTGCCGGGCTTCGACGCAGCACCATCATCAGCTGAAAATAACAACTACGCCCAATGCCGCTTAAATGACTTAGAGAAGTTATTGTGTTTTTTCGGCTCTTGTATTTATATATGTATATATATTTTGTGGTATTTAATACATATGATATCTTCTGTGCCATATTTTTTGGTATGCACGCATAGAAAACATTTTTTGTTGTTAATGGTTTATTAAAAATGATAACAAATGCGTCATTACAAAATTATTTTCTTGCACCATATCCAATGGAATATAATTTGCACAAAATGGTAATAATGGCTACATCACAAGTCATGCGTATACACTGAATGTCCCAGATTCTAGTTCGCTATCTGACTATATCATTCATTGCTCGGTCTCCCCCACAGGCTTATGAACGTATATGCCGTACACATCCATGACTGTTTTATGAACTCTCTGTATTGGACTATAGCTAATCTTATGACGACATTAAGAAAAAGTTTTCTTTGGCTGATCTGTTTAAGTATAGAGTAAAATTCCATACACATCATATATAATCCAATTGACCTGATAACAACGCACAAATCGTGAATCAAAAACTCTATCTGAAACAGTACATCGGCGTACACTTTGTTGTCTGCAACGTGTATGTCGATCTCGAGCGATATATTTACTGCCATTTTGTCTACACTGGCATATGTTTCAACACAACGTGTGAGGATGCAAACAAAACAACTAGGATGTTAGTTTTAAAACCCTGAACCGCGGTCTAACCATGTATTCACGGGCAAAGGAGGTTTAGGTATGTATTTAACCTTAATTTGAGGTAATATCGCCCCGCTTCTCTGCGTCAGACAGTGGCATGACGGTAAATGATCTGAGAATTGGCTAACAATGAGCCGTCGCTTTGCTAAACTCTCGTGTGCAAATGATTGGGTAAAACAGGGGAATATATGCGCATTTGGCACCAAATGTTTGAGCTTATGGAGATAACTAAATAATTAATTTAACATCCAGAACATGAATAATACATACTGATCTCAGGGCGTTGTCCTCACCGTTTACACACAGTTACAGACAACAATATTTACAATTATTTCTAGGCCGAAAAGGGCATCAATGATGTCAGATTTTTTTATGGTTTTTTGGATCCTATCACGAAAACAAGATTGAAAACATATTTACGCCACACTACAATCGCCACTCACAAAGATCCTGAAATATTATGAAGAGGCAGTCAGATAATAGTGGGGTCAGGTTCAGTCTGAAGAATTGTTGGCGCAATTTATATGTATTTGATAAAGGTTTTGAAACTTGTCAGACTTACACACCAAACATTTACAGTGTGATTATAGTCTCGAGTAAATGAGGGCAAGACAAAATCCAGGCCAAGTGAACAAGAAGAGGTTTAACGTCCCGTTATTATTGAACTGCTCCAAATAACTTATATCACGTGGATAAAAACATGCAACCCTCATGTCATGATAAAAAGACCTTCAGGTTATTTTATCAGTTGGCAACTTAATTTACGGCCTCTCTTTTATTGTTGTTAAAGTACCACATCTTTCAGTCGTGTCGGTCCAAGACATCATTTGCATTTAATTGGTGTTTTTATTTTTTTATCATTTTGACACACTTGTCTGAGTTTGCCGACGCGTTGTGGCTGTTGGCCACGTATGTGTGTGAAATCGCCCACATTATAACTGCACCATCGTGTGGACATTTACCTAATTTACCATTTCATTTAAAGGGGGGTTAGCGATTATCAGGATTACATATTATTAAATGTAGAATTAAAATAGTGTTAAGGCAAGCAATATAGACAACTATCGTCTAACAGTCTTGATTATTTTTTTAAAAACAAGAATTCACATATCTCCCCAAGGCTATATCTTTTTAGGCTCCAACAAACGTGTTGAACCCCCCTGAATAACAAACGGTTGGCTTTTCAGATAACAGAAATGATTTAGGGCCAGTTGCATCCTGCCATAGCGTCCGCGAACAAGACACTCGATGACGGCTCAGAAAAACAGAAAGTGAAAACAGTCCGCCTTATTCACTCACAAATACTGAACTGATTAAACAGGACCGGAATTCAGGTAAGATTCACAAGGAGCACTGACCAAGCAGCGCCAGTCATAGCTGGAGGTAGCAAGAATGTTCACCGCATATTTAGCATATATGTGAACCTCAAGTATCCGTATATATATGGATTGTAACAATACCAATTAGTTGGTTGTGAGTTATATATAGATGTCGCGTGTTACTGGATCGCTGGCCTCCAAACAGAACACACAACTCCGGGTATTGTTGCAATCTTAATAATGAACTGATAAAAAAGGTGCAGGCGGTTATATTGATACTAATGTGTCTATGTCAATAAATCTGTGGTTTTATCCTCTATATTATGATATTCGTTATATTGTGATATCACCAAAATTGTTATATCAACCATTTTGTAACACCAGCCAACTTATGATGTCATTCAAATTGTGATGTCATTCATAATTAGATGTTTGCCATCACCAAGGTGACAATTGAAAAATCCAATAAGATATATCATATTTATTTCTAAATTTCTTTTTTATACTGGATATACATTGAGAGCTTATTCAAGAATGAAATAGTCTTATTTATAAGTGTTTGAAATTTTGAAATAAGAATTTGACTTCCAATCTTAACACATGGCCTTGTAGGATTATGATGTTTTTTAAATCAACTTTCAAAACACCATTTATCAAGGCAGATGATTAAAAAAACCACTATCCAGATTGAGTGGTTGAGAAAAATAGTGTTCCCAAATCCATCGGCAAAATTGACTTGAAATTCACAGTTTTCATAAATAACATGTGCATTGCCCATCATATTTGAATTACGACTCAGAATTTTAGATACCATTGCCATCTCTTGTGTTTGATTCTGCTTTCCCATACATCTCATTCAGAACCTTAAGAAAAGTTAATGATGACATTTCCTCATCAAAGTATACAACCTATGAAATAAGTATCATCAAATATTGCCACAAACCATTGTTGTTTAAACAGATGGCTTACTGAACTTGAGTTATTAAGCTTTGAATGTGTCAATGCAGAGAATGCAGGGTTTGTTTGACCTCCATTTTTATTTTACCCAGGATCCTCATTCTTTCTGAGCATGCCCAGAATGACTTCGAAAGCACATGGTTCCTGTCAAAAGTGTGACTTTCTGGAATGAAAAGCTCCGTAACAATTTTGACACCATTTTCCAATATGGCTGAATCTCAATGACATCATAATGAGGCCTGTTTACTTTTTGAATAGGAACCACGACAAAGTAAACAAGTCTCATTATGATGTCATTGAGTCACACCCATCTCATCACCTAAAGTAGGTCCTTTATTATTGTTTTAAGTGGGATATTATCACAAAATACTGCACCTTCAATTGGGTATTTTTTGTACTCATAATATATGATGGAGATGGACTGCAAGGAACATTTCCCTTTTCCTAAGTTTAGGAATTGACAAAAAGGTGTCCCTTGAGCGACCCACAATACTGGAGCGAAAGGGTAAAGCAATGGTGTACAGTAAAATTTTATCTCCAGCAATTGGTTTGTAAGAAGAAGCCATTTTTCCGTAAATGCAATATTGGATGTGAGGATTGTCAGAAAAATCTTTATGTCTTGATCGGATGTGAGGATTGTCAGAAAAATCTTTGTGTCTTAATCTTGGCATCTCTGTCTTGATCTAGAGACATCATGACTGGGAAAGGTGGTAACAAATGATGACTACAACAGTTAATCGCAGGAGGTCGTGTTCAATCAGCATTAAACTGATAACACACGCACAGATCTGTATTCACAGGGAAATATACAACTTTTAAGACCACTTGGCTGATGGATTTAGGAGTATAGAAATATATTTTAAAGATATTGGAATTCAAATGTGGATCATATTTAAACTATGAATCCCAGCTACAGATTGGTCATAAGACAGGGAATAAAATATGTTTTCCTTCAAGAAATGAGGAAATTTTTGGCATTAAGTGGAAATCTTTTGCTGCATTACTTCCCTATGCTGCCCGAACACATATTTATGTATAGTGTACGACATTGGTGTTGCTTTTCAGTTTATCAATTTCACATCCTGATGATTTTTGTTATTAGTACGGAAGATCTTTGTCAGTGCAGATGCACTTTTAATGCTTTGCAATCGGAATCATAATAGTCACGTTATGTTGTTCCTCTCACGTCGTATGCTGTACTTTAATATCCAGTACATATTCTCTCATTGAAGGGTCTCAGCAAAAATAATTTTACCAATTTTTTCTGCATCCCTTGAATGATTTATTGTCAAAATTTTATGTCACACAAATTCACAATAGATTTAATACGTGGGTTTGTGCCAAATATTTTGTATGAAAATTTAAATACGCACGAGTACTAAAAGTTCACTTGTAAATAAAACAAAACAGTAAGTGAAGTAAATATTATAATGATTTTCATAAATTCATAAGTTCATAAATGGCATAGTATCAAAACACCTCAGAGAACCAGATAGAAATAGATAAAATGCCAAGACGCAAGTATATCATGTGTAACATTGAAGTACAGGTTTATGACATTAGTTTCACAATGACAAGATTTAGAGAATGCACATTATGAGAATATGTGTGCTTAGTTACAAACTATTCGACATCAGTAACATTATGAACGTTCAGGTTGAAGCACCTTTTGGCAAATTGCCAAGAAACCGAGACAGAAAGCACAATCCAAATCGAAGGATTGAACGTTTTTGCAATATTTGACAAAGTTTAATTATTTAGAGATCAAACATGACATGTAACCAGATTTATAACAAAATATAAAGGTTACCTTGTAATACATTCAATGAATGTACTCAAAGTACCATTCTTAAATCAATGTGTACTGCCAATTACGATATGACGGAAGGATATTGTAATATTGGACAGTTTTGTGTTATCAGCGCTGGTATTGTTCAATTGATCGCAATTATTATAAATAAATAAACATTTATCAGACAATAGACACGACACATACACACATTATATAACCATATATATGTTATAAGATGCGTCATAACAAGGATTTTGTTGTGATCTCCTAATTTGTTATTTGTAAATGCATTTGTTTGTAGGTACATTGGTGTTCGTCACACAGGTCACAGGTAGCGTGATAGGTTAGAGAGCAAGCTTAAAGGCACCTTTGAATCATCCTCTGTGATGATCCAAAGGTTGTGGGTTCGATTCCTGGCCATACCGAGATTGCATTCATGATACAATTTCTCTTATAAGCTGATGCCCGTGCCTAAAGGGCAAACCTGTTGTCGTTGTAAATATATGACTGTGTGGGTAATGTCAGTGACCTGCGACATGACATTTCAGTGAGACAACACCAGATCTACTTCAAGTAGGTCTCATCATAAAATGACCTAAATGATGTTGAATGTGAAGTTGAAACCCAAACAAAAATAAAGGTCACAAATTGGTACCATTTTGGTGAATATCATAAGAACAGGGTTTTTCAGTGATCATTGTTAATACATCAGTATTATGTACGATTTATGGACTAAAGTATTTATTGAGTCCATTTAATTACTCAAACGAGTTACATAATGTTTAGTTCAGCAGTTTAGATCAGAGTTATCACCCCATCAAGGCGAGTGGATTTCAAACTGTGAGATACAATTTATCCTCTGTCACAAATATTGTCCAAAATGTAGACTATCCTGAAGATATTTGGCACTGAGATACGTTTGCCCCCGTTGTATGATCTGATCAGAAGATTATTAATATTCCAGACTGTAGATAATCCGTTGGGTAATAGGAGGCTTGATGCTGGTGTGTCATTGCATTACAAATTCCACAGCAAATCATCCTCTGAGCTCTTAAGATATTCACCTTGGTATGTATGTTATTATTATGATAATGGTGATGATAATAATAAAAATAGTATTATAAAGAGATAAATCTGGCATTACTGTAGGGGAGGTACCAAGTAAGACCAATTTCCAATCATCAAGAAATAGACAACACTTTTAGTGTCATTTAAAATACAATGTATATTGGAAATATATATATATATATATATATATATATATATATATATATATATATATATATATATATATATATATATGTATGTATATAAAATAATATGGATAATTATAGGATGTCAAAAGCATTTACAGAATGGCAAATGATCATTCTGCACTAATCGTTTAGCAGTTACGATCCGATGTCTAATTTACGTTCTTCATCTCATGCTAATTACCTGTACAGGTAAACTGAACTCCATCCTCAGATAAGTTGCATACACCAAAACATGTCAAGTATAGTCGGTAGATATTCTCGAAGTTGTAATATTGCTAATATTACATGCCGAACTTAAATATTCAAAATTAGCAAAAGCATGATATATGCTAAAAATTGGCAGTCTCTTTTTAAAAAGTCATTTGTTTTAAACATGGAGTTTTTTAACACTGGGCATGCCGAATCCAGGGAGAATTTACCAATTTTAAAGCCGTTTAAAACTCCAGACTTTGTTTTGCAAAATACACTGACCCCTGTGTCTGGATGAATGTTAATCCGGTCGTTTAAGAAATAAACTTATCCTTATAGAGCTTTTTTGTGTGAAATATTAGATTGGAAATTTTTAATCCAAAATGATTTCATCAAAAGGATTAACAATGATGACAGACACAAATGATGTCAATTTTCGAAAAACCTAAAAAATGTTATCTAACTTTCCTAAGTTGCTGGCGCCTTCGCATCGAAGCACGTTTTGTTTTCTCAGTGACACCACTTCTACGTCACGCCATACATCCAATATCATGATTATAAAGAACACTGAGGCACAATAGAGGAGATGAAAAACGGACATGTAATACGATGTGTTCAATTACATGGATAACCTGAGAGTTCAGCAGAGAACGTGGCCTTGGGTGCAATGGTAGACATGTCAATGACTGTAACCACAGTACTACCAGATCACATTGTCGGGGGAATGCTTGATATTTTTATTTTCTTCCAAAAAATTGTCACCATTGGATGATTAAGAGATTATATGTACTATTAAAACATCTGTACATTTAATTCTATGAAAGAGTCACAGTTCTATATAGAACTGTTTCAAAAAGATATAATTGACAGAGATACTTTACCAAATCTAAGCTCCCCCCAGATATGAAATGGTTGTTTTCCTTAAGTCACGATCTAGCTACGTGCAGCGTTTTGGCTGAGGCACAACCTGGTAAGGTACTTTGGGGACAAACGGAGCAGTACATGTGTGCATTATACACTTGATCAAAATCACCCAGTGACGTGTATGTGGTCTGGGTGCCATTATTGTACACATAAGGCTACCGAACATCACAAAATCTCAACATTCTATACCTCTGAAACAAATGGAACAAAGCGGGTGAGTTGTCTGGCATTAGACATTAGAGTTAACTAGAGATCACTAACTCTATAATATTTATCACCCATGTTCCAGAGCTTTATAACCTGAGGAGAGCTAGCTATGATCTACTAGGGTCTAATCTGATAATCTGATGATAAATCTTAGGTGCTGTGAGCAGTTGCTAGTATCTCAGAGAGATGTGAATTGCAGAGCAAGTATGTCATATGTTTTTTAGGCAGACTTTGGCTTGAGATAAATAGGCACGCAGACAGACAGACATACAGACACACACACACACACACACACACACACACACATATATATATATATATATATATATATATATATATATATATATCTGCACAAGAGGTTGTCGATTTGGAGTGTCTGCAAATTCTGCAATATATATATATATATATGTATATATATATATATATATATATATATATATATATATATATATATATATATATATATATATATATATATATATTTAAATCTATGTATTTAGGAGAGAGGGAGATTGAAATCAGATATATTGTACTTGTAACGTATTATATAATGTGACCTGAAAATGTTCGTCAGTGTAAACGCAGTTATATAATCAGACATCAATGAAGACTTGAAGAAGGATTAATGTCCCACGAACATAAAATATTCTAATCAGACTGAAGTATGAAGTCAGATAGGCCAAGCGGCAACAGACACAAAGCTATAAACAGAACCGGATTGCTTTGAAGGTTCTTGTCGTTGTAACAGGACTTCCGGTGCGGTAATCGATAAAGATGTATTAATAACAATGTAATAAGGAAGCAATAGCCATTTCTATCAGGCATTATTGTTGAGTCAGTTTCATCCTTAGTGTGACTAGGGAATCTTGGACATATAGAATGATATCGTGATAAGCTCAACCAATGTAACCAGAAATCAAATATTGAGTTTACAATCATATCAGCGCGGATCTGAACATCTAATTCTAATTCGACAATACACGCTGTTTAGATTTGTAAAAGCAAATATTAAAGTGTATATTTGGACATTGATGTGTTGTCCCGCCCACAATGACACAGTAGGTTTAACTGTGGGTACGTGTGGTAAACAGGTCGTGAGTTTCAATTCCACTGCCACAACATCAGAAATATATGAATTTATATGTCCTCCCGCCCCCACTAACACAGGAGCTTTAAATATGGATGCAAGTAGTAAATTATTCGCGAGTTTGCCACTGCCCCAAATGGCGCCATACATATTTTATAAACACTCTACTAGTAAACAAATTGCTATCAACCGAAAATTCAAGATATAAATTAGACATGAAATGTAGATCAGTCTCGAGAATATAAAAAGATCGTTTATTGCACTAGACTTGCAATATTGTGGCTCATTTTTATTATCTCCGATATGCCATGAACCAAGACCAGCTTCTTTAATAACTTGCTATAAATATCAGTCTGATCTCCGTTTTTTTTCTCTCCTCTTTTTCATCAATTTTTGTCCATGTTAGAACATGGATGTGAAATGGCAGCGGAAATAGAGTGGCGTCTGCCAAACGCCATGTTTTGGAAACCTTGAGCGGAATATGCCGACTGGACAGACTTAAAGGCGTGATATCAGCGTGACCACTGTACAATACTTTATATAAGGGCATAATACCTTATATATGGGCATAATATCTTATATAACACCTTTGGTACAGACATAACACCTTATATATGGGTACACACACCCACCAACACCCCCCACCCACACACACACAGATATATATGTATATATATATATATAATTATTATTATAACACCTTACATGGTTAATGTTTAACCATATATAAGGTGTTATGACCATCTATATTAGATATTATTCTTTTTGATCAGAACATATCGATATATTATTGTTCTTACCTTTTAGTTCAGACCTTGATTTAAGAAGACTTTTTGGAAAAAAATGTATTTGGTCTCTGTTACTGTTGATAAGTTTATTTATTTATGTGTTTTACTGCACAAAGCATGGATACAGGGTTACTGTTGACATTAAATAAAATATTAATAACATCTATATATGAATTTATATAATATCATTAAAAGATAAACGTAGTATTTGATCAGAATAAGATCGACAGCAAAACAAAAAGACGGCAAGATGGAATGTAGTTCTTCTGAAAGCATGCACATGGTAATTGTGGAAAGGTTTCACCTTGAATATTTTTGCTAATGTCAATTCGGTGCACATTTGTTTACTCTGAGCCTAACAGGACGTTTTGGAACCTGTTTGTTTCTGTGTACTCATTATTGCATTAGTGTGGTGTTGTGCTTTGTATTTGTGCAGTATTTTGTCTGAGCTGATCAATGATCGTGTGGGATGAACCAATGTAACAGATGGGATATACATTAAGCACCTGTGTGGTGAGAAGGCCTTCATGGATACATCTATTAAGAGTAAACCATGAAAACCTGCTCATTTATACATTGTTTCATATATTTACACATAAAGTAAAGTCTGCTTGTCAAACCTAATTGTACCCCTTCCATAATTTTGAAAGAAAATGTTGTAGTCAGAATCACGGAATTTGAATCCTGTTATGTTTCAAACTTGAACCGTTTTGTCAGTGTCACTGGCATAATTTTGCTAACCAGGTTATGAATAGTGTTATCATTAAAATTACATCAATGATTTATTTATTTACTTGCATTTCCACTTAGATCTATGCATCTGTTATGTGAGTTATGTGAGGCCGGCCATATCTTACCTACTTATATTTAATTATTGGCAGGTGTTATTCCTTTCCATGAATCACTCTTTAATTGGGTATATACTTCCAAAAAGTACATTTGAGCAGTCCATACTTTTTCCAGCCTCTGTCGTGCTATTGATTTGAACCTTAAATCGGTAGGGGAGGAAAACTAATGCACGTATATCTTATATATATGAACACAAAAGACATGGATTTAAGTACTACAATACTATAATTTTAGATGACATTTAGAATGCCAAAGCTCCACCTTAATCGAATCTGATGATAGTTCGACGCCCTGAGCCTCTATTTTTATAGCAAATTGTGATATATAAACGATTCATATATTGATATAACACTGTCCTTACAAATGTTGTTTGGGGGAAAATATGTACAGAATAATCAGCTTCAAAGACCAAAGTATACAGTATCTCTTATCACCATATTCAGACAGGATTATACTCCGGGGACAGACCATTTGTTGTAGAGGAGGATTGAATATTGTATTTTATTGAAAATAGGGGTTACAAATTCCATTGAATTTTACAATAATTATTGTTTTATTCAACACTCAATTTGAAAAAAAAATACTTCTTTACAGGTGCAATCAATCGTATGTTCTTTAAATACTTAATATTTATTTAATCAGGAAAATAGGCGGAACACTATTACCCATGTCTTATATAACAAACGTATCAACTTACGCCGTGTTATTTATTGTGATTGCATAACGTACATTATGCGTTTTAATCGTGACGCAATTATGACAAACGTATTATGTGGAACGGGCATTGTGTTGTAAGTTGCACACGCCCCAGAACCAGGCACTGTATGTGACCAGGCCCTCGCTGTGCTGGACGAACCAACATATCCGTTTATGCATATTTCACGGGTTGAAAACGATTAGTTTGTACGTTTCTGTAATTGACGACCATAACCACTGTTATGACCAAAAAGGCCGATTTTACACATTGGCAAGAAATCTTTCCAAATCAAAAGTTGTGAAAATACAATGCTGATAATTTGGTTGCAGTAAAGATTTATTTTGTAAAATTACGACAGACAAGATTTTGTCTGTTTAGGGGTTCATCACTTTCAACATTATTTTAGTTATTTCATGATGAGACCTACTTGTAGCAGATATAGTGCTGCTTCACTGAATTGTCATGTCTCAGATCCTTAACATGGCAATCCATCCGGTCAGAGATTTACAAGGACAACTGGTTAAACAGTTCAGCTACAAATTCATGTACCATGAATTCAATGTATAGCCAAAATATGTGGGTCATTTGTCACTGAGAATATAAGAACCAGACCGTCTCGACTTAGTTGTCGTAAAACATTTGAGCACCATACACTTTTATTGCCATTTGGGCTGACGGTTTATGTGACTAATATGTAAAGGCTCCTGGTCTAGCGTGTAAAAAGATCGTGTTGATCATGATTAATTCTTTTAGTTAAGCACATTATTTCAAGAAGTGTGCTTGACATAGAATAAACCTGTATTCTAAGCGCTATTTTTGTGACTGCATTACATATGACATTTAGAGAATACATTAAGATATTTTATGATCATGTTACATGTGACAAATTAAGTGAATACGTTGAATCTGAGATGGTCAGAAGATACACTGCGTTTGCATACACACATTGACTGTGTATTGAATACACTGCATAAGACAAGTAAAGTGAATCAGTGAATACATCGCAAGTCACGTATGAGATAGTGAATGTGTTACATGTGATAGATTAGGTGAATGTGTCACATTGACATAATAGGTGAATGTGTCACATGTGACATATTAGGTGAATGTGTCACATTGACATATTAGGTGAATGTGTCACATGTGACATATCAGGTGAATGTGTCACATGTGACATATCAGGTGAATGTGTCACATTGACATATTAGGTGAATGTGTCACATGTGACATCAGGTGAATGTGTCACATTGACATATTAGGTGAATGTGTCACATGTGACATATCAGGTGAATGTGTCACATTGACATATTAGGTAAATGTGTCACATTGACATATTAGGTGAATGTGTCACATGTAAGATCTTTAGTGAATATGTTACATGTGATATTAGGTGAATAGATTGTATATCACACTTTAAGTGAATGCATTGCATCTGAGATATCAGTGAAAACTTTGCATATTAGATATTTAGTAAATGTGGCATATTTAGTGAATGTGTTATATCTGAGATATTTAGTGAATACAGTGCATCCAACATAATATTTGGATGAGATACATCTGAGATATTAAGTAAATATATTGCATGTGACAAGTAGAGCAGATCAGTGAATGCATTGCATGTGACATATGATATTATATTTGGTGCAATACATGTGACATATTTAGCGAATGCTGAGCACGTGCCTCGTTTTGCCATTTAATGAAGGCCTTGCATGTTATGTGACCTGTTGACATTTGGAAAGACGAGTGGCTTCAACAAAGTATATATGAAGGCATCCATATGCACGTGACTCTTTTTGCAAAATCCATATTATGCGCAACTCTTTTTTTTCTGAGATACGATTTGCAAACGAAGAGTGGTGATATCCGGTCGGGTCAGGTGATAGAGCTGAGCTTTCACTCAGAGCGGCATTATCTACTTCAATAATAAAACAATGCGATAGGATGGCCTAACCTATAATCCGGGCACTGATAGGGGAAAATTTTCCTCGTCCTTATCAAGAGTATCGGTATCGCCTGGCTGCATCGGTGCGCATTGACATAACCTATATGTAGAGTGCACCACAAAAAAAAAAGAGAAAACGTTATTAACGCGCAAAAGTGTGGGAGTGGTACGGTAATAATTTTAAATCCGTGTAGAAAGCAAAGAGGGTTTAAAGCTTTAGAGAAGCGATTTCCTCCTTTGTGTGCTGCACTTGTGAAACGAGTCGGTGTGCACCATCACAATATCTTTCTCACGACTGTAAAGTCTGGGGCGGTGCCACGTTCATGTCTGCTTCACAGTCAGGCCGGGTTTCTCGCTAGTGCCTGGGTTGTGGAGAAATTGATCTGATCTGCCTGGAGAGAGACACGGTTTGCTAGAGAGAAAGAGGGGGGAGAGATAGATAGAGAGAGAGCGAAGAGAGAGAGAGGTGGTGAGAGAGCCGTGAATGTAGCTGCGGCTGCTGCTGTTGTGTGCGGCTGCTTGCTGGCTGGCGGGCGGGCGGGCGGACGGCGGCGGTG
Source organism: Amphiduros pacificus (assembly GCA_949316495.1). Classification (NCBI taxonomy): domain Eukaryota; kingdom Metazoa; phylum Annelida; class Polychaeta; order Phyllodocida; family Hesionidae; genus Amphiduros; species Amphiduros pacificus. Next base: position 40,497,405 of record OX439003.1, on the reverse strand, counting down.
GCGCTGCGTGCGGGAGGACGTGGCAGACTGGCTGGGGCACGCGGGGAGCCGGCTGCTCGGACAGACACGAGGTACTATAGTCACTGGCAGTCGGCCTACTGTTCGCCATCACGTTCTATATATTCATTCACAAGCCTCTTATAACTCAGTCACACTCGCTTCCAGCCTAAATACCAGCCATGGAATGATACCAAAACACACACACACACTCACACAAGAGTATCTGTCTCTTCTGTATATTGCTATTGATATCTCTACAACTCGCCTACGGTGCGGCGGGTTCTTAACATCAGGTCCGCCGATGATATCCACGAGATAAGAGGTAGGTTTAAGTAACAGGGATGAGGTTTTTGCAGTCATCTCTATACACTGGCTTTTGTCTGATCGGCTCCGGGGATTGCCTGCCGACACCGCATCGTTTTACTGCTGTGTGTTCTATCCAAACGTAATTCTCTCCACACAAGTATTTTCCCGCGTCAATCACCCACGAGTGTCTCAGATGAAGATGAAGATATAAACATTTGTTTTAACTGCTATGAGACAACATCACATATTCCCCCTTTGGCGCCGTGGGAAGTGAAAAGACGATAATTTTAAACTGAACCTTCAACAGACCTTTTTACCTGTCTCTAATTTTGTCTTTTAAAATGACCTCAGATCCACAAGACATCGTTGTAAAACACGTATTACTTTTCAGTGTGACCTTTAATGTTGACATATGAATTATGATACGACAAAAGAGAGAGAGAAAAAAAAACAAACAAAAAACATTAGATTTATTTGAATCGGAAAATAATCAATTCCCCTATAACCCTAATCAATAACTAATGACAGCTCAATTGTTTTCAGGTAGTTTATTCTTATTTGATTCCAATAATATCTAATGACATTAAGGATAAAACAATTAGATTTTTAATTTATTCAGATTAAGTTTTGTTTACAACTTTCTATAAAAAGCGTCTTTGTCCGCACGATGACGTAACCAGTCGAAATTGACAAAGTGCAAATCATTGTGTAACATTTAGATTTATAAAAAACGTTCTGGAAGATTTACATGATTAATACTTATGATTAGATTTATGACTATTCCTCTGTTACTCGCGCTAATACAAATGTTCAATGATATGATTAGGAATAACAAAATCATCAATGAACTTAGAAAAAAGACTTCCGCCGCTTAAATACGTTTGATCTCGGACTAATCTGAAAGAAACCTTGAACTACCGAAGCGCTAAATATACAAAAAGGATATTTCTCAATTGGATTGCCGTTGATTTATTTCTTCCTATCGGCATCATAATATCGGCATCATTTATAGTATCGGCATCATTTATAGTATCGGCATCATTTATAGTATCGGCATCATTTATAGTATCGGCATCATTTATAGTATCGGCATCATTTATAGTATCGGCATCATTTATAGTATCGGCATCATTTATAGTATCGGCATCATTTATAGTAACGGCATCATTTATAGTATCGGCATCATTTATAGTATCGGCATCATTTATAGTATCGGCATCATTTGTAGTATCGGCATCATTTGTAGTATCGGCATCATTTATAGTATCGGCATCATTTATAGCCGTGCGCCACATTGACAAGATGATGTATAGCAATTGCATTGCGCCTCCTAAAGGGATCAAATTAAATTTCAAGTCTTTAAAAACAACGATCACCTGTCATACAATTATGTTTTCAATCTGACATCGTTGCAGACATAGACATTTTATTATAGAGAGCGGGTAGTTGATGGGCCTCCTTGTCCTGGGCAGAGAGTATTTATGTGAGGTTTATGCTGCCTGAACGAGGACTGCCTTCAGCGTCAATTACAGAAGCTGACGTAAAACTGACGCCACTGGATATGTGAACATTTATATATGTATATTAAATCATACATATTTAAACAGCGTAAATTGTTTGACATATTTTATAGATATAAGCCATTATTATGAATGATTGAGTAATTACGTTCTAAATTATTCAGTTGTTTTTTGTTGTTTTTTATTTGCCTGTCAGTTCTACATTTTCATCAAGATTCAGGTATTAATACTATTTTTTTTTTACAATATTCAGTTATTAATGCTGAACAAACGACAGGAATCATTCCGTCACAAGGTACCGGAACCTCTTAACAATGACTTTTAAACAAATCACATTTAACAAAACAAAGACACATTTAAATGGCACTGACTCATCAACAACTCTTGATATTAGTGTCCTGATATAAATTCTACAAAATAAATTGAAAATAGAATATGATATTAAAACTAATGTTAATATTAATTCTCATTCGCTGTATTGAGTTACATTACCAGATTAAGCGGTAATTGAAATTGAAAATGTACTATACGGATTTCGTCAGAATGGTGATATTGGAAAGATACGTTAAGTACGTATTAATGGATTGGTTTTGTAGAATTGGGCAAAGTGTACAGCACCAATGTGTTGTTTAAACAGGTGATGTGCATTGTTAAGTGTGCTAGGTGTCGGTGTTTATGTAATATGTATGATTCACAGTATTTGGTGAACGATCGGATGAGGACATATTCATTGTTAGAGGAAAAAACCCCGAACAAATACCAAGGAATACTAAGGCAAATCTGTTGACTTTGGGCCAAAACCTTAGCTTCGACTATTGCCTTGTTACAAGACTCCTGATCTCATATTTCTTTCATAATGAGTCATTTGCGTAACATCAAGGAATGTTATTCAATGAACATAATGAATATACAAGTAATGGCATATTCTCATAAAATGCAGAGAAAACTAATCACTTAGACAAGTTTACTTAGTCTCGGTGTGTGAACACATTTGGGCAATGCTTATTACTTCAGATATACAATTATATCAACACAAAGGTAATATATACCACTCTATGTATTTGCCAACTCATTTGTAGAATGAGAATTAGAGCGTGAAAAAAAATAGATATATAAATAGACATATTATAACGAGTTAAACACTCACAGAAAAATGAACTAAAAAAATGTATATAAATAAATATCAGTTGATCATTTTAAGGGTTGGTTAATTTAATATTTTATCTATATATTAATTCAAAGGTTTATTAATGTCCGGATGAGTGATGGGTGTCTTCTGTATTTTCAGATGTTTGCATCTTCTGCATTTCACAGTGGTGGGAGTATGTACGTGCACAAGCAGTCAGAACAGAAGGTGGCAACACCAAACCCTTCAAATCCCCGGATGGACAATACGGGAGCCAAGACCCAGCCTCAATCAAATCAAAGGCACATGATGGCCATGTATCCTCCTCATCGACACGTGACACAGTCGAGCATCATGGGTAGACATGCAGCATCGCATGGCATTGTGGGAAGCCCCTCAGTTTTAGGAAGGCCTTCCATGTCCCCACATCACAGTATATCTCCGCACCATTCCATATCGCCACGTCAAATTGTGTCTCCACATCACAGTATGTCATCTCATCACAGTTTATCGCCATCCCATAGCATGTCACCACATCACAGTATGTCACCACATCATAGCATGTCACCACATCACAGTATGTCACCACATCATAGTATTTCATCACATCACAGTATGTCACCACATCACAATATGTCACCACATCATAGTATGTCACCACATCATAGTATGTCACCACATCACAGTATGTCACCAATTATTCGCCCTCAAAAGCCTGCAATTCCTGCTATCCCGCTGCGGCCTATGACGCCTTCGACATCAATGACACCTTCAGTGCCATCCTTACCCCTAGCTCCAGCGCCGGCAACAGCTAGGCCAGTGACAACTGATGAAGTGCCACTAGATCTATCAGTGAGTAGTGTATGTCACCAACCACTCAATCCAGATGCTCCTTTGGATTTATCCAGAAAGCCTACAAAAACTCAACTAGAAAGTTCTGAAAACGGGAACAGTAAAGATGATGATGTAATTCTGCTGGGTGTCACACATGATCAGAGGCCACCAGTTAAGGCGAGAAGAGTAACGGATAGAGGGTTACCTACTGGTAGGTCAGTCACTCCCCGGGCTAGGATCCCATTACAGCCACCAGTGTCTAGTTACCCAGCCTGTGTGCCGGCTCAGCCGTTTGGTCAGAGGTGGCCAATCGGGCTTCAGGGACAGCCAAGACAGGATATGACGAGCACATCCATGAGTCAGAACACTCAGACAAAGCCTGTTAACAACAGAGTGATGTCCACTCCTCAGTCCTGGTCAGCGGGACAAGCTTCTTCCCACAGTCACCATCAGCCACAGCTGCAAGGTTACAACAGGAGCCACGCCCACCACCCTCTATCTCCCCATAGTTCCTACTATGGAGCTCAATCTGGCATCGCTGCTCACAACACCACCGCACAGTCTCCAGTAGCAAAGAACATCAAGAGTCCAGGGCTCAGTGCCAGTGTGGCTACTCACAAGAGTCAACACCCTCCACCACCCTCTTACAGCGAGTCCCAGCGCCAGGTGAACAGAGAAGTCCCTAGGTACACATATCCACAATACCCTCACCCACAGTCCCAACAGGCTCAAGTAAGGCTTGGTGCAGACAAGTATAGTCCTGCCACAAACTCTGACTCCTCCAGGCCTTCCACTAATGATGGACTTAGAATGAACTATTATAACAGCATGTATTTACCTGCTAATGCTGGGGCAAGGAATTCTACGTTTTATGTGCCAAAGGTTGGTCAGGGCCAGGGTGACAATAGAAGAGTATCTGAAAACTCGTCTACATCGGTGATACAGCCTCCTAGGTCATTACAAATCACACAAAGTTACAATGGAAGTGTGATATCACCAACCCACAAAGCCCACTTTAATAGTGCTCATTTGCCGCACATGTCACGTTCAAGTACTCAAGTTATGACGTCACAAGCGTCACGCTCAAGTACTCAAATCATGACGTCACAAGCGTCACGTTCAGCTACTCAAGTCATGACGTCAACGTCAACAAAGCCTACACCAGTGATGTCATACCCACCACAATCATCCTCTGAAACTATACCAAGTTTTTCTACCCCAAGAAAAATTAAAGATTTTAAAAGTATTTCTAATATGCCTAAAACATTGAATATGCATGGAAAAGCTATGATGTTAGGGATGTGTGGTCTGCCCTGGATGGATGCTTCCATCAATTTGAACTCTAGTATGAATACTTCTAGCTCACTGCCAGCTGAAACCGAGACTGCCAGAACCGATGTTATCACGAATCGCACACCGCCAAAGGAGGGACCAACCGGAGGTGTATTCACAATGCAGGAAAAGATAGCTTTTAAACAGGGTGCCCCTCCTGAAACCAGTGTTCTGACAGGAAACTCTGAGGGGGCCAATGTTCCATCATTGTTGAAAGTTTCAGCGCCTAATAATTCTAGTAGTGTGGAGGTTAATGACGACTACGTTCATCCAAATGATACAGGAGTTATAAGCAAGAACACAGAAACCCCCATTGTGAACACAGAGGGAAACATCAGAAACAGTTCGGTACAGGAGGACGCCAAAGCGCCACATCAGCAAGATGATAAACCACTTGACACCACCTCTACTTCAACATTAGGTACGGTTCATAATAACAACATTCCATCCAAACACGTAGGAAATAATGTGACTTCCCTTCCCACGGGCATGAGACTGTATCCTTTTCAGAGGGAGGAGCCTAGCCATGCCAAGAAGATTCCTGTAGCTAATGTAAACCCTTTTGTGTATCAACCCAAAGGTCCCCACATGGCAGCTTTGCATCCTAAGAAGCAAATGTTATATCAAAGCAGGCTTGATAATGCCCAGGGGGGTGCGACAAATGAAGTACCAGACTCCGGTTTGAAACCTGACAAGGTGAAATCCGATCCTGATCATGCATCACATTCTAGTGCCATTATTCACCATCACGATGATTCAGTCAAAGTAGAACAACCAACAGTGCTTAACATAAAACAGAAACCAGGAAAGATACCATTGTTGTCATGTGATAACTCCCGACAGAATAAGCCCCATGGTAAAAATAATGTTCATGATAAAAAACTTGGGAAACCCAAATCCTTGCAAATGGTTCCGATAAAGGAAAGGTTTAAAGCCAAAAAAATGTATCAAGCATCAGGTTCTAAATTGAATGATATAAAGAAGGATATACAAGACGTTGTAGATGGCAGCAAGAATCAACTCGCCCTGAAAAAGGGTAAAGTGTTAAAAGGCCCACAAGCTGATCCTATCCTGACAGAGAACGGTTTGTCAAAAGTGAATGTCCCAACAAGGAAGAAACCTGGACCAAAGCCCAAAAAAGCGATGACACCCCTTATGAAGAAGGTGTCAAGAGATATGAGAGTGGAGAGTCAAATGAGAAGGGGTCCCAAAGGAAATAAAGCAAAGAAAGGGTCTAAAAACCCTGACATAGGGGAAATGAGTAATGTAGAAACGAACGAGACCGGGGAGGTAAAGGAAGATGAAGGTGAAGATAGTAAAGTGATTGCTAATAATAAGATGGACACGTATGATTCTGGGGAAGAAACAGAGTATTATGATGAAGGTGAAGTCCTTAAGGAACAGAATCTCCAAAAGAATGTACCAAAGAGGAAATATAAGCCACGGGCAAAGAAGATCAAGGATCTTTTGAATCCAGATGAGAAGAAAAAAGGAAGACCAAAAATGTCTGAAGGGAAAGCTGAGTTTAATAAGGTACGTTGAAATATTTGTGGTATTCTTGACAATGTGATATATCTCTGAATTCATTTATGTTTAATTATAATACTTTGTTTATAAGATAACCTTAACCGATTTGTTTTAAATGTGACAATTGAATAAGGAGGCATGCTGAAATGTTTACATAATGTTGCATTTTCACCATTTATTCAAATTATGTTCAACAACCTCAATTAACGCGATGGGATTATCGTATCGTTACTATATTAACACTCTTGTGGTTTGTTAAATGCATTGCACACAACATTGTCTATATCACTGTTCTGTATACAGCTTGGTCCGTTACTGTATCACAGTATTTTACACAGAATTGTCCTTTACTGTATCACGGTACTGTACACGACATTGTCACACACTGTAACACTGTACCGTGAATAGATTACCTTGACGTTTCACGATGTCCCTTGTTCAATAATATATATATATATATATATACATACCAAGGCCCTGATTGAGATACAGGACAACCTTCTGCACAATATTATTTCTTTATGTGACAACATACGTTTCTTTACAAATAATATTCTTATCTTTGTATGATCCTAGTGGGAATGATTATCTCAAATGAATAGTTACTGAATTAATTGAATACAAAGTCAAACATCTTTAGCATCAGTGGTTCACTGAACCGAGCTTTGTCTTTGTTTTGCTCAGTAAATCGGTTGAAAAAGAGTGGAGAAAGTGATACGAATGAACAGGCATAACATTGAATTTCACACATGGTTGGTCATGATTAATCTAAGAAAGTGTCTACCCATAATCATATGAATGCATATATATATATATATATATATATATATATATATATATATATATATATATATATATATCACATGTGCCCTTATTGAAAGAATATTTGTAAAGAGATTTTATGAGTGACAGATAAGATAGACATCAGCGCTGTACAACAATATACAGTTTCAGGCCCTGGGAAAAATCTAGGTCATTATCTTTTTCATCCCTGTGCATTATTGTGTGGAAAAAGAAACATTTACTTGTTAAAGCTAACACTCAAATTTCACTCAAAATATAATTCATGATGAACAACATCTGCAGAAGAGGTTGTCGATTTGGAGTGTCTGCACATTCTGATATATATATATTTATATATATATATTGATGTATCTTAAACCTGCGACTGAGGTGAGGTGTCACAGTCAAGGATTAATAGAAGGCGATATAACGTAGGAGTCGATTATATAGCTTAGCTGTGGTGTATATTATTAAGCCTTTCCCCAATCTGAGAGATATGAACACATTGTGGTAATGCAGGAGTTCTGTATTGTCATTTATTGAAGGGTTCTTAGCATGTTATTTTACACTCAGTATGGTGTGTCTCCATATACGTAAATGGCATAAGATACGATAGAGTGGTTTGAACCATCTTGTTTTATATCGCTTTAGCTTTATGTTCTCGGCCGGGTTTTGAGGAATGCTTCTCCAGACTGTAAATGTTACATTAAGCGGACAGCAGTGTGCATGAAATTGTAATATGATGATTAAGGGCGTATATTTATCTTTGATATCCTCAAGGTTTATTGTTCGGTTGACCTCAATAAATAAATAGTTAAAGCTTTTTGTTCTGGGCGATTTGGAATCTTTTGATGGTAGATTCCTATCGACTTTGGCCAGAAAAATGGCATAGTTTCGTGGGTTCTTTCTGAATAGTATGTGTTCGCGAGTATATTTGATTTGATGAAATATTAATGATCCACTTATCAAAACTATTGGAACATGTTGTTTCCTGTGAGATTATTTTGATTGAAAATAGATAGGTTTCATAAGTCAAAAGGAAAGCACTGTGTTTGCCGTGTTCTACAAGCCTGGGACTAGGATAATTGAGTCGGATATGGTCTTGATCTTCAATACCCTTGAGTGAAAATGTCGGCTGCTTCATAATACGTCATTCTAGGTGTGACACATCTCCTCTTCAAACAAAGGCAAGCGGTCCCCAGTGCACACGATCTGGCGTTCATCATTCAAATGTTCAAATATTTTTATACTTTTGAAATTGCTTTTAATTGCCTGATATAGTTTGAATGACATCAATCATGTATGAATTGATGTATTCATGATCAAATTTTCAAAGTGGAACTCATAGTGAATTGTTATTTCACGGGGATCAAAGCACGTTCTGCAAAATACCCAATATGAAATATATATCATTTATCAAAGCATTGTAAGATGACAGCCATGCTTTATTCATGGGTACAGGAGCAACATTTAACCTGTAACAGATACCCCATGTGAATATCACGTGATAATGACTTCCGGTTTTGCCATATGGGGGTTCCGTTTCCGGAGATGAGAGGCTATCGGCGCACACGTGAAAAACGTTGCTGATGAGTACTGAATGAATTATGCACGGCACCCCCATATATGATCAAATAAATTAATTACACCAAAAAATCAATGTCATACCGAATTCTACATATTGGTGTCACTTCACAGTCTTTATTTGTACAGTACACCAAATAAATGGCTTTCGAATAGTGTTTCTATAATGATTATAGATATATCAATTTCCAAAACATTTCAGATGCCATCATGAATCGTATTCAGGTCACTCCTTTGCCATGTCACCTTCCGTGACACTGCCCCAATGCGACCCAGCGCGCTCCACGCAGCTGCCATTAGATATTCAGATAGGCAGAACTGCACTGCCTCAAGGAGCGTGACCAGATTGCTTCCATAATGCCTAAATGATATCGTCGCCGATCTCACTACCTCAAGTAAACTGCAATTCTACCAATCTGAGGCCCTGGTCAAACAAAGTAAAGATAAAGGTTCAAGTTTGTCAGTCACAAGCAGTCACCACCCGCATGCATGTGAATAAATGCTGCACAGCACTTGACACTACTGACATACTTGTTTAAATTTGTTGAAATTAAGTTAAAATGCAGCTTGCCAAAACTATACACACTGTCAACGACACGATCTCGTGTACATAAAATTGGGTCTGCAATAATTTTGCACAGCAAAAATAATGTTGCAGGAGAAAAATACCGATTCAAGAAATACGCTACAATAGATATTGTCTTATTTCACGCCGCATTAACTTTATATCAAAAATGGCGAGCTGGGTTCAATTTCCGGTTGAAAAGTTTAGATTGGGAACATTGGCTCCTCTGAAGAGATGATCTGATATTTAATATCGGAAAGTAAATTACACGTGGAACAAATATATAGGAATATCTGCAATCTTTATCATGACATTCCACAGTTCCTGCAGTGACACACCTTCTATAATTCGTTTTAAATAAAATAATCTGAGATGTCATTCCCAATGAGGAATACAAATAATAACAAATTTGAGAGGAAATGAAATGACTTCCATAAATCGATGAAAATAAGCTGAGAAGAATGTAGATGACTTCCATGGGCCGATACATATACGGAGTAGAAAAGTATATAGTGTATATAGTGTGAATTCCAGGGGATAGCTGACTTCTGGTTAATGTCTAACCTGATTGATTTATTCATGGTCTCATGATATTCTTATTTGGTCCAGTCAGCGTTGAAGAAAATCAATTTTTTCATCTATGGCTTGAATGGTTTACTATTTTAAGAGCAACATTTTGAAATAAACATTCTTTAGATTATCTTGCTGCTATAAAAAGAAGGAAGGAAATTTTGTAATAGTTATCTTTGATATCTTTTTGTGGTATATTTTGCCTAAGATTGAACCTTGTAGGGCTTGGCAGATGATACACTGAAAGTTTTTACTCTTCCTTTTTATTTTCTTTTGGATAAAAATCTTCATTCCATTTATTTTACCATTTATTTACCATTCATTCATTAAAATATATTTATATACATGACAAATTAAATGTTTATAGTAGTAATCGTTCTGGTGCTTTTTGTTCAGATAAAATAACCAAAGACTTAAATTACTTTCCAAATTTAGTTTAACTTTTAAAATAAACTGAAGAAAAAAACAAAGAATAGCATTAATATGATTCATATGAATAGCGTCCACGTAATTCCTGACGAGATTGATGTCATAACTAAAGCAGAGTGACTTACTCGCTTCTACTTACTGTATTAGTTATGTCGTTGAACCTTAATTCATGCTGTGGTTATTTGCAATTAAAATGTATATTACTCTAAGGTTTCATATATCTCGCTTACAAATTGCTGATTTAGCCCACATTAGCGTATAATATGACCTTTTTCATAGAAACTGTTATATCTTTATATTTGTTGAACACCATCTGGAATACATGTATCTCAGTTACCTATTGTTTATGAAATTGACGCGAAATAGATTTTGTCATTTGATCGATATTGGTGATTTTCTAGCCATCTTCCCTTAAATGCCCATTTTTGGGGGAACTTGATAACTCAGTTTCCTATCTGTACCTGTGTTATTTTGAAACTCTACACAAAGCCAAAGTTCAAATAGTTTTCTAATTGGTTGATATCCATTGTGCGACATCTTTCTAAAGCCAATGATTAATTAATGTGAATAGAAACTGAATAGATCTTCAAAAGAACTGGAGTAGAAATTGATATTAACAAGAAAACGACTTGCAATAATCTTGGCCCGTGGTGGGCTAACGTTGGGAAATAAAGATAGGCAGGAGGTATTACGGATATGTCATGTAAAGAAGCTGAAAAGCAGAAGTCCTTCGCAAATGATGTTTATTGTGATGTTTTGATTGCCAGGATGTTTTCGTAGCCGGTTTATTATCTTGTACGCCCACATATTGGAACATGAAACTTTGATCTTATATTGTACATAAGGTTAGCCCCCGAGGAGGCTTTTTAATGACTATTACGCCATGCTCTTGAGAAAGAATAGTATTTTTTTTTATCTGCGTTAATTTCACAGACATGACGAATGAAATTGTCCTATTTCTAGTCATACTAATGGAAGCATGGCAAGCGTTCTATGTTATTCCCTCCAAGACAGACTTACAAGTAATTTAAACTCACTACAAATAACTGGTTTGATTGTTTTGTGAAAAGAGAGGCATCATTATAGTAGGTTATGTTGTGTTGTAATCATAGAGAACCATTAATATTAGCCAAGACAAGGGAGCATAAATATCTAACATGATAAGTGAGCATTAATAATCCCAGGCAAAGTCAACAACTAAGAGTAATTTAATTTTGTCGTGCTGTTAGATGATATCATTTCTGAGCTTTTAAAGTTTTAGGTCTGTTCTAAATGTCCTAGAATTTCTACATTTTTTAGCAGTAGCCCAAAGATAATTGAAGATTAATTTGCTTTAGTAATAAACTATTTTTTTCATTCTCGTTAATGTTATATTTATGTGTCATAGTTCTTGAGATGACATTAATGTTATATTTACTAAAGCAATATTATTAACAAACATCAGTACAATATCAACAAATATAACAACTATATTATCATCATCTTCACGGGAAGACACATATCCACTTGCACAAGCCACATTTGACCCAGCAGATCTTATCGGCATATTTACTGTGTTATTATGTTTTCTCATGATATTGTTTTGATCTTACCACGACTAAGTTAGATTGTTGCAAGTGCTGAATTACCGAAGAATATACGCTTGGGTGAGGGCGTAAAACGTCTGAAACCAAATAAAAATCTTTGATCGTATAACACTTCTTGGTCGAGAGACTCCGTAACATTCAGACTCCGTAAACATTCATATTATGTGCACGTTTAAAAACAAAGATTCATATATATATATATATATATATATATATATATATATATATATATATATATATATATATATATATATATATATAATACATAATACAAACATGAGAGTTTTGATATAGATTTAGCTATGCTATTTTGCATGACATTAAAAATTGCCATTGTGCATGGCATTCAAGTTAATGGTTTGCACGACACTGCGGTTTGCATAATTATACATTTAGAAGTTGGTACAGATATGAGGTATTTGAGGTATTTTTGTCAGACCTCATTATGGGGTACCATCTCATACCTTAATGTGTGTAACAGGAGAGTACCATCTGGTGTTAATATTGAAATTATTTTATATACCTCACAAATTTAAAATTCATTTCAATGGCGTTAATGTCATTATCCATCACCAGGGCACACTTATTACTACCCGTGACAATAGATGGCAGTAATATATGTCATTATTCAAAAAGGCCTTGTACATGTTACTTATGAAAAGTGGGGTATTATAAATGCCTCACAGTACGTCAGTGCCCCACAAGACAGGTCTGAGATATATATATATATATATATATATATATATATATATATATATATATATATATATATATATATATATATATATATTAATAACCAACCAGTATATATATTAATAACCAATTATATATTAACATGAGAAACGGTCCTTCATTTTGGTGCTAAGGTATGGATGATTTTCAAATTAAAGAGTATTTATAAAGTATTGCCCCGTCTACCATAACAAATTCTACCAGGGATACAAGGTTAACCTCACTCAATAATGCATTGCATTGTATTATTTCGAGACATACTACATGAATATCAAGATTAAAACGGAACATAAAAAGAAAAGAGGCCATTTTCAGATAGGGTCACATCCACCTCGCCGCACTCAGTCGGGGTAGGTTCGTGTGGTGGACGATCTGTCTGCATTACTACATTGTTCAAATATCCGGACATAAGATTCTATAATGAACAAAGGCGATTGGTGTCTAAAGCAGATTCCCGACCACACCCACTCTGATTGGTAACAGATAGATGTGGGGACAGACTTAGTAGATAATACAACATGTTTACTCACAATACTCACAATAATGTGAAATACATTTGTATTATTTATCATGTATGTCTACATCTGCACAGCAACTTCAGATATTGAAGTCATTTGAGCAAAGATAAGATTGATTATAATTACAGCCACTCCAAGAGTACTGAAGCCCTGGTTATAATCGGAACTTTCGGAAATGCATATGCCCTCGTATGAACATTACACATCACACAAAGAGAATTTGATGCAATGTTCAACCAATTATCGGCGATCTTGGTTTTAGTGCTTTCACAACTTGGCTCCAGCAATTACAAATGGTTTGGAAATCAAATGGTCCTGTACGACTTTTTAATCTCCACGATTGTCCCTTACTGCAGTATTTCATCCCAAAGTCAGACACATTTTTGTTGTTGAATGCCTGCTATATTGCATTATGTTGTTTTATTGAGTTTTATTGAGGACACTAAATAGGTAATATTACTACTCTCATAAGCTTGCATGAACATGTTTAACTTGTCGTCAGCCCAGATGCTAGTATCTCATTCAAATACATATGGATTCTAAGATAACACACACATATGGAATTATTGAACAATGAGCAGATAATAAAAAGTGGTGGAATACCTAGATATTATTAAAATTGGTAGTGTCAATGATTATTTGACTGACAATAATATAGCACGCTTTTATTTACGAGGTGTCGATTTTTTAAATAGACAAATCTTGTGCCAATGAAATATTCTATTGATCTAATTTAGCTTGTCCTTTCATTATTAAAAATACATGATTAGTAAATTGAGTACAAAAAAGTAAACAGGAAAATGAAACTGTTTTATTCTTTGTTCTTGCAAACACTTGTGTATCATTGAATTAAGAGCACATCAATTGAGGCAAACAGGTGGGGAAAATTCAAAAGAGGAAAGCGCGTGAACTGTATATGAGAGTCGTACAGAGCCTTGTAGAGTGTGTGTCAAACACCTAATATGTCATGCATCAATGTAAGCAAACGAGTTCATGCAGGTCAGCGGGTGACGTTATTGAACTGGGCTCGAGGAACAAGCATAATATAGCAGCTAAAAAAACTAAGCATGATCAAATGGGCTCAGTCACACGATGATCTAGTGTGACCTTAATATGTTTGACTAAAAAGACGTTTGGCTACAACATAGTCACAATACCTCAATAAAACTGTGATCTGTTCAATATTAAGTGTAGCCTCTTAAACCATAGTTAAACCTCAGAACGCGAACTGTTAGATTTAATCGCAATAAAAAACAACCAGATAAGATAAAAAGTAAATGAAATATTGGATAAGTCAAGGTAGCTATTCAGCATTCTCCCAAGGAAATTGTTCAGTGTTCTCCTGTGAACGGATGAAGCGATCTGATAAAACAACACGGGGGTCATTGACGTCACTGATGAATAGTTTTATGGTTGCTGCACACAAATTGCATATAAAGGGGGACCATTTAAAATGACATATTATCTTGGGTATTGATTCACGTGATGGAAAATGTGACCAATAAAACTCCATAAAAATCATCTCCAGTTGCATTTTCCTGTGCAAAACTATCGGGTATCCCAGACGGATTTTAAAAGCATTGAACTATGTTATCTTAAATATTGGGTAGTTTAAAACAACATTCAGACCAGATATTTGTAAATAAAAACTCAATAATGATATAATACACAAACACACACACACACACTAATCAGCCGGGGAATTTCCTGGAAATAAAATACGTGTATTATACGTAGACCAATATACATATATGCCACTTGATATTCTCTTTTGTTAATTTAAGTTTTTTAATAAAATATAAAATATTGAGATAGAATATTAACTATTGAAATTGTTCCATTTTATAATGTGAGGTATTGAGGGAAGTGATTGTGTAAAGCCATCTCCTCCGCATCACCATATCTAATGGTGTGATCGCACCTTTCCTTATCAAATGAAAATTGGTCTTGCACAGAGCTAACTATGGCATAAATCACACTGTTATCTTATTGCAGGAACGCCAACCAAGAGGCCGAGGAAAACGGTTACGTCATCTGTCAGCTGAAGGTAAGTCAGGTCGATGGCGGGGGGCCAGTTCTATTAACCATTCTTCACAGATCGGGTCACATGATCTGAAAGTGTAGGTCAAGGTCATCAACAAGAACATCATTTGTCCCTCCTCGGGACATTATTTATGAAAACCCTCGTTCGTGGAAAGATGTCACTTTGACAGTTTTCTTGCTCTCTGGGTTTGCATAAATGTGCCCATGAAGAGAATTTTATATTATTGTTTGTCAAACCTGAAAGTAGAAATAATGAATGCAATCAACACGACATTAAACCTCCAGAACAAACACCTATTAATTGTAATTATCAACATTGTATTAGGCAAAGATTTATTCTTTTATCACAAATTAATATAAAATGCTTCTATTCTCGGTATCATTTGGAGTATTACATTAATTACAGATTACCTACCTTGGAATAAGATGAACAAAAAAATCTGAATTGATTTTAATTATCCCAATGATACGTCATTATGTTTGTAGATTAATTTTCAAAAATAGATTGCAATGAAGAAATGTAATTGTGATGTTTCAGACGGTGAAAGGCCCAGAAAACAACGTCGTTGCAACGAAAGCCGAGACAATAAAGGTGCCCGGAAGTTGAGAACTAGGAATCAGACAACAGGTAAAGTGGCACCAAAAGCTATATGGCATTCACATAACTAAACACCCGCTCCATATATCTTATATGATAATGACTATTGTTTAACATTTGAGATCACACACGATAAAGGAAGGTTACTGAAGGACAATGATTAGTGTTATTTTTCTTTGTGGCAATGCAAGACAAAGTTAACCATTCGTTCTTCAAATTGAGAAGGGCATTATATCAAGTTCGAAGGCTTCTTGCTGCCTTTACTATGCAGTCGATATAAGCGGACGAACATAACAAATCATATTAGTCAGGGTGAAAGAGGGATGGGTTTGACGTTATATATACATGTATTTATTCCACAGTGCTTTCAATGGAACCAGTTAGATGTAAACAACCCACCTTTTGCAGATCAGCATATTAGCTGTAGCATGACAGAAATGCCAAGTTTTTTGTGTCGAACAATAATTATAGACTATATTGTAACAAAATGCATATATTTATCAGAGACGACGAGGGCTGGTTATTTACATCAGAGATTTCTGTGTACATGTCGTTCAATTCATACTCACACGTAGATTTACGTAAATGAAGCCACACTCAATTTGTATTCTCAAGTAGCAAGTTTGGGATGGTGGCGCTCCGAACCGAGCATATTTCCTTCTTTTTGCAGTACGTAAATCCGCTCAGCAGACGACATTTGGCGAGATTTACGGGCGTGCTATTTGATATTAAGGGGATGGAGAAATATAAATATCATTTTGGAAAAAGAAATTGCATACAAATTCTTTTTTTCAAAGACTTCCTTGTTTATACAGCGCTGATACCAGACAATATCTGTTTACCAGACAATATCTGTT
This sequence comes from Amphiduros pacificus, assembly GCA_949316495.1. Lineage (NCBI taxonomy): Eukaryota > Metazoa > Annelida > Polychaeta > Phyllodocida > Hesionidae > Amphiduros > Amphiduros pacificus. Next base: position 40,480,495 of record OX439003.1, on the reverse strand, counting down.
TATAGCATTCAGAGTAGCGCTGTACGGAACATATGGGTCTTCAAACATGATTAAAAGACAGTAGTTGAGGCACTAGTCCTTATATCCTGAGGTAGAGTATTCCATAGTTGAGGGGCTATCAATGGAATGGTTCTGTGCCCACATTTTTCATGTGAGTTTTAGAAATCACTTGGTCCAACCTCCCATTGGATCGCATGGTTCTATCTTTCCTGATCCTGCCTACTACACTTGCTGCAGAACTCTGCAGATTTTGCATTTTTTAAAACATGTATCGTATATGTCATTAGATATACTGCTAAATACTTCTTGCTGTGTCTGTGAGTATCATCTTGTCCTCAAAAATAGTACACAACTTTTTCTGTTGTCTCTGTTCTTCCTTTGATGAAAATAATATGCCTATATCAGGCAATTACAAATTTGTGTCTCTTATTGCCGTGCTAAGAGTTTCTCATCAATTTTCTAGTGAGGCACAGGTGGTTTCATAACAAGGAAGGATTGCCTCAACACAATGGCACTGATTTTAAATGTTAAAACTACAGCAATGCATCAATACCTTTTTACACACACAGCTGATTTATCAGAACTGTGTGTATTGTTGTGCTGCGAATGTATTCATGTATTTGAGCTCAGTGTAATGCAACTCTGATGCCTCTATTTTCATAACTTTCACAATTATTCAAATATTTTTTAAGGCAGAGGTGATAGATTTAAGCGGCACAAGTCACCATCAAATGGAAGCCTGCCTCGTATTTATTGAGGTACTGGAGGGCAAAGTAATCACTCTGTCTGTCCTGTATCTATTTGTTCGTCTGTTCATCCTACATTATAGTTCCCCCTGTCTGTTTGGTAGTCCACTCCAATGCAACTGTATCCTTTTAGATATTGGGTTTATTAATATATAAAACATCTGAGTATCCATAAGAGTATGGGATATAGTTAGTAGGCAGCGTGTAAGTTATTATAGGCTACATCCATTTGAGCAATGGCGTACGGGTGGGGTAAAAGCCTTGATATTTAACATTATCTATAGATTAGAGTGCAATTGCACTGAACAGACTAGAGCTAGATCATTCGGTCGGATATCAACCAGTACAAAGTACATTAAGGACTCTTAGCCGTGTATACTATTATTGTTGAAACCATGGATTCTTACAGTACCTTTTGTGACATTTGTCACAAGGTATCTAATTTTGTGCAGTAAAAATATTTTTACGTCAAATAATGTGAGTTACAATATTGTATAGAACATAATTTGGTCTCGCAGAAATGGGATGACAGGAAATGGATCTAGTCCCGCCCACACACACCGCAATACAATTTATATTATATGCTCAACCACCAACCATTATGTGTTTTACAAGGCAGTGAAGGCCATTGAATGAGATGATAAAATATTTGGTTGTTGTTTCTGTTAAAACATTGATACTTCCTTGCATTACACATACGAAGGCTTGCTGTTGAAGATAACTCCAAAAATATTCAAGACAACTATGTGTATCATTTCATTTGATGCAGATTTACTGTTCAAGGAAAAATATTGTCGCTTTCGGTGAATTCATTTCGAAGCGGTGGTTAGACGATTAATCACACCTTGCTCAAATTACATTATCCTAAATTATCCTATTGCCATTCAAAGGAATTTCTTTCTTTTTTTTAACAAGTTTCAAATCTTGACATCAAAATATATTTATTTCTAACTATATTTGCCTTATTCAAAGTGATATGTTCATCTTTATTTTAGTATTTCTTATTCTAGCGCTTTCGATTAGGATTGTTGTATTTATGGTGGCCCTGCTGGTATTACACAATGTTTGGCTGGTTTTCTCTGTTTGAATTGTGTTTCTCTGCTGACAAGGAAATACGAAATTACCATGTTGAACTTGGTGTTGTGCATGTGATGATAGTTGATTTTACGCTTTTGACATTTATTTTTATGAAATTTTGCTGATTTTGGAATGTAGTTTAGCACGCTATTCAATATTATTGAAATGATTAACGTAATTGGAATATGAGATTCTAAGCTTCCAACATGAAGACCTCAGCTGCTGGCTGGTTTTGATTAAACAGTTCCCTTCCTCGTTACACAAAAATAAACATATTGTCATGAAAAATATGTTAAGCCGCTCAAGTTGTTTCCAGGAATCTCTATGATTGAGTCATATTTTGTTACTTTCTGTTCATGGCATTTAGCTCAAAGGCGACGAATGACTTCTTATAAGAGTAATGACGTCAGCGGTGAATTGTCAGTTAATACTGCATGTATAGTATCATTCAGCATTTTAATTAAAGAGTTGTCTTGTATTCTATAAAGATATATTTATTTTTGTCATCTCCTGAATATAAGTATTATGAATAAGTACACGACACGATTTTGCCAAAGGATGATTGCTCTATTTTGGGAGAAGATATATATGATCATGTTGAATCTGAGTGCGTATCTCTGCCGACTTTCGTCACATGCATTATATTTTTTCCTATACATAACATTGTATCCAAGCTATTTCTTTCTGTGTCCCTCATTTCTGGTTCCTACTGAATATAGTCATTTTGTTCTAACATGACACTGAAAACACCCGTTTTCACACTGAATACACCTATTTCGTTCTTTGTTATTTTTTCAACCAAATTGTATTTTTGGCGTTTATATCAAAAGGGGCCAAGATATGCTCGTTGTTTTCATCACGAAGTTTGTCAGTCATTAATTACTAGATGTTAATTACGTCTACGTTATATTATATGAGGCCGTTCATTGTGAGCTGTATATTCAATATTGTTCTTCAAATTTAGAAATCCCATTAAGGAATTGTACAAATTTTGCATCTAGACCCACAGATTCAACTCCCGCAACCACAAAATGGAAATGTTCTTGGACAAACAGATCCCTTCAATCAGCCAATGAGGTGGCCATCAGGTTTCTAGTAATAGCCTTCTTTTTGACATTCAGTATTCAAGTGGGCTGTCTGTCGTTATCAAATGAATGCTGATTGTGTTGCATTTTAGGATCAAATCTAAATTCACACATATTCTGACTATTTTTAGAGTTTTGAGATGTTGAAATGCTGACAGATGTGGTTCTAACGACGTCGTTACTCCAGACTTGTTAACTTGTCTCTGATTGGTCGAAAACAAATCGCTCCAACACCGCACCATTGTCTCGACGGCCGTGATTGGTCAATAAACCAGTTGTAGTATTATTAGGATAAACAGGACATTATATATGTATCTATCATGTTTCACTGTCAAGTTAAACGTGATTGAGGCATCATTTCTTGTCTGAACTGGTGGTTCCTAGCATAACTTGCAGTGTCTGACTTGACGCTACAGCCGTGATCATCTGCGCTTGTGCAGAATGTCTCACTGGTCAGGCTACTTAGGGACACGGCACGTATAGAATTCCAAAGGCCTCATAAAATATGAAAGGTGGGAAGTACGTCAATAACCATTATCGCAGTCTTTCATCATGCTTAGACAAGAATAAAACGCCCAGCTTTTAGTGTGACTTGTTTTAAGATTCAGATTCATCCACTCAGGAAGGCATACTTGGAATGTTGATATAATATCATTCTCAATAGTATCCCTGTTAGGAAATTAAGAAAGATATATAACAAACCTCTTGAATTATTGTGGCGTGTTTCAAGGAGCAGAGTCATTCAATCAGGAAAGAAAAGTTGTGACGTAAATAGCATATCATTCACACCAATATCTCTGATCTATTTAACGCAGCTGCATTAGAAACTACTTGAGGGAACCAGCGTGACAAAAATGGCAGCCATAACGTCAGATCGCGATAATCATCCATTATTGTAGATTCATTTAATTATTAATAATTGCTCAATATGTTTTACGTTGTTCTGATAATAGAACCTGAAATTGATCGGGTTATTTTCTTAGGTAAATAACTAGGAAAATGATAAAGTAATAATGATATTTGATCAAGAAAATGTCATTTGCCGGAAGAAAATTAAATTGTTAAATCATAAAAATACTTTCAGGCCCGGGATTTCAGAGAACTGCAAATCTAGAAACCACAAGTTATGTCAGATTGTTGAAGCCATCTAAATGACACAATCTTAGATACAAATTACGCGTATATTCACTAAATAGTTTTTGTTATGCTCTGAATGGTAAATCATTTTTGTGTCACAAAAAATAAATTGACCATGAGCTTGATGAATATGTGCGTGAACACTTGGCATTCGTACATGTCCACTTATATAGTTTACCATGTGTTTTTATGATGCATCATATTTTATTATATATATCAAGGACGACCAGTAAAATATTAGGGTACAATATATATTTTCACGTCTTATAGTTGTTGAATGGATTAGAAGGATATTATTTCAATTTAAGTTTTCATATGGTAATAATCATCATGAAATGACAATTTTGTTGGCGACTATTGGTTGTTGGCGACTTTGGTTTTTATTTTAAGGTGCGCGCGCATTTATCAAGATTGGATCAATTCCATATCTGCCTTGATCTCGACAGGGGCTAAGCATTTTATATCAAGGTTAACACTTTGTGGATGAAATAAAATATTTAAAATAATGAAAAATTGTACAACAATTGAAACTGCAAATAACCTCAAACGGATATTTCTTGGAAATGAAAATGCTGATTTGTTTTCATTGAAATCCAGGCGATGTTTATTGGCCCCTGACGATTAATCTGTTTGAGTGACAAAGCCGTACCTTCAAATGTTAGTAATATTGATAGGTTGAAGGTACATCCTGATATAACAAAATATGCACCAAGAAAGGAAATATCAAATACAACATAATTATCCTTTAGTTACGGTGTAATTTACATAAAATCTCTTATGATTATTAAAGCTTTCATGAAATCACAGAGGTCATGTGCAATTGTACAGAGATTTGGGGTATGTTTAATTGATATGTGGTCATGAAACTGATATAAACAAGATATCTCCCTGAAGTCAATTAGGAATACACATGTCAGGAGTATTGTTCTTTGATGAAAATGCCCAGTACTATGTGGTCCTGGGTAAAAGGCTCGGAAGTCGACCTGATATGGCCATAGTTGCTGAAAAGGTCCGACCACATAGTGAAAAATGTGAAATGGTGTTTTTACCGTAAAAACACCATTTCACATTTTTCACTATGTGGTCACATGTGCATGTGATCATTGTTGTGGTCTTTCAGGGTGTTAGATCTTACCAACAGACAAAAAACAATGGACAAACAGACCTCTGAGAGCCAAATCATTCCAGTGTCCCAATCTGAAGGTGCCCCATGATTAGCAAACCTATACTAAGTAGGTGTTTGCACTCGTTCATTGGTCAGCTAAGCATAGCTCGTTGGGAAAGTGTTCAATTGATGATCTATATTTTAGCAAAAGACTCACCTACTTTCAAATGACACAGAAATGTATGGGTAACATGATATGTAATAGCATTTGATCACAAAGGTTAGGGTGCAGTATTTATATTAAATATGTAAAGAAAAGGTGCTTGAAAATCTGAGTTCATGAAAGTTTTAAGTCAATTAAATTTAAACCATAGTAAATAAAACAAATGTATCTGTTTTTTTTAGATGAACAAGTAACAAATGTATTTTGTGTTTCCTCTCTGACAAAAATGACTAAAAATGAATATTTTGGATATTTTTCTGATTGATTGTAGTTTAAATATTTAGCTTTGCTGATTGTGCAAGCATAGCTTCTGCAGTGGTGGTGGGAGAATTTTTCTGTCATTCTGTCCGTCAACTTTAATCTCCTCCTTAGAAACTACTGGTCTTAGCTATTAGTTGGTAAGATGTTGTACTTTCAGGGGACCAATGTTATCTATTTTCTATCAGAATCAGAATTTTTATCGCATTTATTAGGATTTAAAAGTTCATTTATGAAGCAATTTATAAGCATTTCCAGAAAATGTTCACAAACATTGGCCTTGGTTTATATGTTGCAGCGGTTATGCAGCATTGAATAATTGATGAAGTCTTTATATCCCAGGGCTAATGCAGGTTGACTTATGATATATTTTTCTCAATGGAATTGACCATAACTGGTTGAATCACAGCTGTATTTGGGAGGCAAAGGCCTAAATACAGTCCACAGACAACCGAGTGCCTCTTTGCATATCGGAAATGGCGGTAAAATAATGACCTTGAGGCCATCAATAAATTAGTGCCTATCGTCTGTTGTCGAGCGTTCCATCCAAAAACAATGGCCGCCCATCATCATATGGCGATTTGTGGCGGGAACGTGGCAGACGACATGCAGAAAGATAGCGTTCTCCTGCCCTTTAATAGAACGCCGTCTGCACAACTCATTCATTCCGTGAAACAGTATCAAAGCAATGCCGTTAGTTTTTTCTTGGAGTAATAATTATTACTCCAAGGTTTTTTATACAGATTTTTGCGAAAGTCTATGTTTTTGTAATATTTCACTAATTACTTATGAAACTTATTTTCGTATTCACTACTTTAAATTGTTCAACTGATTAATATGTATAAATATATCTATAACTCTTATACACATACCCCTTCACATGTCACATTCTTTTGCACATTTGGGGCTGAGCTCACCCGAATTGTATATGCCCTGATATTCCTTGTGATCAAGATCTTTTTTTTTACTATCATTAGGAAGAAAGTAACCATAAGGCATTTATATTTCTCAAGCGCACCTAATATGTAACAAAAATACGACTGGCAGAATATTAGACTGATGCCTATCCATTTCATTATCATGATTTCAAAATTATTTCATATAATATCATATTTTCTTAACAAATCTAACTTTGATGTCATGAGAATGAGGGACAAGAGACGCGATCGAAAATATCTTGTTTAAATATCAGTTATCCGATATATTCTAAGAAATGAGTAATGACTGAAAAGGGAAGGTATGAGAATCTTAAACTGTTTCTCTATTTTTACATGTGCAGCCATAACCTTCATGGAAACAGCTGTGATTCTGATTAAGGCATAATGACTTGAGAACCCATGCCATGTTTGATTAGAGAACATCACCTGGCACTTTATTTATCGCTCAATACATGGCAATAATTAGACGGAAGGGGGCGTGTGTGAAGATGTTGTGTAACCTTAACTAGTTACTATTATGGTGGGAAGATTTGCGGCGTTTAGCAATTTCCTGAGCGATGAGCATTATTCAGGCAAGAGAGCAATCAATTCATGACTGCTCAGATAAAACACAAATCCTGGATCATTGGACAAAAAGGAGCTTATTTTGAATACAGAGACACGTTTGCACAGGCATATTAAGCTTCTTCAATAAATTCCAGGAAGCCAAGTTCACACCAAAATAAAATAAACCCTTTGATACAGCCAACAATAAGATGTGGTTCTTATTTTATACGTAGTAGACAGTCCAACAAATATCTGTATTGCACCGTAGTAGTCAACGCCTAATGAAAAACATATCGCAACCAATCTATTCACATACTGCATCATCCAGTGCCAATATCCATTAAATATGATTGTATGCACCGATATTTGATCAGCATATATAATATATTAACACGAACTGCCACTGATTTTACTCGGTGTAACTTGAGATATTTGCAACGTGCATTTACAATATAGGCGCCTTGACACGAGAAGGGCCGGCCCAGGATGCCGTGCTGCTGACTCACGGAACGTGAGTAGCTCCACTCACTTGATTAACACTTCCGATTTCCCAGTGTCAAAGGCATCTGTCCAATGCATTTGGGGATGTGGTCTTGTTCACATCAGAGGTCAATTTAACCTTTTATTTTGTGAGGATCGAAAGCAAGTTATTTATTTCTTTGGTGTTAATTCCTTTTCATTTCACATGTCTTGAATCAAGTACGTTTATGGATGACTCCGTGCGTGTCAACATTCAAGAAAGATGCAATTAATTCATAGTCAAGTACGGACTTTATTATATATTTAATATTGAGATGCTCAGTGAAGCAATACTTTGGGCATAGTTTAGACGGCAAATTTGTCAATATTAGATACATTGAATACCCAATGGAAGAAAACTGAGCTGTATTAAGAATGAACATTATTAACGGGGTAATTGTATCAATATCGATATATATATATATATATATATATATTAAATTAAATGCTTTTCTACAGATTCTGTGTATTCTTACCGAGTAGATATTTATACAAATAGCGCCAGATCTTTGGAAAAAATGCCAGACAATACAAAATTCTTTCTCTTGTTATACCAAGCAAATCAAAATTGACTTTATGAAATGTGGCGATACCACACAAAGAGCGAATTTCTTTGAGCCGCGATAGAAGGCTTTCTGCGGAGCCCGGCTCTTGGCGGGTAGTCACCTATCATTGATGGCTATTACGAGGGGAGGGTTCGCTTTTAACAGTACGAGGGGTGTTAAGTTGAAATTAATAGATTTGGGGCGGGGTTTTTTTCTTCAGAGAATATCAGGCTGGTGTAAAGGTTCGGGATTGAGAAAGATGTTGTTAGCGGAGGGCGTCTATATCTGTTTCGAGTAAACCCGCATTTGCTTTTGGCTTGTCGTATATCAATAGGCACTTACTCTGTCAGGAAATAAATCAATACAGCCACCCTTATTCTGTGAGTTGAATTTTCTTCCCTTCAGAGGCCATCCACATTGACAGGTGTAGGATACAAGCTTGCCTGCTGCTAGACGCAAACAAAGGAAACACGATCACGCATCTCATTTATATAACCAGTGCGGCCGTGTTACACTGAGAAACACTTCACTCATCAGTCATGTTACAGCGCTAATAGTTTAATACTGCGCCGCCATATATTTATGCCCCAATACTAATCGTTTATCATTTTTGTTAAGTAAATTTAACATGAAAAAGAATGCGTTACAAATTCTATCAAACGGGGACAACTTGTACAACATCAAATCAAACATTTTTTTAAAACTAGATAATGATATCCTTTATTATTTATTATTAATTATTGAAAACGCATTTTGCTATAATGAGGAAATCTTATTCCAAGTCTACGGATGATATCTTATATAGGATTCAGATGAACAACACGCAACGTACGAGATCAAGCGATGGTAGTTAAATTAACAAGAAGTTTACATTTACACACACACACATATATATATATATATATATATATATATATATATATATATATATATATATATATATATATATATATATATATATAATGTGTGTTTGTGTTTGTGTGTGTCCAGAAACCAAACCAAATTATGTATGCGCATTTAGATATGACGCCATCCTGTTTTCAGATCCTTTATTTAGGTACACAGTCTTGTTATGGCAGTTACAGCTATTTTATAGTCCAGCTTTCTCAGGCCACAAATAAGATATGTGCCTTTGTCTTATTTATGTGTATTTAAATGCTTTTTTATTGCCTTTGACCAAGAATGCCACCCTAATGCATATTTTGGAGAAAATACACCAAGACACTGAGATGGGTCTGTCTGTATATGTGTGATTTGACCCGTCCTCACCCCCAAGACGGTGGAGAAAATATTACACAGGCCCATTGTCGGTTGCCATCTTGGTTTTGTGCAATAAATGGATTTATTGTACAATTCGGGTTCCGACTTTTTTTTAAACAGATCTGATAATTGTTTTCAATGGAGAAAAACCAAGATGTCAATCAGCTATTATTAAAGTGAACATGGTGATGGCGATGAATGTTATATCAAAAGTGATTATTTTGCTTAGTTTATTTTTATGTGACCTTGAATGCAAATGTTGCTACACTTTGAGGAGAATCGCATGAATTACTTCAAAGCCTTACAAAGATATTAATCAAATAATCATTGCACGTTTCCCCAAAACATTCTGCAGCCCTCACTTAATTTTGTCTATGTGTACATGCTTTAACATGTCAATTTATATTCAGAAATTGTATCTTGTAGCGTTTATTGTACAGCGCACTCTTTGCATGGACCGTATTCGTGGATCTCGGATGGCTCACAACTATGGCTTCATGCCATTCATGCCATATTAAAATATTTAGCGCATTTGTGTTACAAAGGATACTTAATATTTTATTATGCCACATTCTTGCCAAACTTCACTCCATTCTGCGATTTAAGTACCTAGCCATATTTGATGTGACTCGATTTCATGTCACGGAAAATGGGGAACGTTTCCATTATGTGATATGACTTTATTCTCAGGTAAATGGGTTAAAGTACAACATACCCTATCATATTTGATATCACACACTGGTGTAAATGGGTACAACGTACTTTATCATATTTGATATGACTTTATTCTGTGGTAAATGGGTTGAAGTACAACGTACCTTGCCATATTTGATATGACTTTATTCTGTGGTAAATGGGTTGAAGTACAACGTACCTTGCCATATTTGATATGACTTTATTCTGTGGTAAATGGGTTAAAGTACAACGTACCTTGTCATATTTGATATGACTTTATTCTGTGGTAAATGGGTTGAAGTACAAGGTACCTTGCCATATTTGATGCGACGATATTCGATGGTGAATGGGGTTGTCATATTTGATGACTCCATTCTGTCGTAAATGGAATGAGGCACCATGCCATATTTTACACGACTCCATATTGTGGGGGTTCATGGACACTATGATCGATATTACAAAACCCATTACATATTTATCTATGTACCGTGTCGATATGTTTGGTATATATTCTATTTAGTAAAAGATCTTTCACACGGTTGCCAAAAGTAGTGCAAGATGTAACCTGATAACATTAGAATGGGATCACATAGCATATGGTATGCTACTCAACAGGGCTAGCAATGAATCTATAGGAGTTGACGGGACAATCCGGGTCCTACAGCTGCTGAATTGACCGGAAGTACAGACCTGTCACGTGACACGCACTCTACTTATTTCTGATGCTCAGACCAACCGGGACATATTTGGGAAAAAATGGCTATTTGCGATTTACCTAATGGGTTTAAACACACATTGATGTTCTGTCGGTAACGTTGATCGCGTTATTGTGATTGTGGCCAAATATATAAAATGTCAATAAACATATTTTCCATCAGACAAAACAGAAATAGATTTTGGCATGACTGATAGGTTTTACCTTGTATTAAGTCCATTATTGACAGGGATTTCTTTTTAATATATAAAGGAATTGTTGTAATGCTTAGCATTAATAAATAAATGTTCAGTTTTCACAAAATAGAAATTAAAATCACTCTTCATTTGCGAAACATAAATCACATTACCTCTGTTTCATTATTTTGATATGGTTTCAGCAGAAAGGTTTATGATAAACAGTCACGTTACCTTGGATTTCATCAGATTTAATGCTCTATTAAATACAATCAAATTATCTTTCACTCATACAATAAATAATGCATGCTTGATATCCGCTCCCAATAGAATTAATGTGGTTGAAATATACATGTGGTTCTGGGGAAACATATCGTGCTGAATTCTAAGAATGAGGAGTACATTATGTCGTATGTATCTGGTTCATGGCTATTTTGTCTATCTTTCTGCGGGTCTGGTATTTATCGTGCGATTCGCTTGATATCAGCTAAGAATCGATTGAAGGCGGCCCAGGCACCCGCCATTTACCGTTCAGCGCGCCACGTGGGCAGGAACCGGATACGCATAAAACACTTGTTAATTGAAAATCACATTACCCGCTTACACAAGCCTGGTCTATTACGATTAAGAAAAATAGGGATAATAAAAGTGAAGAGGTTATTTGCAATATTATGTGCTGGAAAACGGAATTCTAAGAAAGTGCTGTATCTGTACAGTTGTTTTTCATTCGCAAATTAAAGCCTCTCAGTTGGTTGATACCTTCGTTAAGGAAAGAACAGAGAATAGTTCCCCAGTGGCAGGTTTCCACCTGATGTAGCCTAAATTCCAAAAAGGAATCTTCCTTCCTTTCATAAAGAGCACTGTTCCTCCTTTCATTGACAGGTGGGGTTCGTCTCTTTTGAGGTAACAACAAGAATAACAAGAAAGTCTTTTTTTTAAAAAGAATTTGTATATAGCTCTGGGTTTTTCAATTCCAACCCAGCCTCCATGTGTTAAAATTATGAAAGTATCCCCCGGGTGACGTATAAATGTTTACACATTGGCCCTCGTCGTCTCTGTTCGCTTAGTATACCAGTCTGTGACAACAGAGCCTTTCTTATAACATAAATTTCTTACAGCTCTAAGAGCTGTATACAAAAAACACGCAGCTACATGCAGTTTGTTTGCAGCGTGGCTGAGTTCCCCCAGTGGCTCTAGAGGCCTCGTCTGCGCTATTAATGGAATTATAAGGCACCCCTGTCGCACTCACAGCCTTCTGTCACTTAAGGCTAATGTCTCATATCATTCAAGCAATAGTGGAGATGGGAATTATTCCCGGCCTGAGAGTGTCTGATTACTCGAGGATACAAACTCCAAACATTGACACAAGGCTACAGCGTTATTACACAACACAAATGCAATAAGTCTAGTCATATCATTGCCCCGTATGTCAGGGATAATCGTCACGATATTACTAATATTTTAGAATGCAATCTCAAGTCAATTCTACCATGTTTAATAAGAAACTATTAATGAGGAACAAGTATTGGTTGATAAGAAAATAATCTTGGTTGATAAGAAAGTAATCTTGGTTGATAAGAAAGAAAATCTTGGTTAATATAATGCGGGTATTGGTCGAAAAATGAGTAGCGATGAACAAAAGACTAATATTGACTGAATAGAGACTAGTATTGACTGATTAGAGACTAGTATTGACAGAATAGAGATTATTTTCAACAGATTGGTGGTTATTATTGACAGATTACGGATTATTATCGACAGATTAGAGATTAGTATTGACTGATTAGAGACTAGTATTGACTGATTAGAGACTAGTATTGACTGATTAGAGATCAATATCGACAGAATAGAGATTAGTATCAACAGATTAGAGATTATTATTGACAGATAAGAGATTATTATCGACAGATTAGAGATTAGTATCGACAGATTAGAGACTAGTATTGAATGATTAGAGAGTTACATTTATGATATACACAGTAGAAAGGATTTATTGTGAGTGATATCAGACTTTTCATATTGAGTATTATGCAATATGAGAGTTTATATGATATTTATAAAGCCCTATTTGTGTGAGAGTATTACAACTCTAATTGCGTGATTATCGTGTTATTATCATAATGGTCGGTTGCCTTTCAATATGTGAATGTAGCCTTTGGAATAGGATGTAGATTTGTTTAAAATGTCCATTATGTATAACATCTGAGGATTTAATTGGAATTTGTGATTTGAATCAATTGACTTTTTGCAACAACACACAGGCATGCAGAATTAATTAAATTAAATACTTTACAGAATGGGAAACTAAATGAATACGGTTTTTTTTTTGTAAACAGATTCTCAAACCTGGTTTCGCTAATTTGCCTAATGAGTTTCTTGTGTTGTAATTTCAGGTCGTGGCCGGAAACTGTCTCCGTCGCTATACAACAAGAACGCCGCCTATGAGCGAGAGTTGCGTCGCGAGGAGTATCGTCGTCTGCTTCTGCGGTACAGACGCCAGGCGCGCGACACCGACCCACCCGATTATCGCAAGTACTTTGACGGAAGTGACGTCCCAGACACGGAAGATGAGGCCAATGAACGTCAGCTGCGGCCTAGAAAATACACTGACTCGCCTGAACAACCGGAAACAAAAAGCTACAAAGAAAAGGTTATACATTTTTAAGCAATCTCTTCCTCATGAGGTTAGAATTCAAATTATCATTTGACACTTTTTTTTGGTCTTTTGCGGAAAATAGGAGATAGAGATAGCATATGATTTTGAAAATATGTTGTTGATATTTATCAGATGGTCAGAATGTAAAGACTAATTTGATATTCATTAAATAAATAAATCAAGCAAAGGTGCAAGTTCACACAGGAATTGCATTGTGAAAATAATGATTTTAGTTTAATGAAATAATCTTTCTCATTCTAGTATGTACAAAAGAAACGCAGGCAGCTGCACAAAGTGCGTCGTCCCACAATCCCCCGAAAACGTGTTCTGGCCAGGGCGAGAAGGAATAACCTCATACATGCCAGAGAGAAACGCTTTGCGGAGGTAAGAAATGCTGAATAATGTTTAAAAAATAGGCTAATGTTTCCGGTGTTTTTATAACACTATGTGGTTAGATCTATATAACTTGAATATATCACAGTATCATAATCACATGTCATTTAAACATAGCATAAATCTGTTTCGAACTGTGACCTCTGTGATTTCATGAAGTTTTACTAGTGCTATGCGTGTTTTACTTAATATGCGTGTTTTACTTAATATGCGTGTTTTACTTAATATATAACAGTGCTATGGCCATAACACTAAATGTAATGGCATTATTCTTGCTTAATATAATAGTGCTGTTTGTGTCACTAAATGTAATAGCATTACGCTTGTCTTACTTAATATAATAGTGCTGTTCTTGTCACTAAATGTAAGAGCATTACGCTTGTCTTGCTCAATGTAGTAGTGCTGGTTGTGTCTAAATGTTATGGCACCATGCTTGTCTTACTTAATGTTTAACAACGCTATGGTCGTAACACTAAATATAATAGCACGATGCTTGTCTTATCCCATTGAGCATGGTAGACACACATATATATTTAATGCAGTGGTAATCTCAAGACACTGCGTTATAACTTATGGTCCACCTCAATCTTATGCTGGTCATTCTCGACGTGGGAATATATGGCGAATCTACTATATGGTGCATATGTTCTTGGACAAAGCACTTGGCTTTAAGCTGGGAGCGTACATTCACGCGTGCAAAGAAATTGCGATAAAGAGATATCCAGCGTACGCTGCAAGTCATTGACCTAAAATCTGCACAATAACATAGTGATGCAGAGAAATAGATAAGGGCTTCAAGAGAGATGTTCAATATGTTGGTTAGTTATTGGGAAAAATCAAGGTCTAAGATTTGTCTTATCAGTTGTTGCAGCTACAAATTGCATTTATTTATATTATAAACACCGTCTAAAAAAAATCAATATAAATATGTTCTCTTCGTTTTATGATTTGTGGCGTTTCACAAAAGAAATATTGAAAATAGCGGAGGTTGAACAGTATCAATTTAACATCACTAGCACCCAAGGGACAGTGAAAGCACAATATATCAATGATGCAGATGTTTAAATGTGGATGGTATTTTAACATCGCTTCGTGTTGTGGATGGTAAATTAACATCGCTTCATGTTGAGGAGGGATATAATATTGTGATATTTTCAATTGTCCTTCAATAGTCTGCTTGCTCGTAAATTGAAATCTTGAGAAAATATTACACTTGCCTTTATCAGGAAGATTTAAAAGCGTCACCGTGACGCATTTATACCCAAAGGCCAAGGTTATGTCGGCCTGATATTCAATACAAAATGTATAGTTGTATAAGCAGTAACTTAGGGTGGCGTGTGGAATTGATTTCCAGATTAGTTCACTGTATGCCGAGATAACTGCGAATTAAGGAAATATGGTTATGTTTTATATTGTGAAAATTTCATTTTAAGAGGTTTACAATAATAATTTCAAATGTCTTATGTTTGATTAGAAAGTTGCTTGACTCTACTGTAATTGTCTGTCAGGCGATAAAACAAAATTGTCTTGGCGAACTCCACGAGCTGACTAATCATTTAGGTTGTCATGCTTGCTGATTTTATGGGTTTTTTAAATGTCCAACGACGATTTATCACTGCTGAAGATATCGTCAGATCTATGCAAAGTTCAAAGTAGTGTATGCGATAAATGAAATTATTATAAAGAAATTTACTAATTCAAGCTGAGGCCTTTTTGCACTGCAATTGTTTTACATGATTAATTTTAAATGTGCGGATCGTTGAAACCAAGGTGACAACAATAAAGATTTATGTGAACACTCCATAAATGATTAGAATCACAAGGTATATATTTTTAAGAATATTGATATCAGGGCAAAGTATTTTGACACTTTTTGGTACATTTTGCACAATTATCGTAATCCAGATGAATAATGTAAGCTATATTTGGAAGGTTTCGCGACATGTTTACATGCTTATTAGAAGCGCGTGTAAGGAATACTCAAACAAATGGCGTTTTTCGCGCCTTATGTACCATTATTTAAAAGACTGTTCCCAAATGCTTAATATGTTGTTTACCTCGTTCTTTTGTGAAGAAGTTTTTCTTATAGATTGAGAGAGTGTGAAATATATTTGTCGATCACTATCAAACATGAAGGTATATTAACGTAAAACACATTATAAAAACAACACAGTGAAAACAAAGTAGTGAGAGTATATTATTTATAGAGTGCTTACCATATGGCATAAGAGGCTATTAACGTTATGAAATTAGTTCTGATTCATGTTGATGAGCGTTTTCATGATTAAAAACATAGCAAAAGCACCTGCCTTCTGAACCAATTTGTAATTTACTATAACAAGAAACAAGATATGTTTATCGTTTAATGGTTAAGGACATAAATGCCAAGAAATTTCTATCGGATGCAATTTTAATAATAGGTTTTTGGGTTTTAATGAGTCGCAAATATACCGTATTAAACAATCAATTCAAATAGTTTTTAATAACATGTTATTTAATTTGCGTTCAATTTCCAACAAAACCACAACCATGTAAAGTATTTGAATCTATAAAAAGTTGCCTTTTAAGGTAAAGGATGTAAAAGTGGAAATGTCTCAGCGAATTGGAAGGATTTAGTTTGTTTCAATTGTTCCTAATAAATTGTTATGTTGGTTAATAAAGATACCAGTGTTGTATATGGCAATGTGCTTAAATAGAATAAGTTTAAAAAAGATAGTTAAAAGTGTTATCATCATTTGTTTCACAAATAACTTTTGCGATTGGTTTTCAGGCTCTAACTGGTTCCGGTTGTGCAGAGATAGAAGTTGTTGCGGACGCCCGGAAGATTGTCGTCTGCAAAGACATTGGCGAGACGCTGCTCCACAAGTCTGCGCGCCTTGGGAACGAGGTTAGAGAGTGTATTTCTACATCTATCTCGTTTTACACAGCCAAGAATTACTTCCAATGTCTATATACCAGAAACATTTGATAAAAGCAAATTGCATGTCTTTAACATGTTGATAGAACTTGAATGTATTTTATTATAACCCTTCAAAGCTATGGTTGCGGCAATCTCGTGTTTGAGGTCATTAGAACATGCAGTATATGTGGTTAACTTTAGTTGACCTACACAGAGGTTGTTTATCAGGTGCTTGCGCTATCACGATTCTAGGAAATTGACAGTGCTCAATGGTGGTGACGCACGATAATCACACAGAAAATTACAAATTGTGTTCAACGTTTTTAACAATTACAGTAAGTGTACCAATAGATAGGATATCTATTGTCTTGCTGCCCTCATTAAATCACCGATCAGATAAAATCTTGATTAAGCGATATTTGCGACGTGATTAAGTCAAATATGGCCGTCATAATTGCTTGAGATTACTGCGGAATAACATCTCATCATGGATACTCATCAATCACGTGGCCAGGCTCTCACGTGACCACCTGGTGGTCTCGAGTCCTGCGAGATTTGAGACTTAAGTAATACTCTGTGTATTTTGTGACGGCGACAACATTATCTGATACGGTTAAAGCAAGGAAGCTTAGAATGGATATTGGGCTAATTAAATGTGAGGACACAGCCTCCATCCTTGTCATACGCTGCACCGGAAATCAATGTGCTTTTTTTTCAAAAGGTACGAAACTACCACTTCCCAGCAGTGGATGGAAAGATCGACATCGCACAGTTTTCACTTGGATGTGCTTTTATTAGGATTGCATAAAAATAAACACAATAGAGAATGTTTTATTTATTTAACTTTTTTTGCCTTTTGGTAAATCTCCTTACATTCAGCTAAATTCATATTTATGATTAGTTTTTATCTTTAAAATTACTGGAGAAAAAACAATATATGACCAATATATAAACATCCATTATGCTCTATGGATGACTCCTAAATGTTGCTTTGCTTTAACGTTACAGAGGGTTGTGATGTACTGCATACAGACTGGAGTGGTGGAAGTTAACGCTCGAGATAACGCGGGATATACTCCTCTGCACGAGAGTTGCGTACGTGGTCATCTCAAAATCTGCAAGATTCTTCTTCAACATGGCGCCGACGTGAACGGGGCAGCTCTTGACGGAACCAGGTGAGCTTGAATATTTTTTTATTTTTTTTATTTTTATCTGTATCTATCATGGATATCAAAGAATTTATCTTTCGATTGGGCAACATAGCTATACGTCCTAAAACGAATTTTAATGTAATTGTTAGTATTTTTTTCTTTCAAATGGATTAAAAAGATATTTTTTGATTGTAAGATATATATATATATACGTATGACTGTTTTGGTCAGGCCTTTACACGATGCCGTGGACCACAATCACGTGGAAATAGCCCGCCTGTTGCTGTCATACGGAGCTGACCCTAGCATCGCTACCTACTCCGGCCGCACCGCCCTCAAGGTTGCCAGGTCTACTGAAATGCTCGGACTTGTCAAAGGTGGGATAATAGGACTCATACATCCATTTTCATAAAAATGATATGATGATATTAACGCAACCGCCAATTTTATATACTGACCTGTATGCATGTATGTAGGACCTTCATACATTTCTATGAGATAAAACACCTATAAAAGGCCAATGCGCAATTATATTTTGGGTACTTTATGAACTGCTGTTGACAATTGCGGTTTAAAGGTATAGCAAGTTATGGAGCTGCTGGGATGAATTTCGGAGAGCAAGCCCATTACGTTATTTTAATGGCGCTGCCGACTGCCCGGTGTCGTCATGGTAATGGGCCGTCTGTATAAGGTATCATAATGGTAAATCTCTGTAGGGCACCCCTTAATTTGGAATTAGTTGGCCAAATAGTTTAACTGCAATAGGGACAACGCTTTGATATACAGTTGTTTACTGGAAGTTTATCGAAGCACAATCGATTGCTCATATATATTGGAAGAAACTACTTCTTTTATCAAATTTAATACTTGATCTTCACATTTGATATATCCATCTTTCTGTCTGTCCGATGTATAAACTTATTGTAACATCTCTAATCTTAATTAATCATATGCTGCACGGTAATTTATTTTTTGTCATGCTTGATTGTGTACATCTCAGTAAATAAAAAGTTTAACGTGATTTGTATTCAGTGAATAGAATGGACGGGACGGCCATTCTTTGTTGGATGAGACATCTTTGTGATTTGAAATGATATCAGTGACGAAACTCTTGCCTCGATGAGCAGTCAGTGTCAGACCTAGCATTTTAACAACAGAGGATTTAAAAAAAAAATATTGTCGTTACAGAACAATTTTTGGATACACTCACCAATATTTTCTCTTTAAAGACATGCTTCGAGAGTGTGTATAAATTTGACGTGTTTTCATGGTCAAGAAATTCATATTTACCGCCAAAATTAAATTGCGCACAATCTGATGACGTTTAATACATAGAGTATGACAAGATTCAATGGTCTAGTCTCATGTTCCTACTGTGGCATGTTCCTACTGTGGCATATCTCTTTATCTGATGAAAGGGTTATTCTTATAAAAAAAAGAGAGATGGTATTGTATATGAAAAAACATTGATATGAACTTAGGTGACTGTGATGGATGAACTGCCATTTTTGGTTGGATGATACATCGAGATGAATTGTTTTGCTTTTAGTGAAAAGTCCTTGCCTAAAGGAATAGTCCTTGCCTAAAGGAATAGTCCTTGTCTAAAGGAATAGTCCTTGCCTAAAGGAAAAGTCCTTGCCTAAAGGAAAAGTCCTTGTCTAAAGGAAAAGTCTTTGCCTAAAGGAAAAGTTCTTGAAAGCCTCACCTGGCCTTATCAATATAAGATGAGATATGTTCTTATCAATGTTATGTTAGATATTGATAACAAAGCTAGGTGACAGGCATTATTGATGTATCTAATTAAAGAAAAAAACTCTGGTAACTAATGTTGAAAAACGATTATTTTACTGTTCATTATTAGGAAGTGGAATTTTTAAGGGGGTGCTTGCTAAATAAAACAAGACAAGGAAATATGGTGGGACTTCTTTTCTCCATGTGCATATAGCGGCTAGTGCTATTAATCTTAATGATGGCCCATGTCTTTATCTGGGTAATCATGCTGTGCGAGCAAGAGAACAAGATTTGATTTAAAGGATTTGGAGGTAATGTCATCCAAAGTCAGCATAATAGGTGCTCTCCGGAGTAGTGAGGGAAGGAGAGGGAGATTTACCATACAGAGGCCTGTTTAGTCTCAGATGTTGTAAAAATATACGTAGGTAGGGAAAGAATTAATCAAGCTGAGGATGGTTTGTGCCGTGTGCAAATCAAGTCTTCCCATCGGCCTTTCCCTTGTCAAGTCGGTCCGCACTTATATCCGGCCGTTATTGCTTCTGCCTTATTTCATATTCATGAAAATGCTTCATAGTTTACCGACAGGCACTTAATTGTCTTTATTTTCTTGTTATGTGTGCCAGCAAAAAGTGAACATAATACAGAACCCATTTTTCTTTTGATACAACCAGATGTGTACCAGAAATAAATATACTTGATCAAGTTTTAATACAATTTTTATAGCGTTCAAGCCATTAGCCAAAACGAGTAAAACTACAATTATCGCATTACACAGAATTCATATATTTTATTGTATTTCAAAGTCATATATATAAATGCGTGTGCTGCCAATATATCTCGATGCAATGGGACACATACTGGGAAGGAAGTTGGTCGCTCCTTTGAGGAGGCGCACTAGTTATTTTCACGCAATCTATCGTGCTTTATTTGGGAGTAGATGTATTTTACTCCCACCATCATGCGCTAACTAATCCCTTTCGCAGCAAACAGATGTGCAGACAGATCAAACAGCGTAATAAAAATGTTTCTTGCGTCTCTGTAAACAGTTTGCTTAATTTTCCGGTGATTTTCGTGTTTTGCAGGCTATCTGAGCGATCTAAATGGGTCACATGACGGAGAAGAGAACGAGGCGTTGCCATGGCAATTTTACTCTTCCGGTTCTTCACTCGGTATGTATGGATTATTTTGACGCGTTTCTATCTTCAATAATAAAGTACACAATAGATTTACAACAAAAATATCATAGTGTGTATCGTCTTTATTTGCTATGAAATGAGATATGTTATTTCACTTAGGTTTTAGCGGCAAGGATATTTTGCAACAGGAAATCAATTTGGAAACAATATCATGACTGTAAATATATAGCTGAAGCAGCCTACCCTAATGTTCAAAATGTATATTTATTAAAGAGTGTATAACTGCGACAAGCTGGCAAACAGCGCAGATCCATAAAGTTGTCTAGACAAAACTACGTCACTAACATTCAGAAAAATGTGATTTCAGAAAGAATTTCGATTACCTTGATATTTCTGAATGACTGCATTTGAAGCTAATGGAACTATATACATTGTACGGAAACAGGTGCACTCTCTTATAGATATAAGGAATATGACATTTTGAGTGTATTTTGGAGATGGAACCTCTGCTTGATAGATGAGAGTATGATTGCAAGAGATAACATTCTATATAATGACATTATGCACGTTAATGACATTTGTTGTCTACCACGTGACAGGGTTGACACGATGCAGATAGATTCTACCAAAACAACCGTTAAGCATTTGACCTTTCTGTCAAGACGATATTGTCACATGGTTATAGTCTAAATGACAAATGTATTCACACCGAGAGATGTTTTGAATCATATTTATTTTTATAGTATACTATGAGAAGGGTATTATTTTATTCCCCATCGATATCCATTGCCGACCACCAGCAGTAATAAGATTTCCGTCAGTGAGTAATCTACTGAGGCAATACAAAAGAGGAACACATACCTTTAAGGGACACGATTTCTCTTAAGGGCGACCACGAAGGAGCAAAAGCTAGCAATATATTAAACAGGGGATTCCACAGAGAGCTTTTTGAAGTGTATATATATATATATATATATATATATATATATATATATATATATATATATATATATATATATATATATATATATATATATATATATATATATATATATATATATTGGTGGGGCTTGCATATAAACCAACTAATTATAATTAGATATGCATATTACATATACAGGTGTGTTTACTATTACATTCTCCAGTCCAATATTATGCCAATAATGCATATGTCACAGTGACTGCTACTTACATTCAGACAGCCTAATTATTCATTAAAGTAACATTTGATGTATAGTAATAGATAAAAAATCAAGCTTGGCAATTTCCTGCCAACCAATGCTGATTACAAATGTTGCATACTAAATAATTAAGATTGATCTCTCAAAAGTTTAGATTGTAATGTTGTTTTTCTATATAATGACTTGTCACTATTCTGCCTCTGCTGAATCATTGAAATTTACCACATACTTGAATGAAGGTCATTTATGCAAACAAATATTTATTTTTTAATTGACATCTTTATTATAGAGCATCATGAGATAACTGCTAGAACATAAATATTTTCCCATTTTTAAATATTTATGTTTTCATGGCATGACATAAATAAATAATTGTTGGTAGTGAAACATGCTACGCAGTTCCATATCCGTATACCAGTGCATTGAGGCCATGATAGCATGAGATGATTGTCAATGCCGCAGCGTTAAATATGATCCCATATACACAATATTGTTTTCATTGAATGACATTTACAGGCAGTTTTATTGCTTAATTTTATTGCTTATCTTCGGAAGAAAAATTGTCCAAGATGAGATTCTCAAAAATTATATTAGGAAAAGAGTATATGAATTATTAAAATGATGTCAATGCTAACAGGAAATGCATTACGTTTCCTATTATTTCCAAGCCAATGTTATTTCACTATCACACCGCCGCCATTAGTTGTGAGCTGCCCAGTACATATTTCAAGGTGAATATGCAGCGACATTAATTATCCAACGAGTCGCCAAGTAAAAATAAATAAATTGTACACCATTTTATATGATATAATCATATTTCTGTTATTTTTTTGGAGAGGGGATGAGTGATGTCCAATCGGAATTGATTTGAAATGATTTTGTTGTTGTTGCAGACCCCAGTCGGGAGAGTGGTTGTGATATATTTGCCGACGTCCCGTCTGACCGAGAAGAGGAAGTGGCGGACGGAGACATCATGTTTGACTTCAGTGATAGGTCACCACTTCCGACATATCACCTCTGTCTGAATCCACAAAAAGGGTAGATAAATATACTTAATCTTAAGAGAAATATTTCAAAAGTTTAACGTCAAAGAAATGCATATTTAGACGTATCGTAATACAGAATGAAATATTATTTATCTATATTTTTCAAATATATATTTCACACAACAAATATTTAATCACGGGTGATGCAAAAAGAGCAAGAACTGTTTGGTTATAAGGTCTAACATCCTGTCATTAAAATAGTTATTGTATTGATGATGTTATGATTTCCAGACCAGAGATTAAATCTATTTGTATTAATAATATACGCAACGTACACAATTCACTACATGTGAATTTCACATTATTCATTTTCAGCTCCGTCGACCAATAAAGCGGGAGCTATTTCATTTGGTTCTGTCTGTCCCTCCTTCCATTAGTTTTTGTATGAGCTTTCTCGTCATGCCATATCTCATAAAACATGCTCTGCAACTCTACTGGCGTAAGCCTGCGTTCAAAGAATTAAATACACACACGTCATCGTAGGCAAAGCCCTCGTGGCATGAGGTGCAAAACAGGAAAAACATTTCTTTCTATTGTAGGTGCTGATCTTCACATATATCAATGTCCCAGTCAGGTCATTGAGGTCAATCTTTGCGCGGAGGAAGCGTGCAATATGATGTTTACAATCCCCGTTTAACCAAGAATCAAAACCTGTTTTTCCGGATATTGCCAAAAAAAACACATCTTTAGATTCTCAGATTCTTCCATCTATATCTTATTCATGAGAGCGATATTCCTCTCGATATTGGCTGAGGGTTGGCTATTTGTTTTAATAAAGAATATGTTATATGTCATCGCATTTCATACACTGGGTCTCTAGAAATAGACAGACGTATTAGGATTCAGACATAAAAGAGGGGGACACGTAGTTGATAAGCGTTTGATGTTACTTACAGCAGCAAGCGGGGCCCGGGGGAGTCATAGCCGCGGCTTTAAGAATAGTGATTGATGAACCTATGGAGAGCACCATGCTTGCTTTGGGGAGGCAAACAAAATAACTAAAATTGTCTAAGATTACGTGAGAGTTGTAACTACAAACCAAGCCAAAAATGCAATATTTCACCCAGTACTTAGAAAGCTCAATGTATACACTCATCTTGATTCATCCTTCATATTTAAGCACGGTTTCCCCGAAATATAAGGCGATAAATGGGTTCCAAGACTTGTGCTTATCAAATAGAGATTTGATTTTCTTCTTGCTTAACAGCGGCGGTTGATTTACAGGCTTGATGTACTTTCTGGAGTTTGGCTGCCGAGGCAAGGTTTTCGCCATGATAGGCAATGAAAGTGTTTGTTGGAGGGGGAGGCAACCGGACATGTCACATCCGGGGACTTTGAAGTGCAAAACCACCAAAGATGTATTTTTTCCCGAGTAACTTATCTCAGAGGAGCTTGTAATGTTAGTTCCCAACGCAATAACAGTGATTCAGTCCCGTCAATAACGGTCTTATGGATAAAATAAACTGTTTTGTTTGTGAGATAGTCTTCATTAATGGATTGGCACCCACTGAACCAAGGACTCTCGTGAATTTTAATTTAGGGATCGTGTGTAGCCTGCACTCCTATATCTTGTGACATCAGAAAATGATTAAATTCGTGAAATGCACACTTAAACCTCCACCGATAACCACCATGCAGCTTCCATTCACATTTCCGAATTATTTCCATCTTGAATGCGACAACGTGATTGAGATATTTTGTAAGCAGATACCTTGTGTCCATAGACGTAAAATGCTACGTTTCGCCATATCAAATCCCGTTTATAAAAATACGTGATTCATTATTAATCCTGAAGCCTGCTGACATTATCTTAATGTCCATGTTCAATTTCCAGATATTGAACGCATATGCACCCAATCTTATGTTCCAAGAATTAATCGGATAAACATTCGTAGAAGTACACGAGGAATGTTCATGTCTATCTTATAGATAATATTCCATACCTGTATGTATGAAACACGCTGATGGGATTTTAGCCTGATAGGAATTTGCGGTCACGCACAGACAGAGTCTCGCGAGAGAAGGCTGACATTACTATCACCCGATAACCGAAAACTATGCGAGGTGAATCATTGAGACGGCAATTTTCTGTCTCCAGTAGGTAAAATGGAAAATTATGCTATCTCAAATCTCCATGAAACACGAAGGCTTCTAATGCGTGGCAATAAAACACACAATTCTTTATTTGACCACCTCTAACGACTTCCTTACTCAAAGCGGAACTTATGGAGGCCTACGCATCATTGCATTCTCGTCAAGGACATCTCGTAAACTCTCGTCTGGCGAGAATGATCCTTGCACTTGCATTGTGGGTGGATGCCACACCGCCAAATGACCTTTGAGACTGCATTTTAGGAATGTTTCTAAATATAAAGAAGGCGTTCATTTATTGATCGTTTAACAGCTGCACGATAGCTCAACGGGCAATCGTGTCTCATACAGTACTTACATGGCAGCTAAAACTGTATTTCTATTTTCGGTAATTTAATTGATCATATATAAGCTGCGCTTGAAAAGAATGACATTTATGGATGTATGAATATACTTATGTTGTCATTTAATATGAAAAGCCGGTGGATATATTTTTAACAATAAATGTTGGTATCGATCATACAGTATCATCTAAAAAGTTCAAGGGGATATTTTTACCGTTGACTAAGGTGACACTGATTGACTATTTAACAGCATATTGCATGTATATCTCCTCACGAAAATCAGGTTCTTATTATTGCTGTAAAAGAACGTGTGGAATGATATATTTCAATGCCTGTATATAATATATAATGTTCACTCCATATATTAAGGTATGTGCGTCCTCACTTGAATATCACGATTATAGTTCACTAAAGAAGAGGGACCCTCACACATACATGTATAATTATGCAAACCGCAGTGTCGTGCAAACCATTAACTTGAATGCCATGCACAATGGCAATTTTTAATGTCATGCAAAATAGCATAGCTAAATCTAAATCAAAACTCTCATGTTTGTATTATGTATTATATATATTTATATATAATATATATATATATATATATATATATATATATATATATATATATATATATATATATATATATATATATAATACATAATACAAACATGAGATTCATTTCAAGCAACAACTGTAAATTATTTGGTAAAGCATTCTTATATCTTTGATAAATCAATAAAATCAATGGTGACATATGAGAGTGCTAAATATCCGAACGTAGACAATAGCAGACATGAGAGAAAAGGTAAGTCAGTGCAAGAAAAAATATTTGATATATGGCATACCAATGATAGAAAACTACGGTGATGTGTAAGGTGTTTAATGTCTGTCTTTGATGGATCCCTTGGGTCCCCGTGGATGAAACGCTCCCTGCGCTCACAGATATGGCACGGTTAAGAGGCAGCACATAACACATACAAAAAGCGTGCGGTATGGTTGACGAGGCAGGCGATTATGCTAGCTTTGTATGCCACCCATCTCCCCGGGCCTTTAGCCTGCAGATACATCAGCACGCTCCACGCCACAGGCAACCTCATCGCCCACAAAACAATAATGTGTACTGCTTGAGGAGCGTGGCCATGTTCCACAGGTGGCACGTGTTCACCCCGTGTCACGCCTGCCCTGTTGTGAGTGCTTCTGGCAGCGTGCGCCGAAGCGTCTTCGGGGTCTTGACCATATTTAGATTTATGCCTTGTGGTACATTGATGTCATTTGCAGGAAAAAACAAGCTTAGTCTTGTAATGCTGAATTGCCTATATATCTGCCAAATGGAACTAACATAATAGAGACAAGTCACTGTATATCTCTATGCTGTTTATCCTATCTGCTGTTTCATTTGAAAATGTTATGTAAACCTCTGCAGTGGGCGATAAAACATTGATTGCACCAGTACAATATAAAAGAAGTCAACAAAGTAAATATGTTCCCAAATAACAGTTGAAACGTAAAAAGAATCATTGTCGTGAATTCCCCGATAAAAACATTTTTTTAGCAAAGCTTACCATAATACCTTTTGACTGAATGCCTACTCTTTGTAACGAAAACATGTCCATTATTTACGCAAAGGTAAAATCTGTTTGACAGGGGACATTTTGAACCCAGATAGAGGCACAATTATGTGGGTTCTTTTGTGCCCGCCTATTAATGAAACATGCACATGTAATTTCTTCACAATCAATAATATTTTCCTTGTTGTATTTTCAGGCCGACAAATTATCATCTTCTGTTGGATATTGTGGAGGAATTAAACATGAAGGAAGATACTTTCTTGGACACGTATCAAGCGATAGAAGTATGTCAAATATCAAAGGAAGAATTCTTTCTACAGACAAGACAAAGTCAGATGTACGACATGGCCAAACTGGAATATCTGGAGGAAACTAAGACAGAGAAATATATATCTCTTGTCCTTGTGGATGAGAATGTGAAAGATGTTTTAGGAATGTGCTCCGAGAGTTTAGATGAAATTATCAGTGGAATGAGAAAAATACCCAAACCAAAGGTAGTTGCTGAAAGTGTGGAGAATATATTAGATGCTTCTGAGATAAAGTGTGAAAGTGTCAAAGGCGATCTCAACGAACATCAGAAAAATATACCAGTCTTGGAAGAGGGGCGAATAACTGATGTTGGTAATCAGAAGCTATACACTGGGAAGCATGATGGCAGGGGGAAAAAGTCAAAAGTATGTGATAAAAACAAAGCATCTGTGAAATCAAAGAAACTTACTAAGGCTGAAAAGATAAGCATGGAATCTGAGGTCTTATTGCCAAAACACAAACATGATGAAAGTAAAAATGGGAAAAAGTTACCATACAGAAATCACGTGCAGAATACTAAAGTTATGCTGCATACAAGTGTCATGAAGGCGGGAACAAAGACAAATGATAAAAATTGTTTTTTAGAAGTGTTCAAGAATTTTGTAAGCAAGGGTGGTGACAGAGAGAGCTTCAGTCCCAACATACCCTTAGTTCATTTCAGACATACACAAAGACTGAAGCGGGAGACTACTGTGCACAATAAAAGTGACAAATTACAGAAGAATGGAGATGAGAAAACGTGTGGTGGAATTACCGGAAGTCACGAGTCTTCCATGCACAATGGTGCCATAGCGACAGTGTCTTTGCCAAGCAACAGTTCAACAATTAAGTTTCCAATTGGGAAAAGGGGTACATTTGAAACATCACAGAATGTAGATATTTATAAAAATGCTAAATCACCAGTGGCAAATACTCATCTTGTGGAAAAACAGGACTGTAAAGAGGCAATACCACGAGTCATAAAAGAATCTTGTGATGGGTCACATGACGATGAAAGACATTTTGAAAGCATTGAGTTATTTAAAAGTGACAAAAATATACAGAGTGATAAGCATTCAAAGATTGATAAATCTCACACAAATATTATGGGAAAATCGAAACTCAGTAGTCCTAATTTTAAAGTCGGGTCAGTTCCGGAAGATTGTTTTGTGGACTTGGCACGGAGACGCGTGCACAGACGGCAAAGTACTTGTGAGGAACGCAGTATCTCACCAAAGGCTGGCCACACAGCAGTAGGAAATGGGAAGGGGGAGGCGGGAAAGAGAGAAGAGCTATTTGAGCCTTCACTTCCGGTTCTTGAAAAACACGACGTGGTCATTGACGAAGTCAGTGAAGACCCAGTTCCGCATATTGATGAAGACACAAATGAAGATCCTGAAATGCCACAACTCACTATTGCCGTATTAGCCAGTTAATCAACAACATTGAAATATATCAAACAAATTATAATACTCAAAGAAATCCCTTCATATTATTCTATCCTGGCAGCTACTTTCATAGTTATATTATGAAAATAAACATACTTGATAGTCCTAGACCCGTTCAAAATGTGTTCTGGGGCATGTCAGAAAATACATCTTATAACATTGACTGAAAACTGCAGAAGTGACCAAAAACTGCAGCAAAATTATATATGCGGAGCCGCAAATCTGTTTGGCTATCATTGCCTGTCAGCTATGGCAAAGATAAAGATGTATAAATATGAAATCATGACATGGAAAATGTTATGATAAAGGTACTTTTTCTTGAGATGTCCAACATTGTTAAGTACCTGTACATAGTCTGGGTATCGGAGTACCACGGGTAAACTTTCCTGGTGGAAATAAAACTTATTATTATTATGTGCTGCGTAATATGAGTGAGACACGGATTGAAAATGTTTTCAGACAAGCTTAATGTAAAATATTTCTGTTGATGTCTTTGAGTGGCCTTCTTTTTAGTTTTGTCAAAGATCTCGCTCTTTGCTGGACATTTTGTATTAACTGTATGGCCAAAGTCCAGATTTTCAACTTACTATAATACTTCTTTTGCCATTATTGCGATGATAAGAAGTGACACATTTCAAATAAATATATGTATATATCGCAGATTCGCAAAATATGAAAGAATTGTATTTCAATAAAAGGGCCAACAAATTTCGTCATTGGAATAGTTGGAAATATGAACAAAGACACAGAAGTTCACTTTTTGGCGTCTATTCATTGATACAATATACTTCTTAGAAATTTAATCTTTCTACATTTTGCGAATCGCCAATTTAACCTGTTTTATACAAAAACGGGTGGACTGTTCTCAACAAATTGGGATGGAACTTTTAATTGATGTTATTTCCTAGTGTTCCAGTTCTATAATTCTTTGATATTGTTACATTCCTTTCTGTGTGCATATAGTTCCTTCTGTAATTGTTTCTATTTACTATTTGTATAAAATGTTTTATTTGTTACTCAAAAATAAATTCAATTGTGTTTTCAAGTTTGTGGCAGTGCTTAAAGAGAAAGTTACCCCAAATAAAGATATTTCACTCTGTTTGTCAGTCACTGACAAAATTAGATATTTATTGTATCCATTTTAATCATTACGTGTTTGGCCCTCACGATAGTATGAATACTTTCCCAGTCTGGCTACCGCTATCACAAATGATTTTACCCGACACACAATGCATGCGAATAGATAAGCGCCCCTACCCTAATCATTACGTTTTAAGCCCTGAAAAGACCAACTTACTGTCGCCTTTTAATGCTTTCACAGCTTGGCTACCAGTATTATAAATGAACACAATAAGTGGAAATCCACTCGCAGTCCATGACCAATATATTTTCTTGGCCAATATATTTTCTTGTGAGTTTGACTTTGCAATTCCCAATTCAAAACCTGTTTCATTTTGAAAATCACACATATTTTACACTATTGGAAATAGCAGAAAATCACTTTATTTTTGATATTTTGTTTCAATAAATTTTATTTTCTCCTCGTGAAAGTTTGACGGAGACCCAATATAATACTCTTCATTAAAAAACATGTTACGCTCGTTTTTAGCTATGCTGACTATGCCCCGGTGTTAGCCTAGCTCTACAGTGAGGGGTAGAAATTTTCTGTCATTCTGTATGTCCATCAACTTTGATAGAACTCTGACCAGTAGTTTCAGAGAAGAATAAGATATTAGTAGTTAAGATGTATTTTCGATAAGGCTCACAATTCTTTTCATGATTTGAAAAAAAACTTTCGCTGAGTTATCAAGGAGATGCCTTTTTCAAGAACATGACAAATACTTGCCAATGAGAATCGAAATAACAAAAGTTGGGGCCAAATTCAATATCAAACATGCATTTTGATTGGACGAAATGATCGTATCCTCAAGTCTGCTCTGGAAAAGGGTTTAAATGACGATTTATGAAATAATTTACAGGCATTTAAAATATTCACAAACATAACATAAATACAATGACCAGCGTAGCTTTCAAGCCATTGGCTTGCGATTTTTATACTTCGCCAACTTCATCTTTATGGGTGAGGTATTTATTATAGATCGTGATAACAGGCACATGGATACTGTCAGTGCTCATCTTATTCTTTTCACACTCTATAAATCAAACATGATTAGTTAGTGAGCACATGGCAGCCTATTTTTTGTGCCAAATTTGAATTATACAAATCTACACATATTAGAATACACGTTTATTCATATGCATAATATGTATGGTGTTGATAACGTGAAAAATAATGTTGATACTTTTAATGAAACACCTCATACATGGGTGTCTGCATAATGTCTTTTTATATCATTTTCAGCAAAAGACAAAAGCAAAAAACCACACTGATGCCGGGAATTGCCCCGAGATTCCATATTTGTTCATATTTATATCAACGTTCCCTGACCTCATTTGTTCTAAAAACTTTATCGTTGACCAGCAAAGTTCACAAATAGAGTGGGGGATAGGAAATGTAAAAGTCACATAAACTGATATATGGGTCTGGTAAAAGTCACATAAACTGATATATGGGTCTGGTAAAAGTCACATAAACCGAAACATATATAGAGCAAAATATGTCTTCTGATAATGGAGGCATTTATCCGAGATATGGTCACGTGACTCGTAAAATGTGTGCTGAAGGTAAATGTCCAAGGAACAAGTCTATGCTGCGTATATGCTCATACCACTAGTAACCAGTAAGAATGATTCAGATATTTAGTTTCATAGGAATGGCACCTCTTTGGCGATAATGAAAAATAAATGCCCAATCATCATCTGATATCATATTGTAAATTCAGTACTAGTTGTTCTTTATTCAATATATTTATGGCTGGCCATTGTGTAAATATATGTGTCCTATGTAATGCAGATAAGACTAAAACAGTAGGGGATGGGAACTTTTAAAGTCACATAAACTGATATATAGATACATATTAGAAAACATATCTTGTGTCTTGTAATATTAAATGAACAAACAAAAACTGCTTCCAACTGTATAGCCTGTGTTTGAAAAAGTGAATTACACCATTAATAATTTGAAAGTTACCTTTCGGCCTGATTTCATTTTGTTGTATCAACTGTTTGCACAGCTTTATATAATATGTTTGTCGCTAGACATTTGCAGAAAAAAAACTAATATGTGCGTCTTATATAACGTACCGAGACAGAGAACTGTGATAATAAATTTGGTTGTAGTTAATTTGGGAATAAATTCTGGGATTGGAAGAGAGGGATCGGAATGGAGCTTTTTTATGGTAGGTTAATAAACCAAATATAGATTTATATCACGAGTTCTATATACATATGGTATTTTAGTGCTGACAGAGACTGGCTGTTATATAGAACTCTGGAACTAACCATCCCTGATACAAAAAGGACCTAAGTTTGGGATATATTATTCTAAATATGATTCGTATGCCTGTTAAGAGAGAAGTGATTAAACAGTCACAAATTAAAGAACAATATCCAATTTTGAATGTAAGTTAATTTTTCAAATAACGTTTTGTTAATTAACCTTTCATCGGGTTTGGCATGAATTTTGATAATTGATAAATTGATTATTTTCGAAAATACAAGCACTATTTCAATGTGAATACAGGCAAAACTCGTTGAAATGATGTGTTTGTTTGTTTGTTTGGGGTTTTACATCACTTTCAACATTCTTTCAATCATTTCGTGATGAGACCTACTTGTAGCAGATATAGTGCTGCCTCACTGAATTGTCATGTCGCAGGTCCTTGACATGACAACCCACCCAGTCACAGATTTACAAGGGCAACGGGTTAACCCTTTAGGCACGGGCCTCAGCTCATATGGGAAATTGTATCATGAGTTCAATCCCGGCACGGCCAGGGTTGTTGTTGTTTTGGGGTTTTACATCGCTTTCAACATTATTTCAGTCATTTCGTGATGAGACCTACTTGTAGCAGATATAGTGCTGCCTCACTGAATTGTCATGTCGCAGGTCCTTGACATGACAACCCACCCGGTCACAGATTTACAAGGACAACGGGTTAACCCTTTAGGCACGGGCCTCAGCTCATGTGGGAAATTGTATCATGAGTTCAATCTCGGCATGGCCGGGGATCGAACCCACGACCTTTGGATCACCACAGAGGAACTGCTGCTAATAAGCTGGCACTCTAACCAACTGCGCCATGGTCCGTGGCGAAATGATATGAATTTGACATAAATTTTAGACATGGTTTTCATAAAGTTAACTGGTGGAATATGCAACGCAAAATGACATGAATTATATACTTGGAAAAGACGTGAATTGTTCATGTAAAAAGGACGGATTATTTTCACGAAAAAAAAAACAAGAATTATCAACCTAAGAAATAATTTGCTGATCATTTTAACATGAACAGTGACATTTTTTTGAAGACGCATATTATCATGTTATTTCATAGAAGTTGTTTACACATTTCAAAATGAATCACTCGTGACACATTTCATATTTTGTAATCAAAATGATGTTTATCAGTGTTGAAAAACAACATAACGAGTCTTGGAGTTGAATTTTGCCAACAGGGAGCCTTTCTCAGTAAGTGATCCCTCTGTAAATTATCGTCCCAGTAAATACATGAAATAGGAATGGTAATAGTGAAGCCCTTTTTACGAGTGAGCAGACAGAATGTAATTGCCCAGCCTCTATTTCTTGTGAACACATTTGATTGCATAAATAATATATTCACTTATATCAATACCCCATTACAATATGCTTATAGTAAAACTAATTATTACACAAATTGTATAAAATGCAATCCATTAAGCTTCAACTTGGATGCATCTAATATTTGATTTTTAAATGTAGAATGGGAATGGTGATAACATGTAAATTAAGTTTCCACGGCCTTTTCATGCTCGAGCTAATATCATCAGGTCAATCAGTTGTAAATGTTGCACGTGACAGAATCCTTGAAATAAACACTGAAAATTGCTCCTCATCAAATATATTCATTTCACCTCAATATGACAGGAATTGAACAAAAAGAAACTTTGTGTTATGAAAGTGTGTCACAATGTATTATTTGCATTAACAATAATGTGAACAGAGAAAAAGACAGGAAGACGAGGGAAACAGTGTGAAGTGTACATGTGCTGCCCTCTCCTGTACTCCATTCTGGCACTCACACTGTACGTGACAATAAAAACATGTCAATGTCATCAACACGTGTGTAGCAGTATGTCGTGGTGGCATTACATAATCACTGGAATATTATTCAGTGTTTTTTTTATAGAAATAATAAATTGAAATCGGATTTTTATCTCTGAGTGTGAATTAATTAAATAATGGCCCGAAATAATAAGAAAATAACGATCTAAACCAGAAAATCACCATTTTTGCGTTTAGTAATTGTGTGTTAGTGTGTGGCTTTTTGCTTCAGAGAACGCCAATAATATATGCATCAACAGGACACTAAAATTTCATGTGAAATATAAGACATAAACAGGCATAAGTAGCCAATTTTACACACCGTAACATGTATTGATTGAGCTTCTGACCAATAAACAAAACAAATATTCCGCAAAATACATTTCAATTCTCATGTTGAAGAACATTGAAATAAAATTGTCCCTCGAGCCGGATTTGAACCAGCGACCTAAGGATATCCAGTTTAACCATCTACAGTCCTCCGCTCTACCAACTGAGCTATCGAGGGGACACGCTTTCGCATTTACTGGCACTATTTTTAATACCTAAAATATTTTATATTTTATTCTTGTGTGTAATTTACTGTTACAGATCTATAATATATGATGTACTCATATGTACTCATGATAATCAGTGAAGTGAATATTCTGTAAAGCTTTGTTCGTATAGTTTTTGTCATAATACGTTTTAATACGCCCATAGTGTCCCATATAATAATAATTGCTTTCACCTGGAGGACTTCAGCGGTCTGACACTTTTTCAGCTTTTTGTTATCTGTTTTGCTTTTATGTCTGAAGTGCCATAAATGGATCAAATCTGATAAAATCGTGACAGGTCAACTCCAACTTCAAATATCCTACGTCGAAATGTAACATCAGCAGGTAAAATATGTCAGGTAAGAGATGGTCCTGAAGAGTGTAACACGAAATGGCGTAGTTACAGTCTGTATTTTTTTATGACAGATGGAGGTGAAGATGTTGTAATATGATTATGATGATATAAGTGTTACATGTTGTTAACAAAGTCTCCGATTAAAAAGAATTGACGTGTGATTAGTATATCTTTCCAAAATCAAATTAATTGGCAATAAAGAAAAATTTAAAAAGTTATCCCGCGAGCCGGATTTGAACCAGCGACCTAAGGATCTCTGATACATTGCCCACTACAGTCCTCCGCTCTACCAACTGAGCTATCGCGGGTTACTGCTTAACATACGAATAAAAATTGTATAGAACACTCACTCCCTCTGTTGGTCCACAACCGGCCTCATTTAGGTTTCTGACGAACATCCGGCGAAATGGGCCCAATGCATGTTTTGTGCATCCTCCACTAGAAGGCGACGTGGTGAACCTACCACCAATTTGTGTGTGCCTCTGGTGGACAGTGTGTTTTGTGTTCACTGCAAATGGACGATTTCAATTTTTTGGTAAGGTATGTTGATGATAAGAAAGTTGCATTTATATTTTTTCACTTATCTCAGTTCAAGATAAATATGATTTTCACTTATTGTTTGAATAATCAAAGAGGGTTTTCGAACAAATTAGAAAGTGACACATAGTGGAAAGATCTTTGTTTGGGTGCAAATAATGTAATGCTATCTTGGAGTGTCTGCCAAGATGCTATCAATCATTTTTTTAATCTAAATTTAAAGAAAAAAACAAAAAACAGGCAAGGACTTCTGGGATATTTGATTGGCTGTCACTTGATGAAAAAAAGGGCTTATACAAATATTTAAAAAAATAATAATGATATCACATAAAAAAAAGTTTGTTAATTAAGATCCATCATTAGTGAAGGCAAGAATGTGTTTACCGAATAACGTACAGCTAATCACAGCTATCAAAAGCATCCATTCTTACACCCGTCAACAATCGGCACGGTCCAACAATGTCTATTATAATTCTATGGTCAATAATTTATTGGATACAGGAACAAAATTTTACTGTTGAAAAATTTCGTCAAGCTAAATATTCAAACGTCTTAAAACTGCTACTCTTCGAAACATAGGTAGTCGATCCTCTGTTTACAGAGCTAGGAGGACTGGTTTAACAGAGAATCAAACCGCCTGAATAAATCACATTATCCGAGTTCAACTGATGTGAATCAGTCAATTTGCATGGGCAGAATAAGATAATCTGGAGGGGCCAGACCACCCACCTAAATGTTAGATTCTGATCTGGGGTATTTTCTTCAGAAATAAATGTGTTAATGAATATATATATTGTATAAATATCTGAGGCAAATTGAAAATAGATAGTATTGGTACTCTAAAAATACATCTTTCCTACTAATATCTGAAAATTCAGACCAGTGTAGTTTCAGAGGAGATCAAAGTTAACGGACAGAATGGGAGAAAATTTCTCCTCCATTATTGCTGAAGTTGTGGTACTCATGACCAAAAAGACACTTCAACTCATTACCGTAAATTTAGCCCAGTAATCAAATAGAGTGAATTGATATTGTATCTTTGTTGAAACTATGGGGTGTCATCAACTGGGACAAAAGGCTGCCATAGTATTACTCATTAATATTTTTAACATTTTGCTTTACATGTAGTTCTCGATATAGAAATAAAACGTACTATAGAGCTATAACATTAAATATGAAACTAGGGTATTCATTGTAAAAAACAGTACATTTGTTTCCTCAGCAAGCATGATATGGTAAGTAACGCAACTACCAGGAAACTATGTTTCAGTGTTAAAATTCAAATATTGGTGGAAACGAAGACATTTTTACCAAGACATTAAAAGAACGTTTTAGATCAAACAGATAAATAAAAACTGTTTCCAGTGCAACCCCTAAAAGAAATGGTTACTATGACAACTGGCATATTATAAATTTTAACACACATTGGAGCTTGTAATTCAGAGGTAAATATTAATTCCTTTTTGGTCCTATATTTTGCCCATTTGCAAATACAGAATTAGTAGAGTACAATACCTGAATCGTGTGTAGAAATCATAGCAATAGGTGATCAATTCGCAACACAAAATATTGGACAAAGGTTAACATAGGATTTTTCAATGATCGATAATTCGAAGTACATTTCTTTTCAAAGGTTATCCACATATCAGTCAGATAGCAAATATTACTTATTTCAACCAAACCTCAAAGACACTTCTGTTTGTTGGATGCGGTCTTGCAGATTGCCCTATTGAGATTAAAGGAATTTCCCCTTTATTTGTGAGTAATTGTAATGGCTCAAATGTAGAATTCCTTCCAGATATACGATGTTACTGGCTAACATTACAAATGTTGATATATTCTTCTTGTTAGGACTAAATATAAGTATACACTGTAAATAATTTAATACAGTATAATCACTGTTAAATTACAGCAAACATTTCTGGCAATAACCATCAACTTTTGCTGTAGACTAATAACAGAATCTGTAATATGCGTCACTAGCGTAGGCCTTGTAAGTATTCTCTCCATACTCATGGTATCACAGCTGGATGTTTATATGTATATATGTATCACGTGCTGAGCACCACGTGCTTGCAACATGCTGAGCACCACGTGCTTGCAACATGCTGAGCATATGTTTACATCGTTTTGTCACATGTTCAAAACATGTCAGTTTACGTCCTCACGTGCTGAGCATGTGCTCACAACGTAGATAAAAAAACGTGTTGAGCACATGCTCACAACGTTGTACAATAACGTGCTCACAACGTTATCTGGTGTTCACGTCCATACAAGGCCATGTTACAACGTGCTCAGTACCAAAACACAACGTGCTCACAACGTAGAAAAAACCCCATAAAACACAAAGATTTCTGTATTTGTAATTGGGTTGAATAAATAACTATGAGCTGTCTGCAAACAAAATGATTGAATACGTTTGATCTCAACAATAGGTCTATATATAGTAATATCATATATAAACTAAATGCATGGAAACTCTTGCACCACAATTCTGTCAATCCAAGGTTTCAAATCAGATTAAAATAGTTTGGTACATCTTGAAGTTTTAAGGATATGATGATTCAAACAATGCTAAGATAGCAAAACATTTTTAGAAACTGTAAACGTTACCTTTTGTTTGAAATATTTCTTTCATGGAGATGAAATACGTGTTCAAAGAGAAAAAAAAACTGGTGATGGAACCTGTAAATAAGGTTATTCTCTAGGAAATTTACAAATTTTGCACCCCCTGGTTCAAGGGGCATATCCAGGATGTGTACTGAAAAACAAGGGGGGGGTCCAGTTAACAAAAGCCCCCTAGCCACAGACCCCCGGGGGGCTTCAGCCCCCAAAGCCCCCGCCTGTATGCGCCACTGTGGCTCGTCATAATGTTTGCAAAGAACTACCAGGCATCATATTCATTTCCATAATTCTCTCAACTGGATCAGACTTTTTCTATTTTTTTACAAGTGATATTAGATTTGGGCAGAAATAATCATTGTAGGGCAAGTTTTGAAACGCTAAAATGGCACCGAACACTTCCAAGGTCAAGAAAGTAAAATTTTCAACTTTATACATGGATTATGCTCTCAAACAAAGTTTCATCCCAGTATTTGTATATGACAGAGGGTAGAATTAACATTGCACTGATCACACAATTTTGGCACTATCTTAGCTTTACAGATTACCGATGTGCATAACAACCAATCGTCGTTAGCACATGGAATCTCCTCGAATATAAAATGAGGGAGGGGGGGGGGGGGTGATGACGTGAAACAAATTTATCTTCCTTAACACTTTAACAAATATAATACTGATAAATATATAAGATGATAGAGTTGTTTATTTTTCACATTTCCATTACATCATACGTTCTATCACAAGGATATCAACATTTCATTCCATACTTACTTGGAGTGTTCTGGTCAATTGATATTGCATTCGTCAGTGTCCAAATAAAAAGACTGTTTCTCTTCTGTTTTTTAAACTGGTAATGCACATTAATTTTGTTCGATATCATTAACTTTTAAGTAGCATTTTTGGTTTCTAATGTTACCTTAACAGTGGACGCTAACATAATTTATAGAGTACTGATTCTTTTGTTGTATACCATTCACTATTACACTTAATGATATTATCGGGGAGACGATATTCAGGTGCAGAGCTTCACACAAGTTAATAGCGAACTACAAGACACAGTTCATACAGTAAAGGACGTTCATTAATTGTGCCGAGATAAACCAAAATTTCCTATTATATTATGACCGCAAAGTTTAATCTCTCCTAAATCCATTTCTATTTCTACCCAACAACTAGGGACAATATTATATGTGATGAGACTTGTGTTGTATGGAAGTTAGCACGGCTGAAATCTGTATTTTCTGTAGCGGTAAAGCAGCATGCAGCCATTTACAAAGTATACAAACCAGCCGTGTCAAAGTGTTACAGAGTCCAATATCATCGGGAGAAACCTAATTGAGCCTAGACTTGAGACCTTCATCATTTGAAACAACAATTACACGGCAAAGACAACACAAATATTGAGTTTTCCTCATTTCTATCCCATGGTTATTATGTACACAGTTCAACGTGTTCATGCATGCTTTGGATGCCACATCTGCAACATGGTGATTTAATACAGTTCATGTCAACGCATCCATGTTATCTTATATATTCGATGACTGATTATGTAATGTTCCCATAATGTGAGATACTACGGAGTGATTATATTCCAGTTTAGCTTTATGTACAAAGCAATTTTCAACTGAAAAATCTTACCTTGAGTATGGTGCATGTTTTTTTCTGTTCATCCCACTGGGGATTGATGGCAAATTGTAACAGACCACACATCTCATTAATAGCATTTTCATTAATTGAAATAATCAAGGAATTTACCAGAGTAATTATCTATATCACTTGACAGATTCTTACACTGTTACATATTTATTTGAAGAAAAAAAAAAAAAAAAAAAAAAAAAGAATAATATTAATGAATATGAACTGTCTGGCCAAAATCTTTATCTGTACAATTTTTGATGTCATTGATAAGAGATTTTCTTATTTTCTTTCAATCCTATTATTTCCTGAGCCTTTATACACGTCTAATTTTAAATAAGCAGTTCATTTAGCTTCTGAATGTTCATCGGGCTCAACAAATATATACAGAGCTGGATATATCTCAGTGATCACATTTATCACATAAATCCTACTTCACCTACCTATTTACAAATAGTTATTAGTGTCAGAGCAAGAAAGTCTTACCATCTCTCAGAAATGGTTTCACAATCACTACTAAGATCAGCTAATAACCTTCAGGGCCATATCCTCATTAGTTTCTGCTCCAGGCATCTCTCGATGACTGCAGCATGGTACATTATAATACATAAATATGGAATACAACTTGCATACAGACACTCATAATTTGTACAGCTCTCTTATGCAGAGATTAGAATCATTCCATTTCTGAATCAATTCCACACTATCTAAAGTGCCTGGAATCCTAGAAGGTATTTCAAGATTGAAAACTATTAAAAATGAACGATAACTGTGCAAACAAACTATATCTTTTAAATGTTTATGTATCTGAGATGCATGTGTAACGGGTGAAAGAACATTCACTAATTTATCAGTTACATGATTTTCATGCATTAATTCATTCACTTCAATGGAGTTAAATCACAGAAATATTAATGAAAAACAGATAATAACTTATATCTTCTGATAAATGTATACCTGTCATACTCTATCTATATTGTATACTTTCACCGTTGAATGGAATGTAAGTAGCTGGGTTCGTGATTGTACACTAGAATGACAGTGATGGATAAACGACACACAAATTATGACCTACCATAACATGAATATTTACATTTACAAGCACTGTCTTGACTAGTTGGTTAGTATTTCACCACTTTCCATCCAATATTCACAAAGTTTCAATTTTGAATTTTTCATAATCATTATACAATTAAAAAAAATATATAATTAAATTTCAATAGTCAACATAACCCAAATTAATAAAAAGACCTAAAGTTGCAAAATTTAATCTTTCTTTATCCTCTGAGAGGTCATCCTATAAATGATGGAGTCCCTGCCAGGATCCATGTTCCAGATACCAGTGGAGATACCAATGATCACAAGAACCAATACCAGCATTGTCCATAGAATAAT
The DNA here is from genome assembly GCA_949316495.1 of Amphiduros pacificus. Lineage (NCBI taxonomy): Eukaryota > Metazoa > Annelida > Polychaeta > Phyllodocida > Hesionidae > Amphiduros > Amphiduros pacificus. The sequence continues at coordinate 40,439,275 of OX439003.1, read as the reverse complement.
GTTAAATATGACCTCATAGTCCTCAACATAGTCATTCTGGACACTCAGAGTCTCCTTCAGACTCTTTGCCTGCAATAAATTCAAATTAATAGTGAATACATATATATATCTGCCTATTTCACAACACAGGCCAGTCCCCTATTCCCAGCCAGACTTTGTAATTAAAACATAAAGAGTGCATTAAATAGAGAGAGAGAAGGAAAAAAACCCAATTATTTTGTCAGAATGATGGAATTTTGTGCATGATCTTTACTTTATTGCAATATGTTTTGCTAAGTGCCTTACCTCTGTAGCTTGCAGAAGGCGTCTGGTTTTGCGACTCAGAGGTTTCACCACACCTGACATTGTGACAATTTCCACCACAACATTATTATTGTAAAGAGTTCTGAAATCCTCAGTAACCTGTAAAATTATTGTCAAATATAAATAACAGATTGTTCCTTATAACTAATCATATAATGCCCAGATCTTTTTCTTTAGAAATGATACATCAAAGGTGCAAGTTTAGCGATTACGAGATGATTTACCAGTGCTCAAATGCTTCCACATTTCCTACAAAAAATGAAGTCTCGCTCGTGTATAGTGTGAATTTTTTATCAGATAAAGAGTAGATCTCACTTGTTTTGTTGGGAGTTATATTTTCCCTGTTAAACACTGTCATATTGTTTATATAGTGAGATGTGATGTGAGTTTTACCTTTGTGAGAAATGTTCTGAGAAGACCCACAGCATCATGGACTTTGCCAGACTTGCTTCCATAAGCCTCTACCAACCCTTTCAAACCTCCAAGACGGAAGTGAAACATGTCTGGAGAAAGATCCTCCACAGACTCGGGATTGTTTTTCAACTGCAAACCAACAGGACAAAAATGATGTGATATAATTACTTCCTCAACATTTTTAATATCTTTGTTCAACTTCCTTTTATTGTCACTATCCTTTATGACTATTGTATGTATTTTTAGTTAGTTATGTCATGGTGAAAAAAGAGAGTAAAAAGTGTTAAAAAAACCCAACTTTACTCAACATATATTATCTCTCAGAGTATTATGTGGGATTTTTTTTAAATTTTTTTTTTGCACAAGTGTTAAAAATAACATGTGAATCTGTTAGTTCTGACAGGCAACAATATAAAACAAAATGCTCAACACAAGCAACAAACTTTATGAGACAACTTAATAATGTCCTATCCAGGGACCATCATCAAGGATGAAGCAATACTCACTGCCTGGATAACCTCGTGGATGAGGTGAAGTTCTCCCAGCAGCATGACATCTGTTTGTTCACTGGTATTCAGAGATCCCATATACATGCTTGCCAGTGGAGAATCATGTGATTCCAAAACATCTCGCACCTTCTCAAGTGTTGAGCTCAGCCCGGAGAATAACTTAGGATGCTGAGACTTGATATTAAACACCTGAATAGCAACATGCCATCTTCTATGTTAGTTATGATCATGTTTTTATATTGAAATTGTTTTGTGCTTATGTCTTTATGTAAACACTCGATTATATTTCCATTTACACTGATATAAGTCAGAATTAACATGTAAATAATAGAAATCCTTAATATTTTACAGAGTTATTATCTAAGACTTGATACATACAGTATTATCTGTAGAGAAATCTACAACAAGTGGATTCTTTTGGGAACTTTGAAGTTTATTTCCCACCAACTCTGTGTTGATAAATGGTTCGTCCTGAAATCAAGTTCTTCTATAATTATGGTTCATAATTTTGGATTTTACACCATCAAATCTTTTGTACACACACTTTTTGATCCAATATTAATCTTCATCACTTGAATCATTCTGCCAGTAATATCAAATAGTACTAACTATATTCTTCAAATACTTCATAAATCAAACACTTCCAATACTGCTAAAATTATGCATCCTTTTGATTAATATCAAAGCATAGTTTCATATCTACTCAAACAATATCTTTGCTTTCTTCTGGTTAACTAAGTATATGACATGTCTTTCCACTGCACAAGAAAAACTTAGTTATTTCAATTAATCCTTTAAAAACACTGGAGGTTTTGCTTCAAACCTTGCCCTATGCAAGCTGTCACAAATTGACTGATAAAAATATCAACTTTAAAACAAATTATCCATCATAAATTGCGTGAAAATATATACCGTACTCTTGTTAGTCATATACTCTTGTTAGTCCTATAATTCCAAATTCATAATCATTATCTGCATGTCAAAATATGGTTAAATAATGTATATTTACTTACACTTTCAACAGGATATTTTGACACATGATGAAGATTGAGATCCAGAGATTCATCTTTGAATCCTTCGATAGATATTAACACATTTGCTTTTGGTCTTCTGAATAATGATTCATGGGTTAGTCCTGACCAAAGTAAATCCTAAAAGAAGTTAAAATACAGTGAATTCACAGCACATATATATTAATCAAGACACAGAAATTTTCATCAAAAGACTTGTACTTACATTTTTAAGAGAATATCCAAAAGTTGTAGACACTACTGATGGAATTTCACTGAGGCGAATTGGGCTGCCTGATGCTGTGAAGTGCAAATATTCTGGGGCTTGTGTCACAATCAGACGTTCAGAGCATAACACAGACGAAAATACTGAAACAACAAAATACATTGCCAATAATTATACACTTAAAATTGAGAACTAATAAGATCACAATAAGAAATGTATATATCAGCATATATTTTCACATTTATAAAGAATAAGATTAAAATTGTTCTTCATGAAATTCAGAACATTTCTCATCATTTAAATTTCTTTTTGTAAATAGAACACTTTTTTTTCTGTTCTATATTGATTTTTGAAACATAGAGCTAAAGCCTCCCATGTATTATATGAATAATAAACATGTCATTTTCAATTTCACCTATGCTTGCAGCTTTCTACAACCTCAGAACTTTTTCAGCATGGAGATTCTTTTTCAGAAATTTACCCTGAACAATGAGAAATGACCTAATGTTTAAGTTTAAAGTAAGAAGTACATAATGACATAATGGTAAGAGGCATTAATCCTGTGTAAATTTTGTGCATGAGTATATCTAAAAACCAAATATTAGGTTTAATGTAGAGCAATCTGGTAAATTGCAATAAGACATAAAAAATGCACTATTAGCAGAGATCTGCCTCAGCCATCAGCTGCATGTGACAGGTAAACATGGGTAGCATAATCTTTTTTTAACCTCAGATGAGGCTCAAAGTTGGGTAGCACTGTTTGGTGTCATTCTAGCGCTATACAAAGGACAAAACTTTTCATGATGTCATAATTGTATTGACATATTCTCATGATCTAATTTTATCTTTCAGTGCATCTATAACACTTTAAATAAAAATGATGCTAAGAAAGAAATGCCCTTTCAAAAGGGGGTGATAAATTTGGTTCTTCAAATAGGTTTTACAGACATTTTCTGGAGTGCATCAACCCAAACAGTAAACAGACATGAAAGGCAAACACCTTTATCATTAATTAAGGATTTTTTAAACAAATGCTTAAAAAACCCAGCCTAACTCTTTTAACAAAAAGTTAATCGCTCCTCTCCTTTGTTTGGGCTCAAAATCAAATCACCCTATCTGATTATGTGACAGTGTTTGTTTGAATGAGAAAGATTTGCACATGCAGATATATTGCTGGAAGAAAACTCTGATGTAACTTTTGTCTCCTAAAAATGAACTAAAAATAATGAGACAATTCAAATTTAAATGAAAGAGAATTAAACGGCATTTTTGATCAGATAAATAGTATGACCACCGATTACTTTTCATTGCTTTACTAATATGCAATTTCCTGGCAAACAGGTGAGTGTAAAACTTGTACTTGAAGAACACAACAAATTAGTAATATTCGTTCATATACCAAATTTAATGTTTTTAAAAGATGAACAAAGATAATTCCAACTCCCCCATCTGTTTGCAATGATTGTTTCATTTACATTTTTGATTTCTTTGTTGTAATTTTTCGTTTTGTTTGTTGATTTTTTTCCCATCCATGTTGCAGACAGAGCACAACTTTTTCTTGTTTATATAAATCCCATCCACTGAACATCTAAGTCAGTTTTGCATAGGGATGGGCCTCGTTAATAATTTAGCGGTACGATACCGATAATTTAGCGGTACGATACTGATACTTTATAAATGATACCAATACTTGCACGATACTGATACCGATACCTAGGACAATAGGGCTGTCACACTGCCCCATTGAAAACAACACACCGATACTTCACGAACAAAATTGAAAGTGCACAAAGAAACATTGCCTCTGAAGGGGCCACTAATGTGTGACTTGCCGACATGTCAAGGCCAGGGTTCAAAATTGACTATTTTTCAGATTCACAATAGATGTTTAGTAACTAAATGGCCACATATGGTTGCACTTAAAGAATACTTTAAGAATATTAATAATGGTAAGAATAATTGTACAGTACGGTATTATTCAAAGCATTTTAGAGGAACTAATAAAAATGAATATGTTAGTCCAGACACAAAACAACTAAGCATGTTAAGTATTGAAAATGACTATCTTTTATCATCAGTGTTGAGCCCTGAAGTTCCCCACTTGACCACATGCCTATAGGGTAATGAACCAATTAAGTTACAAGAGGCTGGGTAGTGCTACTGGGCCCCATACTGTGATTCTCACTCAGCATTCAGGTGTTGCATGAGGCAGCATGAGGAGTTCATTATACAGTGTAATATCACATGAAATTGAGAAATATTAAACGGGTGTTTCTGGCAAACATTACAAGGGGTGTGTGTTTTCTTTGATATATTTGCATGAGTATTGCAAGTGAAGCTGGGAGTATTGTTTACATATTAATAATTACTGAGAGAGGTTATTACAGTACTGGTTACAAGCATCGGTTCAGGAAGAAAGAACCGAGATGGTTCCCGGGACTCGTCAGTACTGGGAGCCCATCCCTAGTTTTGCAAGTTTCTTCAAAGCAGCCCAAGTGTCAACTGCTGGAACAGGTAGGTCAGTGCCTATTGTTCTCAGCAAAGGCGTGGCAATTAAGCTGTTTGCTGGCTCACCACTTGCTTGTTTACAACACTGGGGTGTGGCTCTTATCAATGCTTATCATGCATATATATGAATATTAAATATGAGCTTAGACTGCTTGAAGATAATTGCTCACTATGGGAGCCCCATTTCTTGAGGGAGGGGGCTTTAACTCAGTGAAAGGTGACAATATGCATGTGCGGAAGAAGCAGTTTTGTTTAAAAAATAGAAATTGGTGCTGCTCTGTCAGTTCCTCGTTGATTTACATCACTCACAACTCAAAATTGAGTTACTGGGCTCTTCTCTTCAGACTTCAAATATGTAATTTTGATGTTCGATATATTAATTTTCATCTTTCAGCATAGAAGGGTCACCCTGACTTGTGCATGGGAGATCAGCAATAGGCCGATTGCCGATCTTCATGTTGTTTTTTTTCCCCAATGAAAAGTACACATCGGAATTGTACAACTTTACCGGAACCAGAACTGTACAACTCCACTATATTTAATCATTGGTCGGAGAGATTGGCAGGGGGCCTATGGGCCTATGATACAAGCAACCTGACATCATTACAATGATTTACATTGCCAGTGACAAGTTAGAGTCCTACACCACAGAATGTTACAAAATGACGTCATATAGTTCATAATACTACGGGGACTGTAACGTCATTCCCGTCCTTTGTCGGTGGTGGATATTGACGTCCTTCCCATCCGTAAACGGTTAAGAATAATCTGGGTTCGTGGAAACAACTCCAATCCTTGACCTCTATCTCTCTGATTGCCACCTTCAATTGCCCTCCCCATGACGGTCAACCTTCTGGCTATGTGACTATCCCCCTGGCAAATTATACAGACAATTCTCCTGATGCCTTCTGACATTTGGCAGGTGCGTATCTCGGTGTCATAATATCATTCTGTCCGGAAATAACTGTCGTGGGTTTGTCCACAATGGATCATGTGATGCTTGGGAGCTGGTTTGTGTGGTTCATTTTTGAAAACTCGCTTGTTGCAGAATTCGTGTATCAATAATCAGCGTAAAACACATACCATTGAAACCTTGAAACCTTGTGTAACATTTACAATATGTTTAAAAGAGAATGAGCTTACCAGACAGGAAAATTACAGCCAAATATGTGGCTGATCGTATGATGGTACACATCGCAGCCATTTTGTCATCAATAAGTAGGTCACAGGCTGTGCGTAGGGAGAAAAGACTGAATATGCGATCTAACATTACCGTAACATCGCCATAAAATTGTCTTGTCTGAGCTTTCAAAGGGGCAGTATCTCACAATTTTCATTTTCAATGTAATATTAATGACAAAGACTATAATACTGCGAAATATGCGTTTAGTCATGCTTTACTTCTTTTGAAAATTGTAAATTTGACCGGCGATCTGCCGCTGTCAAAATGGAAATTCTCCCAACCTACCCGGTTCTATAACGAAAGAGACACACACGCTTCAGGCATAAGTACAGTGTCATTCAAGAATGATGGTGTGAACGGCATGTCTTTTACATAATCGGATAATTCACATAGCTATGGCAGATCACCCAACTAGGAACATATGGGAATTAATAGATGAAGTACGCACAGATAAGCTCGGTGGCCCACCTGACCAGGAAACGTAAGTAAAGGGTTGATACAGTGAATCTGCTTAAGACCACCGAGTTCTGTGTCTGCCACTTTCTGGCACATTTTGAGTCGGGTAAAACACTCCTTATGATCGTTTTAAAGATGTGTTTAGCTAAGATCTCACATGATACCGTCATCTGATTTGTCTTACGCTTGTTATCGAATGCATTTAGATGACACATGCGATTTGCAGGGCTCAGAGCACGCAGTTTAAAAGTTTAAAATTCAATTTCTGTGGCTTCACATCGGCTGAGTCAGTGATGCATCGCTTGCCCAGACTCCCAAGCCCTGGCTTGTTTAGCAACTGTACTCAATGACAAAGGGTGTGTGTTGACACTGTTGAGGGGAGGTCCCGAAAACCGTAGGCAAAACACGTCGCTCTTTGTGAAACTCATTGATTAAATCTGTCATTTTGCGTTTCACTAAATTATGCTTAATTTTTGATAATCATCTATTTTTCAGGGAGAGCAAGTCTGCTCACGAAGCGAAGGTTCCGCCAGAAGATCACAATAAAACAGGAGGGATTGGTTCTCAACCCAAGGTACGATGTCCTCTACGACATGGGGAAATACAGGCTTTATTTCCTTTTTTGTTTTTGTTTTTTGTCAAATACAAATTAATATATGGCGCATTACAGTCTGTCAGCCAACCATTAATAAGACGGGTCAATGTCGACATTGATGCTGTTGCCTGCGGTTCGATATCAGCGCTATGTGGAGGTCCGAGCATGCTGGTATTAATATATACAGAGATATTTAAACCTCTCTGATGTATATATTATAGTTGTGTCGGGCAAGTTAACATCGTGGCTCACGTTGGAATTTCCACTGTGGCCTCAATACACACTGACCCGACAACAAGAGCAGACAGCATCAGCTAATATTCTCACCGATATGGTTACACAGGTATTCAGGTGTGTTACGGTGGTACTGCGTGTGGCAACATCGCGGTTAACTCTGACCGTCGCATTAATACTCGACACAACCATAGCATGACGTAACCGCACAAATATTGCCAACTTTTAATGAAACACACGATGTTCTCACATCATGGTCCAGCAAGTACTGCATATTTTTTATATTCAGATACATAAGATCTGTAATATGTGTATGCTGCATTCGTAATGTGCTCCATAATCTTCGTTAGTCTTCCAATACATTTACATTCCCTATTATAGATTTAATCTCAAGTCAAGTCATTTACACCGTATATTGGTTTATCATTACCGACGAATTCTCTTAATTTGGCACACTTCAAAGTAACTGGGTGTATATTGTAGCTTTATACCAAATATCCACCTTTGTTTATACTTATTACAGCCTGACTTGATCACATCTATCTTATCTTTGAAAAGACTTCCGTGTCTTCATTCCGATGGGATTGTCGTGTCATCTCATAAACCGACGTGTTCATGATCACGTGGTCAGATAGATGTCTATATAATTTCAGCCTTTTTCCTTCAAACTGTTAGCTTATCAAGAAGTACCTAAAGTGTTATTCTGAACAAACATTGGGCAAGTTTGTAAATGATAATCCATAAATCAGTCTTTATTAAGATTGGGAACACTATGGGAATTAATTATAGAGCATACATCATTTTCTATCAAATGTGTATAAATATGCTTCTCGCAAAGTTTTGATATGCACAAATTATCGAACGCTAGATAGTTTATACTGATTTCTTAAAGTATTATGGATGTGAAATGAGTCGGCAACGTTCACTTTTGCGGATTAACGGTATTGCAGGAATATATGTCAGGGTTTGAAATCCAATATAAATGGTACGCATTACCTCGTAATTTAGTTACAACAGATTAATTTTGAATATAGAACGTATGGCATTGTATTGTATTAATATATATTTGTCTGCACTGCCTAGATTCTATAAGCAGCAAAGCATACAGTTGTCCAAAGGAAGGCATTCCACATAGCTTACGCAAGCCAACTTATTCTACATAGAAAGGTACACTGCGTAACACGTATACACGGCAAAGTATTCTTTATAACATATATTCTACAACAAGGTATTTTACCAAAGAAAACAGTCTGCACAGCAAAGTCATTCTGCAAATTGTACAACAATTTACAAGTACCTTATATACCAAAGATTTGACTGTAAACTGAACTTGTTTGGCAGTTTCAGCAGGAGATTTCATCCAATTTGAGCGCCGATGTTGACTATTACTTTCCCCTATGAACCTTTTTTATGCTGTGAGGGTCTATATTTTCTTGAGGGAGGGGACTGTAACTCAGTCAAACTCTGAGAAAAATATGATATACAGATTTGCCAATGCCTCATATGAATTAAAGTATTCGGTTTTGTACTATAACCAACACATGGAAGGCTATTTGTACCAATACAAACTGTTAATTAGCAACTGAAGTTAACTTCCCCTGTCAAGATTGCATATGCATTGGGTAGAAGATCGAGAAATAGTGGTCTGATAGGAGGGTATTAACATGTACACTGTCCCTTGAGGTTTTGTCATGACATGTATATTAATGATATTTGATTATCCCCTGCGATATACAAGCAAAACACATGCATTGCCCTTTTCCACACTGATTCATGTACCTGCAAACAGGAAAAGTTCCAAATGATTTTCTTGAGGTCTGTTTATCCTTAAGATAATTCATTGAGTAAATACATTGACCGACACAGTAGATAGTACCTTCGATATAAATAAATTAAGTTATATCTTGGAGTAATTATTACTCCAAGGTTATATCAACTATACGTAAAATACAATGTTTTTCAGCAGTTTTATTCACAGCTTAAACTATATGCTCTTTGAATGCATTGATGTCCGGCGAAGATCACACCCTTGTCATCTACGCATTGTGATTTATGGATGTTCCCGTGGACTTCACATGCAGTAGTTGTTGTTACACACAAAGCAAACATCACCATCGGAATAGGGGGAAAAGGTTTTTTGTGAATGGAAGCACAGACGCCTGTTTTATACTATTAATGTGATGGCCATATTAGTTAACGTGAATATAATAACAGATTACTACACCACTGCAAGACTATTAACAGTGTGAGATTCTTGGATTATTGCATCACGGTGTAATTTACGACTTTTAGAATTGTTCAACGTTGTTAAAGATAAATGTGTTTGTCATAATTTGCATTTTTGGGGGGAAAGAAGAACATGAATCTAACCAAATGTTCTACACATACCGATTCGTGTAGATTTCGGTTATTTTGAAGACGTTCATTTATACGCAGATTTGTGTTTTCAATTTCTTCAGGGACCAAGGTTAGATTATAAAACTGGAAATTTTTGTTCTCATTTGACAGATTTATTGACTGGTACCATCCCTTTTTTATGCTGTGAGGCACAAACAGGGACTGGGATTGCGTTCAAAAGTGTACCATTTCTGCACACTTTCCCATCCTAAAACTGCACAAGCTATTTATATAAGCCTCAAGCTTCTTATTCAAAGGAACCTCGATGTCACCTGCTGGTACAGTCAGCATAGTTCCTATTGTTTTAAGCATATGTGTGATAATTATGCTGTCTGCTTGTCCACAACACTGGGCACACACTTTTATATGCCTCTTATCAAACATATATCAGCCCTTTCCAAATAGCTTTCAAAAATGCCCGACAAACTGACCAATTCGTGCACAGTAGCCCTAATTTTTGAATAACTGATGAATATTCATAACGAGCAGCGACTGCTTTAAGATATAAACGCTTCATCAATCCCTGACTTCAGGAGGAGGCTTGAAACTCGGTCAAACAGATTTATAACAATAATATCATGTAATTAAAATTAAATGATTTACTATAAAGAAATAAATCTAGTTGTAATAATATATTGATTTACAAAGCACAATATCAGACTATGTTATGGTGGTTTTGTGTGAAAGAACATCATAAATTGATTCGTTTTTATATGATTTATACTTTTTTTCTGAAATTAAAATTCGCAATTTTTTATATTTTCACAAATTTCAGCCTAAAATTCCAATGACACATATCTGAATATATTCTGGGTTCATTTGTTTCCCCATTCGCACGCACGCACCGGCCCCACTAGCACAGTTGGTAGAGTGTAGGATCTGTGCCTTTAATGGTTATATAAGTGGAGGGCGGGAGGTGGTGGGTTCGATTCCCACTGCCGGCAGTGTAACTTTCACACTGGTTAAAAGTCTCGAAAGTCGACCTGATATGGCCATAGTTGCTGAAAGGGTCGTTAAAACACCATTTCACAATTTTTTTTTTTCCCCATTCGCACCTTTTTGTGTATCCAAGACCCTGTGTGTTTCTCATTGAAAAAATATAACCTCAAAACCAAATATCCCAAGAGAATCTTGGTTCATTTGACATTATTTATAACAATTCCCAGGAAAAAAACCTGACGACGTTCTATTGTGTTTAATAGTATCGGCCTCGATCGATGCTGCAGATATTTTAATGGCCTCGATCGATGCTGCAGATATTTTAATGGCAGATATTTTAATGGCAAGCTATATATATATATATATATATATATATATATATATATATATATATATATATATATATATATATATATATATATATATATATATATATATATATATATATATATATATATATATATATATATATATATATATATATTCTCGGACATCAAACAATCTGTGCCTTGATAGCGATTTAATGATTATCAATTTCCTCTCCAAACTCCAATATTTCCCTGTGTGTAGAAATATCATGTATTGACAAAGGAAATGCTGTCCCTTTTCACATTAGCCTCCAAACTAAAAGGAGAGCATCATATTGAATATCGGTATCTATCTTAACAGCATTGAGCATCAAATGTAATTGATATTACTTGTAAAGTAAAAATGATAATATGACTATCACATTGCCTTAGGTTTCAATATTAAATACACAAAAACTCCACTGTGAACGCAATAGAAAAAAATATAAGCAATCTATATTAATTAAAAGAACCGTTCTATACTAGACAGGAAATACGTTATTTAACTGGCTCTAGATTTAAGGCAAGATTATGCCATCTCATGATATGTTTGCTCCAGCTATTATGGAAGTGATGCATTATTATTATGATGGTTGTTTTTCATGTCCATGTATAAATATGACACGTGACTGCAGTTCAACAACCATGACATCGTGGGTGTTGTCGCTAAATAAAAAGGGCCAGGTGAAACAGCCATTTCTTAACACATGCACACAAACACACACACACACACACACACACACATATATATATATATATATATATATATATATATATATATATATATATATATATATATATATATATATATATATATATATATATATATATATATATATATATATATATATATATATATATATATATATAATGTATATCAATATGGTGATGTAGTGACTAGGTTTAGCGTGTATCAATATGATGATGGAGTGACTAGGTTTAGCATGTATTGTCTTGCTTATTATGAATATGTGATAGCATTTGTGGAACCGGTTATATTTGGGTGGAGATCATGACAAGCAGATCGGGAATGGTTAGCGTAATTGAAATAATTGATCAAATTTATTTTAAAAAAAAGATAACATATAAACATAGAAGTCAACTAAAAATTCCCATTTGGAATTAACATTTTAAACAAGCGTCGTATGAAGTGCATATTTTTTTAAGTCATAGATTTCCATCAACAACGAAATGCGTAGTTTCTTTAACACACACTGAGTGCCCTCTGGTTTTAGATATTTCTCTCTCGCCCTCCTACGACCAGCAATGTTGTCCGAATCACTGCCTGTTGGAAGCCATACATATCGATCTGTTTTCAGACTCCATATTCTTGCCGTGTGATGTCATCCACTGCCGATATATATTCTGCGCAATTCCACAACATTAGCGCTCCACTACAGTCTCATAAATAAGATCAACCAGGGTCACTATTTATACATATATAATATACATGCTATATATTATGAACATATGATACTGCTTGGTGTGTTTTATCATCCACGATACATTCTTAATAACTAGGTAGTGGCTTTGTTGTCAGGTATTATATCAACGCTCATATGATGAATATAAATTAAAGTGTATATTTGTAAAGACCAACATAAAATTCCCTCTCAACAATGATAGCAACAGGCAATTATGTTATCAGTGCCATGTGTGCTTGAGTATGGGGTTGATGTGCGCAAGTGTAGTCATGACAACGAAGACAAGTCAGTGTACAACATATAATAAGCAAGGAGGAAACCAAAATGGAATGGCATTTTATTTCAGATCTCAGGTTAGACGCATTTTCACAATCCAATTCGGTACAGACGGAAGCTGGAGAAGACATTTTTGTTTTTACAAAAGGGGTGTGACAGAAGGCCCGATTTTGAAGTGCCTTTCTTAAAATGTACAATTAAAACACATAAAACTTTCTGTTAAAAAATCTCTATGGTTTATGACCATCTGTTTCTTTTGAAATTATTTTTTTTCACACACATTATATAATCGGTGATGGCATGCAATTGTGTAAAAGAGGTATTAAAAGGTTGCGCAATAGGAAGTAAATAGAATATCAGCAAATTTCGCTCTATTTTTACAGCCATGTCCACTGTGCTTAAAAAATCAGTTTATATTACTGCCTTATAATAGCTATTTGTTCTGTAATGGTGACAACATTCCAATACCGTAATACCTAAAGCATTAGTTGCTATTATATTAATCTGTTTTAATACAACCAATACTTAGACTGAAATTAAAAAAACCCAACCTTTTCGAATATGTCATCCATTTTCTCTATGCGTATTTATTCACATCCTTTGTAAATTGCTACTGTAGAACTACAAACTTCCACTTTTTGCCTAGGTCTTGAAAGCAACCTCTCAAGAAATATCTCATGAGACCTTTGTGGAAATCTGCTGTGACAATACCAAACGTACTAGTATATCAATTGGATGCCTGTTATATCGTTAATGAAAAGAAGATCTTATAAAGGCAAACAGTGGTCTGTAACATTTTACAGCAAAGTTCATGTAGACACACAGTTCTTGTAGACACAAAGTTCCTGTAGACACAAAGTTCCTGTAGACGCAAAAATAGTTTTTGTGCTGCCTGCAACTTTTGCTGTAAATTAACAACAAATTTACTGTTCCAACTTGTTACAGTGTGCGTCAAAGCCCTTGGTCGCATATTTGATTATTTGTAGTCAAAAATTAAATGATCTAAAAAGAGATTTATTTCAGACTTCTGTGAATTCTTGATTAATTTTAAAATGACGAGTTCGAAAACCATCACATTTGTGAACTCGGCACGGATTTACGATTTTGTTTCCTCTCCAATTCAAAGCTTTTTCAAATATGAAATTAAACTGATTGGTTATATATTGATATATTTCAATTGCACGGTCATGTGATTATGATCGTTATTAATTTCATCATGATTAAAAGAATATGAAAACATCACATCGTTGCGTATAATTAAGTTATGTTAAGTAATATAGAAAGTGTCAAATATGTTATATTTTGTACACTTAATTAGCACCTGTATAAAGAGTCGAAATAAAAGCATCCTCGTAGAATAAAACAGAGAGCAAATATTGACTGAATTTAATGACATCTCCAGAATACATAATAACTCTCTACATCAGCCTATACCGGCATTATAAAAAAATAAACAAACAAGCAAATAAAACATATTGGTAACTTTTCTCAACTTATAATTCATACTCTATGTGAATATAAGATATACATTAAACATTCCGATATTGATGAATGGAAAGACGCTGAAAGCCGATTCCGGACAGAGAATTCCTGAGGTGAGGCAGTGCTCAGAGACGTCCTTGACATTGGTTGAACTTCATACGCAAGAGTGGACACTATGTTATTGAACGCAGAAGACTGTGGGTCAGATTTGTTTACCATGCGCAATGTCGTAAATATTTGGGACTCGTTGTTTTGGATATGTTGTTGTTTCATTTGAAGGGTTTTTGGCAACTCATTATGGTACAGGTAAAAAAATATCCGACAATGACGCCAAACCACTTTGTTATTCTCAATTCAACTGTACATCATTGGATATTTTTATAATGTCCCATGTTCACTAACATTATATTCGGTTATTTCATTTTTTACAAGCTAGATATACCAATAATAATAAATATCAATAACAATATGTTATATGATACATGTCTGTGCCAAATACTTTTTAGGTTACTAGACAGTCGGGCTAGCAAACGGAGATTTGCACTAGTCCGAATCAAAGTATACTGGCCCAAGCCATTTTTTTGCGTATTTTTTTTTCATTAATTACATGTATGAACTATTTCAAGTTGGGGCACTATTCTATACTTTCTGAAAAAATACATTGTTCCTTGAAAAATCATGATCGGCTGTTAGACAGTCGGGCTAGCATCTAGTGAAGGTGCACTAGCCCGACAGTGTTTCTACTAGTCTGTGACTATGGGCTAGTACTAAAATTCCAGACTGATATAAGCGCAATTAAGTGCGCACCATTTCGCATCATTTGTTACCCTCAGCCCCTGATGTAATCAGGCTGAGGGTATTGCAGTACTCCTGGCGTGGGTATGTATGTATGTATGTATGTCTGTATGTATGTATGTCTGTAGCGAACATCCTTGTCATCGCGATAACTCAAGAACAAATGATGGCAGCTTCATGAAACTTGACACACATATGCATCTGGTGAAAACCTCGGACGAGTTCGATGGACAGCGACCTTGACATATTTTTCAAGGTCACAGGGACAATTATGTGAAATCCCAAGAATCACAATAACTCAAGAACGAATAATGGTAGCTTTATTAGATTTGACACACATAAGAATCTGGTGAAGACCTCAGAATTTTTTCTATGAAACATGACCTTCACCTACTTTTCAAGGTCACAGGGACAATTATGTGAAATCATCTTGTCATCGCGATAACTCGAGGACAAATGATGGCAGCTTCATGAAACTTGACACACAAAAGCATCTGGTGAAAACCTCGAATGAGTTCGATGGATGGCGACCTTGACCTATTTTTCAAGGTCACGGACAATTATGTGAAATCCCAAGAATCGCAATAACTCAAGAACGAATGATGGCAGCTTTATGAGATTTGACACACACACAAGCATCTGGTGAAGACCTCAGAATTTTTTCTTTGAAACATGACCTTTTAACTACTTTTCAAGGTCACAGGGATAATTATGTGAAATCATCCTTGTCATCGTGATAACTCAAGAACAAATGATGGCAGCTTCATGAAACTTTACACGCATAAGCATCTGGTGAAAACCTCGGACTAGTTCGGTGGACGGCGACCTTGACCTATTTTTCAAGGTCACAGGGACAATTATGTGAAATCCCAAGAATCGCAATAACTCAAGAACGAATGATGGTAGCTTTATGAGATTTGACACACACCAGCATCTGGTGAAGACCTCAGACTTCTCTTGATGGAACATGACCTTCACCTGATTTCAAGGTCACAGGGACAATTATGTGAAATCATCCTTGTCATCGTGATAACTTAAGAACAAATGATGGCAGCTTCATGAAACTTTACACGCATAAGCATCTGGTGAAAACCTCGGACTAGTTCGGTGGACAGCGACCTTGACCTATTTGTCAAGGTCACAGGGACAATTACGTGAAATCCCAAGAATCGCAATAACTCAAGAACAAATGATGGCAGCTTTATGAGATTTGACACACACAAGCATCTGGTGAAGACCTCAGAATTTTTTCTTTGAAACATGACCTTCACCTACTTTTCAAGGTCACATGGATAATTATGTGAAATCATCCTTGTCATCGTGATAACTCAAGAACAAATGATGGCAGCTTCATGAAACTTTACACGCATAAGCATCTGGTGAAAACCTCGGACTAGTTCGGTGGACGGCGACCTTGACCTATTTTTCAAGGTCACAGGGACAATTATGTGAAATCCCAAGAATCACAATAACTCAAGAACGAATGATGGCAGCTTTATGAGATTTGACACACACAAGCATCTGGTGAAGACCTCAGACTTCTCTTGATGGAACATGACTTTCACCTGATTTCAAGGTCACAGGGACAATTATGTGAAATCATCCTTGTCATCGTGATAACTTAAGAACAAATGATGGCAGCTTCATGAAAATTGACACACATAAGAATCTGGGAAGACTCCAGATGAGTTTGATGGACGGTGACCTTAACCTGCTTTTCAAGGTCACAGGCCCATATCAATAATTCTAGAGTAAATGATGACAGTTTCATGATACTTGACACACCTAAGCTATCAAAGGAAGTAGATTTTATGGGTTTTTTACCCCTGCATCAATTTGCCTTGGTGCAGTGACGTTTTGTTCACAAATATTGTGTGGAGCGAATGTTGTGCAATGAGTTACCAGGGCTGAGGGTTGATGCATCTCTGATGCCTATGTTTATTTTTATGGTGATATTAGAATGCGCTGAAACAATAATAAATTAAATGATATCGCAAGGTATCAAATAAACAATGTGATAGATGAATTAAAGTTGTATTTAATATATATGATTAAATTCCAGTGAACTATAGACGAACTATAACGGTTTACTTGATCTCGCAAAGAGCACAATTTCCTAACACTTCGCGTTTTTTCTTCTTTTCAGACTGTTCAAAAAGATAGTCCCAAATCAGGACAGTCAATCACAAATAAATACGGGAAAAAAATCCAGAGGAAACCATGCACGCCTTCCAAAACGCCAACCAAGTGCAAGACGTGGAGCACAAAAATCACCAAGTAAGTTCCGTTTTGTTTATTTACTTTTATTACCAATTGATTACTCATCAATATTCACATTTCATCATTATCAGTATATCTATTGTCATCTAATTTGTTTCAGTTTGAAAGTTGTCATCAACAGGTTTTTTTTCTATAACAAGCTTTTATCGTGCGTGCCATGGTGAATATATGACTGTATTTTGTATCGCCGTATCATTCCCCATTCACCGCCGAGGTGAGCAAGGATACCGGATATCCATGTGTGAACTGTAAGAGGAAGTTCAAAATTTGTCAGTTTGAAATGACATACTTATTTTAGCTGCAACATATTACATAAACGACCATTAATTTGAACCAGTTGTCGTGTTCTTTATGTATTCTAAGCCTTTTTGTCACATTTTTTCATTAAGGAAAAGAGGAAAATAATGATCTATAAGCAGTTGAATTAGAAATTTACGAACATCCGGGTTCTGGGCCACCTTTCCCCTCCATTACCAGCACGATCCTTGCGACCTTTCAATATTGTCAAGCAGCTCCCCAAAGAATTTAAAGCAAAGTAGATCCGGTTGTAGGGAGAAATGATGATCAAATGATGATGAATGGAAAACAACAGTCAAGATGCAAGCACCGAACGACCTCCCAAACATCGATAGGAGACATTATGTAAAGGATGGCACTTATCCTTCTAGGAATCGTATGCAAATTAATATATTTATATATCGAACATTATGATCTTAAATGGAAAGGTGGGAACGTACCTAATCACAAGATAAAATGCAATGATGATTATAATTCATCTTTAATTGAAATCCAACATATGTGAATTTCCAACGTTGAATAGTTTTAAGTTGTTTGAAATCGTATGGAAATGCAAAATTTGTCCTTATGGTTTAGAACGAGGAAGTGGCGAAAATGATATGAAAGTTAAAAAATCCATCGCCGCTCATTTGTAGGAGGCAGTTGTGAATGATTTAGGTGTCTAATAATGCCAAACACATCAGTCCTATATCAACTCCACACAAAGAGATCACCTCACTAAAATTGCAAATAAGAGACCCGAATTAGATGTTAGGAACCCGGATCTTGTGAGGGGAATCCCCGAGGCGGTGCCTGGGAATACCGTCGAGGCTGCAGTATACAAATGATCTTTGAACACCGATAGCTTCCTTTACAAGACTTACATCACGTGACATATCTCACTCGAATGTAGAGAGGCAGTTATTAGTCTCGTCTCCGATCCATATCATGCTCTATTCCTACTTGGATGATTGAGATGGGGCCCAGTTTCGATATTAACCAGATGGTAAAGTTACTGTGTATCTTTCAGGTTTTCATACCATAGTAGCTTAACCAGGCAGAAGATCGATCTGGTGTTTTATAATAAATTTATGATCTTCCAAGAATTATTGAAGGGTTAGGTTGGTTTTTTTATACCTTATCGAATGTGATCTCCACCATTAGATCCCCAGGGACATGTTTCACAAAACAAATATTCAATAATTGTAATTTTATTTGACGAGCTTAAAAAGACTTTTCAAAGCAGGCGCATTGTTTAGAGGCACAACCCAACTTCCTGTTTTTTAGGGAACACACCACAGAATCATACCATTGGAATTGAAATTTTAGATTTTGCTTTGGATGACCATATTTTACTAGATACGGTCATTCTTTCATAATGCATCTATTTGGCCATGCGTAACTCCAAATAGAAAGGGTTGTGAGACCTGAGCACTTGTGTCTCCTAGTAAGTAGTTAGTATAACCATATACCCATCCCATACAGAAGTGTGTCAACCATAACCAGAACAAATTTGTGACGGAGTAGGGGTTTTCATATCCAGTTAAAATATACACATTAAATGATTCTGAAAAATAACTTAAACATTTTCTTCCTTTACACGACCAAAACAGAAACCCCAAAATTTATTTAATATAAACATCAGGAAAAAAACACGAACTAACCAGGAAGTTTTGTTAATTACATACTTATTCCACGCAATATGAAATTAATAGGTTTCTATTCATCGTAGACGTTTGGTTTGAGTATCAGCCAACTCAGGGAAATTTGAGATTGAAGATAAAGTCAATTAGCAGATATATCATAATGCCTGGTATCAAATACTTTTTAAGATGTTGCCATAGTGAACGAGTTAATATATTTATATATATTTATATACCACATATGTGTAATACCAATGAACTGCGTCACGTGTAAGAGAGTTTGTGGAAGGTACTACAATCCAGGCCCTCAGGTAGTTTAGTTTTATGGTCACCCGCTTTATCAATGAAGTGTGTTGAAAGATCAAGTCCTGGCTCTCTCTCTATCACTCACTCTCCTGGCTGTGTTGAGTCATCGGCAGACACATGAGCCGGGGCCTCCACGTCGTGGACCGTATTTCTACTGTGATCATGGTGATGATGGGTGAATCATGACTTGGTCCTGGTGTGTGCCTGCCGTGGCCAGCATGCGTCATAGCCCCACAATCCTCACCCAGCTATATTGCCTTTATACCATGTCAGCTTAAATCGCCGAGACGCCCTTCTCCGCTGCTCCACATACCGGTACCATAACCATGCGGGGACCACTTCCGTCAACAACCTCATTCTCATCTGGCTGATGGCTACTTTATTTATTTGTTTTCTTGGACACCATTAAGCCGGTCGTGTCATACTTGGTTGTTATCGGTGTTCACTCTTGGATGAGCACACGCATAGCAAGCATCACTATAGCGCTTTAAGCTATCTTAATATATACATGGTGTCTGAACACATCCCCTCGTATATTATTTCCTTAGCGATCGCTGCAAACACCATACACATAAGGAAATTAACGGGGACAGCACACCATCAAACATACACAGAGGAAAGTCCCTAACCCGGATCTGAAAGATACATATACTACTACAATACCACAAAACTCTCAACTGTATCATTGGGAGCTTGTAGTAAATTTAAACCTGGAAGAAGGAAAACACACACACAACAGGTGCAGATAACCTTTAAGGCCGGAATATCAAAAGACCCTGATATACATAGTTTTATTTGCATTGCAAGCTTGACCAGTTATCTAGAATACCAGAAATGATTAAATACAAGCATCGCCGCCGCATAAGTGACTTAGACAGGTACGTGTTTATCTCAGTGTGCTCATTCTGTTTCAATTGTAACTAAAAAAAAGCATTTAATGCACGACATAAGTATATAAGGTGAGTTCCTAAAGACATTGATATACATATACGATAATATGCAACAGTAACAACATATACACGGTGGCGGACGGGGCGGCTTTGTCTCCAAGAAATATGGATCGATGGTAGTTGATGAGTAACATTATCAAAGGATGATTTGACGTGCCTGCTGAAATGGCTTGCATATTTATACCTGTCCGGGCGTTATGTTAGTCATCATCTAATTTAGTAACCAACACCGAGCCATGATCACCAACACATAATATGAATTATAATTATAATTATATATACATGTATATGATTATAAATATATATATATATATATATATATATATATATATATTGTTGTATATATATATATATATATATATATATATATATATATATATATATATATATATATATATATATATATATACAACAATATATATATATATATATATATTTATAATCATATACATGTATATATAATTATAATTATAATTCATATTATGTGTTGGTGATCATATATATATATATATATATATATATATATATATATATATATATATATATATATATATATATATATATATATATATGTATATATATATATATATATATATATATATATATATATATATATATATATATATATATATATATATATATATATATATATATATATATATATATATATATATATATATATATGATTATGTGTTTATCAAGACTTTATATGGCTATTTATATGGCTATTTGTATCCCGTGAAATGCCCTTATGATTATGTGTTTATTATCTGAGGTGTACCAAGACTTTATATGGCTATTTTATACACCTATGGATGGAGCTCTGTGCAGATATCTTCATTGAAAACCACAAGGCGTGAAATGATTGAGACAGTGATGGCTTGTGAATATGAGTAGCAACGTTTCTATCTGCAGGATGCATGGTCTGTGACAACTTTCGGTGTGTCCATGTTTTGATACAAACCCCGCCCCACCAGAGTTGCAGTTTGTTATACGGTATCGTCTTAGAATGACCGCAGTTGGTGCTAACTTAACACTTGGTCGTGCATGATAAGTTATTTATGACAACAGGTCTTGGAAAGATTGGCGGAGACAGTCCTATATGGATTGTCTACCGCCGATACCCTACACCTGTCAGATACCCTACCCCTGTCAGATACCTTACCCCTGCCAGATACCCTACCCCTGTGAGGTACCCTACCCATGTGAGCTACCCTACCCATGTGAGGTACCTTATCCCTCTGAGGTACCCAATTCGTGGACGTACCCGGACCCTGTGATATACCCTGGCCCCGTGAAATGCCCATCTTCAATAAAATTCCCTGTGAGACACCCTGTCCCACTCCTGTGACATGCCCATACCTGACGATGCCTTGTCCCCTTAGATGTGTGCATATGTATCATGTATGTTCTTTAGAATGCAGTTGATGAGCCCCTGTGAACTAACCTCCATTTGTGATATGTCCTGCCCATGTGAGATACCTACCCATGTGAGATACCTTCCCATGTGAGATACCTACCCATGTGAGATACCTACCCCTGTGAGATACCTACTCCTGTGAGATACCTACCCCCGTAAGATACCAGCCCCCTTGAGATTTTGGTATATTGAAAATGATATCAATGCAGCTCTCCCAGACAACAAATCGTGATCTAGTATTTTAGAAACAGTACGATACCCTGGTCGGATTTAGATGTACAAGAGCATTGATGAAATATTTTTGAGATAAAAAAAAATAGGTTTCCCCATCTGTAAGATATCCAGGATACAGAAAAAAGTGAAAGACAGACTGAGATACGTTTACTCAACTATAAGATTTTAATTGTTTATAATGTATTGAAGATATATGCATAGAATGGGAAGTTTCTTCACCTGTAATGTATCCTTGGGAAAACTAAAAGAAACCATTAGGGATAGGGGGATTCGAACCTACCGTCTCCATGTGTGTAGAGCCGACAGAAATTTTGCTCTACCAGTTGTTCGATTTGAATACACATAATATGGAAGTAATGGGTCGAGAAAGATGTTTGCAACAGTCCGATATCTACAGGAGTAAGATATTCTAGATATAAAGTATAAACTCCGATCAACTATTAGACTTGTTTTGTTTATATCAAGCCCAGATAATATACCAGATGGCTGAATAGAAACCACTCCTGCCGTCGGGGTATATTGTCCTACGCTTTTCAAATAGGACCACATATCTCCTCACTATAGACACATATGATACCATATGGAAACAATTCTTCCATGAACCAGTTATAAGAGGCGTGGTGATTTCCTGAACAAGACAACATGGGAGAGCAGAAAAGGCAGGTCTTAATATTATCTCAATTATGTGTGGATCTCAACGATATTGTCCTAATTGGAACATAATAATATACTTCTTCAGAAGCAGCAAACATTCGCCAAAGGTCTTATTAGTTTGAACTACTCACTTTTCTTGAGATAGACACAGGTACATTATTATATAGTATAAACTATCCCATTGCCAGTGTATAGCTTAGGACAACCATACCGATCTATACCAAGAGCTAAACTGATGGAGATGGCACCATATTGTTTGGGATAAATCACCAACGTTGATAAAGTATATGGTATGGATGCTGGGTGAAGCTAATGGAGGAGGAGGAGGGATACAAAACTATATTGAAATCTTACATTAGAAAGACAGTAATTGAGGCATTGCTATATCAGTAAGAGTATAAACGGAAGGACACCAGGAGATCACGGGAAGGAAAGTTGTTTCCACACGGGACCTGCAGTAATTTTGAGAGAAGGAAGAATTGTAGCTTTTAGGATGTCAATTTATTATGTGGTACAGAATATGGATGTACAGCTGTAGAATACGATCATTCGGAACCATTGTTCAGATGTCACATGATATTCATCTGAGATCTCAAGGCTTCATGTGGTCGGTGGGATTATAAAGTTACACACCACAGGGTCTGGGGTTGTGCACAGCTGAGGAGTTATGCCATGTGATCATGCATTAACACAGACATAGTCGACAAGTAGTTCAGACTTCTATAATGAGAGACACATCTGACAATAAGTTTAGGCTTACAGTGAGTGACATTTCTGATAATCAGATTAACAATGAGCCAGAGACAACCTTTAATTAATATTTCAGGATTACAGCGAGTGAGAGACATGTCTGATGACTAGTGCAGGATTACAGTGAGTGAGAGACATTTCTAGTGACTAGTGCAGGATTACAGTGAGTGAGAGACATTTCTAATGACTAGTGCAGGATTACAGTGAGTGAGAGACATTTCTAATGACTAGTTCAGGACAACAGTGAGTGAGATACATTTCTAGTGTCTAATGCAGGATTACAGTGAGTGAGAGACATTTCTAATGGCTAGTGCAGGATTACAGTGAGTGGGAGACATTTCTAATGACTAGTGCAGGACTACAGTGGGTGAGAGACATTTCTAGTGACTAGTGCAGGATTACAATGAGTGAGAGACATTTCTAATGACTAGTGCAGGATTACAGTGAGTGAGAGACATTTCTAGTGACTAGTGCAGGATTACAGTGAGTGAGAGACATTTCTAATGACTAGTGCAGGATTACAGTGAGTGAGAGACATTTCTAATAACTAATTCAGGATTACAGTGAGTGAGAGACATTTCTAGTGACTAGTGCAGGATTACAGTGAGTGAGAGACATTTCTAATGACTAGTGCAGGATTACAGTGAGTGAGAGACATTTCTAATGACTAGTTCAGGACAACAGTGAGTGAGATACATTTCTAGTGTCTAATGCAGGATTACAGTGAGTGAGAGACATTTCTAATGACTAGTGCAGGATTACAGTGAGTGGGAGACATTTCTAATGACTAGTGCAGGACTACAGTGGGTGAGAGACATTTCTAGTGACTAGTGCAGGATTACAATGAGTGAGAGACATTTCTAATGACTAGTGCAGGATTACAGTGAGTGAGAGACATTTCTAGTGACTAGTGCAGGATTACAGTGAGTGAGAGACATTTCTAATGACTAGTGCAGGATTACAGTGAGTGAGAGACATTTCTAATAACTAATTCAGGATAACAGTGAGTGAGAGACATTTCTAATGACTAGTTCAGGATTACAGTGAGTGAGAGACATTTCTAGTGCCTAGTTCAGGACAACAGTGAGTGAGTGACATTTCTAATGACTAGTGCAGGATTACAGTGAGTGAGAGACATTTCTAATGACTAGTGCAGGATTACAGTGAGTGGGAGACATTTCTAGTGTCTAATGCAGGATTACAGTGAGTGAGAGACATTTCTAATGCCTAGTGCAGGCTTACAGTGAGTGGGAGACATTTCTAATGACTAGTGCAGGATTACAGTGAGTGAGAGACAATTCTAGTGCCTAGTTCAGGATAAAAGTGAGTGGGAGACATTTCTAGTGTCTAATGCAGGATTACGGTGAGTGCGAGACAATTCTAATGACTAGTGCAGGACTACAATGAGTGAGAGACATTTCTAATGACTAGTGCAGGATTACAGTGAGTGAGAGACATTTCTAATGACTAGTGCAGGATTACAGTGAGTGAGAGACATTTCTAATGACTAGTGCAGGATTACAGTGAGTGAGAGACAATTCTAGTGCCTAGTTCAGGATAACAGTGAGTGAGGGACATTTCTAGTGTCTAGTGCGGGATTACAGTGAGTGAGAGACATTTCTGGTGATAAGTGTAGGATTACAATGAGTGAGAGACATTTCTAGTGACTAGTGCAGGATTACAGTGAGTGAGAGACATGTCTGATTACTAGTGCAGGATAACAGTGAGTGACATTTCTAGTGAATAGTGCATGAATGAGAGACATTTCTTGTGACTAGTGCATGAGTGAGAGACATTTCTTGTGACTAGTGCATGATTACAGGGAATGAGAGACCTCTCCGACAAGTAATTCAGGCTTACAGTAAGACTTCTCTGACAATTAGTTCAGGGTTCTGACAAGTAGTTAAGGATTACAGTAAATGAGAGACATCTCCGACAAATTGTTTGGTGAATACTGAAGGCTAGACATCTCTGACAATTTTTTCAGGTGTATGGTGGACGGGTGTTTCTGAAAAGAAGTTCATGTTT
Organism: Amphiduros pacificus; assembly: GCA_949316495.1. Taxonomy (NCBI): domain Eukaryota; kingdom Metazoa; phylum Annelida; class Polychaeta; order Phyllodocida; family Hesionidae; genus Amphiduros; species Amphiduros pacificus. Next base: position 40,413,636 of record OX439003.1, on the reverse strand, counting down.
CCTGCGAATGAGAGACATCTCTGACAAGTAGTTCAGCCTTACAGCAAACGAGACATGGGAGCCCATATTAAACACCAAATGGTTAAATGATTTGAGTTTCACAAGGGATGCCAGTTTTGTGGGCTGCTGCTGGTGGTGGCGGGAGGGTTGTATGTCAGCTATAAACAAAATAGTCCAGTTTCCCCCTCACTAAGTGCAGTCAAGGCAACGATATTCCACGTCCGGATTTCAGAGAAACACAACTCATTTGTTGGCTGGCGCTTGCAGGATGTGAAGAATTATGGTATGTGTAAAGTATGGTCATGATATATAAAGGTATCTTTTTCACGGAACTGGGGTGCTTAATGCTCTCCAAGAAACAAGGAATGATATATATATATATATATATATATATATATATATATATATATATATATATATATATATATATATATATATATATATATATATATATATATATATATATATACACAGATCTATATATATATATATATATATATATATATATATATATATATACACAGATCTATATATACACAGATCTATATATATATCCAATACGACCTATAAGCAATGTCGTATTGATATACTATTGATGTACTATTATGCTTGACACTCTGCTCTTGATAGTGGGATATAAGGGATTTTTAAAAATGTGATAAATGCTTTTTTATGTTTGATACCAACAGTTCATTATTGGGGCGCTATTTTGGCTGTGCTTACCAATAATACTACTTACGAATCGTGACTTTTGAGCAATAGTTTAGAATCACGTTCAGTGCCGGTATCGCAAGATGGTTGTTACTCCTCAATATTTTAAACCAGAATCTGGAATCGGCAGATGTGTGTCATATTGCTTGAAAAGGCTTGCTTCATCAGGAGTCACTGAGTGCGGGTCAAATATATGAGATATTGGGTGCCATATATCTGCCTGTAACCCACTGTCTGGGGTAATTCTGGGGCACACAAGCAGGGTTTGATAATGTGGGGTCAGCAGCAGAATATCCCATATCTATATACATATGCACACATCAGGGTCATATGGAACAAGACACATTCTAACAGAAGTTCGCAGAGTTCATGAAGCGATAACGGTCAGTTTAACATGTAGTTTATACGCAGTTGCTAGGACAACGTAAAAGAGCACTACTTCCAGAAGAACACGTGGGATCGATTTGATGACAGCATTGGTCCCGACAGTGCAGGGGAAGATCCAGACCTTTTCAGTTTGTAAGCAATATTTGGTACAGTGTGCACATTTTGGTAGATGTCGGTGAGTAAAGCGTGAAGGGGTTATCGCAGTTGGAAGTCACATTAAAGGGAAGTGTAAAAATGTCAATGGAAAAGGCAATATTATTATTATTATTATTATTATTATTATTATTATTATTATTATTATTATTATTATTATTATTATTATTATTATTATTATTATTATTCTAACAACTATAATATAATAATAATAAAATAATAATAATAATTATAATAATTATAATAATAATAATAATAATAATAATAATAATAATAATTATAATAATAATAATAATAATAATAATAATAATAATAATAATAATAATAATAATAATAATAATAATAATAATAATAATAATAATAATAATAATAAAATTTAAAACTAAAGAGTAGGTTAAAATTCTTCAGGGAGTAAACAAGTAGGTTTAAACTGAAACTTGATCGTTTAGTGAACAAAAAAATATGGTCTGCGTTATAAGGCAGAGTTCAATGATCAGTTGATAACAAAGTATGTCGAATGATACATTTCAGTTAATTCAAAAGTATTACCATTCTAAACATCCAATATATTTTTCAAATCTAAAAGGTCATCACCATATATCTGTTGTCCTGGTGTACATTATCAGGAAACGTACAAAATATGCACTATAATGGTCAGTCTACTAAATAAGAATTTCGTCTCATCAAACATGTAAATTTCAAAATTATTTCATCGTGGCACACTGTGAGAAGTAAGTGTATTACAGCTATTTCTACCTTATTTAAAATAGCAATAACTATTGCTTTTTATGACAGATATTTGCACTGTAGATCATATCATTGATAGCATTACCATTCTGTGAAATCTATACCAATGTTCGCTGTTATATTAATCCATTACGTCAAAATCAAATATTTCAAATGAAATAAAAAAATCCACCATTTTGAACATTTTATCATTTTTTGTAAGGCTATATATATATATATATATATATATATATATATATATATATATATATATATATATATATATATATATATATATATATATATATATATATATACACACAGATATATATATATATCCAATACGACCTATAAGCAATGTCGTATTGATATACTATTGAGTATAAGTTACGATCTATGCAATCCATTTTAATACAAATGTTAACCCTGGGGGTACCAGTCTCAAGAGATCTGCCGCAAGATGCCCAACATATATCAACCATAAAGCAAATTGAGATTTATAAAAAGTTGCGCCAGATGCATCAATAGAAAATGCTATTAATCTGCCGCAACTGTTGTAAATTAACGGCAAGTGTACTGCAACAAATATTTACAGTGCGGGCATTTGAAAAAAATACATATACTGACATGCACCTATCAGAATTGAGGCTAACAAAATATAAGCATTATATCAATGGTATTTAGATTGACTGTAACAATATTCCCTGATGTTGTAGCCTCAATGTGGTATACATTATAACCTTTGATATTGAAGTGCATTATGTATTGGAGGATAATAGAATGTATTAGAGAGAAAGCGTAAAGGCTATTATGATTAGAGCTTGAAATCGAGTTTACAATAATCATAAGACCAAAATTTAAAAAAAATACATTACAAAGTCTCCAAGCTAATTTCAAGACATGTTTTGAATGATGAAAATGTCAAGATCTTCATCGCAGTAATTGTTGAAAAGACCTAGCGAAGTGGGGAGATCAACCTATTAAGATTGGATCCTTGAGCTCTTGAACGCCCAACCTACTTCAAAACTAAGACCAGATTTGAAACAAATCGTAAGATTATTACATTAATCTATACCCACTGAGGACTAGATCTCCACTAGATTAGGATTAACATAGAGTAAGGACTGGGGAACGGGTAAATATTAAACTTAGGCACCACCAAGTTGTGGAAACAATGTTACTTGACTGTCACCATCCCTCGTGAACCTTTTTACGCTGGGAGGGTCCATATATACTTTTCCATGTAGGAGGGGATGAATTTCACTCAACGTCATTACCAGTAATGTCAACATGTAGAAAAATGCTTAAGTTTCAGCGAGTAATGTTAAGTTGACAATAGGAATGGTGTGTTTACAGGTGTGGTATTATGATAAGAGATGACAATAGCTGTGTGGTTATACAGGATCAACAGGGAGCAAGGCGCCCTCCACCAAGAGGTGGCTGAAAACACACCCAATGGCGGCAAAGCAATAGTCGACATCGCCCTTACCCAGCTGCTGATAGCCAGAAGATAGAGACAGACTCAAATATGTGGAGACTAAGAGCTTTATTGGGACGTTATTGACGTACTGTGTTTGGTGGTCACACACTGGTCAATTGTCCACCCTCTCATAGTAATAGAGTGACACGTGTGATGAGCAATATACCATTTATATCCCAGACTTGTTATATAAAGCAGGCAAGGAGAGAGAACTGCCATATATTATGAGGCGTTATACATATATGTGCATATGTGCGGCTGTATAGGATTAGTCCACAAGAAAGCAGAGTAGTGGAGCAGGTTCGTAACAGATGGTACACATGTACACCGCGAGGCACAGTCAGTCAACGTGGAGTTAAAGGACATTCACAAAACAAGGAACGGAAAGAGGATTTTTTTCTGTTTTTTCTTCTGCAGCTGTAGCGTAGATGTAGGTGATACCTTATGAATATGACGCGATGCATATCATATGAGCATGAATAAAGGTTTTTTTTATGAATATGAGAATGATTATCGCTATGATAATAGATGTCAACGGTGTTATGGTTTATTAGTGCTGTCATTTAACCCATCCGTTCAAATATTCAACTTCTTTAATAGGTATATAAGATTGTCATTGAATTCCACATTTCAAAAGATACTTATAAAGATAACATGTTGCTATTAGTTTCTCGTTTGCCTGTGATGTTGTTTCTTCACCAGGCATTTGTCTGTGTGTGTGTGGTGTTATTTCCAAGGCCCGATACTCACTGAATGAAGTGGCCCACACCTGATCTGACTTGAAGCAGACGTAGTGGGTGTTTTTCTGTATTTTGTTTTCACCCAGACATTCTTGGTGGTTGGCTGCCGGACTTAGCACCAGGCGTGTTGAAGCCAGGTTGTGGGCTGCTCATTAGACGATCCGTGTGGCACTACAAATTGTCAACCTCATCTACTCATGCATTGATTCTACGTGGATGTACGAATTACTTCCTCAAGTTAGCTTGCGTCAATTCACATTCATTTTAAGAGAATTAAATAGATTCACTGGCTCATACATTTAAGTGACTTTAATAATAAATTTATTTAATGAATACAGAAATAATGATATAAAGATAAAGAAGTGCTACAATTAAGAAAATAAAAAAAATAATAAATGAATAGTAATTAAGTATACAGGTATAATTAGGTAAATATTCTTAAAACTTATCTTGTCATGGCGCATCATGAAAGTGTTTTTTTTTTGTTTTTTTTTGTTTGGTTTTTTTTTTCTTCTTCTTTTTTAATGGGAAAAGAAAAACGTATTTTTTTGCATATCACAACGAGAGTTTAATCCTTTTATCGCGATTCGATTGCAACAAACCTTGAAATTGAGCCATGTCAATAAGATATGAATGTGCGCAGTTACGACCGGTGTGAGAGTATCTGTGTAATCAAACTAATCAATTAGATTGCTCCGACATATTATCCGACAGATGGCGTACATTATGCCAAGAGTATCACCGCCGCCACTCGTTCTCAACCTTGCTGTATCTGGGAGACAAGGCAAGCAGCTCCCGGTTAGCACCAGTTTTGTTTTGGTATTTCATTGCAATCGCAGCCAATAAGGACGAGTGGGACCCTCTTAAACACAACGGAATAGCTCCCATCGCCTGACGTCATGCATTTTCGGACGTGCATCGACTCGGTTTAGGGGGAGTGACTTTTTGCTGCAGAGAACAAACACGCCACGTTTAGATGCAGTTAGACCCGGCCAGCCAGCTTGGCAGCGCCTCAAGTTTTGTCAATACGGACTACTCACACCTCTGTTTTGGTATATACACCTCTGACAGTCTCCCGTGCACGGAGTGGACACGCTGTATATAATAAGGGACGTGGTACCAAAACACCGGATACACGGCGGCGGAAGGCTTCTTATACCGGCAGCGTGTGTTACCCCGTCGTACTCCGCTGCCCTGCTGGCCCGCCTGCCTGCCTAAATCTTGCTGCGTAGTTTATCAACTGAGGCGGTTTCATAACGTATTGACGACTGACCAGTCTGTTTACCACGGCCATAGAGGTCTAGGCTGGCCGGTTTCCACCGCCAACACATTGCAGTACAGATCCACAGGGTGATGTAAGCGACCGCCTTGACCCACATACTTGGCAGAAGTGGAACATCCCTCTTTATACCACTCCACGTAATGTGCCGATATAAAACACGGATGGTAACTACCAGCTTGTGAACTGTTTGTGAGTATCGCTTATCAAACCTATTGTAATATCATGTAGGGTTGTGAATTCTGTGAAGTAGTTATTATCAGACCCCATCAGCAGCTAAACGGTTCCATGTTGGGAGTTGGTACGATCGATATATGCCCACACTACATGTTGTCCCAGCGGTTTGTTGAAGGATCACAGAGGGGATATTTTCACCCTCCTTCTCACGGGCTTGTATCAGATGACGGCAGAGAAGAAGCAAGGTTAATACATCAAGTGGTCATGTCAGAGGGGGGGTCACAGTGGATACAACTTCATATTTAATTAGTTATATATTGTCATGATGGAAACGTCATCAGGATATTCCTTCTGGAGATATCATTGATATACAAATATATAAATGTACGTATCCATTTAGGAGAGTATTGGTTCTCGAGACTTGTCCACGTGATAAACAACACGAGGGGGGAGATGGCGGTTATATAGGTGACATATGCACGCCGCACTTGCTTAGAACGGGCCATAAATCATCATACCATACACTGGCCATTATGCAGACCCACATAATCGCCAATATACCGTGTAGTGTTATTCATCTATGGTGCAGTGTATTGTGGTGTCATCGGCCGTGACCCATCCATCCATTTATTATTGTGGCCCGTCATAACGTGTTGTCTCTCAGGAAACATGGGAAATTAGAAAGGTATATTGCACATTGTTCGTATGCTTCAACAGTTTTATTGGTCAAGAGGAACTGAACAATGTGGATATTATTTATTAGAGATTTCACATGCTAATGTTTCAGTGTGCTCATTGTATAAACGTTTGGCACATATACACTACTACATCAATAAGCAATACTGCACAGACAGAGGTGTGTTCAAGGTTACTGAACTAGGAAATGTGAAAAACAAAGTTGACCTTGATATGTGAGTGTAAACACCTCATTCATTGTGACCGCCCCGTGTCGTACGTATTTGGCCCAGCGATATTAATGTTGTCATGTGAATGACAGCGCCAGTGTATCCAGGAACCGCCTGGGTCATATTTAAAGGACAACTTTACGCTCACAATATATGTAGTAGTTGTTCACAAGTTGCTAGTCGATAAGAATGACGTGATACTATTGAGAATCATACTAGAGCTTCAATTTTCATAGATTTGTGATGAATGTGTGCCAATTGTGTTTATGTGTGTGATGTTCTCCTTTAAAATGACAAGATGTAAAATGAAGGCCAGTGAGCTCAATGAACTGCCGAGTTTGATATATTTGATAAAACGAGATGGCTGACCACTGCTCTCACAAATGGTATCCCAAGAATCCCTCACAAAGAGTTACATTTATATATATCGTCTCATATAAATCATAGCATTCCCTTGTGATTTATGCTGGAAACATTTTTGTATGTGGCAATAGACAACATTTGTTGTACCTGATAGAATTCTATCAGTGTCCTGTTCTAAGCCAAATACTGTTGGTGGTAGATGCGTATACTGTGAAGTATATAGCAGCACTGGGCACACACGAGCTATGCATCAATCCGCTGTTGACTGCTGACAGATCTTGAATCTTTCACCACCTGTTATCATAAGCAATCGCTTTCATTCACAGCCAATACAGTTTTTTTATGGATTTTGTCGCTAATATCTCCTATTATGCAATATTTATACACAGAATATTTATTAGAAAAGATTCAAATGCACTGAAAACTTGGCATTGGACGATGCAGGGAAAAGTTGGCTACTGTCCTTGTTACCGACAAGTTGAATGTCCTGAGAATGTTCAACTCGTAAATATTCTTATAACAAGTTTATGATCCCATAATTTCTACAAGAACATGTTGAATGTCGTCTTCGTTGCCTGTTACGTGACAAATTGATTGCTTTTTTTGTTGTTCCTACGGGAACAAACGAAATGTTCTCCAATGTTCTGTACGAACAGTATGATCCTATAGCTTCCACAAGGGCAAGAATGGTCCCTTAGGTGGCACATGGACAAGTTGAATGGTCCCATAGGTGGCACATGGACAAGTTGAATGGTCCCATAGGTGGCACATGGACGAGTTGAATGATCCCATAGGTGGCACATGAACAAGTTGAATGATCCCATAGGTGGCCATGGACAGGTTGAATGGTCCCATAGGTGGCACATGGACAATTTGAATGATCCCATAGGTGGCACATGAACAAGTTGAATGATCCCATAGGTGGCACATGGACAGGTTGAATGGTCCCATAGGTGGCACATGGACAAGTTGAATGGTCCCATAGGTGGCACATGGTTGAATGGTCCCTTGGGTGGCACATGGACAAGTTGAATGGTCCCATAGGTGGCACATGGTTGAATGGTCCCTTAGGTGGCACATGGACGAGTTGAATGGTCCCATAGGTGGCACATGGACAGGTTGAATGGTTCCATAGGTGGCACATGGACGAGTTGAATGGTCCCATAGGTGGCACATGGACGAGTTGAATATTTCATTGTTCTGAGTCTAGTCTTTACTGTAAACAATAAAATGATTAATATCTATTTGTTAAGCCCGGTCATATACATTGGGTTCCCAACCAGAACACGATGGCTCTCTTCTTGTCTTCTTGTGGTTGTTTTGGCTTCACTTTCCTCTCCGGGGACCCACAGGGCACGGAAAAGGTTCATATTGGATGGTAACTGTCCAGTATCTATATTAAATCAGCTTACAGCGCATAAGCTTGTATTCAAGAGAATATTCTTCAGACTTAAAAAGTGTGTGATTAGCCATATAATATTCATATTTGCACCATACGACAGTGTATCTTTAGGCAGTGGGTTAGTGCCTGTATTCCCATATTAGATGTTCTCAAAGCATTGGTCATTCGGAGACGCATTAAAGGCTCATTGTGCAGAAACACACTGAACACAGTGAATGCCGTATTGTTCAATTCAAATTATTACCTATTCAATTGTTACCATGTTGATTAACACTGTAAATGTCATATTGATTATTGAAAGGAATATTACTATTTAGGAGAAACAACGTTTAACATCCCCCGTGGTTGTCTTGCATTGTTGTAGATGCACTTTTACTTCCTCTTGTTATGAAAAGTGCATTTCCAAGAGAGAGCGGTGGTCTCGCGGGACCGTTACACTGTCTGAATGTTTGAAGCAAAGCTACATTCATACATAATGTGTATGATCAATCTGCATTCCGGAATTAACCACTTGGCCACCCACCTAGGCAAGTGAGAGATACAAGATTTTCAAGTATACACGGACAAAGCCTCGGTATAGATTGGACTCTTTCAGTATAAGGGCAGTTGCCATTAAGTCCAAGTCTTGAAGCTAATAGTCAGAAGATGACGAGGTGTTGATATGTGGCCAAGCGCCGGAAATGGCTTGTACAGACAAAGGTCAAAAGATCAGGAATTATTATTGATTTCAAGAGATGATAGATACTGTGTTAAACTAATCTCCAGTCAGTTTAAATGTGCAAGAATCGTAATTAAAATAAGTGATGAAATTAGCGTGCCCATTCAGGTGATTTTGTTAAGTTAGGAAGCATAAAAAGATGTGAGAGGTTCCTCTTTTTAAATCATTTCTCACACATTTTTATATCTGGCTCTATGGTTGAGACTGGATTTTTATTTTGCATAGCAGATGTTTCACCATTTGTAATTTAGGCAATATAGTGCGGAAGTATAAATGTGATCAGAATGTCTGTGTTACATAGTGCTCAAATTACACTCACCCGTAATATTGTCAGGCCCACAAAGCCTTGCCATTAAAATATCTGCAGTATCGATCTGGGCCGATACCATAAAACACAATAGAACATCGTCAGGTTTTCCTGGAGATTGTTATAAATAATGTCAAATGAACCAAGATTCTCTTAGGATATTTGGTTTTGAGGTTATATTTTTCTATGAGAAATCCCACTTTGATACACACATGCGAATGGGGAAGCTTATTCTATGTTTGAGCTAGACCATTATATATATATATATATATATATATATATATATATATATATATATATATATATATATATATATATATATATATATATATATATATATATATATATATATGGCCTGTCACACAATTATCAACATATATATATATATATATATATATATATTCAACCAGTATATACATACAGCCAGCGTTGTCACAAAGTAATCTATTATGGCCTGTCACACAATTATCAACATGTTAGAATCTGCAAAGGTCGGTTGCCAATGGCAGATTTAGAAAGTGAGAGGCAAATTGACAGTATTTAATCAAGGTAAGCGAGACATAGTATGAACGATAATGAACATAGAATGAATAAATGATATAGGATGGTGGCCAAGTGATCACGTATTTTTTCTCCGATCTAACAGATTTTATTCAACATTTGTTCCGAAGGGCAAGTAACACAGACAAAAAACGTGTGCTTCAGCAGACATAACCCGCTCATAAAGATATATCAGTCTTGCCGCCAAATAAAAAGATTTCCCTGTCTAGGTATGATGCCTGTTCACATTGTGTGTATTATTATTTTTTATCCAGCGTTGCCTCGCAGACGACATTGAAGGTAACCTCCGCGTCTGTAGACGAGAATAGAAAGAAAGACGAGATCTCGCGGGATCTCACAACATCACGTGGGGACTGTGTTAGGCATCAGACAAGGTGATGTCGTAACCGCTCTATGATTTTGTCATGATTTGATATTTAAAGATATTTTGTCTACATCAAATGGTACTTGAGGCGTTGACGTTCAAATTTCCCGAACAGTAGAAAACTTGCATTCAGTTTGCTTGTATTTTGAGCGTTATTTTCACCCTGCAAGTCATTGACGTTTTATGGCGTGTGGTCGGAGAAACATGAGGATATTGATTGACACATTCAAATTGAAACTGTCATAGAACCACTGCTATTAAATGAAAGATGGTAGCCAAAGGAACTGAGCGCAGGATGCTTTTCTTCCACCCTTAATCTGCCCTCGTGGGTAGTGTATTTGGCATTATATATTTTTCTCCCCAAGCCCAATGAAAATGGGGATTATTGCAGTCACCATATCTGTCAGGCCAACGTCTGTCAAAAGACTACGCCTTATTTCAGCAACTCAATGTGGGAAGACCCTGATATATTTCGTTGCAGTAAAAGATTGTCAGATTTATATTGTGTTTATCATACATGATACTTAACATTTTCCCACTTGCCTGCTCTTGAAGATTTAAGTGGGCAGAGCAACATCATTTTCTTCCTGCTTATTCTGAGAGGCTTGCTAAACCTTTGTTCGTGGACAATGACTTAATCAATGCAGAACAAGTTAATATTGAGGATCAGCTGCCAGAAAGGTTTAGCAATATCGTTAGGCCTAACTAGTGTACAGGTGTAAGTTAGGCACCGGGAAGAGTAGGGAAACATGTTAACTTAAATGGGTTTATTTTGTTTATGAACAACCTTTTCAGCGTGCTTCACGCTATACCAGATCTGATCAAAGCTAGCAAATAGGACTATATATGCCCTGCTCCTTTCGAAAATTAAGTGAGACTCTTCTATTTGTATTTTCACATTTTCACAAACCTCGGTCTTTGGTTGTGGAATACAGGGTGAAGTGAAGAACACCTGAAAATAAGAAAACTAGGAATAGCACAGACATGTCCATCCAACATCTTTTAAAAATCAAACCAAATAGTGCAGTCTTGGACAATCTTATTCCATCGTAATGATTACATATGGTTAACTATTTGAGTTATGGAATTAACGTTGACTTGAAAATAATGCCATTACAAATTGATACTAATTATTCTAAAATGACTCGTCTTCTGAAAACATAACCTGAGTAATTAATCAGTGTTGAGCACATGGACAAAGTGAGATAAGCGTATTGATGGCCATGATTTCTGTCAAGATAGGCCAATGGAATGAAACGGAGGGAGAGTGCGAATACGTGTAGGACGTAAACGTTTCATACACACGTCCCAAATGTGGGCGTTAAAGACGTCATTGCGCATTTTTGTTGTGATTCTCTGAAGCAGTTGGCACAGAGAGGCCACAGCAGGCCCCTGCTTGGAAGCTGTATTGGAGTGTGATGTGCTATGGGGGCCTCCATCGCCATCCAAGCAATCAATACCCTGCAAAGATAGGAGTGTTTGTTTAGAGAACTAAATGTCATCATCCTATGTCAAAATGGCAATTCTGGGACAACTTCAGCATTTTCTTTTCTGTAACTAACACTATTTATATACGTACACCCCAGGAAGAAGGGAGATTCATCACTGTTGCCACGTCCCCCACCATGTGGAAATCAATTTATGCTTTATTGGACTACTTACACTGTATATATTTCAGCACCATGACAAATCTGAAAACAATCCTCGCCCACTGATCAATATATCGTGTGCTTTTGATTTGTTGTTTTTTGGTTGTATGTTTCGTCTTTTTACAAGGCGGAAAATGCAGATATGATTTGAGTCTATGTTTGTTTTGCATCCACACAGTATCTTTATTATCTTGGTGGTCTCTGACACATTTTCACACCACTATATCCGAGGAGTTCTGGTCATCTTTGTCTCACGTATGGCCAATCACAAAGGAGACATAATCTCAATGTGTATGATTCAATTTTACGACAATGATTCACTCTGGAAATTGAAAATTCTATTGTCAGATAGGCGAGAACAAAGAGTGGGGAAAGGCAATCGTTATCAACATTAGAGCGGTCAATTTTGTCTCCAAAGCAGTGTTTGTCTGTCGGACAACACGTTCTGTCTCGTACTGCCCTAGGAGCATGTTCTCTTAGCTGTATTAAGATATTTCTATTGACACATGCGTCTTGGTTACCCTGACGCCCACTGACCGACATGTGACTTCCGCTCAGCTAAGATCGTTTCCGGTGCAGAAAAGCTTACAGAAATCGACCTAAAAATAATTTGCAGACACTGTCATAACAGATAGTTTTGTACAGATTGTTTTACAGATTCTTGACACATCACTGAAGGTGGGAATACTGTGGGGACTATCGCCCTCCATATTTTGCACTGTAGTCCGACATAAACTTGTCTTAATGAGATAATCAACTTATTTAAATGGGTTAAACTCCCACCCAGAGACTTAGGTGCTACCTCTGTACAGGACATTTATTTTAAATAAAGGAAATGCTCCCGATACCTGTATCGAATGTATGTATCTCAATTAAAAAAGTGATAACACAAGCTACCGGAAATGACATGTGATTAGATCTACACATCATACATTTTGACAGGGTTATATTTGTCCACTCTGGACACTATATTTGTCCACTCTGTATCTGATTGCAAGTCAACTTTAATATATACACATTTCATCATCTTATGGTTTGGTTATGAAAAAATGGTACAAACACTAAACAGATTTGCATTCACTATTGGTGTCTTATTTCCAATGCTAGGCATTGTTAAATCAGAATTATAGTTGATGAAATATGTGCATTCGGTATGGTACATGGTATTATAAATCCATACACATAACATAAATATCACTTAAAAACAGTTTAATTTCTCTTTCAACTTACAATGGATACCTGAGCCGTTGTCATATGAATCCTTTTTTTTTTGCAGCAAAAGTAACTCACACACACGTTATATTATAGTGTATGCAAGTGTTATTGACACATCAGGTCTCCACAAAGTGGATGTCATCATTTAATGTTTGTGCAATTTACGTGCAGTACGAAAATACTGTTTTCCTTATTTAGTTTTTCCGCATTTATTTCATGCTGTCCCGGTTTCAATGTTGTCTCCCTGATGTATAAATCACGGTTCGTTTTTAAGATATTCTAGCTACCCAGAGAGGATAGACCCACTCACTACCTGAGATAATACAGGTACCCTGAAAGGATACAGGTAGTGGATCCATTACCCTGAGAGGATACAGGTAGTGGATCCATTACCCTGAGAGGATACAGGTAGTGGATCAACTACCCTGAGAGGATACAGGTAGTGGATCCATTACCCTGAGAGGATACAGGTAGTGGATCAACTACCCTGAGAGGATACAGGTAGTGGATCCATTACCCTGAGAGGATTCATACAGATGATCCATTACCATAAGACGATACAGGTAGTGGATTTATTACCCTGAGAGGATACATGCAGAGGATCCATTACCCTGAAAGGATTCATACAGAAGATCCATTACACTGAGAGGATCCATTACCCTGAGAGGATTCATTCAGAGGATCCACTACACTGAGAGGATGGAGGATCCATTACCCTGAGAGGATGGAGGATCCATTACCCTGAGAGGATCCATTACACTGAGAGGATCCATTACACTGAGAGGATCCATTACACTGAGAGGATTCGTACAGAAGATCCATTACACCGAGAGGATCCATTACCCTGAGAGGATCCATTACACTGAGAGGATTCATACAGAGGATCCATTACCCTGAGAGTATCCATTACACTGAGAGGATCGATACAGAGGATCCATTACCCTGAGAGGATCCATTCAGAGGATCCACTACACTGAGAGGATGGAGGATCCATTACCCTGAGAGGATGGAGGATCCATTACCCTGAGAGGATCCATTACACTGAGAGGATCCATTACCCTGAGAGGATTCATTCAGAGGATCCACTACACTGAGAGGATGGAGGATCCATTACCCTGAGAGGATGGAGGATCCATTACCCTGAGAGGATCCATTACACTGAGATGATCCATTACACTGAGAGGATCCATTACTCTGAGAGGATTCGTACAGAAGATCCATTACACCGAGAGGATCCATTACCCTGAGAGGATCCATTACACTGAGAGGATTCATACAGAGGATCCATTACCCCGAGAGTATCCATTACACTGAGAGGATCGATACAGAGGATCCATTACCCTGAGAGGATCCATACAGAGGATCCATTACCCTGAGAGGATCCATACAGAGGATCCATTACCCTGAGAGGATCCATTACACTGAGAGGATCGATACAGAGGATCCATTACACTGAGAGGATCCATACAGAGGATCCATTACCCTGAGAGGATCCATACAGAGGATCCATTACCCTGAGAGGATCCATACAGAGGATCCATTACACTGAGAGAATTCATACAGAGGATCCATTACCCTGAGAGAATTCATACAGAGGATCCATTACACTGAGAGGATCCATTACATTGAGAGGATCGATACAGAGGATCCATTACCCTGAGAGGATAAAGGATCCATTACCCTGAGAGGATTCATACAGAGGATCCATTACACTGAGAGGATCAATACAGAGGATCCATTACCCTGAGAGGATTCATACAGAGGATCCATTACACTGAGAGAATTCATACAGAGGATCCATTACACTGAGAGGATCCATTACACTGAGAGGATCCATTACACTGAGAGGATCCATTTCACTGAGAGGATCCATTACACTAAGAGGATTCATACAGAGGATCCATTACCCTGAGAGGATCCATTACACTGAGAGGATCTATTACACTGAGAGGATCGATACAGAGAATCCATTACCCTGAGAGGATAGAGGATCCATTACCCTGAGAGGATTCATACAGAGGATCCATTGCCCTGAGAGGATAGAGGATCCATTACCCTGAGAGAATTCATACAGAGGATCCATTACCCTGAGAGGATTCATACAGAGGATCCATTACACTGAGAGAATTCATACAGAGGATCCATTACCCTGAGAGAATTCATACAGAGGATCCATTACCCTGAGAAGATTCATATATAGGATCCATTACACTGAGAGGATTCATACAGAGGATCCATTACACTGAGAGGATCCATACAGAGGATCCGTTACCCTGAGAGGATACAGGTAGTGGATCCATTACCCTGAGAGGATACGGGTAGTGGATCCATTACCCTGAGAGGATACAGGTAGTGTATCCATTACCCTGAAAGGATACAGGTAGTGGATCCATTACCCTGAAAGGATACGGGTAGTGGATCCATTACCCTGAGAGGATACAGGTAGTGGATCCATTACCCTGAAAGGATACAGGTAGTGGATACATTACCCTGAAAGGATACAGGTAGTGGATCCATTACCCTGAGAATTATATCATTTCAAATTCGGTTGTTTACTGACTGTGTATTTTTAAGTCATGAATGCATTCAGTATCACATTTGTACATCTTAGTCTAAATGAATTCGAGTTCAACATTGACATACAATTTAAAACGTGATTAAGAGAACTGTTTGTTACGATACCGTCCAGTATCTGGCGAATCGATCGGCGCAGGTTTCAATTTTCGCTGCCTTTATACATAAACTAAAACATGTGATCCAAGGTCTATATAACTGCCATGAATAGAAGATAGGCCTATATGAATGGACTGAGGACTCAAAGTCCACTCCCCAACAAAAACTACATAATATCTGGTTTCTGCCACGTACTGAACACCCCGCCTCATGGGTTCATAAACCTTTAATATGGATATATGTGCAAGGAAATTTGATGAGTGGTAAATAAGTAAGTACGTCATCAAATTGTAAATGTCTTTGTTGATAGAGGTCTGTTTCAAGGAGCGTGAGCTGTTATCTTTGTGAGAAATGAACTGGCGACTTTGGTGATAACTATATATTGTTTGGGAATGTGTGTTCTGTAGCAGTTGTCCCAGAAAACGGCGAAGGGCCGGGCAGCGAGTGAATCAGCCCCGACTTGCTGTGCATGAATATCATATATACAGTATCTAGGACGTCTCACTGTTAGTCAAAATTAGGGACACAGATGTGGGTGGGGTGAGGAATTCAGGTGCAAGCACTGGAGACTCTTAACAGATAACAGGTGCCGCGCATAGACCGTCATAGTAATATGAATACAGTGCATATAGTGGTGGCGATTTGACAACTCCCACTGTTGCCTTTATGGAGAGACTTCATGAGTCCCACATTATGGACAGTGCTTGAAAATATTTGTACATATTATATAGACGCATGATATGGAATTGATAACCATTGTAGATGTTACTGAGGGAAATACGTTGACACAGGAAGTTTTAACTAGAGCGGAATAAGGTTGGTACATTTGCGTTGTGACAAGTGTTTGAATTCTCATGTTGACTGTGGTACGCTGAATGACAGTTTCATGACATACCCATGAAGATAACATAAAGTTTATCTTCCTGGTTTCAAACATTACACGGCATACTTCCCTGTATTACCTACGGCGACACTTGCATTCCTTCAATCAATATCGCAGTTTTTAGATGTCAATGTTCAGCCAACGATACTGTTATCTTCTTCTTCATATTGACATATGGATATATATTCTTTCATGTTCATTCAGAGGTGAAGTGGTTTTGAGGCAGGTTTTTTTTGCAATAGTGTTTTACAAACACAGTTTGTAAAGTAAGCGGTGTTTCATAAGGTTTGTTATTGGAGCATGCGCATATCATGACAATTGTGTATATAGACAATTATACCATGAACGTCATGTGATTAAACAGGTCATATGATTAAACAGGTGTGTACCATACACATAGACCACAGACAGAGCGAATACATGTTCCCTCAAATACACATCTCATAATGTAATGATTATTTTATGTCTGCTGATACGATTCCTTTTTATCACCGGGGACCAATATATTTATCAGATGGTGTGTGTGATACTGTATGTGATACTGTGTGTGTGTGATACTGTGTTGTTTCTAGTGATGGTATAAGCAGTTGTTCCTCAAGCACCATGACAGCACTTGGTCAACAAACAACAGCAATACTTGCTTCTGGCTCCCAGTCAACTGGGCCACTGAAAAGCCAATAACCACAACACACAACAACACCATGTGCAAACCGCCCAGTATGTGTCACTCTGGATATACATGGCACATCATGCTGGAAATTCTTTATTAAATTGGCGTGACAGCTCATCAATGAATATATAGATATGTGTGCTAACCACATTTGGACTTTGGTTTGGGGAATATTATGATTGTCAGGATAAGACTAAAGGTTCATCTGCGTTGAACTTATGTTCATTTTAAACTCGTAAGTCTACTTGCTTTTATTTTGAGTGTCATGATTAGTTGATAATTTATATGACCAAACTTTATTATTATTATTATTATTATTATTATTATTATTATTATTATTATTATTATTATTATTATTATTATTATTATTATTATTATTATTATTATTATTATTGTTATTATTATTATTGTTATTATTATTATTAATGTGATAGGAGGTCTGTATAAAGAGCTATATAAAGTGAAGAGAAATGGAGAGTTGGTATACAACACGTGTGTCACATTCCTATGTGCTTATATGAAAATGATATTAACTTCCCCATCGATATCTTCACCATTATTTGTCTTGACAATAATGTTAATTATGAATGTGAGAGACAGAGAAGCTTACCTGTCTGCAGTCCATGTGAGTATACCAATGTATCTGACAACACTCTTACCTAAATATTGGGTTAAGATATGATGAATGCGATGAATGTTCACACAAAAAGATCTTTTATACTGGCTCATACATTTATATTTTCTATTTTGTTATTCCATTCATTATAGAAAATGGGTTATTTATGTGGTATTGATGATATATCTCATAATTAATTGACCAGAAATATTAAAATATTCTCAAATAATGACGAAGTGATAAACAAGATGAAAGTTCACTAACCGCACTATTTGATACCACAATTTGCATAACTTTTTGTGTGGCTTATGCGAGATTTCATAAGGGAAAGATAAATATTATTGAATGTGACAAATAGCCACATGCCAACAGGTATAGATATAGCTGCTGATGTCATTGTTTACATTCAAGTGTGAAATTTTCTCATATCTTTTGATGACGTCAGTTTAGAGATTTCTTGCACCATCACTGTGGATCATAATGTACAATGAACAAGCAGACAGCTATTTTGCATATCCAATCCCTTTCTAGGTCAGCAAATATAATTGCCACTCATAAAGCAAAGCAATTAATTTTTTTGTGTTTTTTGTGGAAGTGATTGCTTTAAGTAGATTCATATCATAATATATAGGAACCAGACTATCACAGATCTAGTCAGTGATGTATATCAAAGTTAGATTTGTGAGGATACCAGCCTCAGATAACAAGGTAGGGCAGATCAATATGTAGTGTGAAACCTGCGGGGATATAGCTACAAACAGGTGACAAACTTCTCCAGGTGTTCATTTATTTCATAAGTGATATTTACATCAAATTTGAGAGGACATGATGCTTGTAATATGCACTAGGTGGCACCCTGAGCTAAAACAATTCATCATGCCCTTATTAGAATGGATTTGACTTAGTTATCTAGGGGATATATGGAATTCCTGCAATATTTAAGACTCACATTCATCTGAGACTTGTGGAAATTGGTTAAAATGATTGCCTCATACAGGAAATAGAGACACCCGGATCACAAATGAGACTGGCATTTGAGCTTTGTAAACAAGCCTGTTTGAAATTATAATAAGGGAAAGGAAATCATGCATATATATAATTGCAGTGTATACTCAGACTATAATGCACAATAGGTACAAAGCATCACAGACATTGTTAATATGCAGTAATTGTATTACAGTGGAGTGATGTCTAGACAGCCTTTCATCATTCCACCTCCGGGAATACAGTGGCAAGCTGCACACTGCTTAGAAACACACACTTGGAAAATTCACATTATTTCAAACTGTGGTTATTGCATCTATTGGAATGATTTCTTATGCTTGTGCAGAGCACTATCAAGACAGGAGAATATGCAGTGTGCTATGTGTATTGTTATTTGACCATGGCAGTGGTACATTGGTTTTAAAATGCCATGAATGCCAATGGTCATGACAGAGCGGCAATCTATCATATGATCATAAAGCTGTGACTCGCCAATAATTGGCCAGGTAATTTGATGTATATCGGAGGAGGAGTTTTGTCAACACTATTCACTTTTTCACTATTGCTATGTGCATACATAATAATTATAAAGGAAGTCTCATTTCACTTGAAGTTTAATATCATTATGAATAGAGTAAAACATCGTCCATTATTGAACATACTTGAGCTTCCTCTGCAAAACCTTATCTGTTGTGTACTCTTTGGCACAGCCGATATCTGCATCTGTATCAGATGTGTTTATACATTATTCAAAGCAGTTTCAAAGTATCGAGAAAGTTATGTTTCCAATTATTGAGCATGTCGCACGCCACCGCTGCTTGTGAAAAACACATCAGCAATAGATTATTTATGAATGATAAAACCACAAGACTAATAGAAAGGGATGATAATTCATAGATATTTTTATCAGTTGGGGTTGGGTCCATACAGGTTAACCAATTATTTCACAGAAGGTTTACACTTAAAGGTTTATACCTTTGGACAAACTGTTGGTATGGCTGTTACAGTAAATACAGATTCTGCATATCCATATAATACATTTTGATAATTTAATGGGACACTGCTGTAAACAGACAAATGTAGAAGGAAACCTTTTCCTCATTAATTGCATTTTATTTATGTAATATAATGTATATTTGTGTCCAGTTGTAAATATTAGTTCAATGCAATAGTGGCATGAAATCCATTCCTGCATGTTCCAAAAATGGGTGAACCACTTAATGTTCATTACAGATTTAGACTGCTTGTTGATGGCATGCTCCCAACTGTAGCTTTTCCACAGGATCTTTTGCTAATAAAACACCTTATTGATCACACAAAAAAGCTTTGAGTTATTGAAACATTTTTATTTATTTATAATATTTGATAACACTGGTTTTATTGTGTCTTTCCAGGCCATTGATGATCCCAAATTTGTCTTCTCTGAGGAATAAGCTGAAATTTGGCCCAAAGCATATCAGTTCGGACAGAAGTGGGAAAGAGGAAAAATTCAGTGTTACATCCGAGAAACGCAACAGAAGTCCATCAAAAATTGAAAGGCACACCGTGACATCAAACATTGTCAGTAAAATTCTGTTGAAGCCCTCAAAAGACACAGACTCTGAAATAAAGGAAACATGTAAAACTGGGAAACTCATAGTTGAAGAGAGTCCTAGAAAGCCAAAGAAAAAGTGTATTGTAAGTGCAAGTAATACCTCTCTCAAAGAAGTGACCTATGGACACAGTAAAGAAAATAGGACAAGTGAAACAATTGCAAGGCTTTCTAGGCCTAAAAGCCCAAGTGCATCCAGGAATCTGTTTGAGGCCAAGTTGGCTTCTTCACCAAAATCTCTAAAACCAAGTTTAAATGAAGATAACACACCCAATTGTACAGTGAATGATGAGCAACACAGTGATATAGTGCCTGATTCAAGGCTCGAACTCAGCTTAGATAACTTTCCAAGTGCAACACAAAAAGTGGACATACCAAAAAAAGAACAGCCATTTAAAAAGACACCAGACATAAAGGAGAGACTAGAATATATTTTAAAGAAGAAAAATACTAACGAGAAATCCATATGTGAAGATGTCTTAGTGAAAAAGTCAAACACAGAAATTGACACAGTTGTACATAAGAAAGGTGTTGACAAACTTGATTCTGAGACAATATTCATTAGTAGTGAAGATGAAGATCATGACCACACCCATAGGAAAAGTGACACAGCCAACATGTGGTCAGCAGTGAAACCAGTGAAGAAAGACAGCTTTTACAGTGACAATGCTTATCAGGAGGAGGATAAAAATGGCAACAAAGATACGCCACAACCAGCAAAGCCAGAGGCAGTGAAGCAGCTTGATTTCCTGCTGGAATCAGTCATAAAAAGTCAGGTAAAGTACAGTGGTTTTTACTCTTTACTAAGAAAACAGTAATATCAGTATATACTTTTAAGATTTCTTTCATACTCATCATTGAAAAATGAAGTAGCTAGCACACTTTCTTTAGAGGGAGATAATTAGTAGTTTTAAATGGGTTGGATACCAATTTGTCAGTTGTCTTGCTTTTGAATGTTTTTTGAGAATAACATGGGCATGTGTTATTATTGTAAGATGTGAACAGCATTAATATTTTGATATGACTTTTGTTTTAATAGATATTGACTCCAGAAAAGGAACTTGAGGAACCAGAAAAACTCACAGAAGATGGACCCAAAGGTGGCAACATCTTTGATAAAGCCATGGGATTCTTACCAGCTGATACCAAATCCTCCTCTCCCAAGGGCTCACAGGGTTCCATGAAAATAGAGGCAACTAAAAATAGTCTGGAAAACATTCAGCCCTTAGATCTGAGTAGGGCCTCGCGAACCCTGAAAGTACCAGAATCATTCCGAAAGATTGCCTTAAATGAAAGTAAATCTGGAGATCAACCATTAGATCTGTCTGTGAGGAAAAGATCATTTCAAGACTCTGATGAAAGTCCACCCTGTAAGAGAATTATTTCTGCAGGACATGGCAGTACAGATTGCAGTCTTGGTGGAGATATCCTTAAGCCTGTATTAGTTCCTCACAGGACTTCTATATTCCCCAAACCAGCGCACACAAACTCTGACAGTTTGAGGCAGGTGCCTGGAGGTAGAGTGGGTTCTCCATTTGCTAACCACCCACTCAGACAGGGAGGAGCTTTATGGAATGTGGTACCACCATTGCCATTGGCCGAAACAGATCAAGTTATGAATGTCAGAGGAAAGGCTTTTAAAGTTTCACCAGTAAGACCACAAGTGAATGGCAAACCTGTTTATACATCTCAAATGAGCTGTACCTCTGGAACAAGACCATTAGACAGCATATGCATGAAACAAACAAATGGTGATACTGTCAATAACAATAGTTTTGTGAAAGAGACATATTTCAATCCACAGCCAATAAGTGTTGGCACTGTCCACCCACAGATGTGGGAAGACAGAAAAACTTACCCATCACAACATTCCAACAGATCAACCTTGGACATTACCATTACGACTGCCTCACCAGCAGGGGTTCCAAGTGGACCGAATGTTTCCCATGATGCAGATCTACCTCTTTCAACCCAGAGAACACATCATATTGATATGAATCCAGTTCAAAGTGGCTCGCTTCCTTTAACAACATCAGCATTTTTTGGCGCACCACAGCAGGCTTTATCGACAGCCACCATGGTCAATACCCTGAGTCCAAATTTGTCTCAAATATCCCCCATAACTCATCATCCAACTTTGCTAAACCAGTTGAACAGCCCAAACAAAGGTTGTCCAAGTCAGTTTGCAGCAGTGTCTCCCAAAGAATGTGTTGTATCGCCACCATCTTCAGTGTCGCCAGCAACATCAAGGGCATTGCCAGTGATGGTCAGCATTGTACCTGCTGGTACTAGACCATTTAATGTAAATACAATTCAAAGCTTAGCGACAGTCTCACCAATCACTGCTGCCTCGACCTTACAGAATTCTCCTGCAAATCCCTGTGAGGCCAATGCTCCAGTATTAAACATTCCGAAGTATACACCCCCACAGCCAAGACGGAAAAGAGTCAAAAAGAGTGTTCAGCCTCTAGTTATAGACATTCCAGGAGGGAAGTCTTCAGATGGTATGTGTGTTGGGAACCCGCCGCTTGCACCAAAGAAACAGACATTTGTTGCAAGGAAGAGCACTGCAGCTCCCTCCAGGTATTTGCAGGGTGTTTCTATGTCCTTAGCACCACCAATAGCCCCCTCAATTCCTCCATTAAGCCCTACTCAAATAAGCCCAATAGCTTCACAACCTCTGCCATCTCCACCTATGCCTTTACTGAGCCCCAAAACACCAATCGGTCTCGCACCAAGATACCCCTTTTTAAAATTAGGCCCAAAAAACCAAAGTTCATCATTCATACCATCTGTTGTGGAACAAATAGAAAATAGTTTCCAAAAGGATCTCTCGCCTCCTATGTTGATGAAAGAAAAATCTCCTTTAAAATCTAGATCTGAGACTGGCAAAACTCACTTCATGTCAGACATTTTAAAGCCCTCGCCTAAAGCAAAGACAGAAAAGAGTACTTATCCCAAAGGTTTGGCATTGTTAAATCCCACCTTGTATGGATTTAGCGGACATCGAGCATCTAGTTCTGCTCGCTCTGTTGAAAGGATGACAAATATGTCACGTTTGAAAAATGCAGAAAGTTTGTTATTACAAAAGGAAAAAGACATTGAAGGTGACTCTGCTCCAACAAATCAAAATTGTGCTGAAATGTCAGTGTTCATGATCACCCAAAAAGCAGATATGACCTCTCTTTCTAAACGAGGGCGCTATGTAGCCAATAAGTCAGTGAAACGAAAAAGATTTTCAAAGGACCAAGAAACTGGCAAAAGACGGAGAATAAAAGACATAGCAAACACAAAGTATTATCAAGTAACCTTTCTGAAACAGGTGGAGGAAAACCCACCCAAACCAACCAAAAAGAAACCTGATGAGAAAGACAATGTAAATCAAGGGTCTAAACAGACTCTCCAGGAAGAGTTCAGAGAGTTCAAACAAAGCAAATGTAAAATGCCACAGAAACTGTTATACAAACTCAAATCCTTAGATAGATTTATTGATAAAACCAAACAGACCGAATCAAAGCATGATGAAGGAAATTGTGATACACCAGATCTTATGAGACAAATGCCATGTAATAATGACAGAGAAAATGACACAGACATTATCAGTGAAAAATGTGATACAGCCCCTGAAGACCAAATCCAGCCAAACAAAATTGAAATCAATGAACACAGAGATAGTCTATCACACAGTGACACGTTAGATTTCTCGTCAGAATCTGATGGAGAGAAAATTCATGCCCATTCTAAGCTCAGTGAAAGTATGCAGCGGAGGGGAAAGAAAAACTTCCTGCACCGGAATTCACAAGAACAGCAAATACTTTCTGAGACAGAACAAAGTGAGACACCTAAAGGCCAGTTAAAAATGCATGATTCAACAGAATCAGAGCCTCATGTATTACCATCTGACAAATCAAAATCCACTTTATCTGTGACATCAGAATTGACTATTTCTTCACATTTACAACCAGCTGAGTCAGATACACTGCAAACTGATAGTTCTTCATCATTGAAAACAGTTGTATCAGATATATCAAAAATAGAAAATTCTCAGCCACTGCAAACAGCTGTGTCAGATAAATCACAAATGACTAGCAGTGCGTCAATGAAAACAGATGTGTCAGAAGCATTAAATATGACCTTCTCTAAGACATCAAAACAAAATTTATGTGCAGAATCACAGCTGAATGTACCGGAATTACAGTTGTCCCAGAAGGCAGTATCGGCTCATATAAGCCCTAAAAAGTTATCATTTAGCAAACTGCCACTGAGAAAGTTAATGCCTAAAAAAATAATGAGAAAGAAGGATCAAACATTGATACCAAAAATGAAATTGGGACCAAAGAAATTTTGGTCCCAAAGAGCAGCAAAAATGGGCCTCAATGGTTTAACAAGTGATTCACAGAGTGACTCTGATGAAACTGACAGTGAGCACATTGATTGCAATAAAAGCAAATCAAGCAAAAACAGTAAACGTAGTGAGGTGGATGCTTCACAGAAGTCATCAGTCAAGGGAAGTAAACCTTCAGCAAAAGACTCCAAGGTCAAACGGAGAAAGAAAAGAAGGTCACTGTTGGACGAGTTGGCGACGTCGGATGGATTTATTGCTGACCGGATCTCCAGCCACTTTAGGAAAAGTACCGAGAGTACTTACAGTTCCATTTCAAATGTGTCCCATGATGCAAAGAGTGAAGATGGTGAAACAGCTGAGGAGAAGAGAAAGAAGAAGAGAAAATCCATACTGGATGAGCTGGTGTCATCAGATGGGTTTGTTGCCGAGAAGAAATTCGACAAAAAAAATGATAACCTCTGGGCAGACCCATCCAAACTGACGAGAGAGGAACGTGCACTTCAGGTAAATAAAAGTTAACAAATAGTTTGATTAACCACATGAATGGTAAGAGAATAGATATCTAATATGTTCTGCTTCTGATATCTCATAGATTAGGGAAGATTTGCTTCTATGTCTTTGGTCCAAACACAAAATGTTCAAAACACAAATTAATAGATAAATAATGAACAGAAATAAATTGTTTTAAGGGGAATTGGCAATGATGCATAAATGTTTATCAATTTTTCCCATTTTTTTTTATCCTCAGAGGGCAATGATGCATTTCGCACAGATGGAGTCTAAAGCGCAAAATAAGGCCAGGGGTAAAGACAAGAAATCTAACAAAGCAAAGACTAAGAAGCAAGAGTCAAGTGCAAGGAATAAGGTGAGCTTTCTGCAGGGATTCATGACTTAAAATTAATTCAGGGTCAATAATTGTTTGACCTTTTGATTTTAGAATTGCCTTTTAAAAATATATGTTCTGTGAATACAATGATATACATGTCACCTTTCAGGCGAAGAAACTGACTCAGAATGCAATAAAGGTGTCTAGAACTGGTGAGTACTGTATGCTATATACACATGTAACCCTTGTGTGTAGGTGTTTAAGGAAACATGGATAAGTGTATAAGTGCTTAGTATGATATGAATGTTGCTGGTTGTGCTTTGTATTTCGTTTTTTTTTTTTTGAGTTTTTTCTTTTTTAAATGAATGAAGTATTCAGTTGAGATTTTGGAAAAGTTAAAATATGTATTTATGCTTTAAATTTTAAAACCTTAAAGTTAAATAATAGAAACACTTAAATTTCCCCTACCTTTATTGATTGCAATGTCAAAAATACATTGATTTTATTCCAAGTGATCTCAACTGATGCTGTCTTGGCATTGATTAATAGTCTTCACATAACTTACAAAATAGACATTAATTATCATAACACTTGAAAGGTTTAAGGGAAATTGGACAAAGTATTTATATATTCACTTTGTTTAGAGTTATTGTCCTTTAAGATGGTCATTTGATGTTTTAAAATTCTTTTTGGAGGAAATTGATTTATTTACATAATTTCAAGTAACAGAATAATATATTTTGGAATGCTGCTCCAGGATTTTTTCTAGTCTAGAAAGACCAAAACATTTCCTTTAAGATAAGATTAATGCTTTTGAATACCAAATTAACTATTGGCTCCCATTTGGTGTTTGAATAACATGTATGAAAGTGTTACTAAACACTGTTTGGGGTCAGCAGTTGTATTATATTCTTAAGTTTAATGCACGCTGTCTCTCTTTTGCCTGCCTGTACCTTTCAAACACACAACGACTGGTTTATTGGGACATGCGTTCATCTATATCCGTATCTGTCACAACCATGCTCACATTAATATGTGCGACTGTCCTGCCCTCTGTGGGGGACATCCACGGCTGCCATCTTCACGGCTCACAGCAGTAGATGAGAGTCACGCCAGGAAGTCGACCTTTGTGGACTTTGAGCCTGAGCTACTCGATTCCAGGACACGGTTACAGGCCGCAGGTAGTCAACACTGCGTGTCTATAGCAGAACAAGAATGACATTCACCACTTATATATATATAACTTTGTGATTTTCATGCTAATTTATAACAATTTTTATCAAATTCAGCTGCACCATTCACTGCAGTCTTTTCCCAATCACATAAGACAACCAAACGAATGGAAAATTCCCATAAGACCATAAAAGTATTTGAAAAATCCCACAAGACCCCCAAACTAGTGGAAAATCCCAAAAGACCCCCAAATTAGTGTGGATATTCCTCACCAGCCCATCTATCTCAGTGAAGAAAAATGTCCACTGTGAATATTCTGCTCATGCAAGCATTATTGTGCTTAGTATATTTTGAATGGTTGAGCTGTTTTGGAACAAAAATGTGGAGTAAGCTGGTTATTATGAGGATTGGGAAAGACAGCTTGAGTGTACATCTTGGCATAGCTTCACACCGCCAAAATGAAAGTCAAATACAAACAGCTTGGTCTCTAGCACATGCAGGAAGTGAAACGAAGAATGTCTCCCTTGTTCTGCTGATTACAAATGAATATATACTTCTGTAATATCTAGATAAATCTCCTGTATTTTAAACCCTGCATGCCCAGCACTCTCTATGTATCCCAATTTATTTTTGTAAATCTTCCCTGAATTTGTTCTCTTGGTCTATAAATATCTTTACTATCAGTGTAACTCAAATGATGTATTTCTGTCATTCTTAACTATCATTGTGTGTGATATATTAATGAAGCTTTAACTTGAATTAACTCCATATTAATATGGGCATATGCATTTTTATACTTTTGTATTCAAGATTAAAATCGATAGTTTTTTTATTAATACTTTACCTTTGAAAAATAAATTTGAGCTAAAAATTTGTGTAATTTCTTAATTGTAGATATGTCATTAACTTATTATACATATGATGATAAACTTGAATATATCACTCAGCCTGTTCATGTATTACAAATCTATTGCAGCTTTTAAAGGTGATTCTTCGTCAGGAAAGTTCCCCAAGAAGAATAAAGCTTACACCAATGAACTTAAAAGAGAAGAAAGGAAACTTAGAGCTAAGTTGAAGAAAATGGGGCCCAGAAAAGTGCATGATATTTCTCCTTCAGCATCAGAATCCGAAAGTCTGGCCGGATCGGACCATGAGGATTCTGATCAAGATGAACTAATGTCATCAGGGAATGAGATGTTAGGCAGAAAGAAAAAGCATGGGAATTACTTCAGAATGTTGAAAAAGGCAAGAAATGTGGTCAGAGGCAAGAACAAGAAGCGTGCCATTGTCGGCAAGAACTCGTGGAAGAAGATCAAGAAAAATCAGCTGAAGAAAAAGAACAAAAAAGATAGGGAAGCAATTGAAGAGGAATATGATGATGAATGTTTGTCACCAGATGACACTTATACCTTGCCTCCACCAGAGGTCACCTCTGATGATATTGATGATCCTGATGGATATTTCTTTGATGAAGATCCGAAGGAATTCATCCTCAAACAGGTAAGATTTTAGAACATAAAATGGCTAGAAATGGCTTGTAGTTTTTAGATAATAATCACCAGTCAATAAAAGATTACCATGTATCTTGCTCTATATAAGGGAAAGAGTGATATTCTAAGCAGGCATAAACAATACTATTGAGAAACATAAAAAGGATGATGGGTGCAATAACATGGAGTATTTGCATGTGATTTTAGGAGCCGATTGATCAGAGTGAGTTGGGGGGCATGTACCAGCTCTATGTTCCTCCAGAAGTAAAGAAACTCTCCTGCAACCGGGACACCGGAGAAACTATCCTTCACAGAGCTGCCAGACTCAATTATCAGGTACAATAGCCCCATAGATTTATAGATAATAACAGAATGTATGTTGATCTTACCTTTTACATACATGTCGTCAACAAAATAAAATAAACTTCTGTCAAAATCTGCAAATGCATGGTTATGTGAGAAGAAAAGTCATTTTATAGATTTTTAATTGATCAGTCCACATTTGAGAAGTAAGCATGGGGTAATAAAATCAGAAATACACTTTAACCCTGAAAAGAATGTCACCTTGTATTCTTGATATGATTGTTATTGACAAGCTTGAGGGTTTTTGATTTGTGCAGGAGGAAGCGCTGTGGATTGCCAGGACCAAGTACGTGGACATTGATGCCCGCGACCATGCCGGGTTCACACCCCTCCACGAGGCATGCGCAGAAGGCCACTACAATGTGGTCAACTATCTGCTGGAGAACGGTGCCAATGTCAACATCTCCTCCATGGACGGGCTCAGGTAAAACAATTAAAGGTTATCTTCAATTAAACGATTAAAGGATATCTTCGATTAAATGATTAAAGGTCATCTTCGATTAAAAGGTTAAAGGATATCTTCGATTAAATGATTAAAGGTTATCTTCGATTAAACAATTAAAGGATATCTTCGATTAAATAATTAAAGGTTATCTTCGATTAAACGGTTAAAGGATATCTTCGATTAAACGGTTAAAGGTTATCTTCGATTAAATGATTAAAGGTTATCTTCGATTAAACGATTAAAGGTTATCTTCGTCAAGTCAATCGAAGAAGATCTCATATTTAATATTTACAAACCATCCAAGCTTTTTATACCATGAGAACAAAAATGGTAAATTGTAATGAAGAATATTTATTAAAAATAGCATTTTTTCTGAAAATAATATCAGGCATATGTTTGTATGTTTGTTTGTTCAGGCCTTTGCATGATGCTGTCGAGAATGATGAAGTAGAAGTCGCGCGCCTTCTGTTGTGCTTTGGAGCGGATCCTTACCTCACCACCTACAAGGGTGACACTGTCCTCAGCATGGTCAAGTCCAAGGAGATGGACCAGTTCTTACAGGGTATGTTACACCATGTAAAGCCAAGATAAAGTTAGCATTTTCATAACCATTTGCCAAGCAATGTTTTAATGATTTCAACTCATTATATCTAAGATTTTGACTTATTTCATGTGGTGAAAATGATGTGTATAAAACATAAACTTGTAATGTATCAAAATGATATATGGCATTTTATTAAGCAATGACACTTGACTAATTGGTTGACATGATACTGTCTCATTCTTAAGGCTATCTCAATGATCTCAATGGGGACAAAGTGAATGTCGATCCTTCCTGGCAGTTTGCAGGATCAGCAGATTTCATGGATCAAGGTAAATTACTTTCTATTTATACTGAACTAGACTGTGACGTTTTACATATGAATATTAAGGGTTGTCACAGGTCTAGGAACAATAATTATCTTTGATAATCTAGAACATGAGAAACCGACTACATGAATGTCATCATAATGTTGTCCAATTAGGCAGTGAAAAGTCTGTAGAAAGTCACAGAATTATAAATCATGTTAACCCTGATATTTATAGTTAAAAAAAAAACAGTAGAGTTTTTAAACGCTACTTAATTGAGAATTTGATGTTATTTTCTGTTATTTTCAGAAATGTTTGATCCAGATGAGCAGGTTGGGTTTGAGCTACTCACAGTGCCTGCAAGTGATGATGAGGACTCAGATCTCTTAGCTGACCTGGAATTCCAATTTAGTGATCAACCACACCTGACCTCCTATTGGGTCTGTGTTGAGAAAAACCTGGGGTAAGCAAACAAGAGTGGCCACATAAGATCTCTCATATAAATCACTGATCAGGATATATTTTTATATAAATCACTGATCAGGATATATTTTTGTCACACTATTTTATTTTTGTCACAGTTTTTACCCTTTTGTGAAAGCATTTTTGTCTGGGTATCTGTCCAATTCATGCGATGCATTGGAAGTTCTACTTCATAGTGATGTATTGAATAATATTATCACAAATTTTTTATCAGGTATATATTTTCAAGCTAACTTAAATGTCTCTTCTCTTTTTCAGACCAAAAAATTATCTTTTACTGTCAGATGTTTTAAACAAATTGAGAATATCAGAGGACCAGTTGCGTAAATATCACAGTGACATCACAGTTGTATCAGTGGACTCAGATGTGATGCGAAAAGAGGTGGAAAAAAGCCAGATCTCGCCCCCCCTTCCTTATCATAATAACAAGGAAAGGGTAAAACTAGTTCAATTGAATGACAGAATTAACCGACTTCTTGGTGTGAGTTCTGTCTCCTGGAAGAGCCTCAGAGAGGCTGATGATGCTGGGAATGTGACAGCCGAGGGTCATGACGAATGTGACCGTGAGGTCGCAGATCTTGATAGTAGTGGTACCATATCATATTCCGAGAGCGGCCGAGAGTGTGAAGCCAAAGATACTATTGGATGCGACGACATGGCTGTCCTGTCTACATCGGACAACACTGAATTTAATACCAGCAATCAAAGTTTGTTAGACGCAAGCTTCAATAGTCATGAGATCTCAGTATCGACTCCTGAGGAAAACGCCGCTCAGCCAACGGTTGGCTGTTTTGGTTTAGATGAATCTCCCCCACGTGCATCTGGAGAAGGTTGGAAATTCCATGCTTTAAAGGGGTCCAGAACGATGAAGTGTCAAACGGTGGCATCCAAACAGGACTGCCCGAAAGAAGGGACGACACCAGAGCAGTGTCTCAGCTTTGGTGTGCAGACGCCGTTTGCATCTCCAGAGATGTCGCCGTATATCTCAAACCAAGACAGGATGATATCACAAACTTTGCTGTCCCCAAAGGACAGTCCCTGCAAGCTGAGGATAGTTAAAGTACGAACCCTAGATAGCCCTTCATCTCACAGTGCATTTGCACCTAACTATTCTAGCTCTCCACAGCGCCATTTTACTCCCCTCTCCCCTGCTGCCACAACAGATGGGGAGTAAAATCCTTCCGCTTCAAAAGAAGTTCCTTTTTTTAACCAATATCACATCTCTCTCTTTATGAATAGAATTGTTTTATATCACCCATTATTCACATTCTAATGATGCATAATAACTTAATAATTGATATGTCCTGTATTATAATTATGAGATGACTCAGTAAGGATATTATTGTCTGCTATAATTTACAAAGTATTAAGAGTGTAGTGATCTAGGAACATACTTATGTGATGAATAGTTGCATTGAGTGTCTTAACATTGCAATATTCCCCAAGACTTCAGTGGTTTGTCATTTGCAGTGTCCTAGTATTTGTCTGTCTTCATTAATGTTGTATGAGAGTTATAAACAAGGCTCTTTACAATGGAATTACTACCATTATTTCAGTTTTATAGAAATTTATAAAAGCAAATATAATTGTTTGAAAAAGTTAAAGGGAATAGTACAGTAAGTTATGTATCTCTTATTACTTTGCACTTACCTCTTAGAAAGTCAGAAATATGCAGGATCTGTATCAAAGTATTACAGGAAGTGACATTGGAATGTATGATGGGTTTCAAATAACATTTGATAAATCATGCTGTGATTTTAATAGGTCTTTCAAATTGAATCCAAAGTAAATTTGCAATAAGAATATTGTGAATCTTGGGAATAACATGTCAAACTGACAATTGCTTGTCGTGTCAAGGATGCAACTCATCTTTGTTAATAATTCAAGTCCTTTTGACACTGAACATGTAAAAAGATTTACAAAATTATGCAATCCCCCAAAAATAACTTGACCATGTGTACATAAAGACAATATAAACTGCAGAATAAGATTTCCTGAATGAAGCTGTTACATTGAGATAACAAGAATATCACTTAGAAAAGTACAATATGTGTTCGAGAATGTTTTAGTTTACATATATATACATATATGGATATTTAGTTAGTTATGATATACATATTGGAACTTTATGTTTCTAATTTGAGTATCTTAGATGTAGTTTTTCTTTAGATGCTTCTATTCACAAGAAATACTCTAGGTTGTTTGCTAGTTTAATATCACAAGGATAACCTTTATTTCGTATAATTGAGGGTAATGTTAATGTTCTATCACATGATTTTTTTTATATTTAAATATGATTCCAAGTTTTAAAGACATAATTTCTTGAGATGTTGTGGTCCCAATACAAATAGCCATTCTAACTACTAAGCTCTTTTTACCAATAATTTGGTGCTTAATAATGAATAATATATCTAGCTTATCTTGATTGAAATAGATTATTATTCCTACTCCAGTGTCTTATTATATATATATGAATATCTATAGATATGAATCAAAAGTATAAAAAAAAATGTATACAAAAATATTACTTAAACTAGGGTTATTCTCTTTCTGTCCATCATGATCATTTAAGATGGACATTGGCATGATATAATTGCATTTTTTCCAAATCCCAATATGTGCTTACTCTAAAGAACAAACACAAGAGCTAATATCTCAAGATTAATGTTTGAAAATTTAATTTTAATATTGATGTTAAACTCAATGATTAATGACAAAAAAACTTAACCTACAATGACCAATGGATCTACATTAACAAATTTTATGTAAACATTGCAAAGCATTGGAAATATAAAAATGATTCATCGAAATCTAAATGGCCAATGGCAGACACCATACTCATGGTGGAGCTTATTGTTAGAGTATACAATATATATTTATATTTTTATCTTTCCTTGCTTAACCTCTAAGGCCATATTGTCAACAAGCTTTAGATGAGACGGACCAGTGTACTGATACAGGGTGTATGAGGCATTTTACTCTCATATTATTACATAAATGTACATAATTCACACCGACATTTTCACTTCCTCTCTTGCAGTACCAATGAGTAAAAATCCGGTGATAAAAAGTTATTGTCATATCAGAGATCTCGCGAATCCGATATTTGAACCATTGCTAAACGTGATGTTGAAGTGCTTACATTATTATTGAAGAGATTGAAAATCATGTGTCGATAACGTGTACAGATGATGCCACGAATGTACAGAGATAGCTGCCATGTATGAAAAGTATTTATTTTTGTAACGTATATATGTTATGTTTGAAATGTTAATAAACATTTGCAAGAAGAGATGCAATGTGTTTGTGTGTTGTTTTCGATATCTTTGTTGGAACAATATAGTCTCCATACATTAATTTGATATTATTATTGCCTAATGAGCATTTTAATGGAAATTTATAGTTTTAAGGATAACAACAATCGGTTGTCAGTATCACTCGCATTCTGATTCTCTAACAATAAATTATACCCGAAATGATACCCGAAATAAGGAAAACAGTTTTATTTATGTGACTGGAAAAGATGTCAACTTTTGTTTACTTTGCTTGTCTCAATGTTTAAGCTGAGAGCAATAATAAATTAATTATATTGCTCTCAGGTTTAAGGAAATAGCTTAAAATGTGTTTCTTATACCATACAACTGCAAATATAATGTTTCTTTTGTCAGGATTTCTCTTAAATATGGAAACTTCCACGAGGAACTTTATGCCAATATTAGATGAAATACCTTTACCAGAAATCGGTGCTCTGGACCTCATTAACCAAAACCGAAATGAGAATCATCTTCATCCCGACATTCTATATACACTTCGCGTCAACAGTTTAATTACCTTATATACCTCACTGCACTGCACTGCACTGGGTGGTTCCCCGAGACTACGTAGTTACCAGTTTGCTTTAAGTTTATGGTCACAATTAGGGCGAGATTATATTTCAGACACTTCATTTGGTTTGTAGATTTTACCTTTCAGCAGACTCTGAGAGCTGAGGGACGGATGTGGATTTATTTCTACCCAGCAGAGGTGAGCGTTAAGGACATTGCTGGGATCCCTTAATGTTCAGTACATGTTTTGAATCTCTTACATTAAGGGGAAACAGGAAAATGCTTGAGAGGAGAACGATTTCTTTTCTTTCAGGCTCCACAGGGACATTAATATGGGGGTATATTTTGCTGGTGAAGAAATATTTTGCCATTTTGCCAAGATTTGCCATTCCCAGGAAAAATGGGAACTATATGTCCATATTTTACTTTTGAGATTAAACCTACATAAACACTATCATGACGTTCATGTGTTCAAACTGATGAATTAAAATAAAAATGCTACATCAAGGGCTCGTTACAACTATTTCTTAAATGTCCATGAAATCTACTATGAGCGCATTGAAGATAAAACAAATTGTAGATTTTGATTTTTGTGAACTTGTTACGTTAATCCCTCAAGCGTTTAACATTAACCCAGTTGCAGGATGGAAAGATGTTATCCCCCGAAACTTTCATAAGAGCAAAACGTTCTTCCATAATTTGGTGATATTCTTGTTTTCCATGACCGATGTTTGAACTCGCTCCCGTAGTACATGTGTATTAATTTAATACAGAGGACCATATTATACTTTAATGATGAACATTGATGTTAGTCCACATATTGATAATGATCTTTGATATAATCTCATAAGATCTAGGTGTAAAATGATTTAAAGCATATCGACTTTGTTCATATTACTTTTCAAAGTAATGTCTCTGGAATAGGTTGTCTTAAGGCGTTTCTTAAAAATAAACATCCGCTAATACACTAGTCTCACCAGGGTGGTCAAGAGTTAAATAACCGAGAAAGCACCAAATATTAGTTGAGGTTATGGTCACATACGTCCCAACACAGACTATGTCTACAGTTACAGAGATCTAAGGACAGAGATATCAGTAAAAAAACAATGCTATGATTAGAGAGATCCTAGGACAGAGATATTATAAAAGAAAATAGTTCAGACTACAGAATGAAAGGAGGGTGGGTAGCCGAGAGTTACAGTGGCTCCCCCCTGTGTATACAGGATACACATACAACCACATTACAGAGATACTAGGACAGATATATTTGTAAAAAGAAACTATGCTATGATTAGAGAGATCCTAGGACAGAGATATTTGTAAAAAGAAACTATGCTATGATTAGAGAGATCCTAGGACAGAGATATTTGTAAAAAGAAACTATGCTATGATTAGAGAGATCCTATGACAGAGATATTTGTAAAAAAAAAGCCATTTATGCTATCACAGAGATACTAGGACAAAGATATTAGTACATGCTATGGCTACTATTACAGAGATACTAGGAAAGAGATATTAGTACATGCTATTGCTACTATCACAGAGATACTAGGAAAGAGATATTAGTACATGCTATGGCTACTATTACAGAGATACTAGGACAGAGATATTAGTACATGCTATAGCTACTATTACAGAGATACTAGGACAGAGATATTAGTACATGCTATAGCTACTATTACAGAGATACTAGGACAGAGATATTGGTACATGCTATTGCTACTATTACAGAGATACTAGGACAGAGATATCAGTACATGCTATGGCTACTATCACAGAGATACTAGGACAGAGATATTAGTACCTTCTATTGCTACTATTACAGAGATACTAGGACAGAGATATTAGTACATGCTATGGCTACTATTACAGAGATACTAGGACAGAGATATTAGTACATGCTATGGCTACTATTACAGAGATACTAGGACAGAGATATTGGTACATGCTATTGCTACTATTACAGAGATACTAGGACAGAGATATTAGTACCTTCTATTGCTACTATTACAGAGATACTAGGACAGAGATATTAGTACATGTTATGGCTACTATTACAGAGATACTAGGACAGAGATATTAGTACCTTCTATTGCTACTATTACAGAGATACTAGGACAGAGATATTAGTACATGCTATGGCTACTATTACAGAGATACTAGGACAGAGATATTAGTACCTTCTATTGCTACTATTACAGAGATACTAGGACAGAGATATTAGTACATGCTATGGCTACTATTACAGAGATACTAGGACAGAGATATTGGTACATGCTATTGCTACTATTACAGAGATACTAGGACAGAGATATTAGTACATGCTATTGCTACTATTACAGAGATACTAGGACAGAGATATTAGTACATGCTATGGCTACTATTACAGAGATACTAGGACAGAGATATTGGTACATGCTATTGCTACTATTACAGAGATACTAGGACAGAGATATTAGTACATGCTATTGCTACTATTACAGAGATACTAGGACAGAGATATTAGTACATGCTATGGCTACTATTACAGAGATACTAGGACAGAGATATTGGTACATGCTATTGCTACTATTACAGCGATACTAGGACAGAGATATTGGTACATGCTATGGCTACTATCACAGAGATACTAGGACAGAGATATTAGTACATGCTATGGCTACTATTACAGAGATACTAGGACAGAGATATTAGTACATGCTATGGCTACTATTACAGAGATACTAGGACAGAGATATTAGTACATGCTATGGCTACTATTACAGAGATACGAGGACAGAGATATTAGTACATGCTATTGCTACTATTACATAGATACGAGGACAGAGATATTGGTACATGCTTTTGCTACAATTACAGAGATACTAGGACAGAGATATCAGTACATGCTATTGCTACTATCACAGAGATACTAGGACAGAGATATTAGTACATGCTTTTGCTACAATTACAGAGATACTAGGACAGAGATATCAGTACATGCTATTGCTACTATTACAGAGATACTAGGACAGAGATATTGGTACATGCTATTGCGACTATCACAGAGATACTAGGACAGAGATATTGGTACATGCTATTGCTACTATTACAGAGATACTAGGACAGAGATATTAGTACATGCTATGGCTACTATCACAGAGATACTAGGACAGAGATATTAGTACATGCTATGGCTACTATTACAGAGATACTAGGACAGAGATATTGGTACATGCTATGGCTACTATTACAGAGATACTAGGACAGAGATATAAGTACATGCTATGGCTACTATTACAGAGATACTAGGACAGAGATATTGGTACATGCTATTGCTACTATTATTGAGATACACTAAAACCCTCCAACTTTGACTTTTTAATTCCAAACATCTAACTCAGCTTGAATCAGATCAGTCCCAAGAAATTCATAGTGACCTCTTGCGGTTATGGTTGGTGTGACATCTGGTGGCAAATCTACTAGTTTTGGTCAGTACCTGCGGAGAGCAGCCACTTGGCATGATATTGAAATCAATATTGAATGTGTACAACGGTCCTTTTTGGTTTACACCCATTAAACCTTCAGTGTCAGCAATTATCTAAACCTCCACATTCTCTGATCTAGAATCAATTTCTTTCCAGTGTAGAACTCTCCACGAGAAAGGGCCATGCTGACACTTGATACTATTCACTCTCCCTGCGGTGTTTTTCAAAGCTCTCTTGAACCTTAGTGTATACCAGATATATTTAAACATCTCTGAGTATACACCTTTATCTTTTTTGTTGCCTTGGATTATCCCTGACCTAGAGAGTGGTGCAGCTAAACATATATATTCCTCAATATGGTATTTCATAAGTGCTGTATTTTAATCAGTAAGTACTTTGTGTGCTAATCATTTTGGTATTTGGTTCATTCCCATGCACCACACAGAAGTTATTTTATAACAAAATTTAAATATCAACAATTCAATTATTTTGGGAACCCTTTTTAAATTTACCGTTTCACACATTTTGCAAAATTATAAGATCATAGAGTTTGTGTCAATGAAAGGTAATGTACTACAGATAATAATGGTGTCAGAATACAATTTGGCATCTCATGGCACCAATGTGAAGTTTTACTCTAAAATTATGTCACTTCATGCATACAAATGTTGTAGATTTGGTATGTGGTGAGATGGAATTGAGTTTGGGGTCTCAAACCGACCACTTTCTAAAGTTTAAAATAATTGTCTGACATTATAGATCTTATTGGTTTTAAAACATTGGTGAAAGTTTTTTTCTTCAGTTATCAAAACATGTGTACGATACACACATAATATCTTAACTGAAAAAGAATAAAAGGAAAATTCCCTTTTCGGACTTAAAATTATTTTTTCGTTTTCTTTATGACATGCGCACAATGGACATCAAGAACTTGAATGGAGCACTTATTTCATCGAATGTTCACATTATCAAGTTCCAACATGTTGCGCAAACATAATGTTTTAATTCAAAGGTTTGCTATGGTTACCAGGTGAGGAAAATGTCTATCAGGAAAGACATTTACAAACCACGTGTGTGTATAACATCTGAGTTCACAGAAATCTGTCATGATTTTAGTTGCAAATATTACTTCAATCTTTATAAGGGACAACCACCAGATGTCTCATTCTAAATGTGCAATAGTGCTGCCACCTGGTTTAGATAATTGTGTCACGACAGGGGGAATCAGAGGTATATGATCAACCAGCCATCCTATCATCATGTGTCTGGCAACAACGATTTGAACCTTGACCTGTTGACACATAAATATTCTCCATAAAATAAAGGAAAATGTGTTAGGAACACATGTTATTCTGAAAATTATCAAAAAATTAAAAATGATAATAATACTAAAATAACAGTTCACATATATTCATTTACATCGCCGTGTTCCTAAAACAAACACCACTAGTGTGCGTCTTACATTATAGATCTTATTGGTTTTAAAAACATCGATGAAGCAGCTGCATGTTTACATCAAAATAGCATGTTTTCAAAAAGTATGAGAAAATGCTCAATCGCTGAAAATAGAGTCCTTTTCATTTATACTTTCCAGCGATCATACTACTCATACAGGTACATCTGTAAGTTAAATCATAATTGAATGCACCATTACAAGATGGAAATTATATTAATTTATATTTATCTTTATTAACCTTAATATCATTTTTAAAAACGTGGCGCAGTCACAGCTGCAAGTAATGTCGGCAAGTTGGTCGAATATTGCATCAACATCTCTTAAGGGCCAAACACAAAATGCAAAGATACTTTAACATTCCTTCAATGCGATTATCTCTCACATTTTTTTAGATTTTTAATTGTGTTCTTGTCGTATTTACAAACGTTATTTACACTAATTTCAAAATGTGAAAACAAGAGATCATAGTCCATTCATTAAAAATAAACTACACTTTGCTATTAGAAATGATACTATTTGCGCAGCATATAAACTTCTCATAAAAAAGTATTAAGATTATTTTTTCACAAGGAAATTACTAATATCATACAAATGAATAATAGTTCTTTATTTGTTAGAATTACACATTTTCAATCTTCGATATTTCATATTCTTCATTCTTTTTTTTCTAAATATGTTTTTTCTTCTTAAGCGTTGCTTCCGTACAGTCAGAAATATACCCATATTAAGACATCCACGCCTACTTATGAGGCTTAACATGGTGAGTGAGCCAATATTCAGAGATCCAGTCCCATATAAATGTTCATGTGTATATCCACTTTATCTAATTAGGTAATTCTGAAAGATCTAAAAAGCACGATGTAAAAGCGACTGACCCTCCCAGTTCAAAAGAAAACTATATTTCGTAAAATACGTAATATTTTTTGTAGTCCATCTGTGAGTAGATATTAATATGTGCATCATCAAGAAGATAACATAACAATATCTAAACTTAAAGCTTTAATGAAATCACAATGGTCACAGGCAGTTGTACAGAAATTTGGGTATGTTTATATGTGATACATTTAAGCTATCCCTTGAAATCAACCAAAATACACCTGGCAGGATTATTATGTTTTGCTGAAAATGACAGGTACTATGTATATACTCATGTGACCAATGTTGCGCTCTGTTAGACAGGTAGACAAACACTTATGGAGAAAAAGGCTCCTGTAAGCCCAATCACTCCATTGTCCCAATCCAAAGGTGCTCCACTGTTAGAAAGTGTTCAATAATCGGAAAATCATAGGACCCTCCATGTTTGTGTCATGACATTATATTCTAATGGTTATATGATAAAGATGGCTAATGGCTATATGATAAAGATATAAGGGATTGAGTGAGTGACTCTTAATATGTGTGGACACAGCTTTTGACAGCCACAGCACAAACTTCTTCAAAATGAAGGGTTGCATTGAATTTATCTTTGGTACCAGTCTGTAATCTGTTTCAATTGAAAACATACTATATTATACAATCTGCCTATTGATAATTACAAAATGATATGGTATGCACTCTATTCATTGAAATCTAGTTTATTCATTATAACAATTTATTAACTGTAACAATTTATTCATTGTATAACCTACTTACACCTGATTGATATAATCATTTTATGTAACTGCCCAATTCCCATTTATTAC
This sequence comes from Amphiduros pacificus, assembly GCA_949316495.1. Taxonomy (NCBI): domain Eukaryota; kingdom Metazoa; phylum Annelida; class Polychaeta; order Phyllodocida; family Hesionidae; genus Amphiduros; species Amphiduros pacificus. The sequence continues at coordinate 40,372,679 of OX439003.1, read as the reverse complement.
TTTTTACTGTCTTGTACAAGCCCTTTGAATATGACAATATTGAACATCATCCTTGGAGTATACATACAATTATACATACAATATTGAATTGTAAATCTTTCCCAGGGTGGCTCCCATGATAGCGACCCATAGTGGTCTGTGTGGGAGTCTCCCTGACTTAGACATACGCCATGGATTATATATTTGTGTATATTGATTATATATTAGTAAGCATATAAATGATGTTAGTAAACAAATAAATGATAAAGGATGTTAGTAAACATATAAATGATGTTTGAGTTTGAGTTTGAGTTTGATAATTATTTCAAAATAATTATGAAAATGTCACCTCCCTGTGTTTGTATTGATTCCCATTCTGCAAAATAGACAATACAAAAGCTGGTTCCATGGGTATAGGATTTTGTTTATATTTTTATGGGAAAGGGGACGGGGAATTTGCTTTGCAATGTGTCTATGTGAAGGATCTTTACCTGGAGTTTTCCATTTTGATGTCGCCTTGGAGTCGGCCAGCAATGATAAGCGTGACAAATTGATATAATAATGTTTGCTCTTTATCTTGGCGATGAGCAGTGTATCTGTCCATTGTGACATCGCCTTGCTGTTATTATACTTTGATAACCAGCTATTTTCTGGCGACATGCGCCTGCATTTGGGACGGAAGTGACCGTGTCTCGTTTTGGCCGTGCGTGTCTGGAGAGCGTTAGGTCGCTTATTACGCTGTGTTTCATCACGAACTTTGTGTCAAAAAGGGCATAAGTTACATGAAAATTAAGCAGCAAAATTTTACAAGTCTGACCTCTCCTACACGGCGAGTCACATTTTTGTCAAGGTTTGTCAGCTTTAGTTGGCTGGACATAGGTAGAACATGGCTGTTATGTCGTGTTTTATGCACCAATTTGGCCAGACACGTTTCTGCCATGCATGTTTCTTATTGTCTCGCGAATGAAAACTACAAGCTCATCCATTTCAGTGTGACATTGGGTGCCAGTTAGAAATGGACATTATGCCTTATCACTCACGAAAGTCATCACATTAAACAATAAGATACTCTCTCGGTTATTCACACACAGCTGTGTGGCTTGGATAGAGTCAATGTGGGTAAACTCGACCCATTGCCCTATCATACTTCAAAGCTAGAGAATAAACAATAAGAATAGGTCATTAGCGTATATTAGTGTGCTATTAGTGAATAGAAACCTTCCAAATGACAAACATGATTATGTCCACCGAATGTTTCCCTAATTGCCAATGACATTTATTTCACATGAAGGCAATTGCCAGAAATGAAAAAGAAAATGCGTCAGGTGGAAAGCACATCAATTTGAACGATTAAACTTTTTAAAAGTGTGGAATTCAATTGTGAGTTGCTTTTGACTTTTATCTCTGTTCTTTGAGCGTTTTTATTTTGAGCATTTAAATGCATAAAAAACAACTGATCTGCTGTAGGTAGATTTTATCTTTATTCTAATTTACAGGCTTGCCATTAAAAATCCATTATGCTCTTCAATACCGTGTGTAAAACAAATCAGAAATCATTGCAGTATTTTATTTTGGGCTTCTTACGATATAATAATCCGGGTTTCCCTATAACAATACATACAACATAGTTATGTCGTTTCCGGCTTTGGGTGGTAGGCCTTTTGTACGACAATCGCCAGAGCATCCAATCTGGTTGTCTCTTATAATTGAGTTATTTTAATAATATGAATAAAAAAAACTTTTGTCAATATACTAAACCTTATATTTCACAAGACAGTAGACTGTCACCTAGAAGAAGAGTGAAGCCCATTCTCGCCGTTTCAGTAATATATTGAAATATGTATTTGAGTGATAATGTACTCCCCCTTGTACAAAATATTATATTTCACCCCAAGCCTCGAAGAGACAGCACCTATGTGATTAATCGTGGTGATGACCTGGTCTGCCAGTATATCTTATATGTGGCACATTAAGGAGGAACTATAATTATAATGTGTCAGCATAAATATGTGCCATCTTGCAACAGGACTGTCCCCAAATGATTTCTATGACTTTATAGTCTAACCTTTTTAATTTATTGTCAATATTATGAAAAACATTGCTCACCCCTAAACCACTTAATTTATTCAGAATGCAGAGCCGTGCTTGTGATGTGTGGCTTCACAGTTCATGAGGCCCACCGAAACATTGATTTTATCGGAAATATGACAGACCACAACAAATATATCAAATGAAAAATGGAGTCAGATATTGCCCCGTGTTCTTCAACTGATCTTCATAAAAACAATGAAGTGCCTGTGCATTACTAGCTATAATCCGCATGTGAGTTACAGGCTTAACTAATGATATAGGTAATGGACAACCATCCTTACTGTATCCCAACTCGGATCACTTTTACTTTTGTATGACATAAAATAGAACTCCATTAAGGCATAGCTTCCTTACTTTATATTTCATGTAGTATTTCTCATTTAAATTCCAGGTATACTTTTATTGCATGATGTTTACCATTTGTTCCTGCATAAACTGGTTGCAATTTATTAACTTCATGGATAATTGGTGTATAAATTTTGGGTTACTACAATTTATGTCAACATGAACAGAACAGCTAAGTAGATTTAGCATACGTTTTTGCAGTAACTTTCAGGATGGCTAGTCTCCATAAATGTAACAGGTTGCATAGTGAATGTGATTTTTGCAATCCCTTATTATGAACCTTTTTCATATTGTAATACTTTGTATGGGATAAGACAACAGGTGCCTCTCTTATTGGGACATTATTATTGGACTCACTGATTACACATAAATACTATCAAACTGCTAAAATTAATTAATTTATAAATTTACCCTAAATATACTCAAATTATATTTCATTTAGACAATTATAGTGCAATCGTTTATGGCATGAATGCATTGAAAGAAAAAAATGGATATTCTTATGATAATATTAATTAAATGCATATTCAGGTCAGGAAAGTGTGATACATTGAAATGATTGAGATAAATGATTGTGCTTATCATCAAATCAGGTATTTAAGCACGTTTCCTTCACATGATACAAATGTTTATACCCTAAACTTAATGTTCAAATGGTAATACCAATCATATTACCCAAACACACCAGCCTGATAAATATTGCTAACAATAGGGCACCTTCAGATTGGTACTTGGCTTACAGAGGTCGGTTTGTGTTTGTTTATTGGTAAAGGCCTTGTGGATCACAAAGGTGGTCACATGAATACAATAATACAAGACATTTGCAGTAAAACACAATAATCCTGGTATATGTTGGTTGATTTAAGGGAGATGGCTTGAATATACCTCAGTATCATGATCACATTTTATACTCAAAATCTCTATACAACTGCCTGTGACCATCATGATTTCATGAACGATTTAAGTTTAGATATTTTCATGTGAGCTTCTTGATGATATACATATTAACATCAACATACAGATGGACTACAAAAATATGTGATGTTGTATTTTTTAAATATTTTCCTTTTGAAATGAGGTCGGAGCACAAAGGAATGTGATCAAATGAGTTCAAGAATGGTGCGAGGCACTTTCAACAAATAATCATAGAAGGTATGCATGTGATTTCAAGGAGACAGCTTGTTGATATCCCTCTCCCATGTTGATATCCCTCTCCCTTGTTGATATCCCTCTCCCATGTTGATATCCCTCTCCCATGTTGATATCACTCTCCCATGTTGATATCCCTCTCCCATATTGATATCCCTCTATCTTGTTGATTTCCCTCTCCCATGTTGATATCCCTCCCCCTTGTTGAAATCCCTCTCCTCCCTCTCCCATGTTGATTTCCCTCTCCCATGTTGATATCCCCCTCCCATGTTGATATCCCCCTCCCATGTTGATATCCCCCTCCCATGTTGATATCCCCCTCCCATGTTGATATCCCCCTCCCATGTTGATATCCCTCTCCCATGTTGATATCCCCCTCCCATGTTGATATCCATCTCCCATGTTGATATCCCCCTCCCATGTTGATATCCCTCTCCCATGTTGATATCCCTCCCCCTTGTTGAAATCCCTCTCCTCCCTCTCCCATGTTGATTTCCCTCTCCCATGTTGATATCCCCCTCCCATGTTGATATCCCCCTCCCATGTTGATATCCCTCTCCCATGTTGATTTCCCTCTCCCATGTTGATATCCATCTCCCATGTTGATATCCCTCTATCTTGTTGATATCCCTCTCCTCCCTCTCCCATGTTGATTTCCCTCTCCCATGTTGATATCCCCCTCCCATGTTGATATCCCTCCCCCTTGTTGATATCCCTCTCCTCCCATGTTGATATCCCTCTCCCATGTTGATGTCCCTCTCCCATGTTGATATCCCTCTCCTCCCATGTTGATATCCCTCTCCCATGTTGATTTCCCTCTCCCATGTTGATTTCCCTCTCCCATGTTGATTTCCCTCTCCCATATTGATATCCCTCCCCCAGTTTGATATCCCTCTCCCATATTGATATCCATCCCCATGTCGATTTCCCTCTCCCATATTGATATCCCTCTCCCAGTTTGATATCCCTCTCCCATATTGATATCCATCCCCATGTCGATTTCCCTCTCCCATGTTGATATCTCCCATGTTGATATCCCTCTCCCATGTAGATATCCCTCTCCTCCGTCTCCCAGGTTGATATCCCTCTCCCATGTTGATATCCATCCCCATGTTGATATCCATATCCCTCTCCCATATTGATTTCCCTCTCCCATGTTGATATCCCTCTCCTCCCTCTCCCAGGTTGATATCCCTCTCCCAGGTTGATATCCCTCTCCCATGTTGATATCCCTCTCCCATGTTGATATCCCTCTCCCACGTTGATATCCCTCTCCCATGTTGATATCCATCTCCCATGTTGATATCCCTCTCCCATATTGATATCCCTCTATCTTGTTGATATCCCTCCCCCTTATTGATATCCATCTCCCATATTGATATCCCTCTATCTTGTTGATATCCCTCTCCTCCCTCTCCCATGTTGATATCCCTCTCCCACGTTGATATCCCTCTCCCATGTTGATATCCATCTCCCATGTTGATATCCCTCTCCCATGTTGATATCCCTCTCCTCCCTCTCCCATGTTGATATCCCTCTCCCATGTTGATATCCCTATCCCATGTTGATATCCCTCTCCCATGTTGATATCCCTCTCCCATGTTGATATCCATCTCCCATGTTGATATCCCTCTCCCATATTGATATCCCTCTATCTTGTTGATATCCCTCCCCCTTATTGATATCCATCTCCCATATTGATATCCCTCTATCTTGTTGATATCCCTCTCCTCCCTCTCCCATGTTGATATCCCTCTCCCATGTTGATATCCCTCTCCCATGTTGATATCCATCTCCCATGTTGATATCCCTCTCCCATGTTGATATCCCTCTCCCTTGTTGATATCCCTCTCCCATGTTGATATCCCTTTCCTCCCTCTCCCATGTTGATATCCCTCTCTCATATTGATTTCCCTCTCCCATATTGATTTTCCTCTCCCATATTGATATCCCTTTCCCATGTTGATATCCCTCTCCTCCCTCTCCCATGTTGATATCTCTCTCCTCCCTCTCCCATGTTGATATCCCTCTCCCATGTTGATATCCCTCTCCCATGTTGATATCCCTCTCCCATGTTGATATCCCTCTCCCATGTTGATATCCCTCTCCCATGTTGATATCCATCTCCTCCCTATCCCATGTTGATATCCCTCTCCCATGTTGGTATCCCTCTCCCATGTTGATATCCCTCTCCCATGTTGATATCCCTTTCCCATGTTGATATCCCTCTCCCTTGTTGATATCCCTCTCCCATGTTGATATCCCTCTCCTCCCTCTCCCATGTTGATATCCCTCTCCCATGTTGGTATCCCTCTCCCATATTGATTTCCCTCTTCCATATTGATATCCCTCTCCCATGTTGATATCCCTCTCCCTTGTTGATATCCCTCTCCCATGTTGATATCCCTCTCCCATGTTGATATCCATCTCCCATGTTGATATCCCTCTATCCTGTTGATATCCCTCTCCTCCCTCTCCCATGTTGATATCCCTCTCCCATGTTGATATCCCTCTCCCATGTTGATATCCCTCTATCTTGTTGATATCCCTCTCCTCCCTCTCCCATATTGATATCCCTCTCCCACGTTGATATCCCTCTCCCATGTTGATATCCCTCTCCCATGTTGATATCCCTCTTCCATGTTGATATCCATCTCCCATGTTGATATCCCTCTATCTTGTTGATATCCCTCTCCTCCCTCTCCCATGTTGATAACCCTCTCCCATGTTGGTATCCCTCTCCCATGTTAATATCCCTCTCCTTTTGGAAATGGATTTATCTTGTTAATATGCTCAGTAATTAGGAAATGGGTTTGACTTTATATATATCTTCAAGGCTTATACTCACAGTATTTAAGCAATATTCGGCCGACTTTCAGCCACCATGTTTCAAAACTTTCTACAACGATCACAAATGGTTTGCCGCTAACTTAATACCTGCTCATGCATTCGCCGCTCTGCCCTAGTGCCTCATTGAACTTTTTAATTCCTCACGACTTTTCCTTACTTTAGTACTTCACCTCTTAAATCAGTATATCCTCTCATGGACAAAACACGTCATAACAATTATTTTCCCATAAATATATAGTAAACATTATGTCAAGCTTTGTGCCTTTGAGTAGAATCCTGGTTTGTAATATGGCAAAGAAACAACAAAAACAAGCTACATTTACCATTATACATAGTCATCAGACATTTATTACAGCCAACGACCCTGGGTGTTGCAGTTTTCACAACCATAGACTAAATACATCTGTAGTTCACATACTCTTCACAAATGAACAAATATAACTCCTTAATAGCACACATTAAATTCACAGTCAAATTATTTAATTCATTTGCAGAGATTATATACAATATCTGACAGCAACCATTCATTTTTACAACAGTTTGCAGAGTATCTTCATTGCGTACATGTGTTCAATGTTATTTCATCGAGTTGTTTTCTCTTTGAAGAACTAAAATGTTCATGACATAATTTAAAACCATATATCAAATAACATATCCCAGAACATATATCAATTGAATGTACTGTCATATCAATATCAATATTAATTGACTTCTGTCATATCAATACCAATATTGATTGACTTCTGTCATATCAATACCAATATTAATTGACTTCTGTCATATCAATACCAATATAAATTGACTTCTGTCATATCGATACCAATATTAATTGACTTCTGTCATATCGATACCAATATTAATTGACTTCTTTCATATCAATACCAATATTGATTGACTTCTGTCATATCAATACCAATATTAATTGACTTCTGTCATATCGATACCAATATAAATTGACTTCTGTTATATCAATACCAATGCTTTACATTTAGAATCATCTTGGTATCAACCAGATTGTATTGTCTAATTTTATATCTGAGGATCCTGCTATCAATATGTCACCTCAAGCATCAGGGAGTTTCCTTTAAAAATAATTCTTTTACTTAATTTACTTTATGGGACAAAAAGAATTTTCAAAGATAATTAATGCATGACCAAAATCTTAAACACAATTTAAATCTGTACCGCGCTATTTCATACGGCCAAACAGTATATGTACATTCGTCCCTGGAAACACTTCGTGCAGATATAGGCAGTGGATCTACCTTCTATCAAATACCCTATTATACAAGATGGGGTAATAAAACACCCTTTGGTTGAACATCACATATTTAAATCCCCTTTGTAAATAGAAGATAATACCACATCATCTACTCAGACTGAGAGCTGAATTAATCAAAATACTTCCTTCATGCCTAACCACTTGCTCATATCTCAAATTACAAATACCATGCACTCTTTTCATCATAACATTATCAATTTGCAATATGTACATGACTTGACACAGTTAAAGTGGAAGTGTTAGATATTGTGACAGAGTACGAGATAGTCTTTTCTTTATCAATCTGCCCCTTCCACGCAAATATCCATTTATTTTATGTTGCACGCATTACGTGTATACATACATATGAGGCCTGATTACCACTCTATATAAATTGTAAAACAGCAGGTTTGCCAGGAGCTCTCAGTCATTACAATATAATGGCTGTAGTCAAGGCCCTAAATAAATTAATGGAATGTGACTGGTAAAAACATATGTCAGATTTGTTACAGAATATATCCAATTGGTGTTGGGGTTGTATGCATCAGAAAGTTTACTTTCTCTCTGAAATGGGGATATTACCAGGCAAAAATATCTTTAATTAAAACTTCTATATTTTAATCACCACGCTCAGTACATAATAATAAAATATATATTTTGTTGTGTAAAGTGTCTGTCCATAAAGGACTTCAACTGATATACATGTATAAAGAGACTGTTTGACTTTCCGTTCTTGGAAAGTCCAAATAGGGATCAAGAGTCATCAGGAGTCACAAACAGAATATAGAGGGCAGCACTGAATGTTCACATCTCAGTATATGTTTTGTGTCCTTGTGAATACAGACCTGTCAGCTTATCGTGCCATTATTAGGAAGAACATAAATACTATATATTAATATGTACAGTAACATTGCCTAGACCCTAGTGGCCGAGTATGGAATGACTATGTTTCACATCGCAGATGCCTTCGTATTTTACATTAATAAGTGGAATGTGTTGTGTCATAATTAAATTATGCCCTAAATGAAATCTATCCTTCTCCCCATGGAGATTTTGTTTAATCTTGATTTTTTCCCTCTGATTGTCATAATATCAAGGTATCATTTTTCAAATATTTTCATCAGATTCGTTAACAGGATGTATTTCTGAAAAGGTCAGGACTCCAATTATTTGTTTCAGACATGATAAATATAAACATAACATAAACCTGATTTAAGTATTATGTTCCATGATTGTCACGCTCCTTAGCACCAAAAAATCCTCGTTTTGGCTAATCAGATGCCAGCACCTGCTCACGTGATCATCATGCGAGAATCAACGGGAACTCATGGAAGTTTCTATCATCTGGTTCGATTTCTTTGGAGTAATCTCCATTCCGCCAGTTTGGCTTCCTGTAGAGATATTGTCACAGATGGCAAGTAAAAAGGTTGTCCTTTTTCAATTGCCCAAATGTCTACTAAAAATGTTTATCTGAGACACAACCTCTAATATCTGCCATGTACATGTTAAATAACTTTATATACTTCATACCGACTATTACACATAATACTAGAGGTCATCTTATTGTTCTTTTTAAAGGGCCTCTGAGTGATTGTACGTCCCAGGTCATGTGACATTTTCGAGAGGCAGAGGAATGTTACCACTGCAAGTCAAAATGTCATAGACCCAATGCTGCGGCGTGTTTTTTGGCTTTCAGTCTCAGATCAGCTATACTGGAGTTTTTGTTCTGAGCAAAGCTAGAGTCTGTGAGAGCAAAGTTCATGGCGTAATGCGGCGGTGGATAGAAGAGCATCGGCGTTGTAGCTGCTGCAGCTGCCGCCGCCGCAGCTGCAGCTGTGACCGGGTGATGCGCAGCTGCGTGCGTGGGGTCAAAGTGCGGAAGATGCTGCATGTGAAGACGATCGAAAGCGAGGCGCATCGAGGGCATGTTGACATATGGCGCCACGCGGCATCCATCCACACTGTTAGAACTCAGCATCATACCTGCTAAAATAATAGAAACAAGGAAAAATTAATATACGTCATTGATATTCTAGTTTAAAAAAGAATTGTGTTACATTCTTATCAATTATATTATTTAAAAAGCAGTTTCAAAGATGATTTGTTGAGATACATATGTTATGATTTAGTTGTGTACTCTTCCGTCATGATATTGACCTTACTCAGTGACAAAAACACTAAATAATAATAAATTGAAGGACTTTTTTTGTATGAAAATATTTATATATTACAGTTTAAATGATGCAATACATTGGTAAACATGTAAATATTCTTGGTCCCTTTTACTGCATTATATCATACAATGTTTAAAATTGAAACCTCTTTGAAACTGCTTGCCTGAATAGGAAACACAATATCAGCGTAGATCACCTAAGAAATGTACAACTCCTTAAATAAGCGTGTGTTGCAAACATTTCACTATGATAATTGTCATTGTTATCATTAATTACACATATGCCCTTGTCATTTATATGAAAAGCACAGATTAGAGCATTAAAAGGTTAAATTCTGCTTGGTATGATGTTAGGCTCACATTCATAGTGTATGTGAATGTCCCTTCTATCATTCATTATCTTCTCAAGCCAGTATATATTTCCTTGCAATGTTTTATTCTGAGTTGTCTGTTGTGCAGTTAGTCATGGATGATAAGATATTTTATATTTTCTTGTCACCATATTCACAATAACCGTAAAAAAATCTAATCTAACCAGGAACATCCTGAACAAAGAAAACAATACTAAATGTTCGGAATCAATGAATGGATATATCATGAAATTATCAGAATCTCAAAATTAAGAAATGAATATTTCTTATTCAATGTTTTACTATTTAATAGAAAGAAAATAAATCAATGATGCATAAATAAATGATATTATGATCGCTTATCTAATATATTTTACTCTTCCGCGATTTCCAGGATATATATCACATTTAGACAATGCTTAAAGATAGTGCCAATTTCACGGTAAAAGATGAGATTCCAGTGTGTGTGTTCGAGACTAGCAATATGGGGGAGTAAATATAATGATAAATGCACTGCTCAGGAGTATATTTTGGTTCAATCTATGAGGCGTGGGTGGATGATATCATTGCAAGAAAAACTTTATTTTGTTAAGGAACATTAAGAACTCTTAATGATATTTTATGATGCTACTCATAGATGTCACTTTGTGTTTCACGTGAATCCTTTTATGGGATTGGTTTGCAAATTGTAATACAGGTGGAGCTAGCCATGCTTCACATAATACAGCCTTAATGCTGCTGAGCAAACTTGGCATGACTGAGATGGCTCAGATGGCTGAACAAACTCAAGTATATCTACTTCAAACTATACAAACTCTGCGGTCCATTTATTGAGGGCCGATGACAGGTCAAGATGATAATATCTCAGTTCATTTATCTTCATTACATTCTGTCTTGCTTTGCTGTGTTTTTATAATTATCTCCATCATATAGTCAAGGCACAATTCCTCTCCACTCTTTCTTAAATATTGATATCTCTTTTTTTTTTACTTCTACTCTCACTGGATTTAGGTTGGGAGTGAATTGTAACTTTATACAGACCATCCTAGTACTGTTGACACTATTTTTTTATATATATATTTCGTGTTTTGTCAGTCTCAATTTTTAGATGCGACATCACGTGTCTTTTTGTCGAATTACTGGTATAATACAAATTGAGGTGAAATCCAGGAATATGCAACAATGTTTGTTTCTCGCTGTTTTATGCAACATTTCCAGGTTAAAATACGTGAGAAGAATGTGCATCTGTTGACACCTGTGATAGTCGATATTATCAAATTTTCTTATCATAGAAATTGACAAAAAAAAAAAGAAATAGAAATGCATGAACGTTATTATCAAATATTTCCAAAGCTTGCTGTGAAATATATGATGTAATTATTAGGAATTAGTGACAAGTTTCGTAATAATTTTACACTTAAAGACAATGTTTCAAAGTAAGTCCTAGTTTTTGTGGTGCTAACAGATTTGTACGAGTAAAGTCTTTAAAATCAATCATTTAGATGTAATATTTCTTATTAATCATTAATGCTCAGGGTTGATAAAGGTCATAACATTTAGCCTTGGGAAACAAATCTTGAAATGTACAGCTTGAATTGAAATAAACTTTGAAAGCTTCTTCTAGTTCTATTTCTAATCTGTTCATTGCAACAACCATTTCACATACAGTTTAGATGATAACAAACAAGTATAGAAGTTGAGACTGAAAAAAAAACATCTTAATATGAAAGGTGTCTGTGATTACCATGGGAAAATAATATACAATCATTTTATCGAAATTATTAATACAGGCTGCATGAGCACCTACGAAACTCTTAGCAGTTCTACTGCATTGAGTTGTCTATATGTTATTTTCTAAGCATTTGATTTACTGTTTTAGTCCACACTGTGTTAAGAAGTTGCTTCTAGCTAGTAAATCATTTACATGTAGTTGCTTTTGTCGGCAACATCTAAAGACCAATAGTTACTCTGCCTAGAAGGCTTTTTGCTGCAAGACCATTAGATATTTGATGGGAGAACGAAAGCCATACAGACACTTACGACTATAGATTAAAGCTATTGCTTTCAGTTCCCATAAGTCCTGACATTTACGTATCCTTTGTCTATCAAAATCATATGCTACATTTTTTAGTGACATCTTGATGGCATTTCAATTTGTAATTTTCGAACTTTTAGAGCTATGGTTGAAAGTGTAATGGTTGATACTGTGATAGTGTATATGAGGGTATATAGAGTAGATATGGCCCCCACCTTCCTAAACACCAGGTATCTCTTACCCTTCCCTTTCTCTCTTATTTACTTGTCTCACCATAAAGCCAGTCAAACTAAATCAAAGCCCCGACGTGCCCAGATAATAATTTTTGGTGTCGTACCACAGGTGACTTTTCATAGGCAATTTGACCAATTTAGGAAATAAAAGCGCCGCAACCTGTAATTTGGGGTCCCACTCTACTCCTGTCCAAAATAATCAAGATTCAAAGCCGGAGTCTTAAAGACGCCATGGTATGTATTTATAAAAACAGTGCTGTGTATCGTGTTTCAAGTTGTGTGAAATATCTGTACTGATCCTGAACCGAGATAGGGTTCAGGTAAAAAGACCAGACTCTATCAAAACAGCTGTCTCCCATTGTAAGTTAATTTGTTACAATCATCACGTCAAATAATGACCGCTCCCCGTGGTGTGGAATACTACTTGGGGACTGGGTGTATGATAATGCTATTATTCAGAGATCAAAAAGAATTTGTCAAATAACATAGGAATTCGCACACATCACACCAATTACTCCTGACATAATTTATGGCCCAAAAGTCTTAAACAGATTGATGAACTTGTAAAGTAGCACACGACTCGCAATGTATAATAAAGGTGAGGTTTTTCTTGGGCTGTAGTCACCAGAATTTTATCACGGTGTAATCTCAGATGTCAAAATTGCTCAAATGTCAAAATTACCTCGTGTCAATGGGTCAGACAGAAATGTGAAATGCGGCACATGTACCTTGTAATACAAAACTCGCAAATGAGATCTTTAAAATGTAATGGGTCTTTTCACTCCTGTAATCTCAAGATTTGACTTGAAGGAAGTTGAAGGCTTGAACTTTTTCCAAGAGGGCAAACATCAATTTTAAAACTTTCATCAAAGCATTTTCCTCCATTATTCACTTAAAGCAATTTAACAAACAAAGCGATATTGTGATCAATGTGTAAATGAGGGAATCAAAAGAATTTGCACTTGTCAAAATCATTTTCATGTTCCAAACGTATATGATTTGGCAAAATAATCCTTATCTTTATATTAACATTTTAGATGTAGATAAATACACAAACAGCTTTTTGCTACTTCAATTTGATATTCAAGGTCAGTTGTATTTGTTTACTTTCTGGAGTTCTAACGGAAAAAAATCTGTTAATACAAATTTATATAAATGCAGAATGTTTAAATATTTTTATGTCCCATTAGCCAAAATATGAAAAATGCTAAATAAATATAAATATTTCGAACAAATCTGTATTCTTAAATGGTTACATCTGTAGAGATGTTAGAAAAACATTCATTGACAAATGATACCACAGACCTGCAAAGTAAATTGATGTTTTTCAAATTGACATCATAATTACAACACTGGTGTTTTAAAGGCCCTGCGGACAATATCAAAACCCACATTACTGTGTCAGGTGCCGTTTTGAATGTATAGATTCGGTTACAAGCAATATATGAATTATCTGTCAGGGTACTATGAAAAAGCTAGGACTTGTTCAGAATTTCTCTGCTTGACCGGATGCATAATAGCATATAATGCCTATCTAAATATCGCAAGGTTCACGACTGATAACCCTTCGCAATTAGCTTCTTCTTTGTTGCTGAGTCTAACACTTAAGTCGCACCTTTTCTGAAATCCGACCGCCTGTAAAGCCATAATACTTGATTGCATTGAGCTTTCTATAAAGTTATCTTCGTGTTGGCTCACTAAAAGCGAAATTGAGATTGATTGTTTTTATCAAAACCGCTTGCATTTGATTTGAGATAAGTATAAATGTTGCCTTCTGATATAGGTTCGGTTTGAACATAGGTCATTCGTCAATATTTTTCAAGAGGAAAGTGGATTTGGTTATTTTAAGCAAGAATACTGAAAACAATAATGAAATTATAAAACCAGAAAAAAACAATAACCGATTTTATCATGTTATGGTGATTCACATTTGAAAGTATGTAAACTTTTTGCCCTCCTCTCATATTCATATGATCTTTGAGGTGTAATTATATATGGCATTGGTTATCAGCCTCTGCGATCTGAGGGCATATGCGATGTTATTTGCGTACATTACAAGAGGCAACATGCATGTCAAATTACACATGACGCACACACAACCAAACACAAAGAAATTTACTAAATATAATTTACATTTGTAAAATATTATCTGTAAGTAATTTTGTCAGCTTCTTATATCTGTTTTCATGTTTTTTTGTGTGTTTGTGAACCAGTTTATGTGTTACAACAAAATCAGCCTAACGAGTCAGTAACTGGAATGATAAAAGCAAAGTTGTTTTATTGACTTTGACATTTCATACACCTCTGCTTATAAAGCAATGTAAACCATTTTATAAGCCTCTCATATGCTAAACCTTTTATTGGTGAGCAATAAAACATGTATTTATTCATTTTTGAATCTAGTGTCATGCCAAATATAAGGTCAAATTATAATTGATTGGCCGTCTATTTGAAATATCGGACGAATTTGTCCGTTAATTGATAGGTTTGAATCCGTTACAATACGTACACCAAATATCAAACATACAATATATCTGGGAAATTACCAAACTCGTTTGCCTGAAAATCATTACAAGAATTTGAATGAAATGAAAATAATTTTAAAAAATGTTATCATTTGGTTAAAAGATCATATGCTTCTGGACATAAATAAGCCCCAAAAAACTTTATTTAACCTTCCATTACTCTTCTCTCGAACAATCTTTTCCGTTTATAAATAAAGTTTGAAATGAGAGTCGATTATTAAACTCATTTCGGCAAAGATTACGGCATATTATCGAATCCGAACTCTATAGTCTTGCTGTGAGAAGACATATGAATATGGCAGAAGTCATTATATTAGTGTGTGTGTTGAAATTCACAAAATTTCTCTGACAGAAGGTAAATGGTAGTATCATAGCCACAAGGCATGTTTGAAAAAAATCACCTGGTAAGTGATTCCCACTTTTCGTGTTTACAATATTGTCTGCATAAGATAAGGAACAAGAGTCACCAAAGCAGGGGCACGTCTAAATTGACTGGGTGCCTCATTTTGGAGGAAATTAGAAGCGACTACATTTTGGTCATGAAGGCCTTTCAGTTGCGCTCACAGAGTCACTTTGTTGCCCCAGTCTCGTCGCACGAGATCCCTTCACGTGAGGTCATAGGTCATGTGTAAATAGTCCGTAATGATACTGCGGGCCGAAGGGATGTCGGGTAGGAATTCCTTTTGTGACATGTACAAAAATACACCGTCCATATCAGATTACTTTTTATATCGGGCTATTCATCAACTCGTGTCTAATTATTCATCATCTCAGTCGTAGACAGATTGCCTTAAAGTATTATTGATAGCGGACCACATATTTTTTAATTAGCAGAGAATTCCTGCAAATTGATTAAGTACGAGGTAGAGGCAGGTGGGTTAAGGTACCCGACCTTAGTTTTAGTGCCCTCTAGCGACGGCTCAGTAGCTTATAATCAAGAAATTGTTGGCAACCGCTCCAGTCGCTACATATATATCTCACACCTTGTGACATTTTGCGTCTAAAAGCATCAGCAAGTAGTACAAAAATAACACACATCTTATGATTCTATGGATTAATAGTTGTCTTGGGAACTATTGTTCAGAATTATAGCAACCGTTCTGACATTTAGAACCATATACGATACTTGATAATATATTAAATGCATATTTTTTTAATCGCATAAAAAACACAAGGAGAATTTGGTATGGATAATGATCAATTTAAGGTCCTTCATTTGTCTAGACTTATCAGTGCTCACTGCTGCTAGACGTGGCCTCGGGAGTACACAAACCCACTTCAAAAAGAACAAATTACAGGAGGTGTGCTTAGCTTTATGCCCTAAATGACCATGTATTCATATTTGATAATTTGCTCTAAGTGCTACTTTGCGTAGATGATAGGCCATAGGTATGCTGGTAGCTTACAAACAGGCCTTTCTTTGCAAGTTCAGCTTCCTGTGTGTTAAGATTTTGCCTCTATATACATGATTTTTTATGCAAGCCTTTTATTGGAGATTAATGCAATTAAATAAACTTAAATCATTTGTATATGATTCTTGGGGACTTTGTATATATTTATATTTATTCTGTTATTTTAATAATAATATATTTATAATGCTGTATTCAGTTCACTTCAGTTCAATATTTTAGTTATTATTGGTTTCACATCAGTTGGTTTGCTATAGAACATCAAATCATTTACCTGTTATGAAATTAAACTACCCAAAAAAGGCAATTGTCTGTAAATCTGTGTAAAGAATGCTGTTATGTATTTGCTTCAACTAACATGTTCACAAACAAATCACAAATTAAAAATTGCTACACGGGTGCATATAAAAAGTGCAGGGAAATATAAGAAAGAAAAAAAAGGTGTTTTCATGTGAACAATCATTCCTGTTACATCTACAACACTAGCTACAAAAATATTGAAATCAATATACCGTTTGAGTTGCTAACAGACTTTTCCTTGGGAAACAATTGACCACCCAAAATCAAAGGGGATGAGGGATCTGCAAAACAGGGACGCACACATCAACATCACCGTGGAAACACAAAGGTTGTCATGGGAACACAGGGTGAACAGCACAATAGGTTAATAGTTGCCTTAGCGACACATGTACAAAAAGCTACATGAATGTTACATATGTCTGGAACATTTTAGACTTCAGTGACACTTCTCTTTTTCAAATTAATCTCAAACCAATTCGGTTTAGAAAATTACTTTCACTCAATCAGGTTAAATTTTACATTTGAAATAAAGGATTGGTGATACTTTGAGAGAAGAAAATTACTGAAAAAGGCAGGTCCACGTTCCCCGTGGAAGGTAAAAGTGTCACTGAATTCATATTATAAAAATACAATATAAATATAAGCATTTGCTAAATGATATATCGGTGCTAAAGCATTGCTTCTGGATAAAGCCTGAAACAATAAAGCATAATAACATAAAGCTATATCCCAGTGATAAATATCTGTAAAAAAAATATTGGCTGATTGTCTAATGTGAAAAAAATTCTCTTTTATCAGTCATTTGCTTATTTTAATAGAACTTCTGTTTAAATCACTATTACAAACTAAAATCGTGGGCCGTTTACTAAAAAAATATTTTCTTTATAATATAGGATGAACAAATAAATGCGAGAAAGCCACACCACAAAAATATCTATTCTTAAGGCGACTTATATAGATGGTTTATAGATTTTATAAATGTGCCATTTCTTTAATTCACGGACATGGAGAAATGAATATGTTTTATTCCCAAGAGGGTCAGGGCTAGCACGACAACATCATTGCATTTTATTTCCTTAAATGGACCAATCTTGTAGAGGTGTTAGCGAGATACGTGAGGGATAAACGTATCTCTGTGATTAGATTATTGCCTGAATTTGGGAGGTGGATGTTACTCAATAATTTGGCCTCTGATATTGCAATACATGACTCCAGACTATGCCATATACGTGTCATCCTTATGTCATAATCTCGGATGGAAATCTCTTTTCACTCTATGGATGTTTTATGGTCAACTAACAAACATAAATGGTTTATAGTTTTGGTAAATACATATCTCTTTAAATAATTAAAAAACATTGTATTAGACGAAATAACTTATCCATTAAAATCAAACGGATAATCATGCTTAATTTGTGAAAACATATTTGGTCATTTGCCTGATAAAAAAAAATTAAATTGAATCATTCAATCGTATTTTCTCAAGTTATGTTGAGCCTAAGTACACTAGGAGAATAACAGACAGAGCTATAAGCCTGTCATCTTCAACTCGGACCTCATACGGATAATTTAATTAAGAAAATTTCTACAAAGGGGAACATGGCGAACGTGACAAAAATGACAGAGACCGACACTGAATGTCCATCGAGGGTTGGGGAGGTGGGAAAGTGAAGGCAGGTTGTGGCAACACCGGCAATGAGGGTCCACTGCCCGGGACGTGTCGGTCAATAGGGTGCCGGCTACGCGGCGAGGTCTCCCGGGAGCTGGCTCCTCCCACCTTCCGCCGTCTATCCCTCGGACCAAAAAGAGCGGCATCCCAAGAAGGTCTGAGGGCCAATTTCAATCAGCCGACTTCCTGGCTAGATTACAAAACGATTGTGTCAGGCACCATTGACAAATTGCTTGATTTGTTTTCCTATTAGAGCGTAGCCACATTAGAGAAGGGCCTGGTTTCCCTGCAGAGTTCCTGCAGAGTTGGTCAGGGGGGTATGGGAGATAGCAAAATGTGCATTCTCCAACCATCCCTGGCGCTCTCCGAGCAACACGGCCCCACTAAACTGATTGCTCTATCCTCACTCTCCCCATCTGAATTGAGCACATCTCCTTTTCCCGGGCCCGGAAAGTAGAATTGATTGAATCTAATTAATAGATCAAGATAATTAAATTAATTAAGTAGATATGTCGACAGAATATCGAACATAAGGTTAATTGAAATTTACGGTGTTTGGCACAGCACGTCTTAATCCAATTCATTTGCGATATATTCATTAAAATTATATTCAATTTGCATCGAATTCAAATCCTCATTTAGAGAAAATGAAATGAAGGAGGTTTGGTGTAAAAGTTTGGCCAGGCGTCCAATTTGGAGGTGCCCGGTGTAATTCGCAGCTGAATAGAAGATGCAATTGGCAAAATGAGATCAGGGCGAATGAGGGGACTGGGGACCGAGGGAGACAGACAAAATACACACCAAATTGATGAGAAACGTACACAAGAAATACACAAATTGATGAGAAATATACACAATTCTTCCAGCCTACCTTTCTGCATCTGAGCTTCCTGCTTCCGGCATTTTGCCCGTCGATTTTGAAACCAGACCTGTAGATAGAGAAAGAGAGAGAGAGAGGGTGAGCCATAGAAATAAAATGCTTTTAAGTGAATAAAAAAAGAGAGGTAGTAAAGCATATGATTGAATCATTTTGCCTATTAACATCTTTTATCATATAAATGAACATAATAGGAATAGTTGCCCTCTATTTTGTTGATAGATTTGTGTGGGCCCTATACCGGCAGGGGGCACCTGAAATATTTGCCAATCTTGGTCATCCCTGAGCGTCAATTTTGAAAGGCAACCTGTGGACAAACACCGAACACTGCGACGAGGATACATCAAATACACACTATGATATGCTAATCTAATTTGACCAGTTGATTTCATTATCTCAAAAATACCTATTTGATTACCACAAACTTTGGAGATACGCTGTTGTGTACCTAACTAATATAAATGGGTGCTGCTCATTCCTCTTATTGCATTACACTGCTCCCCTTATTAATTGTGATTCGATATTGTAAGTGTGTAATTTCTTAATCAGAAAATTGGAGGATATTTAATCGAGAATTATGCAAATATGCGCAGTCATTCTTTTCACTTTTCTTTGGGCTCCTTCAAGTGAGAGCGTCAAATCTAATTGTGAGCCACACTCTGAAAGCGCTCCGCGGAGCTGTGCCTTCTATCTAATATGGCCGTATTACCACCCTCATATAGATATTACACATATACAAACACCTTGTCACCACACCAATTTTCCGCCATTACACAATTATTATGAATTAATGCGCAGCCAAGCTGCTGATGAATGGAGACACCATTCATCTGCCAGCCCATGGATCCCACGCCCATTGTGGCACAATGCATCGGCCCAATTGGAAGTGAAAAATCTAATTTGTACAATTTTGTCTGAGGAGCGCCGAGCGAAAGGCCCTATTGAAGTATCCAATGAAAGTGGCTCTTATAAATATCTTTCAATTAAAGTCCGCGGCGTGTCCATGAGCTTGCATATTTCAGCCAATCCTCTATTAGGGTAATTGAGGTAAAACGTGAGCTGGCTAATCAGCAAACGGAATGCCCTAGCCAGAAGAAAACTCTAAATCCCCTTTCTGTGTCTCGCAACATGCTAACGAAGTCTCGTCGGCCGGGTCTATACAGTTCCCGGCAGATGAGGGCGTGCCGGTCTGAATACCCGTACGACGTAAAGCTCAGGTTGCGATGCGCTTTGTCGTTTCGGTTACGAAATAAAGCACGTTTTTGTGTCTCCCAGAAGAGTTGAATACCGAAACAGAAGAATGTAGTGCTAACCAATTTCATTACAATAAATTGATTACACTTTGTGTGCCATTCTCATTTTGCGTCTCCCCAACCCGCCTCCCCTCTCCCCATCACCGTGCGCCCGATTCTCCCTAATTAAATTTCAAATACACCCGCAAGTTACCAATTCAAATCTTGTGAAATATTCATGATATTTATTTGACACGCGGCTCGACAAGGCCTAATATTAAATTTATGAAGGTAACAAATAGCAGAGGAGTCGGGGATGTCTTTTGAATTATGCAGCATATTTGGATAATACCCACACAGGGACTTGCCACCTCCTAGATTGGTGACCACTGATAATACAAATAGACCAATGCGGGAGGAGAGTGGGGCTGATATGATTTATCTCAATTCCACGCTGATATCTCTATTCAGACCTTAATATAAAGCTTTATAGCATAATAAGCGAATTCATTGTTACGCGCTCGTTGCTCATTCTGCAAATGGACCTCGAATAGACAGGCAACGCGATTCTTTATTAATTTTACCCCCGAAACGTGTCGCTCCAATTTTCCACTTCTTTAACACCGAGGACCTTTATAGGACAAGCAAGCGAAACAGTTGAATTAATTATTAATGCTTTATATGCGCATCTAAAAGAATTACGTTCTATTCAATTACAGTGTCCCATCGTCAGAGAACCTAAACGAATTAGCAAAGTTTCTGCCCAAATTTGGACCCGAAGCCAAAATTGTATTAAACAATAATTAGATTGTTCATAAAATATTAAATGCCCACAGAAGGGGTGGGCAATTTTAATGGCATATATTTATATTGTAGTTTGCCATTAGGCGTTACACTGTGCAAATTAATTCCATGAAGTTCGCAATAAATTCTCTCAGTGATATTTCTCATGTGTTCACGGAGGCGCGAGAGCTCAGGACCTTTGGCAGGCTAGGAACAAGGACAGCCTGGGAGGGCTTCCCCGAGAGGAACTACTCATTGTCTCCCACAGACCTTCATTTCCCAGATTGCATCATCCTTCTTATATTAATATAATTTTCTTTAGAATTGATGCGATAATAAAGAAGGCATGGAGAAATAAACCTTGTATTAGTGGGGCAAAGTCTCAAGAGGCAATTTTTAACTTTTTGGATGTGTGGTTTAAGATTGAACACTGGTCAGCGTGTGGTTCTTAGGCCAAGCAAGCACATGCATTTTGTTGCCTTTAACGTAGAAGAGCGTCTGATGTTTCATTCTAAAACTGAATTCAATTTGCAGCTTTATGATATACATGTCACATTTTCAGCACTTTCCCACAACATAAAGGTTTGAAAAATTGCATGTCATTTTCAAAATCGTGTTTTGGTGTGCTTCATATAATTATCAATAGCGCATTTGAATGCAGCCAATAGGTTTTTTGTCCTCCTGGAGTGTCCTCAAGGTTCACAGGTCCATGAATCAAGAGGCACTGACAGATGGACTTCATGACAATTAGGGCGCTAATTTCTCTCCACTGGTTTCAATCACATATGCAGAGCGCGCGTGCGCAGAGCGAGCAACCGCTATTTACTCATGACTTTTGACTTCATTAGAGGGTATTTAAGCATCTAACCAATAATTAAGGATGTCTAATGGAACTTTTGAAATACACTCCTGTCACGAGTTCTTTGAAGATTATTCTCTGTGAATACGAGGGACATTGGGGTGACATGAAAACACACACCTTCCTACCGGGTCTTTATGCGAGGCTTTGGATCTTTGAAATTACCCCTATGTATTTTTTTTCAAACCCCATCTCCCTAATAATACCAATTATGTCTTTCACTTTAACATTTTGTTCAAGAAATGGTTATAAAGGCCTTCAAATTCAAATTCCAAACAGGTTGTGTTACCTCTGCGATGTGCATGGAAAGCTTGGAACATGCTCTTCTGGGTTGCGGATTTCTTATTGGATTAAATTGCAAAAATCCTACACGGACAGGTTGTTATCTAGATATCTCAGTTTTATTACATTCTGCTATGATTGCTTAATCACCTAATCGTTTGATATCTATTTTGATAGCAGGTGTGTGCGCAAATTACACAACTAAACACTCATTACGCCAGCCATAATTCAGGAAATTAGCTAAGATGCACAATGGCTTTTTTATTGATTGAAAGCTGATTGCAGTATAAAGTATCTTAGCGCCAACTATTTACAATTCAGCATGCATACACCTATTTGTTTAAAATTCTTTTCTATATTCCTCATGACACGGAAATGGCTGTCGCTTCCTCTGTATCAAGCCATCTGTAAGTTTATCTGAAATCATCTTAATTTAGTTCTCGTACAGCGATACACAGAGGTGTAAAATAGCTGTAATTTGACTGCGATCAAAAGCGATAAGGTCCAAAAACATTTTGCAGTTTGCAGATGAAATCCACGATAAATCACCACATTTTAGCGATAAGATTCATATCAAATAAACTTCACACCACGCAAGATCCTATCTGAATAGCAAACATGCAGAAAATCGAGTGCTCCCCGATGATTTGCTGGAGATATATAATGTGGAATGCAGCCAGATCAAGAATTCAATGCTCATTTATACTCAAAGATTGTGCTCTTATCTCTTGCGACATCCGCAAAATCAGTAGATGGCGAAGATAGCTGTGACACTGGATACATATCACCCCAAAGAGAATTCTATTCACACTATAATTATATTCTAATGTCTGTCAAAATTACCAAAAAATGCTACCTTACGGTGACAGATGCGTATTT
Organism: Amphiduros pacificus; assembly: GCA_949316495.1. NCBI lineage: Eukaryota > Metazoa > Annelida > Polychaeta > Phyllodocida > Hesionidae > Amphiduros > Amphiduros pacificus. The sequence goes on along the minus strand of OX439003.1, from coordinate 40,349,398 downwards.
TTTGTTACCATTAATTAACATTATGTTTTCAGGTAGCAACTTTATCATTTTGCTATACAGATTCCTCTTAAGAGTGAAACCGATGTTTTCTCTTTCCGGTGCTAAAAAGTTAAAACTTTCAAATAGCATTTGTATTTAAGTTTGTAACAATTTTCAGTTATCAATTGTTTGCTTCTTCCGTGTCCATTATCGTTCCCTAACTCTTTCCACTGCTCTAAATATCTACTCCCTAAGTGTGAAAAAATACTTATGTTATTTATGTGCGACATAAACAATTTCTTATTCATGTGTTCCAATATTATTGATTTTGCCAGAAACAATCAAAGGACAATCTTGAATTAACAATGATGATATCTATTGATATAGTAGCGCAATAACACACTGCTTATATCGCTTATATCGCTTTTCCGTTTCATATCATGAAATAATGTACTTGTTTTTTCATTGTGTTTTTTTTTTGTATTTTCACATTAATAAAATTCTTGAGGAGAATGTTTCACAGATTTTTCACAGAATATTTTCAAAATTTCTATCACCAAACATTTTCATTTTGTTAGGTTGCATCTGGTATTAATAAAGTCATATTTTATATTATTTGAGTACACTCAATTCCTAAATAATTGGTAGTAAACATAAACATCATGATTGTTTCGATTCCAGGTAACTATGGAGACTAAAGCGCTATCTCTCATGACCTAACATTACATCTTCGGCAAAGGACAGGTTTCTTTGCCCGTTGAGGCAAAGTCTAAAGTTTTAACGTTATACCAATAAGGTGTACGTCATTTCTGGTTTGTTTCTTTTAAACACTCTCATGGGAGCTCACGACGACGTGTGTTTTTCTTGTGACGAAGCCATAAATTCTTTGGGTGAGCAAATAGGATCGAAACTCTAGAAAGTAATTAAGAATTAGTCAGAAACAGCAGCTAATTTGGCAGGTCCAAATGATATTAATTTGTCAATTCGTCCTTGTCCTGCGCAAGGAAATTCGATTGGCGCAGAGAGCTGACGTCGAAGTTTCAAGTTGTATGATGGATCATGGGTAAAACGCTTTGCAAAATGAGATCTCATTTCTCAGTAGGGAGTGTCCAACCTTCAGAGGGCTGTATCCCCGTGTATGTAAAGACCCATTATATTTTGTTTGTTTTACCGTAATCGCCACAGCTAATTGTTGGCAATTAGGGGCCCCCTCTCGCGGGACGCCGAGTCGCACGCGGGTTCCTAGCCGTAATTCGAGGAATCGTCGCAAATTAGTTTTGCAGGAATTTATGACCGGGAGCAGGACAGCCATATTGTCAGTAATAAGATCGCTAAGATGGATGAGCCCACAGAAGTGTTCGGTCACTAAAAAGTGGACAAGTTGACTGCAAGCTATGGCATCATGGACTCGTATACTTGCTCAAGATCGCATGCAACACACACACACACACACTATCACATACACACACACATACTATCCCACACTTTTAGGATTTTCTCTCTACAGTAGGTATTTGTAAAACTGAAAAAATTGTGTTCCCAATCTAAAAGAAACAATCACAATCTGGTAAATCAAGGTTGATTTTTACATATAGATGGCAGATGCTTTTTCGTGTCTCACTCTGATTCGGATATAATAAAGAAAATATACGAAAAAAAATAATCCAAATTTAATAGGTTTAAATTCACTCAAATATTTCCACAATCATGAAATCGTGGATCAATAAGACAATTTTCTGCTCATTGGAGAGACTGATGCGAATTGTAAGTATATCTGTCCTCATATTACAATCTTGATGGCTTTCATTGTCATGAAATGTGAACAATAATCATGAACTGAAGTACTGAATTAATTATAATGTATTTTTCGTCTGGTAACGCCCATGATATATGAATCAAGAGAGCGTTCATTCAGCGTTTAGGGTATAAATGTTAGAGTATTTTTGTGGCCACCCTAACCTGTCATCCCTTACTCGCCCCCCAGGATGACTAGGCAGATAAATTACAAACCCCCACAATCCATCATAATCTCCTCAAACTAATATAATTATAAAAATCAACATAAAACCATTAATGGGCTTGATCGACGTAATTGCGAAACGCTACCTTAATTAATGAAATTACCGCATGATACAGGAGAATATTTCCCCAAAGTTTGGAGAAATTAGTGATGACAATGTACTATTTATGCCGCCTAATATTCAGATGCTTATTTCATAATCAAGTTAATATTATCCCTGTTCTAATGCCTACAACGCCACGGATACTTATCCGTTGTTGACTGATCCACGATGTTTATTGAAATTAGAATGCTTAGACAGAACTATCATTTATGATTAAGAAAAGTGTCCATCCAATTTCCAAAGGCAAATTTAACTTTATTGATAACATAGAGTGTCTTAATTGGTCTCAGGAAGTGGATTAGGGGTGTAATTCTTCAAAGAACTATCTTAATATTACATTGTCCAAGTGATTATTCATCGCTTTGTCTCACTTTTGCAATCTGAAGAAACCGGAAGTGCTTCGTATGTATATATAAATATACATATATTTATATATACATATATGTATATTTATATATATATATATATATGAAATTGTGCTAAATGCGAAGCCGTATCACAACATTCTGACAAACAAAGGAAACACATCTTGGTAATTTTCATGAAGTCGGCCTATTCACTGGCCTTGATATTGAGATGTGAAGGTTTATACTTTATTCTGTAAGTATAAATTGGGAATATGGAGACAGCGTGAAATATAGATGTGGGTTATTCATCACATTTATAAATACAATTATAGAAATGAAACGAGATGAGATATTCTCCAATAATAGTACCCAGTGTTCCCAAATTAAATAACTGACAATGCGAGGTCTGAAAGTAATCTGAAAGAGATTTATTGTGTGAATTAAATCGGAATAATCTCTTTCTTATTTGGGGAGTATCTTGGCGAGAATTCTCCATCGATATTTCCAGAGAGGCGGGACCTTTGCTCTGACCCGCCTGTCCTATCTTACAAAGTAGAGTGTTCCAGGAAAGGTCCTGGTCTGTCTCATTGTGTTAGGACTAATCTTCATCATTGGTGACTCCGGAGCCAGAGGAGAAAGACCCGCACCACCTATCTATCCAAGTTAGTGACATGTTACCCTGGACGGGGGCTCGCCATCCCACCACCCAAACCCACCATCCAAAGCCACCAACCTTAAACCCAGGCAGGGCTACAACCTGATTCAATATCATCGCTTTATCTATACTCACTTTGCAAATCGGATTTGATGCCATAATTGCAACCATTGCAGATATCCTTGTAAAGCATTTTACAGAAAGTTAAGAGAGATGTAGTTTAATAGTGTACTGAAGATGGATAAAAAGCTTCTCGCTTCCACTGCTAAGATCGGCTGGGAAAATAGTTTTCAATGGCAGACCCATAGTTGGATTTTTATCATGTTTTTTCTATTCTTGTCATGTTATATTAACACGTTATTAAATAATATTGCTTACTGAAATTACATAATGTGTGGTATTTTTTTTCCTATCCAAGAGAAGATCAAGGGCATGGTTCATGTACCATCATTTAAAATGGGTAGCCAAAATATCACAGTATAATGTAAATGGGAGTAGTACCAAATATATATATCCCACAACATATAAAATGATGAATAACATTCTTGGATTTTCTATAAAAAAGAGATATTTTATGAAAACAAGTGTACTCATATGAGGCCTACTGGTAGTAGACTTTGAATTGTAGCCCGAATATGGAGGATTGCAGCAGCCAACATGTCGTCTATGTGGAGTACTCAAACCTTCTGTTAGAACAATGAGCAGAAGAAATCAATATCACGATGACAAAAAGTAAACTTTCTTTTTCTGTCTATGACATTTTTTTCTCCTGATTTTCCGTGATAGAGTTCAAGTCGGCCCAATGTATTCCATATACTGCCTAACACATTTCATTATGCAATAAAGCCCAAAATGAAATTTATCAAAGCCACCCTTGGTTTGTCAGTGTTTGTGAGAAATGCATCCAATCTCAAAAGTCAACTCCAAGTTGGTCCTTCCCATCAGCGTAACAGCCCCAAGGAGTAATCTAGCTTGAATATCAATAATTTGCTCAATCGAATCACTTTTGTGGTTGGTCAGCTTGAATCTATCGGAATTTCAAATTCCATTTGGTGTTTCTTGTGGCGTAAAGACTGTCTGGGATAGTGAACTACTTCAAAGATTTTGGGGCATGGCAGTCTGTGAGTGATGGCTCCACAGTCTCATGGAGGTAACACAAATTACGCACATGTGCGACTCTCGGGTTAATTAGATTACGTTCTATTTACAGTCCATTTAGTCGCTAGATGAATCAATTCAATTATCATAACAGATCAGAGAAAGGCACAATTTTTTCATCAACAACGCTTGCTCTCGTGCGCAACGAGATCCTGCGAGGTCTCCTACAACTAAACGATGGCTGATCATCTCCAGTGTATTGTGCGGTATCGATGGCCAGAAATGTCTGGGGAATTTAGTGTTGCGAGACCACAATCTGACAGGCCGGGTGACAATGAAAACGAGGCTCACCGCCAGACATGTGACAATCCCCAACTTTGTTTGCATACCAATCGAAGCCATTTCTGTCCATTCTAGCCGTTTCTATGACAATGTGACACTAATATAATGATGTCAAACTCAAGTACCCTGTCACGTGACCAACAGACAATAATTCACACCAAAACGAGTCTGCCTAAGACGCCATGTTGGGTGTTCGTGTTAAAATTACATATAACTACATAATATGCGTGACAAATATTCACATGTTGTGTGGAAAGTCAAGATGCTCATTGTTTTTAATGCTTGAATTATTTATAGGGCCAAATTAAATAAGATATTTTGACTCTTGTAGGTAACCCATATGACCCCGGCTTAATTAATATCGTGCAGATGTGCACAAGTTAATCATGTCAATAGACCATGATGTAACAATATTTTGGTATTATGAATATTGAGTATGAGTTGGATATGCATGTGTGAATCAATTACTCTAACCTCAATTTACAAACAAACAAAAAAGGCCTGTGAAAGTCTGTTTACATTTTAAGGCTGCAAATAAAATACCTTTCTGTAATAAATTTTAAGGTATATCGCTTTTCTGAAATAAAGAATTCAAAATATAAAAAATGTCCCTATTGCCATCTTTAGAAATGTTACATAATAGACTGCGATGATCACAGAACATCGCGGAATGCAATTGTCAAAACAGGAAAAATATAATCTGCCTCGACTATAGTGTAGTATAATAAAAATCCTGCAATATTTAAATGCTTAATATGATACTTTCCACTAACCCCAAGAAGCCGGATGGAAATAGATTGATGAACTATTACTACCCACTGATAGCTTTTGTTTTCCATTATGCAAATGTGTGCTATTTTCACTTCCATTGAGCTCATTTGCATGCAAAAAACATCTAAAATACATTGGACTTGGCATTTTTACCAGAAGGTGAATTAAAGTTAATGCAAAATCGATAGATAAACAGCAAGATATAACCATTTAAAATGATTTTGATCCACAGGGAGTCGTACCCTCTTGGATGGTAACTCTGCTTCACGTTTCAGGTCAATGCTTGGCATCCATAATATCAATTACCTTTCCCCATGTCTCACATTTTCTCTATCTGGAACCCTATGACCCTACCATTCTAAAAATCTATAATCTGGATACATTAACTAGTAGAACATGAGGCTTACATTTCTGGTGGCAGCCAGATATCGAGCCATAGTTTGTTTTAATAAAATCTAGCCACCTGAGATGTGAAGATAATGGGGGATATATGGATAAACGGAACAAGATTTCTTCTTGTGCTAGTCAATATATGATCTATATTGCTCAATTATTGGAGACAACACTTTTGACTTTATGACACTTAATCCGATACTTGTGAGTGATCAGCTACATAATTTATTGAATCGATTGATATTTAGGATATTTTTGACAAAAATGATCATTTTATGCTTTAGATTTGAATATTTTTTATTTCACGCCATCAAAGGAAATGTCCAATGTGAAAAAGATGCACTAAACATGGAAACATTTATGTACTACTCCTAACACAGCTGTACCTGCTTTTCAAAATGAATTTTATCTGATTGTGGATCTCCTTGTATAAAGCTGTTGTCGGTGAGTGCACAGTCACACAGTATTGCATGAGTAAGTACATAGCTTTGTACCCATCTGACAGGGCCAGATACCTAAATTATGACTTTATCATTGCTTCCTTGCAGATATATTATTACCATCAAGGTGTGAATCCACACTCCAGTAAAGGCAGCATGCCATCAGATCGTGCCTCTAGGCTATAAAATACCTATTTTGGCTAATGTATGTGCCTTTAACTTTTAAATTAGTTCCATTATGCCGTCAGGTGAACCTCTATTGAGTATTCATGTGTAACCTGCTTTATACATTAGAGGAATCACTTTTGGTCAGTTTGTACCATCATTAAATATGTTATATGAGTGCAAGTCTATCACAGGCGAACATGAGTGGAGAACCAGATTGGCATGTGAGGACAAAATTAAATCAATAAAATGAACACTTCAAAATTATCATATAATACATCTACATTTAATGTTGGAATAATACCTTTTTGTTGAATAGTAATAATATATAATAAAGACTGTTTTATAAGCACCACACGGTGTTGGTTTTGATATACATTTAACTTAAAATGAATCATTTTTTTAAAGAGAAATGTCACTAAATCACTTTTTTTAAATATTGATTGCTCAGCCTGTGAAAAAAAACTACGATCTTGTAGGAATGTGCTTTGGTTGCCTACCTGCACTCTGGCCTCTGAGAGCCCCAGTCTTTGTGACAGTTCCTCCCTCATGAAGGCGTCAGGATAGTGAGTCTCATCAAACAGCCTCTCCAGCTCGTTGAGTTGCTCAAGGGTAAAGTTGGTCCTGCTCCTCCTCTGCTTCAGCTTGGGCTGATCGTCTGCTGTGTCACTTCCGGCATTACTTGCCGTCTCCTTCCGCTCCTCTTTCCTGCTCTCCTCGTCTGAAGAACACACATCACAGAACATGTTATTGTCAAATTATAAATATAAATAATCGCAATTGCATAAATTGTATCGCTTATTTTTGTGATTTAATTTGTTACACTCTCTTCTATCACATACCAATTTAAGCCATATTGTTTTCATAAATTCATTGTTATAACATGGTTTTGATGGGGTAGATATAAGTAAAGGACTTGCATTTGAATCATAAGGACCTGAGTTCAGGACCTGTATTTGCCTGCAATATTTTTTGTAGTTAGTATAGAAGGGTAGGGTAACTGTCAGTTATAAATATAAAAACTAGTGAGTTGTGAATATATACTCAAGATGAAAATATGTACAGAAAATGTAAATTCTCTTAACCGCAATGGCTAAAATTGTTAAGGTTCAAAACATTGTTCATGTTTAAATATTTCGATCTAATAATAAAGTTTGTTCAGATGTGGCATGAGTCCTTATAGCCCTAAGTGTGAGAACAGGTGTGTTTGGTTAATAGTATCTGCCTGATCTGGCTTCGGCCGGGCCCGGGTGGCTTTCTACCCTGTTGCCGTGCCCGGGTACTCAGCTACTCTGTCGGGGTAAATACATATGTATCCTTCAGAAACACCGCGGACAGGTATCGCCTTGCCGCCCCCGAGGCAACATTTCACTTTATCTCACCTGGAAAAATTCATTTTTCGGGCAATTTGCTACATTAGAGGCTGAATAAACAATTTTGACGGTTTTAATAGGTCATTATGGTAAGGCGCCCCGGGGGTTGGAAGATGGGGTTTCTTGCGGAAACAGAAAGCGATGACACCCCCGGTCTCTTAAGCGAGTGTCAGACGTCAATTTCCCCTCTTAAAGAAGAAGATCGGTGTTGCCTTTGAGGTTGAAAAATGATGGTTGAAACATTCGGCTGACATGTCAGGCAATGCTGTATAACCTTATCACGCTGCATGGACATAAGCAATAACTTTGCCATGTCACTTATTGCATATATTCCTCTTGCCAACTCAAACATGGAACTTTTGATGTCCACCAAAGCAAAGACGGGGAGCACCCGAGGTTGGCCTAACCCAAGCCGCAGTGAAAGTTAATATGGCTGGCGTTGCCCGTAATGGTGCAGTAAAGAGTCAAAAGCCCTCTCCATTCAGCCACTAATTATCTTGTCTGACATCCCCTGAAGGCGGAATAAAAACTAAAAACACCAGCACATATAAGATGTTAACAGGCCATATGGCAACTAAAGCAGTATTAGCCATCTTCCATTTACCACAAAATACCTTAATCTGTTCAGCATGCACACCAGACCTTTACAATTTGAACTTGTCAGGATGCACTCCTTTCAACTAAGATTTCAACCGTGCATCTGTTCAATTTGACCCCCTCCCCATTTCGTACCCTTACTCACAATTGAATCATAATCCGATAATGATATAACATTAAATAAAGTGATTTCTATATCTTTTTAACTTTAGTTACTGGATAGCATTGGGGAAATCTATGGGAGATAAGTATCTTACAAACACATTAAAGAGACAACATTATTACTGTCGATACAAGATACCATATCCTCTATATAGTAGAAAATCAAATCTCCTTTACATTTAAGTAATCTCATGGTATAATCTTTTGATTATATATATTTATATTACCGAGAATTAAATCTTTCAGTTGTTGTGTTTTGTGGACAAAGAACAAGATTAGGATTTCCCCGCATCCATTTTGGTTCAAATTTGTATGTTACAACTGTGGGTTTCTGCGAGACATTACAATCAAAACAAAATACATGAGATGCCAAATTGTCCACCCCATTTTCAAAGCATTGTCAATTTCCATATATCCTGTCTGCTAAAGTAAATATAGAGAATTATGTATAACCTTATAGTGATCCTGTGTACCTTAACCTGGCCCCTTTCCTGTTGGAAACGAGGCTGGGGAGGAGCCTCGGTCTGGGCCTATATTAAAGGTGTCCCCGCTGCATATCTCCTGTGCTGAATTATAGGTTTTATTTACAATGGAGGACATTATTCGTCAGACATGACCCTATTCTTACTTCAAATTATCCATTATGGCTATAAGTAGGTGACCCTTGTTTGGTCATAGGTATCTCGCCTTTGCTATTACTTAATATATTACACTAGCTCACACCTTACACACAGGTGTGTGCTTTTTTCCCTACCTTCAAGTATAGTCCATGTACGAGGCAATAAATCATAATGTAACATTTTGGCAACAACTATTTTCTTTTGCCTTTTCGCCCCCTTTTACTGCATGGCATGTGAACTGTACACAACTTATTGAATACCACAGTCTTGTGATGGTGAGACATCAATGACTTTACAAAGATTCGCTGAATATCTTTAGCATGTAGCTCTGTAAGTATTTGGCAACATACTAGTATAAAGGTTTTCAAATGTTACATTATTGTTACATTAATGCCGATATGTATATATATATATATATATATATATATATATATATATATATATATATATATATTTATTTATTCATTTATATATATATATACATATACTATACACCGAACAGTGATAGACTACTGTATGCAATGATGATTATACAGTATTAGTTACATTGTGAACTGAGCATGACCTATTTTTTATATTTATTTTATTTAATATGTATTCACTTTGCCTCGTATTTATATGCATTTAATTGTACTATGAGTACGAATAAAAAAATAATAATATCGTTGTAAATTTGAACAATCAACCAGAATTCTTTTAAATATGAAATGTTTTACATATGAAATTTGCCCAGAAAACTTTCATTCTGTGATCATGAGTAAAATATTAATGGTATTTTGATGCAGTGTTTACATTACCTGTGTTTCTGAAGTCCATCTGACCAGTCGCATATATAGTTTGTCAACATATAAATCTATTCACGTCCATTTGTCAGAAATCCTCTGAAGCTATGTCAAGAATTTAACAGATTCAAATGTTAAATGATAGCGACTTGAAATGAGGATGTCCGTGGTGCAAATGACAGCGTATTTCCTTGTGGTTTGCTCCACAATATATCAGAAACGTCGCTATTTTAGTGTCACAGACAGATGCCATGATATTTTGGCAAACCTAAACATGAATTTCAAGATGGACATGACTTAAATAATCATAGCAAACGCGAGTGGGGTGTGAACAGAGCGCATTCAGACTGGAGATTGTGGACATTCACGTGAGAAATGATACCAGGTGTGGTCTGGTATTAATCACCATTATTAAGAGATATCCCCACATATGAAGGGTATCCATGGGACACAAGATGTTAACAAAGTTTAAGGAGCAACTTGCTAGTAGTGTATCGGTTCTATAGGTACAGATCGGCGGGAGAGTGCCGAGATGAATGTACGGGCCCGGTCAGACTGCCTGTACACAAAGCAAGAAGAATGACTTAGTAATTACAGGTATCTAGCAACACAAAGCCTACAAATGACCAGGTAAAGGCTTCTGCTGGGACTTTGGTATCTGATTTCTACCCCCGTAGTCTTTGTCGTGTCTTTGCCGGCTGCAAATTGACAAGTTTCAGCTGAGAAGGCGATGATTATAATTTCGTCGCGCACAGCGGCAGTTCTTTCATCTTCGCGGCTACCTTTTCATCAGCATGACGAGTCAAGTTTTTTGGGCTTCACCGTTTGTTATTGACGGTGTAAAAAGTCGAGCTTTGCAAGCTTGCCGAGGGATGGTAGGTAGGAGGACACGGGGAGTATCCTCTTTCATTAAGAAATCAACACAACAACATCTAGCTGTTCATTTTTGGAGAGACACAGCATGTTGTATGGGACCGCAACAATCACACACCGTTCGCCGGTCGCTTTTCCTTTTCAGTCACATCTTTGATTTGATGCGCGGTCATATCTGAGACTGTGCACGCCAAATGTCCATGTTTTTGTGTTTAGCTTCAATCTAATTCATTAATAAGCCACGTATGTGATCAGTTGTGTAAATAAATCCTGTAAGGAGCCGCCGATGGTCGATTGAAGCCAGAACAAAATCAAGCCACTGCGATGCTTGTGGACAGTGCAAACAGAACAACCGGCGCCCCTAATTGAAATGTAAAGTTTCCCAAACTAAGAGCACAAAGTGATCATTACATCCACTAATCTTGTCTGAATATGAAATCTGAGCCAATCTGAAAGATTTCTCACAATTTTCACTGAAAGCACTGGGAGCATTTTAATAGTAGGCGACTTGAGATTCGATGCAATTTTAGAATATTCATACATATATGATTCGGCTCCAATAATTCTATTTGGGCTTTTTCTCTTCATAATATTTTGAAGTCGCCTTCTTGTGTACTCGTTTAATAAAAAAAATGAACATTTAATTCTACCTTTAAAGAAGACAGAGAGAAATATTTTCCATTTTCTCTAGTTTCTGTTAGGTTTGGCATCAAATTCTTGCTTTACAAAGTCAACCTTTTGTGTGTGGACTATAGTGATATACAGCAGCAGGCTTTATCAAATTAACATACATATAATTGGGTCTGAGATCTAATCCATTTTGCGAAGATGCTATAAATGTTATTTACACACTTTCATCTGCAAATGTCATGAATACCATAGACGCGCCCATGACTAAGTCGTTTGTTCTTTTGGAATTATTTGAATAAGCAATTTGCCTAATGGCACCAGTGTTGTTGAGAAGTGTGTATTTGTCGTTTTTGTTGCTCTTTAATCAGACAAAAAGCTGGAAACTGAGCTCATGTCTAAGTTAAGGTTCTCGTGGTTACAAGCCCCTGATAACCGAACGGGGCTGGGTATGGCCTCTGCCTGGCACGGCCACAAGGATTATATGCTGAAAAATGCTTGGATCTCCTCCAAATAACTGTTAATTATTAATGTGTCAAGTGTAATTGATGACTGGGCACAAGAATTGTTATGGGCATTTAAATAATTGTGACTTTAACACGTCATTTACTAATCTGTATTTTAAGAGAAGTTAAGGTTTCTTTCAAAAAGATTTCAACAATGGCCATTGCATGTTGGGTTTCTGTATTGTCAATCATGAAATTCATTTAGAAAATGAAATGAGGGTAATATATCTGTAACCCTGAAGTCAACAATATTGAGGATATTTGGCAGAATTACAGATTTATTGTTTACTCAGGTCATGAATGGACACAAAGCTTTGCTTTTGTTGTGAGTGGTCACAAGTCAAGGAGGTCAGTGGTGGGAGCAATTGTCATTATCTCTACATGGTCATGAGGACCACCTGCAAAAACATCCAAACCAGAGGACCTCTAAATCTGGACCCCCTCAATCCCCCGGACCTGGCCGACAGTCGGCCTCCTTGATTGGGAGGGCAGAGATGATTGTCTGACAATTTGTTGGCATATTAATCTTGTTCATGTTGGATTTTCGTGCAGGTTTAAGGGCGACCATTCCTGACCGTGGACACCTCCATACATCACAATGGAGTTGGCAGGAAGTGTCCGTTTCGACCCCGCTGACAGGCCCTCACCCGGGTTCCGGGCCCATTCATCTGGGGTTGGGTGTGGGCTCTGGTGAGGACCTGCCCCGGTAATCCCCAATTAGTGGAGTTAGGCCAGGTGATGTGGTAGGGGCGGCCGGGATGATATACGCCGCATGCGCCAGTCTCGGGAGCGGCCTCGGGACCGGCCACTTCCGCCGTCAGAGACCTTGGCCCCATCATCGGTCTACACTGTGTGACTAACCCATAACCTGCCCCAGACAGGACCCAGGAAGAGAACTCTCTATTCACAATGATGAAGCTCCCTAACCCCACAACAGACCGCCAGACTTAACTGCTGGGGCAAGCTCTATGAACTCACCAACCTTGTGTAAATGCCGCAAAACTGACCATATACAAAGCTATCAGTAATGTCGCTCACCAACAACGAGGCTGACTGAAAAACATCCAAAGGTAGACAAAAGCATCAAAAGAGTATATATATAGCCTTGACAAGAGACTATGACAGTTTCCACCCTACAAACCTCATCCATCATGCAAGTGTTTAATAAAGACCTCTATTTTTCTAACACTAACATTACAGGAAACATTTATTTTCTGCGTGTATCAAGAAAAGAAAAACTAGCCCAATCTGGTGTTGTTGTAATGAGGAACATGGAAAGATCAAAACCTTATAATTTGTCCAAGACAAGCTGCTGCCAACTCCACTAAAAGCACAATACCACACTGCCATAGACTTATATCCTAAATAGTGAACGCTGTTTAGTCTTATTTTGTTATTCAGAAATACATGGAACTATGACACGTCAAATGTGAACACAGTTGTATCAAACATAACAGAATTTATCATATAATGTTTCTTTGTTGTACTCATCATCCTACAGCAGAACAAAACAGTTGAATTATGGTGTGTTATTTTCACAGATATTTCTAATGGGCCCTCATATTTGGCATGTTTTACACACTCACTTCATGCCTTCATTTTCACCTTGTTTGCCAATCAGTTAAGGAAATGATACATACTGAGGGATGCTATCAGATGGCCTCCATGACATTTACCGCAGTCTACAGCGGCAAGCTCCACAAAGGAAACATTGCACAAGCCCTTATAACTAACACATTTTTTAAAGCAAAATTGGACCGTGACTTTTTGATAATGCCGTCAGATATAAACGATGTCACGATCTGGTGATTTTTCAATCATATCAAGATTAAATACAATGTGTTAGTTTGAGAATTCATTAAAAAAGGCAACAAATAGAGACATCACGCCATACAAACAAACCTTTTCTATATTTTTCCATCTGTTAACTGTTTTGACATCATTATCATTGTAGTCCCAGATAATTTCATTCCTTTTCCCCACTAATCTATCGGTTATGACATAAGCGCCTATGCAACTTGTCTTGGATACCCCAAATGTTATTAGGCTCACGATGAACATGTTGCCATTCTCCCACATTGTTCCATTGTTTGAAGAGAGCCATAATTGGAATACATCTACACCCATGGACACTTCCGCTGATGACCTTGCCCATTTCCACACAGGTTTTTACTGGCTTTCATTTAAGTAATACCATTATGTTATAACTCATCTAGCCTGCTCATGTCCTTCTTCCATGGCCAGTCTCCTCTACTCCTATATAAGCTTAATGTTCATGTCCTTCCATGGCTAGTCTCCTGTACTCCTATATAAGCTTAATGTTCATGTCCTCCCATGGCTAGTCTCCTATACTCCTATATAAGCTTAATGTTCATGTCCTTCCATGGCTAGTCTCCTGTACTCCTATATAAGCTTAATGTTCATGTCCTTCCATGGCTAGTCTCCTGTACTCCTATATAAGCTTAATGTTCATGTCCTTCCATGGCCAGTCTCCTCTACTCCTATATAAGCTTAATGTTCATGTCCTTCCATGGCTAGTCTCCTGTACTCCTATATAAGCTTAATGTTCATGTCCTTCCATGGCCAGTCTCCTGTACTCCTATATAAGCTTAATGTTCATGTCCTTCCATGGCTAGTCTCCTATACTCCTATATAAGCTTAATGTTCATGTCCTTCCATGGCCAGTCTCCTGTACTCCTATATAAGCTTAATGTTCATGTCTTCCCATGGTTAGTCTCCTGTACTCCTATATAGGCTCAAGGTTCGTGTTTCTAGACCAAAACTGTTTTAAAAGGGGGCAGTTTGAATGAAGTAAAAAAATGTTGATGAAACACTTGCTCCCTTAGCAATCTGAGTTGTAGGGAGATCTTGTCCTAGGATTGAATTGGGGGGGGGGGGGGGGGGTGGTGGCTTCCCGGTGGTAGCCCGATGTCTTTGGGAGATCTTGTCCCAGGGTTGAGTAAGGGGGTTCCCGTGGCAGCAGAGTCCTGGGGTTGAGTCGTGGCAGGCAGGGGCAAACAGGGGCAGGCAGGGCCAGCCCTCACACCCCATCTGCTGCCAGCCATGTTACAAATCACCGCAAGATGGCGTCTTTATTGAAGGCAGCAGGCCAAAGTGGTTCCCCTCTCACGGGCCACTTAGCCGCTAACCAAATAATGAATAGTATATCGATGAGCCCTGCCCGGGGGTCATCGCTCCACCCCGTGTCTCTCCTGCCCTTTAGGGGTTTATTTCTTTATTGACCAAACCAAACTCATAACCCTATATTTGGGTGTGCCAATTTTCCAAAAAGGGGTCGAGACCCGCTGACATGGTGATATAAGAAAAATCGAAACTTTGGTGAGTTAGAGGTTGGTGGGTGCTGGTGACCAGACCCCCAGTGTGTCCAATCCGAAGATGTGTTCATGCCGAGTGAACACACATGTCACGCTGGTCTGGCCGGCACGGGATCAAGCCACTCCTGACTGTGACAAATGTAAGGCTTCCTAGCGAGATGTCACCCCCAGCCTCACACTCCAACCCAGCACTCTTTACACATCTGTCAGCCTTCATCATTTCCTTGCTTTCTGTTGTTGCCTCACGCCCCACGCAGTCTCCCCTCCCCGTCCCCAGGCTGCGAGCTGCCTCCCGGAGACCGCCCTCGCTTTCCCGGCCTTTACATCTCTGTCTGTCCTATAACCAAATACTTCTTTCCTGGGCCCTTTCCTTCTGTCCACATCGTCCATAACCATGTTGTGAATTTTGCATGAACTACCTTTCCCATCTGACAGACTTTTACCCATTGCATAGTTACCACTGCCTCAATGGCAGACCTATATATTATCTTAGGGCCAACAATTGCCTCTTTGGCATGGCATCTTGACTCAGGGTCATGATGTAATGCAAACAACACAGTTTCTGCTCTGTGTGTATCTCAGTCAAAAGACGATCATAAAATTAGTACTACGTTAAACCTTCACTTCATATTCTGACACTTAATTTGAACATTCAGAAAAACATGATAGAGCTGGATATATTATTATAAGATAATAGCTGATCACTTGATTAGAATTAGAAATATAATGTGCAAATTAGGATTCATTGGCACTGAAATGCAGTGGATGTTTGACTATTTGTGTCCACGTTATCTGAGCAACTCATAGTGAGCATAGGGGTTAAGCATGAGCAGTCCTCCGAGTCATGCTAAGCTTTTGTGGTTGACTGAGTGGATTAAAGTATTTATTTAATTAATGTTCGAGATTTAGAGTTGCCTGATAGGCACGAGAGGCCATTATTGGCCTAGATGGCTGGTTTACATGCTTTGTCTTAGCTAATTGCTTCTACAACAAGTAATTGGGTCCCATGTAATTGCCCTGCAACATTGCCCGTCATGGCATAGGCGGCCCAGTGACATGAATGCCAAATGATCAACTCATGCACTATGTAAACTGATCTCCAATCTCTTCAGCAGAAGTGGCAAATGGCCCAAATAAGCCATTCAACTTGGATGTAAACCAAGGCTTCATTACAATATCCAGCGTAGATCCTACAGAAACTCTTCAACTGAACAGGTTCGAGAGGGCATGCTAGGTATAGGAATAATATTCTGTAAAAATGTGATTTTGTTCATGCTCTGGACAAAATCACATATTCATTCTATCAGGAATCCATCACTGATGTATAAGATAAGATATAAATCATGATGAATAGTTAACACCACATAGTAAAAACAGAATATCATGAAATGCACTAAACACTGTGTGGTTCAAAACAGAATATCATAAAATACATTAAAAACCACATAGTTTTGGTTAGAATCACGATGTGTTTTTCCTCTTTGTGAAGATAGTTTTGATATCTAACACTACACAATCATTCCTATGGGTGATCCTTTGATACTTGATAATTTCACGTATGGAGATATAATCCATTTTCTTCACTTAGATTTAAAGATGTCAACATCAATATAAATCAAGTCAGCAATTTCCTGGTGATCAATCTAAACATGCTTAGCCAACAATCTTAATCATATATGAATTTCAGTCCGAAAATAATATATTTCTTTTGAATTCAAAACCAGTATATATCTAGAGTGTTGAATGCATACTCATTTAGATGCAATGACAACGTGCTATAAAATATGAATACATAATTGATCTATATAATTATATCACAATGTTGATCTTGTAACATGATATGTCATGTTGTAACACAATAACGCCACTTGTAATCCTAAACATATATCAAACGTCTATGGCAAACTATAATGCAGATCAATAACTAGCCATTGGTATCTTAACATTCTAATTACCATTCTGAATGATTTCAAATCAATGAGTTATGCAAATTGTTATATGTGCTGTGAAGTTAGTATATAATCTTCCAATCAGAATGATTCAGACTGGTCGTTCCCATATCATGGTAACCCAATATTAATTTGATTTATGGAGTGAGGCAATAAACTGTTACCATAAAAAATATAGCCCCAGGGAATAGTCCACTTCTTATTAAGAATCCTATTTATTCCTTTTCATGCTTAATGCAATTAGATAATACACATTTATGTGCAAAACCATCCAGAAGACTGGCACAGCCTTGTACCATACATTATGAAAATATATAATTTAGATTTTCATACATATATGATGCCACATAAAATGCATGATATTTGTAGTATTTCTTAATATGTCTCTACATGCACCCGCGAAATATGGGTATGTCATAAATCATATGTGATTTATTTCTTGTCATGTTGATTATATCATATGATACCAAATATCTGTCAAGTACAAACTTATATTTTCCTCGTTTTGAAGAAATAAATATTTATCTGACCAGTAAAGGTTATAAATCCTCACTTGGTATATATACATATTTTCATTTCAAAATTACACTAAGATGAAAAACTCATTTCATGAAGTTTTTTTCAGAAATACAAAACAAGTAGTATTTATTCAAGTACAAACTGGAATGCAGACCTTCTTAACCGTGGACCATGAAATGCGTGTCTATGTGTTGTGGTTTCAGTGATGTAGTCACGTGATATTGTTTCGATCACAGAGAGACAACCCAGATAAGTATTGAACATGAAGGACTCATTCATTATGCATGCAGAATCGTCGACTTTGGTGGTTTAAATAGCATAATTATGTCAATAACAGTGCATAGATGTCATTGTACACTTCTATTATTGATAGAGCTAGATTTTATGATATAAACCTCCAGGTAATTTGTGTTCTGATACCTGTTATTAATTAGCATAGATGAAATATCTGTGTAAAGATATATATGAAAGGGTTCACTATTTGGGATTTGAGACACCCAAAATATATTCTTTTTGAGGACAAGAGGTGGTGCAGTGTTAAGCCATTTTGAGACGATAGTCTTCCATGACATTACTTGTAGACAACCTCTGGTACATCCTTGAACCTTTCTGCCAACTCATGAGCCACAAATCCTCAGCTTTCTGCCCCCAAATGTGCTGTTTTTGCCCTCGTGTTTGCTGTTTATGCCTGGTTAATCCCCATAAGTCTGCTGCTGTTTGACCCATTTGGACTCATCACATGTGTCATTTTTGTTTTAGTCATGATGTAGCTTCTTGCACCATTGAGTGCACTGGCCGCCTCACCATCTAACCCAGCGGTTTACAATTCATGCACTGTCCCAAACATAACACAGCACACGCTTTACCAAGCCAAGATTTCTATGCAATCAGATGCAAGCGTCCATTTGTCAAATTTTATTTTAGTAAAATTTTGACTTGGGTTTAAAGCTTGCCAGAATGTTTTATCGGTCGCCCGGTCTGGCCACAGAGGGGTTAGTCTGGTGTTAGATGGAGCCGTGGCAGAGACGGATGGCCCCTACTCGGACCAGCCCACTGTCCACACACCATAAAACATCGCAAATGAAGTTTCTAACAAGTGAAATCGGGCGAGTGCTCCCCAATTCCCCCAATGTGTTGGCAAATTGTGTGTCGGTAGAGACAAGCATGGACCGCGTGTCAGGAATTCGCCTTAATTAATTACGCCCCCTGTCTCCAATGATGATCTGAGAACATCTTCCTTTTGCACATCTCTCTGTCACCTTCGCTGGCCACGCATGATTCAATTTGCTGCCTCCTTGTATTTTCTTGGCAGTGAACTTTAAAATAAATCCAATTCATTGGGCATTGTCTCTAGGGGCGCGTTGGTGTGGCATTGAGCCTGCAAAGCGAGTCCCGGATCAGACTTGGGCTCTCTGTGGACTTTGGAGGGCATGTGATATAAAGCTAATGAGCAGTGCAAATACTTACTTCATTAGGCAGTACACGCGCCAGGTGTCAGCCATCATCACACTGGGTCTTGGTCTTAGCTCAGCCATTTTGACTTGAGTCAAGATGCCCAATTAGCCAGCGTATAACCCTTCACTTGTGTCAATTATCTCCCATCCCGTCCCTTACAAAGTCTGGGATAAAGACACAGACCTGTCATCCCCGCTAATTGAGCCTCTCATCCCTGACAGGGCACACTGGGAAGACCCGAGCTTCCCGACAACATCATCCGATCACAGGGTCTGGGGTGACACCATAACACACCAGGACTCAGGGCAGGAGGGACGTAGGCCTCTCACAGGTCATATAACGGCAATCTCTACGGCCTCTAATACACTTCACACTCTAACTGTGTGGCCACAAGTGCTAATCCTAACGTGCCCAATACACTTGTTACAGGGACCAAGTTTATATTTCACTTCCACTGAGTGCTTACACGGGAATTAAGAGATTTTGTAACATTGTCACGTCAATTATCTGTTGACAATTGTTTATAACTTGCAGTTATGATCGTGATAGTATTAAAAGTTTTAAAAAAAAGCGTTGTCCACATCAAAAGTTTTTTTTTGCACTGCTCTTCGCAGAGGAATTGTTCAGAGGCGGGAGGGCACACAGTTTGAAGTGCGGGTCATCATATCTTGTAATTATCACACCCTTCAGCTTGAATTGGCCACCAGAGATAGGTTCTCGCCAGCTTCATACGCTTACTACAATACATTCCCTTTTGTAACCCCTTCTCCTAAATGCTCAGCCAATCTTGTATTGTGTCTCATTCAGTAGTGTTTAGAGCTGCAAATTAAAAAGCTGAAGTGGATTGGCGATCCAATTAAGAGTCATCAGATGTTCACAGGCTTGTTCGTGCCATCGCATCTCTCGGCCAGATGTGCTTACTGACTGACAGAACAAATCACTGAGCAAAATAAAGATTAGCTAAACCACCCACAACAAACTAACCAACTATTGTCAAAATGCACTGCAGGACTTTTCTGAACATGAAGGAAAGCATGATAAATCTTGATATACCAATATTAGAGAAGATCTTTCAAAATAAAGGTGATGAAAACCCTTTCAAATTCTTTTGCCAAAGTGGGAAATTTTAGGAGGGTTATTTTGATTTAAAAAACCCAGATATGACCGAAACATGATGTAATGAATATTTCTAGGAGGACCATGATGTTATAATTAAACATCCTTAATGTTGATGTAATTGAAGAGTTTGCAAGTGATAAGTAAACAGACCCACGTGTTCCTGTTTGACGTGCTCTTTATGGGAGAAAGTAGGAGGCGTTATGGGGTTACAAAGCAAATGGTTTGTGCAAATCGCAGCCCTGTGCGTGCCTTCTATCTATTTAGTCCCTCTTGTTAGCTTGTTTTTTGTTGCGCAAGTTTGAAAAGTAGTCCAAGAGTCAGGCCAAGTCAACGCAGGTGCATTAATAAAATTTGCTGCATGTCATGTTAAAGTCAAGCCACTCATCAAATATGTCTTGTCATATCTCTTGCACACCTTTAGAACAAATACAATAGATATGTTACAAGCTTGATATATATATATATATATATCATATAACAGGAGAAAATTATAGACATATAGAGAGAGGCAGAGACAGATACAGACAGAGAGAGATACAGAAACAGAGACAGAGACAGAAAGATACAGGGACAGATACAGAGATAGATAGATATAGAGACAGGTACAGGGATAGAGAGAGATACAGAGACAGATACAGAGATAGATAGAGATACAGAGTTAGAGACAGAGACAGAGATTGGCCATTAAGATGAATGAATAACTTACCTTGATGTAACTTCCTGTCATATGTAGATACTGGGGATGCCAGAGAGAGAATTGGATCCTGGTGAGATTTGCTTTGTTTTGTTGGAGTATGACTGATGGTTTTATGATGGATGTCAAAGTCATCAGAGACATCCAGTGGAGGACTGTCTCTGGGATCTCTGGTCATGTTCTCTGTGGAGCTGAGGCAACTGCTACTCACTGGGTGACTTAGTGGAAGCGCGGGTGATCCCGGAGTAGGTGTATCTCTGGATATTTCCACGTCCAGTTCTGGACTGCCACACCGCCCTGGTATTGCTGACACTGAGTTCTTTTGGCTTTCGGAGAATGACTTGGAGACAAAATGAGCCAGTCCTTCCATGCTTGGGAGCCGGGCTGGCCGAGATATCAAGTCAGTGACTTGTCCCTCTGTGCCCCGACACAGCGTAGTTGTCAGGGGAGAAGGAGGGGTTTTCGGGTCAGTGAGGGCTGTAAGCGGTTCTGTGCAGCCAGCCAGGGAGGATAGAAGACAAACTCTTTCAGCAGACACTCTCCTTGTGTGTGTGGTGGTGCTCAACTTTTTCAGATGCAGTCCTGCCAGGGGTCTCTCATAGACTGAACGCTTGGGCCATCGGCTCGCGTAGGAATACACTCTGACAACAACGCACTACTTGACGACTGAGTGGTAGCTGTGATGGGGCGCATGCGGCCTCACTCGCCCCAACCCTTTTCTTTTATACCCACCAGCTGCCCTAATGAAATTATATTCAACTAATGCCACTCAGCGGGCCCAACCCCTCTCTCTAAACACTTCTCTACAATTATGGATGATTGACATCGATTTATAATTAATCAAATCACATTCATTCAGCCCAATAATAATGACTTATCTAAACATTGCAACATTTTGTGTGTCAAATCAGATTTCAGTGTGCGGCCATGAATGCCAATAAGATACCATGATTTCTGCACAAATATTACTCTTAAAGTATCTTTATCCAATTTAAATGTAAATTTCCTAATCAATATCATTTCTTTTGAAAGTAACAAATTCAGCTTCTCGGCTATATTGCAAAATATATCGACTGGTTGAAATATATGTTGCAAGTAAATATAGAACATATATAACAAATTAAACTTGATATCTAAATGTATTGGAATTGAAGCAGAAATGAAGTGTGACATTAATATAAATATGTTTGACATCACAGCATGAACAATGCCTCTTTCCAGGCCACACAGCTAAAACAAAGAAGGATGCGCATAATGGAAACTGGCTGAATATACCTAATAATAACAGTAGTTTGGAAAATGTATCTGGAGCGAATGCATGAGGATCTTTTTTATGATGGAAGAAAAGCCCAGCCTGGGGGAGAAAGTTGTCAGTAATGAATGCTTGAAAGGACTGGCAAAAGAGGGATGATAATCATTAGAGGTTTAACTAGAGACCGGGAGAGACCCAGGCACCTTACTTCCACTTCAATTGCACATATTATCGTTCACCTTTTTATCTAATTAGCGATCAGTATAGAAGCAGTGGTGGTCCCGCGGAGAGGGGACCTTGTTCACCCCCTCTGCCCTGGTTCTGCCCGGGTTCTGCCCGGTGTAATCAAGAGGTCGGCGGCATAGAGGGCCCTCGCCTGTCATGGACATGTCCAGTCATCTTGCTCACTCCCCCGTACTCGCCACTTCATGCCAATAATGATCTCTCCATTACACAACCTGCATACACGCCACAGTGCCGCAAAGTTGCCACACATCATCCTACATCGGGGGCGTATCCAGGTGCAATCCACGGCGCTATTTCTTTATTTTTTTGTGTATAGTCACCGGTATTGTACATTGCACTGTATTAATGTTTGTATGGACATATAGATACAGGACATACATAAGAATGAAAACCAGCAATAAAGAATAGAAAAAGGTATACATGAATTGAATTTATATAAATATATTATATAAAGGTGAGTACTGAATAGATTGAAACAGAAACAGGGCTTATAAACTGGAGCAAAGGGCTTATATACTGGAGCAAAGGGCTTATATACTGGAGCATAGGGCTTATATACTGGAGCAAAGGGCTTATATACTGGAGCAAAGGGCTTATATACTGGAGCAAAGGGCTTATATACTGGAGCAAAGGGCTTATATACTGGAGCAAAGGGCTTATATACTGGAGCAAAGGGCTTGTATACTGGAGCACATTCGGTATACAGGAGTTAAGTGTCAAGAGCAGAAAGTTTGCACTTTAATAATTCATTTTGACATCGGAAAAATTGTAGTTACTTAACGGACCCCTAAAAACTCACCTTTAAGATGTTAAGATTGGTTAAGTGATTGTGATTTAAACCCAGACAAAGTGCTTTCCTAGCCACCCATCGCAGATGCTATTTTTTGTGTGAGAAGTATGTTGTTTAAAAGGCAGAGATGATTCAAACCCACCGAGAATGGTTGAATATAACACGTGAAGCCATCTTAATAAAAACAGTGGTAAATAAAACATGATGATATTCAGTTGCAAATAAGGCAATGCTCAATTATCAAAATAAAACAAGAAATGTCCCTAATAAATGGCTTTAAGCAAAGGTAATGCAATTATTAACCAAATTTGAGAAAGTGGGAAATCTATCACCAAAAAAATATAAATTTTATAAATTGTCGCTCAAAGTCTTCCTGAAAGATCCGAGATGCTGTTAAAGTCTTCCTGAAAGAGCCAGGGTGTTGCTCAAAGTCTTCCTGAAAGATCTGGGACGCTGCTCATAGTCTTCCTGAAAGAACCAGGATGTCGCTCAAATGCTTTATGGAAGAACAAGGATGCATAATCTAGGTTACAAAACCCAGTAATTAGCAAAGGCTAAAAGAAAACAATAAAATATCATAAAACCAAGAACCGGACCCCTGCTTAAAGTCTTCCTGAAAGAGCATCGTGTGCAGTGCTGAGAGATTGATGCAGCAAATTATAATTATGACAATGAGTCCATAATAAGGCAGCCTCCTCGTGGTAATTAATTTAATTCATAGCTCAGGGCAATATTTATTTTTCTCGCTGCAAATGCTTTCATTTCTGAGCGGCCGTCATTTTCTGCGACACACCGCCGAACACTTGTGGCGGTATGCACCAATAATGAGCGTCGTGCGTTTGCATAGCGAGCGGAGTCGCGGATTTGTTCTAACTCCGCCCCGAGGGAGAATCGGTCCCCGCCTTCTCTGGCAAAGGCATTGCTTCACTTTTTGTGCCAAACCTGACTCTACTTTCATCAGAAATGAGACATAAACCCTGCAAAGCCTCCCCAACTTTCACACCTTTGTGACAGTTCATCACTTTCTGAAGGCGATTAGCGCGGGGCAGCCTCGTCTTGGCCCCTGTGAGGTCCTGTGCCATCAGATCAGATTGCTAAGTACCTTAACGACTTCAATTATCCTTAATTAGTGTAATGTATTCTATTACGCCAATATCTGCCTACCTGTGGAAGCGTAAAGCCGTGCCTTGGAGGCGTCGAGACGACAAGAAGGCTGCAAAGAGGCATCCGAGTATGGCGCGCCATAGAGACCTACAAGATCTGCCCCTGGCCATGTCCAGCCTTAATTCTTCTCCTGCCACACCAGATGGGCATAACCAATACCAGCATTGTGCCTTAATCAGGAGAGAACATAGGATGACAGAGTGCCAAATGGGCAAATTGGACGCTCACTTTGTGCCTAATAAGAGCACATGATAAGCCAGTTTAAGGATTTGAAACATTAGCTTAATTGCCAAAATTTAAAAGACGTTCCCATGTGGTCTCCCATCTCAAATTCTTTGTAGTTTACATTTAGTCAATCAGATTTACATTCAAATGCGGTCCCTACAATATAAACAAATCGCTTGCCTATTAGACATCATCGTAATTCATTATTCATATAATATATAGATATCAATTAATCAAGCTACTTGTGGAAGCGTAACTTAGCAATACAGAAAAATCGCTTATAACTTTCTTCTTTTGTGCAATGAATATTTGGAATGAATTTCTGACAAGCGATGATAATAATCTGCGATGAAACTTTTAAACGTGAGACGGAAATAGTCAGAAAGTCCCAACATACTAACACCACCATGCAGAACCTCCCGACTCAAAACTTTTCTTTGTAGAAGTTATAAGAAGTTATCCAATCACCTCTGGGCTTCTGTCATTGTCACCCTATAGCGTCACCCAGTGGTGCAGCATCTTTGATCCACAAGTTGCTTTGATTGCGAGATAATGGAGGAATAATTTTGCCCGATTCCACATCAGATATGTTGTGTAATACATTATTAGAAAAGAGATTAATTTCCCGAAATCCCACCAATTCCTTAGCAATGCCAGAGAATTGCAGACGTCTCACTTTCCCTCGATGCAGGCAATTTACTTGTGTCCCTTGAATAAATTTACAAACGACTTTGTAATATGGCGTGAAGCTTACAGTGTTTGGTTTAGTGGATAAATATGATTAAAGCCCGTGCTGATTAGTTCAACCAAAATGCCCTAGATTTACATAAAAACGAATAACTACTTATATATCTACACAACCGTTTAAACGCCTCTTCCAGAAAATATAATACATCACGTGTACTTAAAAAAAAGTAAAATATAATTTCATTATATTTTAATGGGGCCCTCTAAGATAGGTTCTGGTGCCGTTCAGGGCGTGAGAATGTTTTGTCCATGACAGTGGGAGATCAAGAGAATAGAGCGGCGATAATTACAGGCCAAACTACACCCCCAGAGAGACTTCTCTTGCTAATTATGCTATTGCGCTTTTGTTGATTGCGTGTCGGTTATCCCTGTGATAACTGTCTTAGTATTCGTGGTCTTGTCCAGTTGGGCTTGGGTTGCCTGTCTACTGCCTCGCTGTTATTCCTCACTCCCTTAATTGTCCTAAATCTATCCTGTTACCGCCATAATGTTGAACTTGTTCCCTCTCACTGCGGTCATCACCTTCTGCGGTCCTGACCACGCTCGCTAGGGGTGAATTTATTAAAGACCCTGGTAAATTTGATCTCTCAGTTTGGCTTCATTTACTTCGATCAACACTCCATTATAACGTACAAAAGGGAAATGTCACATTCTGCAATGTTTGTAGATTTCATACTGCCATTTACTGAGTGTCGAGTAGCCACCCCAATCTCTACACAAATGTCCTCTCAGCCATTTTCAAGTCTGATTGGACCTAAAATGAACGGAACAGGAAAGGCGAGCGGACTCTACATATGTCCAATTTGGACTGGCACCCGATCTTGTTATCATAATAGGGACCATCAATTCTTTCATCAAAGATTTTGTCAGCATTTGGTCAGTGAATTGGCACGATCAAAAGATTGGGTTTTTCCCACTTGTGTTATTCACAAACTGTTTAATTCAGAGATCGATTACCGCCATAAATGAGATGTAATTTGAGTTACACTATAAATGTTGTCAAACAAACTTCAGAACAAAACTTTAACAATAAGAGAAATGCCATTGCAGAAGAAGGTATTGTATTGGCATTCTTGATTTGGTTTTTGTAAAATGGGGAGTCCTTTTCTGCTTTTAATTAGATTTTCTATGCAAGTGTTGCATGGTAAAGCAGATAAGCATGACACCGACCTGAGATAATTTCAGAACTGGAAGGTGATGTGATATATTCACCATTTGAAATGGGAAATTACAAGTTTGTTTTCATTCACAGTCATAACATGGCGTGACATCTACACGTTTTAGGCCATGTTACTTTAGAATTGCCAGTTTATCACAATATGATTGATGTTTTGAATGGAATTTAAGAAAATTGTCTTTCTTTACAATAAATTAAATATATGAAGGGGTTAATGCAGACAAGTTAAGGTTCTCTAGCCATTAAGATATGCTGCTTACCAAATGCACAATTCCCAATATATTGTGAGAGTATCTGTTATTAGTATCTACATGTTGGCCTCTCCTTCAGGCAAATGGTGCACGATGACAAAGTGTCTCATTTTTATGTCCTTAAACCTTATATGTGTGAATGTATGGCATACGAAGGCACTCTAGACATGAAAACCATCTTGGGTGTGTGCATTATTATCAATTTTTCACAGGAGTCAAGGGCAAGGTCTTGTCTATTTCATTCTGAGGCCCATCTTCCTAGTAGTGTCTGTTTCAATATGATTCTCCGATGAGCTCACTCAGAAAACTTGAATAATAGATAGTAAAGCTTTTGCTGCTGGCCAGGAGACCTGGTTTGCACAACTAATTGCAGGAAATATATCCAATTTACGCCCATCTCTACTATCATAAAGATTACATTAGATCTCTTCAGTCTGATTTGTGCTCATCTTGGCTACAAATTATGTACATTCAGGTTAGTGGAAATGTGTGTCCATACCTTTTGAGCTGGTAAATGTTGAATAAGTTCTATTAACCTTCTTCCAGGCCTCAAGTTCCTCTTGATCATATTATATATAGTTGGTGTCATATTAACGGAGAAAGTTATTGTGTTTAAAAGGCATTGCTATATTTTCATATCAGGTATATTTTGGATTCACATGACGTTTATAAACAACGGTACAAATGGGTTCACTGCTGCCAGATATATATTATAAAAATATGGCATATCTGTATGTCATCGGACACTGTAAGGTATATATTTTATCTGACAGACACTAATTTAGAACCTTTATAAACACATACAGCACAGAATCACAGGATTATCTAAGAATATAATGGAAATATCACTTGAGACATGATATTAGTCATTGTAGAAAAATATATTATAGGACATTCAATTGCGATATTTTTGGAAAATTGCAAGGTCTTAAGGGGCGATCCATTTGATTTTTGTGGGGTGGGGTGGGAGATTTTGGAAAAAAAATTTATTCACCCACCCCATCCCAGAAAAAAAATTTATTCATCCACCCTACCAAAGAAAAAAAATTTATTCATCCACCCAACCAAAGAAAAAAAATTTATTCATCCAGTACTGCTGTCCCACCCCACCCCACAAAAATCAAATGGATCGCCCCTAACAAGAAAAAAAATTTATTCACCCACCCCACACCAGAAGAAAAATTTATTCGCCCACCCCACACCAGAAAAAAAAATTATTCATCCACCCTACCAAAGAAAAAAAAATTATTCATCCAGTACTGCTGTCCCACCCCACCCCACAAAAATCAAATGGATCGCCCCTAACTCTTTTGAGGAAACATCATGAGGCAACATTAGGCATTAGTGGAATTGTGGAAATATTGCTAGGTATGATCTGGGTAGGCCTTTATATGCCAATAAATGGAAAATTGTCAAGGTATGATGATGTTTCACCAGACATTGTGATGTATATTTTGAGTGCATACATCTGTTATGTTCATTATGGATCTAATGCAAGGACATAAGCATAGGTCAAGTTTTTGAATATATTCTGGAAATTGTTCTATAAATGATCATTTAAGTCCTGCTCCCAGCAGACTTGTACATATGATGATTTTGACCAATTAAGATACGTGTTACATATGTGCAGATATGAAACTACGGATGTACAAATCATTTTAAGCAAAATTGTGCGGAGTTATTAACCCTATGAACTTTGGATATTCCCATTTTCAATGAACTAATAAATATTCAAATAAATCCAGGACATTGATTATGCTGTTTATGAAAACTCTAAAGGCATTTATGGCATCATACCAATATCGTATTGTAAAACCTAAATAGTACTGTCCTTTCAGTTGAACTGTAAGACTAGGCTTAAGTTTTGAAATAGGTATCAAACCAGTTATTTTAACTTTTTTCTAAGAATATTCATGCAAAAGGTTTGAATTATCGTTATCTTTTTACGTTAAATAGAAATAACAAAGAAATTACATAAAGCATTTGTGATAATCATACTTATTCTACGCATCATCACCTGTCTCGTAATGTCTTCTTTGAAGTGCTCGCCATCTTTAATGCTATTGAAATCATTTCTGGATATAAGCGTCCACTTATTTTTTTTCTGTCACTTGACATGACGTGTAACATAGATATATTCCATTGATTATAACATACATGCATGATGTACAGCATGCTGTATATTCTCACCCAGACATGATAGGCATTTAGGATTTTACAGCATTTGGATGCATTATTCATATTGTATAGAATCTAAGTGAATATCTTCTATGTATGTCCATAATATCTTATTTTTATCCACCAGATTAAGTGTATATCTCATTGGAATAATAATAGTATATCCACAAGTATATCTTCAAAGTATACCCATTCAAATGATGATATATATCCCCAGGTTAATGGTATATCTTCTAGGTATACCATAAGAATGATAGTATATGTTTATATCCATCAGGCTAATAGTAGATCTTCAAAGTGTACCCACAAGGCTATGTGCTATATCATACAGGCTGCTTGGTAAACTCACTTCACTTTGTATGGGAGATTTCTAGAAGGCTTTGTTTCACACATGGTTAGATCATCGAGCTATATATATATATATATAAGTAAGTTATTTATCAGGCTTTGTGTTATAATCTAAACTGTGACTATCAGATGTATGCTTCAACTTCAATATCCCCTAGATTACTATAATATATTTCTAGCTGGTTATATTCCATCAGGTTCTAAGGTGAATGTCTATTAGGCTGCTTGTTCTTAACAAAGTTTCATACACTATTCAGTCTACTAGCTTGTATTATGCACTTCCACCCAGTAGTTATCTACACCATTGCTTTACTACCCACCAGGCTTTATAGTATATGGTATATATGTGGAGGAGGCCACCAGCCTTATCTTGATAGTGTATGCCTATCAGCTGTATCTTACAGTATCATTAGGATCTATAGTGTATGCCTGTCTGCTGTATCTCACAGTATCAACAGGTTTTATAGTGTATTTATATTGGGTTTTATAGTGTATTTCTATTAGTTTCTATAATGTATTTATATTGGGTTTTATAGTGTATTTCTATTAGGTTCTATAATGCATTCCTATTGGGTTTTATAGTGTATTTCTATTAGGTTCTATAATGCATTCCTATTGGTATCTATAGTGTATTCCTATTGATATATATAGTGTATTTCTATTAGGTTCTATTATAATGTTTTAATGTTTGTATGTTCTATAGTGTCACCTTTCAATCAGGCTATATATTTGTATGTCTGTGGCTGCTGTATCTCTATCAGGCTCTTCTGTCAGGAATCAGGCCCTCTTCTATTAGGCTCCTCTATCAGGCTCTTCTATCTGGCTCTTTTATCAGGCTTTTTTATCAAGCTCTTCTATCACGCTCTTCTGTCAGGCTCTTCTTACAGACTCTTCTATCACGTTCTTCTGTCATGCTTTTCTTTTTAGCTCTTCTATCTGGCTCTTTTATCAGACTCTTCTATCAGGCTCTTCTGTCAAGCTCTTCTTTTCTGTCTCTTCTATTCCAGACTCTTCTATCAGGCTCTTCTGTCAGGCTCTTCTTTTTGCCTCTTCTACTTCAGGCTCTTCTATCACACTCTTTTATCAGACTTTTCTGTCTGGCTCTTCTATCAGGCTCCTCTATCTGGCTCTTTTATAAGGCTCCTCTATTAGGCTCCTCTATCTGGCTCTTTTATAAGGCTCTTCTATTAGGCTCCTCTATCTGGCTCTTTTATAAGGCTCTTCTATTAGGCTCCTCTATCTGGCTCTTTTACAAGGCTCTTCTATTAGGCTCCTCTATCAGGCTCTTTTATAAGTCTCTTCTATTAGGCTCCTCTAGCAGGCTCTTTTTGCTGGCTCTTCTGTCAGACTCTTTTATCTGGCTCTATCTGTGGTGTATATCTGTCTGCTAAATCTCACATTATCAATAGGTTCTTTAAGGCTGTATTCCCCTTTTTTATCAGATTGTATGTCCATCATTCCTCGTCTCCATCAGACTTCCATCGCTATTGCTCTTGTCAGTTGGTCCACCAGATTGTACTTTCTTACTACCAAGCAAAATGTGTACATACTCTTGAGGTTTCCGTGAGATCATGAATCATAGGTTTTACCATCTGTATTATCATATCACATTGTCTAGAATACAGTTCTCAGTATTTGTCAATCAAATCTTTTCTAATGTGATAAATAATTCAATCATGTTACATTTATTGTACTAGTGATCATATATTATAAATGTCGGTTGGGACAAATCCAGGCTATATACAGGTGTATATGTCTGTGGCTGCTCAACAAATACAAGACCACTTCTGAACGGCTTAACATGTAACATTTTTGAACAGAAAATCGCTAAATGTTTGCATTGAATGTCAGATAAATTTGAAAAATGAAAATAATACTCCATACTACAGTAAACACAAGTTAAGAAGTTCGGCGGTCACTCTTGGCGAGGCCGATTGGCTCTTCTTATAAAAGAAACATGGCCACGTCCCGTGTCTGCCCAAGCCGGCCCAGACGAGGCCACGAATTACGGACATGGGGCTAAGAGCTTTTGACGCTAGTTTGCCCTGTCTAACCTTGCAATATAAAATGTTAAGGTCCAAGCACGGCTTAATGGCGCTTGATTTCAGATTCAATAAAAGGGTGCTCCCCTAGCTGTGGCAGTTTGCTGCTGTAGTTTAAGTGGAACATCTTTCAATATAGTTGATAATCTGATCAATTCAAGTGAGATTAACCTGCATGTTCATCTTATGGTCCTAAATGTTGGGAGAACACACCCGTTTCATATTTATTTTTCATATATTTACTCTTTTTTATTTTTTTATTAAAAGATATTCCAACTTGATCTTTGTTTCATTTTGCGCTATATAAGATAATTTGGACTAAACTTTCTGTTATGACGTATATTTGTACATGCAACTAAGCACACTGTAATAGAAATGAATTCAAGGTTCCATAGACCTGTTATGCTCTATATATATGATGCATATTTCATATTTGCAAAGTATTTGTGCGAAGGCTCAGTGTCCGTTCTGGTCACGAGGGGAGTCGGGATGAGGGGTGGAAAGAGGCAACTTTTGGCGCCTGTGGGGCCTGTCCTGTCTGTCCTGTCCAGCAATCAACTTAACAGCACATCCAATCAGCCGCATCGTTCATCACCGCGGCCCGCTGACTGCCTCTGAATGCAGTCTCCAGCCTCCCGTACCTGCCCGCCACGCTCTCACAAAAAGATGAATGGCCCTTTTTGGCTTGGTCTCTGAGGTTTTCTATCTAACAGGAGCACATATAGGGCTCTATTAGAGCGGGATCGGGAGTAAAGCACAAACCAAATCTGGGGAGAGGTGTCAACCTCCTTGCCCCACTGAAAACCTCTGATACTTACACTACACCTGACCTCAATGCTACTACTACCTTGTGTTATATATAGGCTGTAGAGTAGAGCGTGTTATGACTGTAGAGTAGATCAAAGTGAATATGTACATGTAAGTCATATCCAACGTAGCTAACGTACAAAGTCCTTTTGAAAATAAATGTTATGTATTTTTAACTTTTCGTTTTGGGTGATAACCACCCGGACCTTTTGGAGCGATGTTTTGGCATGAATTCTCGCATGACCTTTTTGTGTTAGAGAACTTACCCTGTTTAACCCTTTGTCTGATAATATGGAACTTTAAAATATATGACACTATATACTAGTATTGCATTGGGTTTTATAATTAACTATTCAATGCTGTTCTTGTCCAACCGCTTCTACTAAATGTCAGAGAAGAGGCTGGGATTTCCTGTGGCACTGTCCTTGGCTGAGGTCAACGGCAAGAATTCCGCATGTAGTTCAGTGTGGAACTCGCAGCGAACACCAAACACCCTTAATCTAAGCATAAAGCATTTTCTGTGCTAAATGACGTTTTAATTTGAGAAGGACCTCAAACAGTAATGAAAACGAATGGTTTCGTGTTGGGAAAAAGTAAGCGGGATGTTCATCTGTCCGAGGCGGTCTGCGATCCCATACATGCTCCGGTCTAGCCGCCATGGACTGAGGAAGTGGCCGCCGTAATAGGAAAACGAACAATTGACTCTAATTGTACCCCAATCCGCCCATTAAAGACCGATTGAAAAACGGCCCTGCGCCACAAGCATTATTTATTAAGTTTGCGCTTTCCTGAATGCCATTCTGTGGCAGAATTTGTGGGCCCCATGGATGTTGTACGTAAGAGAAAGTTACAGGCAGGAGCGGTCACAAATCACAGGTTATCATGTAATACCGACCTGATTAATTGCCACAAGAAACACTTATACTTATATTGCCATATTTAGGAGACTGTAGATAATAAAACATATTGGTTGTTAATAGATGTATATCAATAAATGTCCTGAAGTTCCTCTGCCAATAGAAGGTTTGAACACTAGGGCCTAGTCAGAGACCCATAGTGTGATTCTGTGCAGGCAGCTCTATATAAATTCTGACTTGGATGAATATGGCTAAGATTTTGTTCATAAGAAATGATGTATGCTTCACACTCTCCTACCTAACTACAGTCCTTTTGTTGCGACACATAATGATATTAATCAATGAAATGAATAAAAAAAACAGAAAATTTGTGTATTTGATGACAACGATAATTATTGTCATGATTATCAATATAGCACTATACACTCTCGTTCTATGGCTATTCCATTTTGGATGTTATTCACAGAATAAATTTGGTAATTTTTGGCTGGCAAAAATAAAACATATCAATATAGGTTTCATGGTTTATGGTAACCTAATCAGACTAGAGTCTGCTTGGCTATGCTACAATACGTTATATTTTTGTTGATTTGTTTGGTGTTTACATATTATTTCAGTCATTTCATGATGAGACGTGCTTGTAGCAGATAGATTGCTGCCTTTTCGAATTGTCATATTGTAGGGACTTGACATGACTACATGTTAATCTTTCACACACAGGGATATAATCTGCTGAGCCCTGCTAAGTAGGGATATAATCTGCTAGGCTCAGTGACATAGGGATATAATCTGCTAGGCTCAGTGACATAGGGATATAATCTGCTAGGCTCAGTGACATAGGGATATAATCTGCTAGGCTCAGTGACATAGGGATATAATCTGCTAGGCTCAGTGACATAGGGATATAATCTGCCAGGTTCTGCTACATTGGGATATGATCTGCCAGGTTCTGCTACATTGGGATATGATCTGCCAGGTTCTGCTACATTGGGATATAATCTGCCAGGTTCTGCTACACAGGGATATAATCTGTAGGGATATAATCTGCTAGGCTCAGTGACATAGGGATATAATCTGCTAGGCTCAGTGACATAGGGATATAATCTGCTAGGCTCAGTGACATAGGGATATAATCTGCTAGGCTCAGTGACATAGGGATATAATCTGCTAGGCTCAGTGACATAGGGATATAATCTGCTAGGCTCAGTGACATAGGGATATAATCTGCCAGGTTCTGCTACATTGGGATATGATCTGCCAGGTTCTGCTACATTGGGATATGATCTGCCAGGTTCTGCTACATTGGGTTATAATCTGCCAGGTTCTGCTATATTGGGATATAATATTCCAGGTTCTGCTACATTGGGATATAATCTGCCAGGTTCTGCTACACAGGGATATAATCTGTAGGGATATAATCTGCTAGGCTCAGTGACATAGGGATATAATCTGCTAGGCACAGTGACATAGGGATATAATCTGCCAGGTTCTGCTACATTGGGATATGATCTGCCAGGTTCTGCTACATTGGGATATGATCTGCAAGGTTCTGCTACATTGGGTTATAATCTGCCAGGTTCTGCTATATTGGGATATAATATTCCAGGTTCTGCTACATTGGGATATAATCTGCCAAGTTCTGCTACACAGGGATATAATCTGCTATGATCTGTTACAGGGGGATATAATCTGCCAGGTTCTGCTACATTGGGATATAATCTGCCAGGTTCTGCTACACAGGGATATAATCTGCTATGATCTGTTACAGGGGGATATAATATGCTGGCTTCTGCTACATAGAGGTGGAACCTTTCTGGCTCCGCTACATATAATCTGCTCTGCTACATGATTGGACTCTATATTGCTGTGCTACATAGTTTTCTGCAACGTCAGGCAAAGTCTGCTTAGCTTTGTCACAAAGGAATATAATCTCCTACCCAGGGATACAGAATCTGCTTCACTCTCCTACCCAGGGATACAGAATCTGCTTCACTATGCTACACAGGGATACAGAATCTGCTTCACTCTGCTACACAGGGATATAGAATCTGCTTCACTCTCCTACCCAGGGATACAGAATCTGCTTCACTATGCTACACAGGGATACAGAATCTGCTTCACTCTGCTACACAGGGATATAGAATCTGCTTCGCTCTGCTACATAGGGATATAGAATCTGCTTCACACTGCTACATAGGGATATAGAATCTGCTTCACACTGCTACATAGGGATATAGAATCTGCTTCACTCTCCTACCCAGGGATACAGAATCTGCTTCACTCTCCTACCCAGGGATACAGAATCTGCTTCACTCTCCTACCCAGGGATACAGAATCTGCTTCACTCTCCTACCCAGGGATACAGAATCTGCTTCACTCTCCTACCCAGGGATACAGAATCTGCTTCACTATGCTACACAGGGATACAGAATCTGCTTCACTCTGCTACACAGGGATATAGAATCTGCTTCGCTCTGCTACATAGGGATATAGAATCTGCTTCACACTGCAACATAGGGATACAGAATCTGCTTCACTCTGCTACACAGGGATATAGAGTCTGCTTCACTCTGCTACATAGGGATATAGAATCCGCTTCACTCTGCTACATAGGGATATAGAATCTGCTTCACTCTGCTACACAGGGATATAGAATCTGCTTCACTCTGCTACATAGGGATATAGAATCTGCTTCACACTGCTGCATCGGGATATAGAATCTGCTTCGCTCTGCTACATAGGGATATAGAATCTGCTTCACTCTGCTACATAGGGATATAGAATCTGCTTCACTCTGCTACACAGGGATATAGAATCTGCGTCACACTGCTGCATCGGGATATAGAATCTGCTTCGCTCTGCTACATAGGGATATAGAATCTGCTTCGCTCTGCTACATAGGGATATAGAATCTGCTTCACTCTGCTACATAAGGATATAGAATCTGCTTCACTATGCTACATAGGGATATAGAATCTGCTTCACTCTGCTACATAAGGATATAGAATCTGCTTCACTCTGCTACATAGGGATATAGAATCTGCTTCACTCTGCTACATAGGGATATA
This sequence comes from Amphiduros pacificus, assembly GCA_949316495.1. Taxonomy (NCBI): domain Eukaryota; kingdom Metazoa; phylum Annelida; class Polychaeta; order Phyllodocida; family Hesionidae; genus Amphiduros; species Amphiduros pacificus. Next base: position 40,313,322 of record OX439003.1, on the reverse strand, counting down.
GAATCTGCTTCACTCTGCTACATAGGGATATAGAATCTTCTTCACTCTGCTACATAAGGATATAGAATCTGCTTCACTCTGCTACATAAGGTTTTAGTCTGTTCTGCTCTGAAAGGTTAAGGTTACAGTCTGCTCATCTTTGCATGTGAGAGGTGGTCTTAGTGGTTCTGCTATATTGGTGTAGAGTTCCGTAGAGTACTTAAAGTCTTCTTGGTTCTGCTTCGAAAGTCTACAGTCGTTGCAATATTCGAGAAAAGCTAGAAAAGAGCCGTTCTGCTCCAAGACAGGAGGTTTGGCCTTTCATGGCTCTGTTAAAAATGAAAGGGATACTCTGTGGTTATTGCTCAGGCCTTGCACAACAAATGCCAGACAATATGGCCTGTCTGTGCCCATTAGCATGAGTCTCCTGTGACGGGCCACCAAATAGAATAATAACATCCAATGTAATTTAGCATATTAGTGATAAAGGCAGCGGGTGAGAAGCGCTCTGTGGTTAAGGTATTGTCTCTTTATTTAATTTGTCCGTTGATATCTGGTGTTGTTGCCATCACAACTCAAGAGATCCCCGCCCTAACCGCCCCAGACCTGCAGCTCAGCTAAGCTAAACCCTCAACTCACAAATCAAACAGACCGCTAACTCAATTACCCTCGAAATTAAACCGACAACTTATAAATATTGCAGAGCATTTGTTTTTGCAATGAAGACATAATTGTAGCTATTGAAAGCCGCATTTATCAATTAGGGCCCTAACCCTGACGGCAGTGCGCAGCCCCAACCACCAGCCACATACAATTTAATTCAGAAATTACATAGAAAATGCAGGCAGGAAGAAATATTGTTCCATTAAGCACAGATGGAAGTGGGGAAGAGAAGAGTTTACTCAGAGGATTTTGTCTTGGCCACATGTGATTCGCTTTGTAGGGTAGGACTACAATGACAAATGTGAAGAGCAATAAAAGTGAACTTTACAGTGCCATCCCCGCTGGCTGCCCTAACACTTGCTGTCACTTGTCCTGAAGGTCATCGGCAGGGCCCTCAATGTCGCACATCTGAGACAAAGCGGCCCTATCCATCGTCATTGGGGTCTGTGGGTGCTGATCTGAGGGCAACATGCCCTAAGGGTCATGAAGCACAGATCAGAAGTGGAGAAGTGACTGTGAGGATGGGGAGTGAGAAAACAAGATCCAGGCCCAGAGATCAATGGCAGAGTGGTAAGTGCACTGGATCAGCCAAGAGGTCCTCAGATCAACAGCAGAGTGGTAAGTTCACTGGGTCAGTCCGAGGTCCTCAGATCGTTGGCAGAGTGGTAAGTGCACTGGATCAGGCCAAGAGGTCCTCAGATCAACAGCAGAGTGGTAAGTTCACTGGATCAGGCCAAGAGGTCCTCAGATCAACAGCAGAGTGGTAAGTTCACTGGATCAGCCAAGAGGTCCTCAGATCAACAGCAGAGTGGTAAGTGCACTGGGTCAGTCCGAGGTCCTCAGATCAATTGCAGAGTAGTAAATACACTGGATCAGCCAAGATATCCTCAGATCAACGGCAGAGTGGTAAGTGCAATGGATCAGGCTAAGATGTCCTAAGATCAACATCAGAGTGGTAAGTGCATTGGATCAGGCCAAGAAGTCCTCAGATCAGTGGCAGAGTGGTAAGTGCCCTGGATCAGGCCAAGAGGTCCTCAGATCAACAGCAGAGTGGTAAGGGCACTGGATCAGGCCAAGATATCCTCAGATCAACGGCAGAGTGGTAAGTGCACTGGATCAGGACAAGAGATCCTCAGATCAGTGGCAGAGTGGTAAGTGCACTGGATCAGCTAAGAGGTCCTCAGATCAACAGCAGAGCGGTAAGTGCACTGGATCAGGCCAAGAAGTCCTCGGATCAACAGCAGAGCGGTAAATGCACTGGATCAGGCCAAGAAGTCCTCGGATCAACAGCAGAGTGGTAATTGCACTGGATCAGGACAAGAGATCATCAGATCAACAGCAGAGTGGTAATTGCACTGGATCAGGACAAGAGGTCCTCAGATCAACAGCAGAGCGCTAAGTGCACTGGATCAGGCCAAGAAGTCCTCAGATTAACGGCAGAGTGGTAAGTGCACTGGATCAGACCAAGAAGTCCTCGGATCAACGGCAGAGTGGTAAGTGCACTGGATCAGACCAAGAAGTCCTCAGATCAACAGCAGAGTGGTAAGGGCACTGGATCAGGCCAAGATATCCTCAGATCAACAGCAGAGTGGTAAGTTAACTGAAACAGGCCAAGAATGTAGGTCTTCAGATCAAACGAACAGTGTTATTTGTGTACCAAAGGAGGAAAGAGGTAGAAGTAGAGCTACAAAATTTCAGAAAAAAATAGACCTTGTACAACAAGGTCTAATGTCCTTCGTGGGAACAAGGGATGTAAATTGATCAGCAGTATATAATGTTAATGGGGACAGAAGGTAGTGTACCAAGTGAGGACATAAAATCTGAGGATATTAAAATAAAATTTGTCCTGAAGGTCATCATGGACACTTTCTTGAACTAATCAGAGGACTGGTACTAATACCATTACGGGTATTACATATGACTATTAGGTCATCTTATTAAGTGATATACACATTTTATTATGAAATAGATGTGATATTTTACTCTATATTTGATAAAATCTACCTTGATAATGTTCAAATTCTCATAGGGTTCTTTACTCTATAGTTTCAATTTATCCAATCACAACCTCCCATGCGTGACCCCATCATCTCTGTAGGTGATTCAACCTAATCTGGATATCAAACAATGCCCAGTATATCAGCATGTAAATGAAAACACTGCCTTGTTTCCGGTTCCTGGCAAGTAATGAATCACATCCAGCAAGATAATTGTCTTCTGTCTTTTCCGATCGGAAAGGGTCCAGATTTCTTCAGTGGGAAGTAGATTGCGTTGGCAAACAGACAATGTTCTCTAGGTTTCCTGTCCAGTTAGCAGGCAGATTGAGCACATTATGCCCTTTTACGTGTTTTTCCAACTCTGATCGGAAACCTGCCTTTCCGGCGTTACTTCATTTCAGTTTGTTTCCTTGCGTTAAAACGGGGGCAACCACCGCCATTTTGTTGGAAATGGTAATTTGTCTTAATTACCTTCATATTTTGTTGATTCTTTATTGACAAGGCTTTGCAATCCACCACTAACAGCCATAATGGGATAATGGAGGCCCGGATTTGCAGTGGCGCGAATTAAATATGGAACCTTCCACAGATATCTATGCCTGCATTCATCAAAAAGGTCCCTCTTGCATAGTGCCTTCAATACTTGGACAGGCAGCCTTTTTGTTGCCGCTTGCTTCCAAATTTTGCTTCATGTCCCTTCCATCAAATTTGAAGGAGATAAGTGATAAATATGGCGGGTCCCCCAGCGTTTGGCGAGCCCTTTCGTTGGCGGGCAAAATATGGCAAAATGAAATAAGGATGGATCCCTGTCATTTTGCTATAATGGGACGTCACCCTAGGGGAAGCTCGCTGTTCTTCACCCTGTAATGCCTCCTGTTAGTGTCTTCCCAGGAGAAATCTTCATATCAACATCATTATTCTTCCTCTTTGGGATTTCAGAAGTCACCCTTGTGTAGAAAATAATGACGTATGATATTGGGAAAAACCAATTCTCCCTGATCAAGTGGGTTTTGAACCACTTTGATCAGAGTTGTGGGTCTTTTGAGTAATTCTGTCACATGTATATATCATTATCAAACTGAAATTGTCAAGACAGAAAATGTTTTTTTCGCACTTATCTGCCTCAATTCTAAACTATCATATACTTCTTATCCAATTGAGATAATTATCTTGCTTTATAAGATTACAAAAAACGTCTCACAATAATATTTACGCATGCATAGAATTGTGAGCCAGCAAGCATTTTTTGCCCATCATTGTCCATTATCAGCAAAGCAATGTCAGTGACTACCTGATTTACTTCTAAAAACTTTCATAATCTTCTTACCCATTTGTGAGGACCTAACGTAACTTTTTTTCCTATGTGAAATTAATAACGTTTCAGACAAGCAGCTTATATTCTTATTGGCTAATTATTGGGTCTTAATTAAGATAATTGTGGCAATTTGTCAAGTGATACCTGCGCTCAAGTGATCATCGCATCCCATAATTAATGCTTCGCGGATCCAGCCTGCTGGCTATGTCGCACCGATGTATCTATCCGCATCACAAACTTGCAAAGTAGTTCTCATTATTTTTTCCGCCTCGTGTTTATCAGAGGTAAAATCACCAGTGTGTGATGAAATATATTACTCCTGTTTTGTGGATAGAGTTTGCAGTGATTAGTGGAAGAGCACGCTCATATATATCAAGGGTTGTGAGTTCCACCCCCTGCGAGTTATAGAGTCAACTAATTGTTCAAATATTTTGTCAGGCATGATGCATAAGAACAATCTTATTTAATGATGAAACCGAGCCAAGGTTCTAAACTGGTTCTTCTCAATAATTTGAAGAACAAATAACAGAAATCAAGTGCTGAATCTTTTTTTCCATCACATCAAGTTACCACTCAAGGTGTGTTGATTGTGAACAATCTCTAATCACGGTGCCCTGAAATGGTCAAACCAATTGATCTGTGACATCAAATGTATCAGGGCTTCAAACCGCTGGTAGCTGTGATTCTATCATTACAGGTTGAAGGGCTCTGATTCTCCATTTCAAGGTTTTGAAGGTTTTTTCTAGTCTTATGGGCTAATCTTAAGAGTTTTATGAAGATCACTTTGAGAAACTTAACATTTTAAATTTCACTTGTCTCTTTCACTTAAATTGTAGTGACAAAACGTCAATCAAATGACCCGAATTAAACAAAATAGTCATGTCCGCCCAACTTTTAAAGTGACAACTCAACTTGTTTTCTCTTTTGGTAAAAACAAAGGACCTGTTAATGAGTTCAAGATATAGAAGTATCAAAGTTGAAAAAGAAAGAAATCCTGGTCTCAAGTTCTAAAATTGTACAGAATATTAATCTCTAACTTACCCACCATGACTCACTTACATGACTAGAGATCGAATACCAGATTTCGAATAAAGTCATAACAATGACGGCAGACGTAGTGAGAACTGCCACTGTAATGCAGAGTATCTCTAACTCAGAATGATTATGTTATTACAATTTGGTTTAAATATCACGAAGATGCTAATCTAAAACCGACACATCGGCCAAATTAATTCTCTCTGAAATGTTTTGAATGTAGGAAATATATGTCAAATGACAGAGAAGGGCTGCTTATGAAAATTAATGTCTAATCCGTTGTACTAAATGGCATTATGGTGCCTGTAAAATATCCTAGAACTATACTTTACTATACATAAACTGGTCTTTGTGACATAATAGCACACACAAGGTGACTCCACAGTTTAACAAATATATAGATGCCACATATAGAGAAGGATATAAGCAGGGAAATGGAGCCAAAAACAAAAAGGAGATCACCCCCATTGCATGATAAGTATCCTGTTGTTATTATTAATATCATTTAATATCCGCCGTGCTTTAGATCACTAATCTTTCCTTTTCAATATGAGAATGTGTGATTAATTAATTTGAGAAATTGATTCTATGAAATAAGCCCCAGGAGCAGGATCAAGGAGGCACTGGTGCACTTTTCAAAGTCCTATTTTGACATGTCTTTTTGACTCAGACTTCAGAAGTCGACTTAAGGTAGTGACAGCGCAAGCTATAATACTTGATAGGCCCAAAACAAAATGCTCTTTCTTCTTGTCATTTGCTAATTGAAGAAAATGTAATGGGTAATGAGTGTCCTTTTATCACATTGACAGGACTGAGTGAGAGACAAAGCTGGTTACAGTTTGCCTTTGGTGGCAGGGTTTGACCTGCTTGTGCATATAGGCAGGCCGTGAGTCTGAGGCTGGGGAAGGCTGGAGATGGAGAGAGAGAGCGAGACTGAGTATTTCACTGATAAGCTGCTTATCCCTCTAACCTCTCTTTCCTCTCTGAGATACATCACTGAACAGTTCCGCTCACCATGCTGTGTTAATAAAAAAAGATGTGATAATAATAGTGCTAATAGTAATGATTGGAGTAAGAAGAAGTAAGATAAAGAATAATATACTTTCTTTTTTGTTGACATATTTATAGAGCGAAGGCTTTTCTTTGGCAAAATATATAATTTAGTTTAAGTTATAAACTATGCATGGCTTATTATACTTTATTTGTCTATAACTGGCAACACGTTCATAAAAAAAGTATTCTGCAGAGATAAAACTGGAGGCATAATAATGGCTTGAAATAAACATTGATACATTGTAAACTACCCATCCATGTACATGTCATTCTCCCCACATGAGAACCTCTATAAGCTCATTGCATAACAAGGTCAACTGATTTAAGGGTATTTATGGGTGTTGGTAGTGAGTGCCCCCTAGTGGCAGAGGAGTAAATTACCAGAATACTGTACTTGATGGGAATTGGCACATTTACGGTGTAAAAATACATTCCATATTAAATTAAAAGCATTCATGACATGAATCAATATTTAAACACTACAATATGTGAATTATAAGGTATGATTACAAGTATATTTCTTTCAAAACAGTATTTTGTCCTAATTTTCCTTGATGATAGTTTTGATGAGAAATGAAGAAGACAAGCAAATAAGTTCTGCAGATTACACAACAGGAATAGGCTTGTTTTTAGCTGTGTTTATTTCATTTCATTGGGAAGAAAATTCACTGTGATCCTAGTGAAACAGATTTTCTCATTTTGATTTGTATAATTTGGAAATAAAAAGGAAGTTTGGCAATCAGATATGTGAAGGGAGGTGAAAAAATTCATATTTTTGAAATGATCAAGTGTGTACTTGACCTCTATTTTTCTCTTAATGTTTTTGAAAAATAGAAAATCTGTTTCACTAGGATCACAGTAAATATTGTTAAGATCACTTTTACAAAGTTGTTTGGAAAACCACTTTATTATGGTCCCACAATCTGCAGAACTTTTTCCCTTTAACATTTTGACATAACAAAAGAAATTTTGGAGCAGTGACATATTACTACGCCACTTTTTTTTAGTTAAAAAGATATGAAGCTTTCAACATTATCAAAGAAATTCCATTGTGATTTTCAAATAATAAATCAATAATTTTATTACAAAAATGATTACCATAAAATGCCATTTCATTACTTGAAAGTTTTAATGAAAAAGGAACTCTTTTTGACAGTTGAGCATTTTTCCCGTACTTTTTTGAAAACGTTCCATTTTGGCGTAAAAAGAAAGTAGTTCCCTCAGAAAATCTGCCACCAGAGGACACTCACTACCAACACCCATAAATACCCTTAAATAACAATTGTCAACTAGTTGTGATTGACCCCTTCGCCATGCGATATGAGAGTTAATCTGGGGGATTAAGCCTGGGCCGTGGATGTCACATGTCATGACTCACTCAGTCTAGCTCAGTCAACTCATTACTCATCCAAACTCATGTCAATTCCTTTATATACATAATCCCCACCTGGCGGTGTGACCAATTAATTTATGGTCCCTTTGCTAGTGGATATAGGGGCGGCCCAGTAATGTGTCTCCGAAACTATCCAATGTAATAATGAATTTCATTTTTGATAAAAGCAACAAGAAAGTGACATTAGTGAAGCTGAACTACCGTGTTAATTCCAGAAATTGACTTCATCTTAGACTAATAACAAGAAGAGTGCAAACATTGACACAGACCGTGCCGATTGGATGTCTAGTCAAATTGGCAAGGCTGTGAGAAAGTGGAAGAATTTGTCTCTCTGCCATTAAACTACAATGAATATCTATGGCTGTGGGGCCACCAAATGGACTGCAAAGAGCATGCAGATGATATAGGGGGCTTTATGTGAGCCCAGCAGATGATCTAAGTGGCTTTAGTAGGGCTACATTGGCTCTGAGATATATATCAAGTTGATAGGTCCGGACATGCCGATATCAGGCCGGCACTACTCGAACGTTATATTCTGAGCCATTATGTATCAAACAGATATGTGAAACGCCTTGGATTAACAAAATATGTCTCTTACGGAGATTGAGGCCAGATTAAGAATAAATCAGACTTATAATACTTATATGATTGGTAGATGTTGATACCCATGTAGTACTTTGGATGTACAGAGTAGCTCACTGGAGCAGAATCCACTATTAGCTATAAAATGTGACTTTAGCACTCTAGATAGGATGCCCTTCGGTTTGTAGATTAAGTCTCATATTCTATTTGTTCCCTTTATGTACTATTCAGATTTTGAGCTCAGAGACATTGGTTCTGTACAAAGAGGTGTAATCAAAATGATTACTCTCAGGTTGGCCCGCTTGAAGATCATATAAGAAAAACAGGGAGGAACAATCCAAGCGAATAATCCAAGTAAATAATCTCTGCCTGGAAAACTGGCTCAAGATTCACAACAGACCAACAGAGAGATGCAATCCAAGTAAATAATCTCTGCCTGGAAAACTGGCTCAAGATTTACAACAGACCAACAGTGAGATGCAATCCAAGTAAATAATCTCTGCCTGGAAAACTGGCTTGAGAGTCACAAAAGACCAAAAAGAATGTTCAACAGGGAGCTGCAATCCAAGTGATTCCTCTCTGATTGAAGCATTAGCATGGGAGTCATAACGACCAAAAGGGAGATGCAATCCAAGTAAATATTCTCTATCTGGAAGGCTGTCTTAAGAGTCATAACAGAATAACAGGGAGATGCAATCCAAGGGAATAATCTCTGCCTAGAAAACTGACTCGAGTGTCATAACAAACCAAAAAGAGATATGCCAGAACACAAGCTTGAGAGAAAGATGCAATCCAAGTGATTCCTTTCTAACTAAAACACGAGTTTGAAAAGAAGATGTAATATAAGTGATTCCTCTCTAACTGGAACACTAGCTTAAAAGTCATAACCGAGCAACAGGGAGGGGCAATCTGAGGGAATATTCCCTCTCTGGAACACTAGTTTGAGAGTCATAATCAGGGATCAGGATTATCAGGGAGGTGCAATCTGAAGGAATACTCCCTCTTTAGAATATTAGCTTGAGAGTCAGAACAGAGCAACAGGGAGGTGCAATCTGAAGGAATACTCCTACTCTAGAACACTAACTTGAGAGTCATAACAGAGCAACAGGGAGGTGCAATCTGAGGGAATATTCCCTCTCTAGAATATTAGCTTGAGAGTCATAACAGAGCAACAGGGAGGTGCAATCTGAGGGAATATTCCCTCTCTGGAACACAAGCTTGAGAGTCATAATAGATTATCAGGGAGGTGCAATCTGAAGGAATACTCCCTCTCTAGAATATTAGCTTGAGAGTCATAACCGAGCAACAGGGAGGGGCAATCTGAGGGAATATTCCCTCTCTGGAACACTAGTTTGAGAGTCATAATAGATTATCAGGGAGGTGCAATCTGAAGGAATACTCCCTCTTTAGAATATTAGCTTGAGAGTCAGAACAGAGCAACAGGGAGGTGCAATCTGAAGGAATACTCCTACTCTAGAACACTAACTTGAGAGTCAGAACAGAGCAACAGGGAGGTGCAATCTGAGGGAATATTCCCTCTCTAGAATATTAGCTTGAGAGTCATAACAGAGCAACAGGGAGGTGCAATCTGAGGGAATATTCCCTCTCTGGAACACAAGCTTGAGAGTCATAATAGATTATCAGGGAGGTGCAATCTGAAGGAGTACTCCCTCTCTAGAATATTAGCTTGAGAGTCATAACCGAGCAACAGGGAGGTGCAATCTGAGGGAATACTCTCTCTCTGGAACACAAGCTTGAGAGTCATAATAGATTATCAGGGAGGTGCAATCTGAAGGAATACTCCCTCTCTAGAATATTAGCTTGAGAGTCATAACCGAACAACAGGGAGGTGCAATCTGAGGGAATATTCCCTCTCTGGAACACAAGCTTGAGAGTCATAATAGATTATCAGGGAGGTGCAATCTAAAGGAATACTCCCTCTCTAGAATATTAGCTTGAGAGTCATAACCGAGCAACAGGGAGGTGCAATCTGAGGGAATACTCTCTCTCTGGAACACAAGCTTGAGAGTCATAATAGATTATCAGGGAGGTGCAATCTGAAGGAATACTCCCTCTCTAGAATATTAGCTTGAGAGTCATAACCGAGCAACAGGGAGGTGAAATCTGAGGGAATACTCTCTCTCTGGAACACTAGCTTGAGAGTCATAATAGATTATCAGAGAGGTGCAATCTGAGGGAATACTCCCTCTCTAGAATATTAGAATGAGAGTCATAACAAAGCAACAGGGAGGTGCAATCTGAAGGAATACTCCCTCTCTAGAATATTAGCTTGAGAGTCATAACAAAGCAACAGGGAGGTGCAATCTGAGGGAATACTCCCTCTCTAGAATATTAGAATGAGAGTCATAACAGAGCAACAGGGAGGTGCAATCTGAAGGAATACTCCTACTCCAGAACATTAGCTTGAGAGTCATAACCGAGCAACAGGGAGGTGCAATCTGAGGGAATACTCCCCATCTGGAACACTAGCTTGAGAGTCATAATAGATTATCAGGGAGGTGCAATCTGAAGGAATACTCCCTCTCTAGAATATTAGCTTGAGAGTCATAACAGAGCAACAGGGAGGTGCAATCTGAGGGAATACTCCCTCTCTAGAATATTAGCTTGAGAGTCATATCAGAGCAACAGGGAGGTGCAATCTGAGGGAATACTCCCTCTCTAGAATACTGTATACAGACAAATTTTCGCGACCTTTTTATTTTTGCGTTAATTCGTGCCAGGACGTCATTCGCGAAATTAAATGGACGCAAAATTGAATTGAATTGTGCGATATAATTAAATAATAATTTTATTAGACATAGAAATAAAAGTAAAACGTAAATACGATGTCCGTGACGTAGCGGATCAATTGGCCACGTGACTTTGCAGATGTGCCACAGAATTTACTGGATCGATTTTAATTGCGTTTTAAACGATAAATAAAGGTATTTACCCAATATTTTGGTCTATTATTTCGAAACGCTTTGTTTTGACTTTGTTCTCACTGATTCCAATTATCAGCGTTCACAGTTTTGCATTACGTCATTGTTTCCATTGCTTTGACTCGTGTCTTCCCCTTTTTGACAGAAATGCTTTCACACGTGTTACGTTTTCGATGTCCGGAACACGGTAAATTTGATGTGCGGCAACACGAAGAGAAGCCAGGGATCCATCGTTGCACAATATATTAAATTTTTCAATGCGAGTTGATACACTCCATTTGTTTTCGCGCCAAAAATAAGAGCTTGTCCCCGTCACTCCCGCTTTTTAAAATGACGACCTCATATTGTGTAATGCATGTTAGATGGATGAATGGTTTAGTTCTGTTCTCGACCTGCAAAGCGTATTTTGTGTTAATATTGGGTATATACTTTTATTTATCATTTAAAACGCAATTAAAATCGATCCACGTGTGAAGGCATTTCTGGCAAAAAGGGAAGACACAACTCAACGCAACACGTGGTCACAATTTTGAAAGGCGGAAGTGACGGGAAGAGGCTCTTGTTTTTAGCGCGAAAATGATTGTTATTAACTCACATTGAAATATTAATATATTGCGCAATAATGGATGGTTTTGTTCTGTTCTCGACATGCAAAGTGTAATTTGTGATAATATTATGTACTAGAAATCCAAAATTCGCGAAAATAAAAAGGCGCGAACCTGTCAAAAATGGCGATGGCGCGCAAATAACTAGGCGCGAATTTTTCTCTGTATACAGTATTAGCTTGAGAGTCATATCCGAGCAACAGGGAGGTGCAATCTAAGGGAATATTTCCTCTCTGGAACACTAGCCTGAGAGTCATAATAGATTAACAGGGAGGTGCAATCTGAGGGAATACTCCCTCTCTAGAATATTAGAATGAGTGTCATAACAGAGCAACAGGGAGGTGCAATCTGAGGGAATACTCCCTCTCTGGGATATTAGCTTGAGAGTCATAAAAGAGTAACAGGGAGGTGCAATCTGAGGGAATACTCCCTCTCTAGAATATTAGCTTGACAGTCATAAAAGAATAACATGGAGGTGTAACTTGAAAATCATAGCAGAACAAAACAAGATGCAATCCAAGTGAGTAATCTCTGTCTGGAACATTTGTGCAATCTAAGTGATTCTCCTCCAGACTACTTGGTGGTCAGAGTAGAACAGTGTGATCCTATTTGATACACTTTGCTACATTTTCTGTTTGCACCATGATGATGACAACTTGGCTACAGCCATCACAAATGATGTTCCTGGCAACATAATAGATTCAAATGCATTCGCCGCTCTCCCCTATTCAACTTTTTAACCCCCCAATAATGTTTCTTACTTCAGTGAATCACCTCCAATATGAAATATATTCGCTTATGGAAAAAATATGTACCAAATTTCCTAAGAATAATTGCCGTTTTGCAAATTATTTCTTATCGGGGCAACTCTTTTCAACCAATTAGTTTTTTGAGACAGTGGCGTCATCTAGTGTTTTTGCAGGTATATTTAATGAGCAAATATGAAGCAGAGATTGAGACGACCTCTTACGGTGGATGGGCTGGAAGGGGGCGTGCAAGTTAAGAGGATCGACTTCCTTTGTTAAGCAGAGATGAGGCCGTAAGAAGAGATATATGTCATGTTTAAAAAATGAACAGTAAATATTACTCATGAATGGGAATATGAATCCGATGTTCTGATAAAGGAATAATCTTTTATATGTTTAATCTGCCGATCAGGTATTAAGACTTAGATTTGACCTGATATCACTGCTTGGAGAAAATAGATTTTAAAAATTGTAATGAAAGAAAAACTCTGCAATTATGCATGAAATATATTTATTGGCAGTAGTGAAAATATATGTGTAAAAAATGTATGACTATCACAGGTTTTGGAATATTTATCACAATCAAACAGGCTTACATACAAAATTAAAAGATGACATACAACATTAAAAGATGGCAAATTTGATAAACTTGTTGACAATACAATGTGGGTGTGGTAGATTGTCCTCATAATGAGATTGACAATTTGCTTTGGCTTTGGCTTTGAGGTATTGTTTTGTGAAAGAATAATAACTAAGTATGTAACTGTCAGTAAATTGTCAAAATACGGGCTTTGCCCTTTGGTAAGGTCATTATCAAACTGGCAGGTTTTAAAACAGTTCACTAATGATGAACTCCAGTGCCTGCCTCATGGCGATCTCTCCCTAAAATTACAAAATGAAAATACAAATGTAATTGTTATTTTGAATTGATCATTCAAGATTAACTTAAATACAAATTACCAAATAATTATGCTGACAATTCTTTCATTTTCTTAAAAATAATATTTATATGTTATGCATGATTAATTCAAATTCAAACCTTTTAGATTCATAACTTGTTAACACCCAAGATATAACATTTACAAGTAATTGTGGATTATGACATATGAAATAACAAATGAATTATCTATCAACAAAGAAACTCACAAGTTGGTGAAGGATTTCAGAGGTAATGGATTTCCTGGGCTTTGCTTCGGCACATTTGGCATTTTTCCGCTTCTGAGACCCGGGCCGTGGCTTCATGGGAAATATAGAAGTGGCTCTACCTGGTGGAGAAACATGTGGGTAAGACAGAACACTGCTGAAAGGAAAGTCCAAAACACTCTTGCCCTTCACTTCTTTTGACTGGAAAGACACATGGTTCTTTTCAGCAACTTTTGCAAAGTCCATAGGTGTGGGAATGTCAGGGTCGGGTCCACCAAATGCCGGACAATATTGCCCTGGCAACTCTATGATAGGCCATCCGCCAAACATTATCATTCTCCGGCCTGAAACATCAAACAAAGAAATCATATCATCTCATGATAACAAGATCATCATCTAAAGAAAATACATATCATAATATTGATTTTTAAAATGTATATTTTCTCCAGATTATTCTCCAATGCTAAGATTGCTTACCTTTAAGGAGATAATTCCAGGTGCTCTTTGGGAGGATGAGGTGGAGGACGGAGATCCTACCCCTGACAATATAATCATCCTGCTCATCGAATATATAATAAGCAGGTGGCGCCTCTGTCCACCCGTTGTACACCTTGAATGGTGTCACCAACACTCCACAACCTGAAAAAATATATATGTTATAAAACTCTATTCAAATTTACATGTTCGTCTCAATACCTCTTTCTTTGTTTTTATTTTATTTTATCGATATTCGCTTAAATATATTAATTTATCTTAATTATCATTCAGAGATCCCCACACTGTTTCTTGAATATCATGGTTTAAAATGATTGTTGTAATCGGGAAGATAAATGTACTCACGAATGATGATGAAAATTAGCCATCCTTGAGTCCATTCCAGCCAATAAGCAGCTTGAAGGTAGCCGCAACTGGCTACGAGGAACTGGGAGGCATATACACACGCGCAGAGTGCGGCGAACTTCAGTCCACAACGTGCAGATACTAATCTCATGAGCTCACAGGTCAGTTCAAAGCAGAGGTAGATATGCCAGAGAAAGAAAGCCGACCCTCCTCTGATGCTGTAAATACCGCTGGTCTCCACGTCACGCAGGAGACTGAGAGAGACTGCTGGGTCCATAGGTATCATGATTAATTATATCCACACAAATATCATAAATAATCACAAATTTATATCACAATTATCACCATAAAATGATGAAATCTGTCAGAGAAAGGTAAAGACAACCATACGCTGAAAGGAAACCTTAAAGATTGATTGTTCTTGGGTCGTAGTGCGGTCGTCAAGGACACAGCCAATCAGCGCTCAAAGATTGAAACAATTGGCCGAGAGGTCGCCACCTGAACAATGCACGATTGTTTGCCATCTGAACAGACACCAGGTGGCACACTCTGTATGGTGTGCCAATGGCAACACTTGTTCTTGGGTTGCAGTGCGGTTGTCAAGGACACAGCCAATCAGCGCTCAAAGATGGAAACAATCGGCGGATGGGTCGCCACCGGAAGAATGCACGAATATCTGTCATCTGAATAAACACCAGGTGGCACACCCGGTGCGATGGCAATATCCATTTTGGTGGTGCGATTTTCAATCGTCATGAAAGAAAGAGTTCAGAATCATGTGCCAATAACTTTAATGTTTCTTTTAAACTCTTGACCATATAGAAAATACATCGGTAACTCCCAAACTTGTCGTGAAAAATTGGAAAATAAACAATTTTGTATAAAAAATGATATTCACCGAGCTCGGATTTTTAGCAATTCCATGTAGTGTTCATTATTAGCTGACGATAGTAGTTAGAACATTGAGCAAGGAGATTTGATAACTAACATTAAAATTCTACTTTTTCAACGAATACTAATTATTTCATGACTGCCACATAATAGTGATAGTCTAAATACACAATTTTGATTCGCAATTCACAAAAATAGTTTGTTTCTCAGATTCTTTTAAAAATCAAAATCGTTAAAATAAAGATTTAACTTTCATATATATCTAGTCGGAATTTTTAAATTGTTCTCGCCATTTCAGTTTTTTTCTGATATGATATAAGAGTTAAGAAACAAATTCATTTCTTATCATCTCTAAATGTTATTATTCTATAAGAAGAAAAAAGAAGTTCCAGTTACCAAATATAAACCAACTTCAAACTTCATATTTGACTCCTGACAATGTGTAATCATTAACAGTTTCATTAGGCCAGTAAAAGCGTTAAATCCTGGTATATTTCAAATTACATACCTGCCTTCTCAAATTACAAAAACAAGAATTGATGAAACAATTTTCCGGCCTCAAAATAAAGGATTTTATAGTTGATAGTGTGTCTTTGTTACTATGGACACGATATAGTTAAGGAAAGTTTACCCCAATGTTTGGCACATATATTTTCATCATATCCCATTTTAAAAGAGATGGATTTGTTGCTTAGCTAACACTCGTGGAGAGAACTGTTTTCCTGTGCAGTTTGATGCTTTCGAAACAAGAAAACCCATCTTGGGAGTACATTTGATATAAACTGTATGATGCAGGAAAAAAATAACCTGAATTATAACTCGTTCTCAATATGTCGTATTATCAATCACATAAAGTCTATTTTTGGCCACTGGACATTGACATTCATATTGTTGATATTTCATAATGGCAGCTTAACTTAAAATATAAACCATTTTTAACATTTTGAGAATATGACCTTAACCATTTATTGAGGATTTTCTAATACAGGTTAATGAACTTGACACTAAATCTTTGAATAACAAAACAAAAATAATAATTTGTTAGATAAAAGATATATTTATTTCTTAAGAGTGTGCCTCCTAATAGACGAGTAGATTTTATTTTAACATCAAGGGACAAGGATTTTCTCTATCTCCATACTTGTTCATCCTTCAAATATAGGCCAATACAATAAGAGAAAACAAAGACAGAAAATGGATTATTGACAATGACAACTCACCATCTCCCAATTTGCAAAAGATACTACTTTATTCTTGTCTGATAACAATTCTAAGGTTTACAAATTATTTATTGATAAAGTGGGTGCTAAGCCCATTGGCTCATCACATAATACCGACTTTTCATGTCCATTATCTATCAAGATCAAATAGCTTTGACAAGATTTATTTGCAGCTCAAGAACCCCTTGGGTTAATGTAAATAGTTACTATTCCTGAACGACTTGCTTTGCCAACATTATCATATCTAATGTCGGTTTTGCACATTTAAGTTCATTCAATCATAATTATTGACAATGTGATCAAAGACTTCTTAGGGAGCACTTAAATAAACCAAAATGAACAAGCTTATACTCAGAAAAGGCCCCCCACTTTGCCTCCTCCACAACGTGAGCAAACATGACAAACCTAAAAAAGTGACAGTGACATAATCTTTAAGGCAAAAACTTTTGAGATTGGAAAAGTATTTGATAATCAAAACAGTAAGATATTCTGACCTTGACCTCAAATGAAAGTCATTGAGAAAATGCGACAAAAATGTTCCCATTAAAATAAATATGAACATTTCTGTAAATTGTAAGCGTTAATCCAGGCAGTGTTGGAAGAGAATTGCGAGACGTTTTGATCTTGATCTATTGCAGAAGTAAACATGTCTCTGGGTATTGTCGCCATGAGTCTTTTTTGGATATGTCATGAATCATGCATGCCTGGAGTTTGCAGCCATTCTGGATTTCACAGTGAGTTTGAGCCTTGATACAATTGTTGAGGTTAAAGTTTTCATGGACAGATCAAACATTTCTGAGATTCTATGCAGAATTCATCTGCAAGGTTCTGTAACAATTCAGGCACTCTTAAGCATCATTAATACATTTTGACCTTTATGAAAAAGTCTTTAAGGTTATAGGATGAAATACAATATGGTCCAAGGTTTTGTAAGTCAAAGCAATCACAAGATATTTTAAGCTTGACTTAATTGCAAACATCGCCAAGATAAAAAAATGGTTGATGTTAACTTATCCAAGATTTTTTCTAGAAGAATAATTCTGTCAAATTTAGTGGTAATCCAGATAATATTATACAAGCCCAAGCATTCTCAAAACATTTATACCTTAAATTAATTGCAAAGGTTAAAAGGTCCAAATAAATTCTGTGTGAAGTTGGTTGCCAATGCGAGCACATTGAAGGAAATATTTTAGTGGAAAATTTGTCAATGAGTTCAATGGCCATGGAGAGGTAAAATCCCTGCCCAAAATTTAATCATGAAGTTTGTATGTTTAAAAGTTTGTGCCAATCCATATTATCTAGGAGTAAGAAAGTCCCTAAAGTATTCTAATCCTGATCAAATTGCAAAAGTTTGAAAGGTCATGGAAAGGTCAACATCAAACTGTTTTTAGTTGTATTTATGTATTGTATTCATGTAGCAGGAATGTGTAAAATATCAGTGAATTTTCTGTTAAATTGGAGTCCGCAAAGATTTTAATGGATGGTGATCCCCCGAAATGTTTTGCAATGGCTGGGGACAAAAAGATAGGGTCATAGTTCAAAATGAAGAAATTTCACCATGGTAGATGCAAAACGAATTCATGGTTAAAAATGTTGCACAAAAACCAATATTTCACTGATTTTTAAAACATGTTAGGGATTATAAAAGGTGAGGACTTATTTGATGAAGACTACATTCATATTGACTTCAAGAAAATTTTTATTTAAATTTAAGAAATCCTAAGACTGATCTGAACTCAGGCAACAAAACATAGGACATATACTTTTCCAATGAAGAGCATTTATGCACGAATGGTTAAAGTTTGGCACTGAATGCTATCTGAATATGTTCTCATTTTAGTACATCTGAGCGTAGGTCAGGGTCACTAACAATGCCATTTTGTTAGATATCAATAACATGCATACTTAATTTCAATTTGGTAATGTTATCTTTATTTGTTTCAACAATATCTTCTGGGATTAGGTCACATTAGGTCACATAACATAACAATATAGGTTAAAGTCATAGACACGTACATAACTTTGAGACATTTATGAGTTACATCTATGTTTTAAGTTTGGAAAACCTATTTTTATTTATTGTCAACTGATCATGTCACAAGGCTTTTAAAGATTGGTTTTTAAATTAGCTCCCTACACTTTGTAATCAACATGAATAAAACCTGATACCATAACATTACATTTAGTGTAGATAGGTTATGACGATGTATCGAGGGATGATAATGATAATATATTTTTAATAAATATAAAAATATGTAACACAATTTACATTAAATTTCTTTCTTTTCAAATAACATGATTCAGTTTGGAGATCAGTTCAAACAGATGTTGGTAATGACATCCTCAGTAACATTATAGTCAAAATATCATGTTTTAAGACCATCTCTTGGATCAATCATTCTTTTCAAACTGAGATGATATCCACTTTCTCACTACATACACAAAAATTGCTATTTACAAACTTCAGACTAATTATTGTACTTCCTTTGTATCAACAGTCATTCTATATTTTGTACCATCACATGAAATTAAAAAAGCACCATTAAAGAAGCACCATTAAATGAGCAACAATATTGCTGGAATACTTAATATTCATGCACAAGCACCATCAAATGAGCAATACTCCTTAAATAATTACTGACCAGACAGGAGCACTATTAAATGAGCAACAATACTGCTTAAATAATCAATAACCTCAGACGAGCACCATAAAATGAGCAACAATATTGCTAACATAATCACTGACCAGAGACGAGCACCATTAAATGAGCAACAATTCTGCTTAAATAATTACTGACCAGAGACGAGCACCATTAAATGAGCAACAATACTGCTAAAATAATTACTGACCAGAGACGAGCACCAATGTGAATTGAATGAGCAGCAATACTGCTAAAATAATTACTGACCAGAGACGAGCACCATAAAATGAGCGCCAGTCCTGCTTAATAAATCACTAACCTCAGACGAGCACCATAAAATGAGCAACAATACTGCTAATATAATCACGGACCAGAGACGAGTACCATTGTGAATTAAATGAGCAACAATTCTGCTTAAATAATTACTGACCACAAATGAGCACCATAAAATGAGCAACAATACTGCTTAAATAATTACTGACCACAAACGAGCACCATAAAATGAGCAATAGTACTGCTCAAATAATTAGACCAGCGAGGATCACTCTTAAATGAGCAACAGAGTCACTGGAATAATTAACATTTTATAAAAGAATGACTAGAAATCACCAATATTAAGACCTGATCAGAAAGTATCCACACATATACATCAAGCTTTGCAGGTCAAGAACAGTCAATGTTGTAAAATAATGTACACAATGTACTGCAATAACTATCCTGACATAGCCAGCATAGTTAAAAATTAACTTTTCGCTGCCCTTGGGAAATACTGTGTCCTAAATCATAGAGCAGCCAAGGTTAACACATTCAATATTCAGTGTTCAAATGTGAGTCCTTACAGACATCATTAAAATAAATGCATACAATTCTTACTTCCAATTTATGGATGATTTACTTATTCACACAAATATTAACTCTATCTTGCATACCATTTAATTAAGGTCAGTGGTTTGATATCATCAGTATAGCCCAGACCCCACCCCCAATAGCTATTATGAATAATTAACATTTTATAAAAGAATGACTAGAATGACTATGAATATGACAACCAATTGCATTATCTCATAGTCTGACCAGCAGACCACACAGGTATACAGCTAGGATCTACATACTCTCCAGAGGAGTTCTAAGAGTCAAAGGGTACATTGAATAACATAACATATATACAGCAGAGGGGCCCTGATAAACAAAGGGTGCCTCATATTGCATGGCTAAAAGGGGACCTAAAAATCAAAGGGTACAAGCACTAACAAACTTACAATTTACAATTGTACCACATCTGTATATTTCATAGCTTCAGACACTTTGTACATTGAGTGATATAACATTTGCAGAAAACATGATGTCAGCCCTTCAATTCTCTTTTCTCCCTTTTTTTTGTCATCTTCAAAGCCTTTTAATCACATGTGCTGTTACCTGACATTTGAACATGTCGTGAAGGCCAAATAGTCTCTTAATCAGTTGATAAAATAAATCACAGATTTTATATCACACAACAATGAAGATCTCAGTCAGTGCAAGCTGGGTTTCATCATGAGTTGAATTATCAATATCAAATTTCATCACTTCTTGCAGGCATATTGGTTGTAAAAAGTGCCAGAGATGTTTTAGTACAGAGTTTGGGCTGTCCTGATTGGTTAGCCAAGTACAGATTGTTTGACAATCATAGTATTATTGATACATATATGTATATATGTATCAATATCATTCACTCCAACATTCACACAAAAAAAAAACATTCATACTTTTTTAAAATCATTTATTTTTATACAGATGCATCTCTCTCATACTTGTACACTCCTCCATTACACTCCTCCATCTTTTTATTATTTTCTATCATCTTTTTACTATTTTTTTTTTATTTTCTTTAGATGCAACACCTGCATCACTCGCATACTACTATGCACACTCCTCCACCTCCTCCGTCTACTCCTCCTCCTCCGTCTACTCCACCTCCTCCTCCGTCTACTCCTCCACCTCCTCCGTCTACTCCACCTCCTCCTTCTACTCCACCACCTCCTCCTCCGTCTACTCCACCACCTCCTTCGTCTACTCCACCTCCTCCGTCTACTCCACCACCTCTTCCTCCACCTCCTCCTTCTACTCCAACTCCTTCTACTCCACCACCTCCATCTACTCCACCTCCTCCGTCTACTCCACCTCCTCCGTCTACTCCACCTCCTCCTCCATCTCCTCCTCCTCCTCCATCTCCTCTGCATCTCTCATATTTGTACACTCCTCCATCTTTTTATAGTTTTTTAGTTTTTCTTTTTTACTGATGCATCACCCACACATATACAAGTATGACTCCTCCATCTTTTTATTATTTTCTTCCATCTTTTTATTATTTTTTTTTTATTTTCTCATATACTCCTCCTCTGTCTCCTCCACCTCCATCGCCTCCAACACCTTCTCCACCACACTCCTTCTCCACCTCCTCCTCCTCCACCTCCTCCGTCTACTCCACCACCTCCTCCATCTACTCCACCTCCTCCTCCGTCTACTCCACCTCCTCCTCCGTCTACTCCTCCTCCTCCATCTACTCCACCTCCTCCGTCTACTCCACCACCTCCTCCGTCTACTCCATCTCCTCCTCCTCCATCTCCTCTGCATCTCTCATACTTGTACACTCCTCCATCTTTTTATAGTTTTTTAATTTTTCTTTTTTACTGATGCATCACACATATATATACAAGTATGACTCCTCCATCTTTTTATTATTTTCTTCCATATTTTTGTTATTTTTTTACTTATTTTCTTGAATACTCCTCCTCCATCTCCTCCACCTCCTCCATCTACTCCTCCACCACCTACGATGCATCTCTCATACTTGTACACTCCTCCATCTTTTTATAATTTTTTAATTTTTCTTTTTTACTGATGCATCACCCACACATATACAAGTATGACTCCTCCATCTTTTTATTATTTTCTTCCATATTTCAATTTTTTTTTTAATTTTCTCGTATACTCCTCCTCCGTCTCCTCCACCTCCATCGCCTCCACCACACTCCGTCTCCTCCTCCTCCATCTCCTCCACCACACTCCGTCTTCTCCTCCATCTCCTCCACCACACTCCGTCTCCTCCTCCTCCACCTACTCCACCTCCTACTCCTCCAACACCTTCTCCACCACACTCCTTCTCCACCTCCTCCACCTCCTCCTGTCTCCTCCTCCTCCTCCACCACCTACTATGCATCTCTCATACTTGTACACTCCTCCATCTTTTTATAATTTTTTAGTTTTTCTTTTTTACTGATGCATCACCCACACATATACAAGTATGACTCCTCCATCTTTTTATTATTTTCTTCCATATTTTAATTTTTTTTTAATTTTCTCGTATACTCCTCCTCCGTCTCCTCCACCTCCATCGCCTCCACCACACTCCGTCTCCTCCTCCTCCATCTCCTCCACCACACTCCGTCTTCTCCTCCTCCATCTCCTCCACCACACTCCGTCTCCTCCTCCTCCGCCTACTCCACCTCCTCCTCCTCCAACACCTCCTCCACCACACTCCTCCACCTACTCTGCCTCCTCAGCCTGCTGCCCACGAGTGCAGGAAGTCATCTTCCTGAAGCAGCGGCGAATGGCTCTGAATGCCCTCTTGAAGGGGTTCCTGGTCCTGGTAGCAGGGACATTGGGCTTTACGCCTCCCTCAGCCAGCATGGTCAGCTCCTCGAACCTCTCACGCCTTTCCCGTTCAATCTCCTGAAATACAGAAAAAAATAAGGTCCATGCAATTTTGGATATATTGAATGAAAACTTTGGAAAATTAAATATACAAAATATAAAGCAAAGAAAAAAGCAGGGCAACTAGAAAAGTGGTTAAATGCAGGACATAGGACACTCACCTCCAGCATGGCAGCCACCTTGGAGCTCTCAACAGCTTCCTCAGCGCGTTTCTTCTCAGCCTTCTCAGCCTCCTCAGCCAACCTCTTCTCCTCTCTCTCAGCTTGGACCTTCTTCAGAGCCTAAAGGATGAGAAATGAAAGCATTGAAACAATAGGCTAAAAACTTCTGACATGCAATGGACAGTTGTTATGAATATAAATCATTCAATACTGATATATAATATATTTAATACATTAAAACTTCTAAACTTTCAGAAATTGCTAACTCTATGCTTACTTGATCATATCTTTGCTGCTCAATCTGCTTTTGTTCGAGAGCTGCAAGTTTCTTCTGCTCGCTGAGGAAACGGTCCTTGCTCATGGCTTCCTGGCTGAGGATCTCCTTCTTGGCTGCGATCTGTGCTGCAGGGCCAGTCTTCATTTGGCGCTCAACTTCATTACCACTTGCGTCTTTCTGGATAAACAATACAAATACACAATACAGTTTAGCAACATAAACTCTCATCAAAAACGATATTTGAACATTTCAAATTAATAAAAAAGACAATATGACCAAAGGAAGATAACAGATATTTTTCTTAATAGATTATTGATTACTTACGCCTGTCTCGACGACAGCAGTGGCAGCCTGTTGTTTCTGCTTGCGGATCTTCTCCAAGTTGCGGCGGGATCTCTCCATCTTCTCCTGGAGAGTCTCGAGGGCCTTGTCCTTCTTGATGTCCTCCTCGATCTCAGCCTTATTCTTGGCCTATCAAATCACAGGATACATGTTAATATCTCGCAGTATGTAGTTGGGTTTTGTTTGGGGATGTTTAAAGTTTTTGGCAAGCACGTTTACGAATCAATTAAATTTTATTATATCAACATTTCATATATCTGACAAGTTTACTCCTTTGATTAAGTTGATTGCAAGATCTGCTTGATTGTTGTAAGGCCTGAGAATGGAGAGAGAATGAATAGCAATGCTGAGTAGGATATTAAAAGAGGTTTATACTTATATTTACGGTAGACATTTTACATATTTAGTCTAATTACCTTGAGTGCCCGTTCAAGAAGAATGGCCTTCTTGGCTTCCCTCCTCCTCTCCTGCATCAACTTGTTGCGCTCAACCACTTCCATCTTCTTCTTGAGAAGAAGCTTGATCACTTCGGGATCCCTGTCGAAGTCTTCATCGTCGAGGCGGCTCTGTGGCCTCATTGGCATGACTTCGTCAGTCTGGAGGGTCCAAGCAACCCCATTGTTTCCTGCAAATTAACAAATATCTCATGTCCTTGCTCTCAGGGCAAAACACACCAATCTTTACTTGAACCTATCTTGCTCATGAATTTATCTCAAGAAATATGAATGTCACAAAGTTCTTAATGAAAAGAAATCATTATAACAACATGAATTTTGATCAAATGCCTGAACATGAATGGCAGTTAAAATTACCAATAACTTTCACTTTTCATATGATTTTGCCCTTCAGCATTTCAATGTGTAACAAAAGAATATTCTAATATTTTGGGGGTGGGGATTTATTATAAAATTACATTAATATCAGGTTTTATTCAAAGATTCAAATAAAAGTTTCAATATACCTTCCTTGACGGAGGCAATTTCAAGTGGGATCTCAACATCGTTGTTTGGAATAGGAGCCTGAAAGAAAAGACAAACAATAAAGCACTTCTCATAAAATGATATCACTCAGAGTTGTTTTGTGATGACCTTTTTTATTCAGAAAAAAAAATTAGTTGTTACTTGTAATATCTTACAAGCCCCAACAGTATACCCAACAATAAGCTAATCATTGTTTATTTAAATGCCCTGTCTTATGCCTGACTACAGGCCAAACATTGCATCTTACATGACCCACCTTATGCCTGGCTACAGGCCAAAGATGCCCCACCTTATGCCTGGCTACAGGCCAAAGATGCCCCACCTTATGCCTGGCTACAGGCCAAAGATGCCCCACCTTATGCCTGGCTACAGGCCAAAGATACCCCACCTTATGCCTGACTACAGGCCAAAGATGCCCCACCTAATGCCTGACTACAGGCTAAAGATGCCCCACCTTATGCCTGATTATGGGCCAAAGATGACCCAACTTATGCCTGACAATGGGCCAAAGATGCCCCACCTAATGCCTGACTACAGGACAAGGATGCCCCACCTTATGCCTGACTACAGGCCAAGGATGTCCCTCCTTATGCCTGACAATGGGCAAAAGATGCCCCACCTTATGCCTGATTACAGGCCAAGGATGCCCCACCTTATGCCTGACTACAGGCCAAGGATGCCCCACCTTATGCCTGACTACAGGCCAAGGATGCCCCACCTTATGCCTGACTACAGGCCAAGGATGCCCCACCTTATGCCTAATTACAGGCCAAAGATGCCCCACCTTATGCCTGACTACAGGCCAAGGATGCCCCACCTTATGCCTTACTACAGGCCAAGGATGCCCCACCTTATGCCTGACTACAGGCCAAGGATGCCCCACCTTATGCCTGACAATGGGCCAAGGATGCCCCACCTTATGCCTGACAATGGGCCAAGGATGCCCCACTTTATGCCTGACAATGGGTCAAAGATGCCCCACCTTATGCCTGACAACTGGCCAAGGATGCCCCACCTTATGCCTGATAACGAGCCAAACATTGGATCTTACAAGCCCCACCTTATGCCTGACAATGGGCCAAACATTGGATCTTACAAGCCCCCACCTTATGCCTGACAACGAGCCAAACATTGGATCTTACAAGCCCCCACCTTATGCCTGACAACGAGCCAAACATTGGATCTTACAAGCCCCCACCTTATGCCTGACAACGAGCCAAACATTGGATCTTACAAGCCCCCACCTTATGCCTGACAACGAGCCAAACATTGGATCTTACAAGCCCCCACCTTATCCCCGACAATGGGCCAAACATTGGATCTTACAAGCCCCACCTTATGCCTGACAATGAGCCAAACATTGGATCTTACAAGCCCCCACCTTATGCCTGACTATTGTCCAAACATTGAGTTCTTATCTATGGTTTAGACATCTTTCCCGCGCTAAAAGTTGAGTATTTAAACCTTTTCTTGTGCTTGAACTCCCAGCTCTGTGCCAAAGATGCCCCACTGTATGCCTGACAATGGGCAAAAGATGCCCCACCTTATGCCTGACTATGGGCCAAAGATGCCCCACCTTATGCCTGACAATGTGCTTGAACTCCCAGCTCTGTGCCAAAGATGCCCCACTGTATGCCTGACAATGGGCAAAAGATGCCCCACCTTATGCCTGACTATGGGCCAAAGATGCCCCACCTTATGCCTGACAATGGGCCAAAGACGCCCCATTTTATGCCTGACTACAGGCCAAAGATGCCCAACCTTATGCCTGACAATGGGCCAAAGATGCCCCAACTTATGCCTGACAATGGGCCAAAGATGCCCCGTCTTATGCCTGACTACAGGCCAAGGATGCCCCACCTTATGCCTGACAATGGGCCAAAGATGCCCCACCTTATGCCTGACTCCAGGCCAAGGATGCCCCACCTTATGCCTGACTACAGGCCAAAGATGCCCAACCTTATGCCTGACAATGGGCCAAAGATGCCCCACCTTATGCCTGACTACATGCCAAGGATGCCCCACCTTATGCCTGACAACGGGCAAAAGATGCCCCACCTTATGCCTGACTACAGGCCAAAGATGCCCCACCTTATGCCTGACTACAGGCTAAAGATGCCCCACCTTATGCCTGACTACAGGCCAAAGATGCCCCACCTTATGCCTGATAATGGGCCAAGGATGCCCCACCTTATGCCTGACAATGGGCCAAAGATGCCCCACCTTATGCCTGACAATGGGCCAAAGATGCCCCGTCTCATGCCTGACTACAGGCTAAAGATGCCCCACCTTATGCCTGACAATGGGGCAAAGATGCCCCACCTTATGCCTGACAACGAGCCAAACATTGGATCTTACAAGCCCCCACCTTATGCCTGACTACGAGCCAAACATTGGATCTTACAAGCCCCCACCTTATGCCTGACAATGGGCCAAACATTGGATCTTACAAGCCACCACCTTATGCCTGACAACGAGCCAAACATTGGATCTTACAAGCCCCCACCTTATGCCTGACAATGGGCCAAACATTGGATCTTACAAGCCCCCACCTTATGCCTGACAACGAGCCAAACATTGGATCTTACAAGCCCCCACCTTATGCCTGACAACGAACCAAACATTGGATCTTACAAGCCCCCACCTTATGCCTGACAACGAGCCAAACATTGGATCTTACAAGCCCCCACCTTATGCCTGACAACGAGCCAAACATTGGATCTTACAAGCCCCCACCTTATGCCTGACAACGAGCCAAACATTGGATCTTACAAGCCCCCACCTTATGCCCGACAATGGGCCAAACATTGGATCTTACAAGCCCCCACCTTATGCCTGACAATGAGCCAAACATTGGATCTTACAAGCCCCCACCTTATGCCTGACTATTTTCCAAACATTGAGTTCTTATCTATGGTTTAGACATCTTTCCCGCACTAAAAGTTGAGTATTTAAACCTTTTCTTGTGCTTGAACTCCCAGCTCTGTGCCAAAGATGCCCCACCGTATGCCTGACAATGGGCCAAAGATGCCCCACCTTATGCCTGACAATGGGCCAAAGATGCCCCACCTTATGCCTGACTCCAGGCCAAGGATGCCCCACCTTATGCCTGACTACAGGCCAAAGATGCCCACCTTATGCCTGACAATGGGCCAAAGATGCCCCACCTTATGCCTGACTACATGCCAAGGATGCCCCATCTTATGCCTGACAACGGGCTAAAGATGCCCCACCTTATGCCTGACTACAGGCCAAAGATGCCCCACCTTATGCCTGATAATGGGCCAAGGATGCCCCACCTTATGCCTGACAATGGGCCAAAGATGCCCCGTCTCATGCCTGACTACAGGCTAAAGATGCCCCACCTTATGCCTGATTATGGGCCAAAGATGCCCCACCTTATGCCTGACAATGGGCCAAAGATGCCCCACCTTATGCCTGACAACGAGCCAAACATTGGATCTTACAAGCCCCCACCTTATGCCTGACTACGAGCCAAACATTGGATCTTACAAGCCCCCACCTTATGCCTGACAATGGGCCAAACATTGGATCTTACAAGCCACCACCTTATGCCTGACAACGAGCCAAACATTGGATCTTACAAGCCCCCACCTTATGCCTGACTATTGTCCAAACATTGAGTTCTTATCTATGGTTTAGACATCTTTCCCGCGTTAAAAGTTGAGTATTTAAACCTTTTCTTGTGCTTGAACTCCCAGCTCTGTGCCAAAGATGCCCCACCTTATGCCTGACAATGGGCCAAAGATGCCCCACCTTATGCCTGACAATGGGCCAAAGATGCCCCACCTTATGCCTGACAACGGGCCAAAGATGCCCCAACTTATGCCTGACAATGGGCCAAAGATGCCCCACCTTATGCCTGACAACGGGCCAAAGATGCCCCACCTTATGCCTGACTACAGGCCAAGGATGCCCCACCTTATGCCTGACTACAGGCCAAGGATGCCCCACCTTATGCCTGACTACAGGCCAAAGATGCCCAACCTTATGCCTGACTACAGGCCAAGGATACCCCACCTTATGCCTGACTACAGGCCAAAGATGCCCCACCTTATGCCTGACTACAGGCCAAGGATGCCCCACCTTATGCCTGACTACAGGCCAAAGATGCCCCACCTTATCCCTGACAATGGGCCAAGGATGCCCCACCGTATGCCTGACAATTGGCCAAAGATGCCCCACCTTATGCCTGACTACAGGCCGAAGATGCCCCACCTTATGCCTGACAACTGGCCAAAGATGCCCCACTTTATGCCTGACAATGGGCCAAAGATGCCCCACCTTATGCCTGACAACTGGCCAAGGATGCCCCACCTTATGCCTGATAACGAGCCAAACATTGGATCTTACAAGCCCCACCTTATGCCTGACAATGGGCCAAACATTGGATCTTACAAGCCCCCACCTTATGCCTGACAACGAGCCAAACATTGGATCTTACAAGCCCCCACCTTATGCCTGACAACGAGCCAAACATTGGATCTTACAAGCCCCCACCTTATGCCTGACAACGAGCCAAACATTGGATCTTACAAGCCCCCACCTTATGCCTGACAACGAGCCAAACATTGGATCTTACAAGCCCCCACCTTATGCCTGACAACGAGCCAAATATTGGATCTTACAAGCCCCCACCTTATGCCTGACATTGAGCCAAACATTGGATCTTACATGCCCTCACCTTATGCCTGACTAAAAGGCCAAACATTGAGTTCTTATCTATGGTTCAGACATCTTTCCCGCGTTAAAAGTTGAGTATTTAAACCTTTTCTTGTGCTTGAACTCCCGGCTCTGTGATTTCCAGTAGTTGTCATTGATGAAGATGGTGATGAGAATAACATTATCTGTTCATTTACAATGTTTTTTCTTACTGCACTCTTTGACCTCCGTTCCACCGTCCGCGCTTGTTACAACCCGCGCTTGTTACAATCTAAACTGGAACATTTGTAAGTGCGAATGCACTTTTATTTTGCTAGATCCTTGTCTCACGCCGTATCAAACTTGATCAGCTGTTGAATTCTTAAAACAAATAAAGAAAAATATTTAAATGTGAACTCACATAGATGCTGGTCAGGGTGAAGGAGCTGCTGTGAATAGGAGCCATGTCCTTGCTTGCGTCAGCGCCTTGACCATCCTGTGGCGCGTCTGATTTCGCGCCCTTCCTCCTCTTCGTGCTCCTGTTGCGCCTCTTGTGCGGCTTTGGCTCGGGTTGATCATCGGAAATCTCGATGCCCATCGCCGTCGCTGCGCGAGGCTGCCTTTTTACCATGATCTTTTATTATAATCCAATAAAAGTGTCCGTGTGTGCTCGAATATAATAAAAGAAGAGTCTCAATGTTCGCCTTGGAATATTATCCAAGAAAATTGACAGTATTTTCGACTAATCCAAAGGACAGTGAAAACACGTCTGATGCCTACTTGTTTCCAGGCAGATATGAGCGCGTTGTCACAACGCACGAGATAATATAATAGGCGTTGTCATGGATCCCCGCATGCGCAACAGTGCTCATGTGTGAATCGAGGACATCTGCCACCAGAGGGCGACACTACTCACACTACTCAAAATCCGATTATAAAGTGAGAGTAGCATTATATTACTATTTTCCTCAATGGAACCCAATGCCCTATTCAAACCTGCTCTTTTCCCAGAACGATAAGAAATCTTTTTTACTCATAGACATTAATATACATACCAGTTAAGGACACTGAATAAAAGATATTTCTTTGCAGAAACACTTGTAAAATACCCCCAGTGGGGTCATTTTGTTTTAGTTGAGTAGGTGAGGTAGCCAGAACAAAGCAGATTACTATTATAGTATTATTCACAATAATATTGACTACGGTCAAATGCTCAGTATTGGGTATAGCTCTAAATATTGAGGTTTGTTCTGATTCATTTGTCAGATGAGAATCCTTTGCAATTTATATACCCTGAGAAGTCAAGAGACTTTGGTGTTCTATTACAAGTACCTCCATACAAGTAATTCATCTCACCGTCGTTTTCCCTTGCACAAGGACTGGAATATAATTCAAAGATGACCTTAATCAATTATTGCTTACTTGGCTTCTTTACTGAGGTTTTGTTTGTTTGCCATATGTGTTGTATATGTAGTAGATGGCAATAATGCTTTACACCATTACTGGAGGATGCTGTGCCTATATTGAGGATGTTTTGTTTATATTGAGGATGCTGTGCCTATATTGAGGATGCTGTATCTATATTGAGGATGCTGTACCTATATTGAGGATGCTGTACCTATATTGAGGATGCTGTACCTATATTGGGGATGCTGTACCTATATTGAGGATGCTGTGCCTATATTGATGATGTTTGTTTATATTGGGGATGCTGTACCTATATTGAGGATGCTGTACCTATATTGAGGATGCTGTACCTATATTGAGGATGCTGTGCCTATATTGGGGATGCTGTACCTATATTGAGGATGCTGTGCCTATATTGGGGATGCTGTGCCTATATTGGGGATGCTGTACCTATATTGGGGATGTTGTACCTATGTTGGGGATGCTGTACCTATATTGGGGATGCTGTGCCTAAATTGAGGATGCTGTACCTATATTGAGGATGCTGTACCTATATTGGGGATGCTGTACTTATATTGGGGATGCTGTACCTATATTGGGGATGCTGTACCTATATTGAGGATGCTGTATCTATATTGAGGATGCTGTATCTATATTGGGGATGCTGTACCTATATTGAGGATGCTGTACCTATATTGAGGATGCTGTACCTATATTGGGGATGTTTTGTTTATATTGAGGATGCTGTACCTATATTGAGGATGCTGTACCTATATTAAGGATGCTGTACCTATATTAAAAATGCTGTACCTATATATATTGAGGATGATGTACCTATATTGAGGACGCTGTACCTATATTGAGGCTGTACCTATATTGAGGATGCTGTACCTATATTAAAAATGCTGTACCTATATTGAGGATGATGTACCTATATTGAGGACGCTGTACCTATAATGAGGATGCTGTACGCATATTGGGGATGCTGTACCTAAATTGAGGATGCTGTACCTATATTGAGGATGCTGTACCTATATTGAGAGATGCTG
The DNA here is from genome assembly GCA_949316495.1 of Amphiduros pacificus. Classification (NCBI taxonomy): domain Eukaryota; kingdom Metazoa; phylum Annelida; class Polychaeta; order Phyllodocida; family Hesionidae; genus Amphiduros; species Amphiduros pacificus. The sequence goes on along the minus strand of OX439003.1, from coordinate 40,281,705 downwards.
TACCTATATTGAGGATGCTGTACCTATATTGAGGATGCTGTACCTATATTGAGGATGCTGTATCTATATTGGGGATGCTGTACCTATATTGAGGATGCTGTACCTATATAGAAGATGCTGTGCCTATATTGGGGATGCTGTGCCTAAATTGAGGATGCTGTGGCTACATTGAGGATGCTGTACCTATATTGAGAGATGCTGTACCTATATTGAGGATGCTGTACCTATATTGGGGATGCTGTACCTATATTGGGGATGCTGTACCTATATTGAGGCTGTACCTATATTGAGGATGCTGTACCTATATTGAGGATGCTGTACCTATATTGAGGATGCTGTATCTATATTGGGGATGCTGTACCTATATTGAGGATGCTGTACCTATATTGAGGATGCTGTATCTATATTGGGGATGCTGTATCTATATTGAGGATGCTGTACCTATATTGAGGATGCTGTACCTATATTGGGATGTTGTACCTATATTGGGGATGCTGTACCTATATTGAGGATGCTGTATCTATATTGGGGATGCTGTACCTATATTGAGAGATGCTGTACCTATATTGAGGATGCTGTACCTATATTGAGGATGCTGTACCTATATTGAGGATGCTGTGCCTATATTGGGGATGCTGTACCTATATTGAGGATGCTGTACCTATATTGGGGATGCTGTATCTATATTGAGGATGCTGTACCTATATTGAGGATGATGTACCTATATTGGGGATGTTGTACCTATATTGGGGATGCTGTACCTATATTGAGGATGCTGTATCTATATTGGGGATGCTGTATCTATATTGGGGATGCTGTACCTATATTGAGGATGCTGTATCTATATTGGGGATGCTGTATCTATATTGAGGATGCTGTACCTATATTGAGGATGCTGTACCTATATTGGGGATGTTGTACCTATATTGGGGATGCTGTACCTATATTGAGGATGCTGTATCTATATTGGGGATGCCGTACCTATATTGGGGATGCTGTACCTATATTGAGGCTGTACCTATATTGGGGATGCTGTACCTATATTGGGGATGCTGTACCTATATTGAGGCTGTACCTATATTGAGGACGCTGTACCTATAATGAGGATGCTGTATCTATATTGAGGATGCTGTATCTATATTGGGAATGCTGTACCTATATCGAGGATGCTGTATCTATATTGGGGATGCTGTACCTATATTGGGGATGCTGTACCTATATTGAGGATGCTGTATCTATATTGGGGATGCTGTACCTATATTGGGGATGTTGTACCTATATTGGGGATGCTGTACCTATATTGGGGATGCTGTACCTATATTGGGGATGCTGTACCTATATTGAGGATGCTGTATCTATATTGGGGATGCTGTACCTATATTGGGGATGTTGTACCTATATTGGGGATGCTGTACCTATATTGGGGATGCTGTACCTATATTGAGGATGCTGTATCTATATTGGGGATGCTGTATCTATATTGGGGATGCTGTACCTATATTGAGGATGCTGTATCTATATTGGGGATGCTGTACCTATATTGGGGATGCTGTACCTATATTGAGGCTGTACCTATATTGGGGATGCTGTACCTATATTGGGGATGCTGTACCTATATTGAGGCTGTACCTATATTGAGGACGCTGTACCTATAATGAGGATGCTGTACCTATATTGAGGACGCTGTACCTATATTGAGGAGGCTGTACCTATATTGAGGATGCTGTATCTATATTGGGGATGCTGTACCTATATTGAGGATGCTGTTTCTATTATAGAGTAAAAAACAAGAAATGACTCCAGGTTTAACTATCTTTACAAAGCCCATTTACATATGAAAGAAGTGTAAATTTGAACTCCAATAAAAATCTCTAATTTTGAGGTTAAGAAGTTCTTGAGGCACCATTCATTCCTCATCATTCTTCAAGTCCATCATTCCTCAATTGAATAATGTTCGAAATAACATTTACAAGATTTCCAACATTCATGATATCATGATCTGATCTTTTGAAGAGTTTTACACAGTATAATAAACTGAAACATGAGTTACAGTCACCTTTACTCTGTTAATTTCTTAGTTTCAAATAATATGTTCAATGTCACCGCATGTGTAAAACTCCATTTATCATACATAGGCGAGGAAAGGGGCACGGTTATTCAACTTCCTGTCATTGTTACCTGGGAATACTATTGTGTTGTTTTTGACATACTTTAATTCATATGTGTATGAATGATTTAACACTACTCTGAACTGAGTTTCTAACCCCTTCTTCATGTCAGGTATGGACCCCTACAGCATAACAAGGTTCATAAGGGATGGTAACGGTCAACACTATTCTTATTTTTAAGAGTTTGCTTACTGCAAGTTTGGCGGACTGTCAAACAGAATAAGGTCGATTTCTGAGTTACTGGAGTTAGAATCCAATCAGATTTGTAAGAAAACCTGGAATTGTTGTATTACGTTATAGAACACTTTTTTTATTTGATGCATAAGCTCTAATCGGTTGTGAATATATTCTCAAAAGGAAATGTATAACATACAAATGTAAAGATGTACACCTCTGCATAACACAAATTGAAGCCCAATTCTTAAAGCTTGAAAAGAGAACTGGGCTTGGGAGGGTATTTAACTAAACAGTGACCAGCCCATTTCTGAACTCAATATTGCCTGAGAAAGACACAAGAGGGCACTATGATCATCATACATACAAAAATAAATCCCACTGGCACCCCTGTCTCTTGGAAAAGCTGAAGATTTCATCTTTAGATTTACCAAAAAAATTAAAATATAAATTAATTGATTAAAATTCAACAATAATACAGTATAATTTAGGATTGTATTTTATTTGTATAGTAATCATGCAACGTGCATCTTATTTGAGTCCAAGTCTGAAGCTTTGATGGATTGGATTTTAAACTATATTTTTAATTTAATTTGTGGTATCAGTCAAAGCTGATAAATTATGAATGATGATCAACATATCTATTGCTATGGAAACAATGACATTTTTTTATATTGCTCATTATGGAAATGACCAAGTGTAATGTCAGAGAGTTATTGGACCTGTTTGGATTTGGAAGTTTTTTTGATTCTGTGTGAATTATTTAAAGTATACATGAAATCACAGAGATCAGGGCTGAGGTATGTTTAAATGATACCTGGATACCATGGTTATTGTGTTTTACTGAAAGTGCTAAGTTCTGGCTGTATTCTTCTGAAGATGCCCCATTGTTAGTAAAATTTTATTAGGCAGATGTTTGTACTAGACTATTGGCCAGCTAAAATAGTTTGTTAACAAAGTGTCCAATGGATGATTTAGATTTTAGCAGAAGACTCCTCTACTTTCAAGTGCCACAGGGGGGAAATAATAGGTACTAACATTTGATCAGATAGTTTAGGACATAAACATTTATATTGTGCAAGGAAAAAGTGATTGAAAATCTCATTACATGAATGCTTTAAGTTTAAGAAAAATATTGGTCTCATTGTCAAATTTTATATCTGAAAATCTCACATGCTGACCAAGATATCTAGTCTTTAAGTATATCATGAAATATATTTGATAGGAAATCGGAATAATGTTAGACTAATCTCACATAAGCCTATACGTACATGCAAATGTACATCGGTATCAGATTGCTTTGGTTAGCAGTTACTGCAGTGTGCACCAAAATTCAGAAATCTGTCCTCTTTTGATTTCATGTTATGTGTGCACACACACGCTCATATTGTTGTCGCCGCTGGTCTTGGTGTGCCAATTCGCATCGTTTTGGGATTTGCATCGAGAAAATGTATGTTTATTCTTGTTATAATCTTACCATTTTAATTTTAACTGATGAATAAGATATCAGTACGGCAGTACTTCAAGCTTAAATACGTGTTATACACATATATTTTAAGGAAAGAAAGCAAAAGCCACTAAACTGACTGAGTGAGCGATAATTTGGAACTTGATGTATTTTGGTTTTTGTGTTCCATGATCCAAAACCTCCATAATCTGTTATATTGTCTTGAAGAAATCATGCCATTCTCCATCAATAAATAACTTTAGTTTTAATGAATTTGGGTCATGGAAAACACATATTATGTATTTGTCTTGGTCATTGTTACTGTCTCCAAACAGATATGACAAGTGTTGATTTAAAAAAATCAAGCTCGCGTAAGTTTGCAAAATCCCAAGACAAAATCCAACAAAATCTTCATACTCTACCACGCACTCACAAATCAGTTCTCAAACAAAAGCGACATCTGACGGTGTAAGCAGAATTATTTAGCCAAAACATGGCCGCCATGGACCGATAATCGGGGTATGCTCCATAGACTTACAGCTTAATCAGTCAAAACCTCAAACATCTAGCCCTAAAGGCAAAACAAACGCGAGCGAAAATGGGATGAGAATATTAACATTGTCTGCAAAGCAAATCAAGTACTGGGATTTGTAAGAAGGAATTTCAATATGTGCCCAGGAAATATCAAAGAGGCTGCCTACAATACACTTGTGCGCCCTCAATTATAATATGCATCAAGTGTGTGGGATTACCTCAAAAAAGATATAGACCGCATAGAATCAGTTCAAAGACGAGCTGCTAGATTTGTGTCTGGCAACTGGAAGAGAGAAACAGGAACTGTAACAAAAATCCTGGAAGACCTAAAATGGGATTCACTAGCAGAGAGAAGAAGGACCCAGAGGCTGGTTTTATTGTGCAAGGCTATAAATGGTGAAATAGCTCTGAAACTTCCAAAACATGTCAAAATGAAATCAGCTCCTACACAGAAAAACCATGGAAATCGCTATATCAAAATGGCAACGAGCTGTGACCCTTATAAGTACAGCTATTTTCCAAGGGCAGTTAATGACTGGAACAATCTTCCCTCTCAATTAACCACATTGGAACCAGGTAGCTCGGCATCCTTCAGGAACTCCTTTGCCGGAGTATACTATACTTTGAAAGGTTGGCGACAAGTAGCTGGTGTGTACCAGCTGCACTCCTTAGTGCAAACTTGCACTCTTGACAGGATGCCATTTGGTTTTGCCGAGTAAACTTATAGATGTAGATGAAGATATTAGGAGGTTCAACCTCTCGTTGGGATGCCAATTTGTTTTGCCGAGTAAACTTATAGATCAATGTAGAAAGCTCTTAAGACTTTGGGAAGAGTATTTGACTGGTAACAAGTGAAGTCGGCCTGCGATTCCCATATTCAGCTTCAAAATAACTTGAAACCCACTGTTTCCATAAACACCATGCACTTCCCATCGTTATTAACTCACAACTTCAGTAGAACTCTGTTGGCAGTGGTTGTCAAAAAATGGACTATCTGTGTTTTTCTGTGATCATTACGATCATGGGGAAGGTGTAGTCATTTCCCAAACATTCAAAATGATATCATCGTGTTCACCCATTACTGCACAATATTAATATTAACAATTAATATTGCCTGGACATGTCTTCTAATGGATAGAGCATGGAATTCAGAGTAGTTCAAATTTGGTGTAAATTGGACAATTAGAACAGAAATGACAAGCAAAGTCTGATCAATGATTTGCATTAGCGCCTGAGCGATATTAGAGGAACTTACACAATCGAGACTGAAAATGCATATCTTTGCACACATGTATCTGTATACTCTAAGAAAAATATGATTTTCAAGTCCATTTTATCAGTGGCTTTAGGATAATCTGGTTGCTCTGTGCTTGAAATGTTTGCTCTTGCAGCATGAGCAGTTTTTAGTTGTTAAGAATAAGAAATTGTAGAAAATTGATAAATGAATAAATACATATTAATGTCATGCTTTCATGTAAATGTACCTTGCAGATAGTAAGAGGAAACCTTTCATCACCTTTTTGAATCAGACAGCTGGAGAAAATGGGAAGGTATTCTGACAGTGATGATGAGCGTCGCCAAAGTAGGAAAAAGAAGAAAAAGTCCAGGTAAATTAGCCATAACAGATACTCTCTTGGACTAACAAGTGTATTTTAAGCTGAAAGTGAATATTAAATCTAAATTTCCTTCTGGATTTAGAACAAAACAGCCATTAAACATAATAATCATAACATAATCAGATATATGAGTCATAATTTCATTATAGAATAATAATACAAATTGTTACCAAAAAAGCCATTATTTTAATTTTAAACAATATTTCTTCTTACCCTTGTTTTATTATTGACTTCTCCATGTGTCTTTGAAGTCACAGAGCTTTTAGAAGTTGGGAAAATGTCTGTTCGTCTGCTCGCCGTCTGTCCATCCGTTTGTCAATATTTTCTTTAAAAATCTCCTCCAAAATTACCAGTAATATATGTTTCAAATTTTATTCAGAGGTAGATATAGAGGAGAAGATTGAGATTGCTTCAAATCTTAGTCATTGACCTTGGTGCAGTGACCCTGAGGTCACAAATTTTGTATGGAGCATATCTCAGCAACCACTTATAAGAGAAAATTACAACTTGGTATACAGAAATGTCTTAGGTCATAGTTGTGCCTCGTCATACATTTTACCCTCAGCCAGATTACATCAGGGGCTGAGGGTATTGCAGTACTCCTGGCATGGGTATGTACGTATGTATGTATGATTATGTGTATATCTGGATCGAACATCCTTGTCATCGCGATAACTCGAGAACAAATGATGGCAGCATCATGTAACTTGACACACATAAGCATCTGGTGAAAACTTGGACGAGTTCAATGGACAGTGACCTTGACCTATTTTTCAACGTCACAGGGACAATTATGTGAAATCCTAAGAATCGCAGTAACTCAAGAACAAATGATGGCAGCTTCATGAGAATTTACACACATAAGCATCTGGTAAAGACCCCAGATGAGTTTGATGGACAGTGACCTTCACCTGCTTTTCAAGGTCACAGGCCCATCATGTCAATAATTCTAGAGTAAATGATGACAATCTCATGATACTTAGCACACATAAGCTTTCAAAGAATGTATAAATGTACACTATTATGTTTTTTTACTCCTGCATCGATTTGTCTTGGTGCAGTGACGTTTTGTTCTCAAATATTGTGCGGAGCAAATGTTGTACAGTAAGTTATCAGGGCTTACGGTTGATGCATCTCTGATGCCTATGTTTTGGTCATGTGGCCTTTGGGCTTGACACATTGACCTTGAATTCAAAATGTACATGCAACACTTCAATCAAAAGTCAATTAATAGGATTTCATATCTGTTATATATCAACACTATATCGAGCATCAGATATATTTTTTACAAATTGACCTTTACATTATTGTGAGAGGCCATATCTCACATCAGACAATATGTCCAACATTCAGCCAGCCGATATCAGAAATTTATCTTGAACATCAATTTTTCAAAGCCTATGCCCATGAGCCAATTGTCACATGCTACGGTTGGGCTGGAACATAGTTGTGATTTTATAATAGCAAAGAATAAGGTAGGCAACCATAGAAATGAAAGTCTGAAACACTCAGTGTTTCTAAGGAGGTGTACAATTACTGTGCATATCAGGGGGTTATGTTTCCATTATTAAACAATTTCTGTGCCATTTGAAAATCAGTGAGTCTTCAGCTAAAATCCAAATGACCCATTGGACTCTTTTTCAACAAACTTTGTTTAGCTGATCAGTGATCTAGTGCAAACTCCTGCTATGTAAAATGCTAACATTGGGGCACCTTCATATTGGAGAAAATGGAGTGATTTGGCTTACCAAGGACTATTTGTTCATTGATGTTTGTCCATTGGTACAGGCCTAACAGCCTGACAGACCACAATAGAGGTCACATGCTTGTATACTTGTGACCACCTGGTGGTCAAAAGAGTACAGCCAGTACTTGGCACTTTCAGCAAAATACAATAACCATCAGATTGCTTATTTCCAAACATCAATGTTCTGATTTGATTTCCTTCAGGTCCAAGTCACGAAGTTTAAGTAGCGAAGATTCACGTTCTGGGAAACGCAGTAAACACAAAAAATCTAAAAAGAAACAGAAGAGAAAATCAAGATCAAGAAGTTTATCTAGTGAAAGGTTGTACAAAAGTCGCACCAGAAGGAGGTCAAGGTCAAGGAGCCGAGAAAGAAGATCTCCAGTCAGAAGTAGGCGCTCCAGAAGTAGGTCAGAGCCCAGAGCTTATGCTCGCAGAAGGTCAAGAAGTCGCTCGCGAACAAGGCACAGGAGAATGAGCAGATCAAGAAGCAGGGACAGATTAAGGAGATCAAGAAGTAGGTCAAGGAGACGGTCAAGAAGTGGGTCTAGGTCAAAAAGATCCTCCAGAAATAGGTCAACTTCAAAGGAAAGGACTAGGATAAAGGAAGAACCCAAATGGTAATATTAAAAAAATTGTTTTATGATCTGACAAGAACCAAAATGGTAAAATATATTGTATTTAAACATAAATAATCAATCTAAAGTTCACATATGTTCATGATATTTCATTTCCTTTCTTTTTTATTTCAGTGATCCTTGTGCAAATATTCCAGGATTTGATTTAATGGTAAGCTAAAAAAAGACATTGATGAAGAAATAAGAAATTAACACAAGCTATGTTTTCAGTTTAGAATTCTACACCATGTTATTCATAAGAATTTCCTCTCTTTCTAATGTATTTATCTGTTTAACTTATATAACAGTTTTGCATATATTTTAACACTTATCACAGCAAAATGTTATCAACATGTTAACTTATTTTAGACAGCAGCAGAACAGGCAGAGATCAGACTCCAGATGGCACTGAAAGCTGCAGGTGAGATCTTTATATACAGAGGTGTACATGCAGGCATTACACAGGTGTCAGTCTTCATCCACTTTGATCTGATTACTTCTTCACAATATCAGTAATTCCTTCAGGATATGTTGGTTGTGGACATTTTTGATCCCTCAAGTGTCTATTGCATTGAGTGAAAGTCATGGAAAAATTGTATTTTTTTTAATATGTATTCTTGGGATTAATACTGATGTGAACATTATTTATTATTTGAGCTTTCATGTGTCAAAAATACTCATTTCTGTGACAGATTTTTACACACCAGGTGGCAGCATCACCCACAAATTCATTGAGAATTGTTGTCTGTGTTCATACTTAAAAACAACTGTTGGAAACTTGGCATTTATGTGTGTATCTTGAGTTGTTGAATCCCAAGTTAAATAGAAAAGAAATGACAAATGAGATCATCATATTTATATGATTATATTTGAAAACATAGCATCCAAGTGTGATTTCACAAACAACATAATTTATTCTGAATAACAGTTATCATCCTATTCAAGAATATGTATATGTTTTCAGCGGCAGCTGATGAGAAATTAAAAGAGCAGGGTGTCTTGTCAAAATCCACAACATCTAATGCCAATATGTCTCTAGAAGACCAGAGAACCAGAATTCGAGTCCTGGAGGATTTGGAAAAAGATGATTTTGCTCCTGCAGTGTTTAGCTCTACCAAGGGCCAGGTAAAAATAATGAATTATACCTTTTCTTCCAATAAATGTTGTGACATATTACTGCTTCTACAGACAAGTGTCATGTAGATAATTAAAATATTTTTAGAATTTGCAGTCAGGAGAAGTATTTCATTATTTAAGTGCCAAATATGATTAAAATTATATAATTTGTGAGAAACTCTTTGAAGTTCACTTTGTTATGGGTTTTTAAGATACAGGGTGTTTAACCAAGAAGTCAATTGCACACATTGATTATTTGCAGAGCAAAGCAAGGGACGCGGATGCTGACAGTGCGCATGCTAGCGCCATCTTTGGTGGAGATCTGCTGAACATCAAGTCCGAGCCTATTGTACAGATAAACGACATCAACTCTATCATGCACCCAAATGTGAGTATTCAGAATATGACAATATATTTGATTCACATGGAGGTAATATATTTCATCATTCACCTGAAAGAGAATGTACACATGGACATCACCTGGCCATTCCATATTCCACAGCTTTTTGATATTAACCAATCAAAATGTGTCAAGTTTTCATTTCCAGGCTTCAGATATTTGAGACTTTCAGTAAAAAGGAAATTGGTGGTGATTGAGCAGCTTTCATTTGGGTTTAAAGCAACAGCTCACAAAAATTTAAGAAACTTTCTGATCAGCTTAACAAATATATCATTTTTCTTTTAAACTAATTTGTGAATTTCTTAGATATTCAGAAGGTAAGATATATTATTGTCAGGAGATGAATTCTATCATTGAATTTTTTTGGAAATGCATATACACTTGGGACATCCAGTGACACATGTTTACGATAATCTGAATATTTCCTCAGTTTAAGACTTGATAAAAAGCAATATTATGGAGTCAGCCCTAGTAATGGGTATATTAGTTTTACCACATTGACTCATATCAACCTGCATAGCTGGTTAAATACTTTGAATGATCATTTCTGAAGTGATTTGCAGGCATATCCAGGGAATGTTCACAAAAGCAACGATCAGCATAGCTCGGAGATCATTGGTCTATGTTTTATTCAGAGATAACATTTTATTTGTTAGGCCTTTCTATTACATTGCCAATTCTTGTAGGAATTAAATTATAGGCATATGTTAGAGCAATGCTCACGTTATCTAAATATTATTTTGCAGTTGTATGTGAGTTACGAGGAAAAGATGGACCGGTGGATAAAAAAACTGGCAAGCATGAGGCGAAGAAAGTTGGAGGGAGAAGCCATGTATTAATACTGTCTAAGGTGAACACATGCCTGGCTATGTATGATTATGACAGAGAAAATAAAGCTTCAAGAATGACATTTCTCAGTTATATTCAAAGCCCAAAGTTACCATGTAGAATTTGGGATATTTCCGATCATTGTGATTTTAGAACAGTTTTAAACTTAATTTAGGACATTAATATTGTTATTGGCATTAATAATGCTGACCTGAGTTATAGTTGTGAACTGAAGCCATATATGACAGTTCTACCACTGTCTGTTTGATTAACATATGAAGGAAATGAAATTTACATGTGCATATGGATGTACATTTGCATTTATAGGTTTACTGGACAATATTTACAGGCATATCACCAAGAAAATGTTAGTTAGAACCAGAATTTAAGACAATATTTTGAATAAATTTATGGTGTCTACATATTTTGTTCTATCTCATTTAGCAAAGCTAAACAATGCTTGCATATTATTTATGTTTTTGTAAATAAACTATTTAATAGATATGTTTGTTTGTCATTGTGATTCTATTTGAATGACATCAAATTATTTAAATGTTTTATGATTGTTTCACTCATGATTCTTGCTTATATAATAGCCTTTAAAGCATTCATGAAACCACAGAGGGTATAAACATTTATATTTTGTGCAAGGAAAAGGTGCATGAATGCTTTAGGGGACAGTTTCTTCCAAATTCTATTTTTCTTTCCAAAAAAAAAGAGTTCACATATTTATTTTAAATTACTGCAAAACCAATTTTAATAATTAATATGTCAAATTATTCTTAAAAGATTTTTCTGGTAGATATGTTCAAGTTGGCCAACATTTTTTGAAAAAAATAACCAAAAACCATAATGTGCTGTGAACAAAACTGTAGATGATCGAAAAAAATACACTTACATTTTATGGGGATATATGGTCACAATGCATTTGTTTTTTAAGGTACTGGAAATTACTCTGTCCTGTGTCAGTGTGTGTGTGTGTTACCTATTTTTCCTCTATTTTCTATGTGTTTGTCCCCTGCAAGTGACATAGGGCTACATGATAACTAGGACATTGGGGGAGTGATCCTTAGATCCTTGGCCCCTGGTTGGAACATGGGGGGCATGATTCTTTGATCTCTTGGTTTGGGAGGAGGGGGGGGGGGGGAATGATCACTTTGGCTTGCTGCCAACTGTGACTAGTAGGGTAATCATATCCTTATCTCTTACACAGCACTCTATAGTTTCTATTGTTGCTTTTGACCTATATTGAAACAAGATCTACAACTATGACGATAGAGTATATGATGTGGAAGATGGCGCTGACCACACCCAGGCTGCAGCTGAGGTTGTCTATAATGCCTTAAACTTTGTGGATCTGCATCATATCCTGATTCAGTATCCTGTGCCCAGATAGGAACTGGAAAAGATCCCACTAGAACGAACCCATGAAGCAGGCAGCATAACTGACTGACTGCAGATGGTCAATCAATGGTCAAGAGATCAGGTCACAGTGGCCACTAGCTTAATTACATTGACTAATTAAAACAGAAACTAACCTGATCCTACCTCTGGCTGCAATGATGGAATGTATGCCCCACATCCCCACACTGACAGCCAGGGTAGATAAACCTTACACATTACTAACGCATGGCACCCCCACATAATAGTGTAAATGCCTGGCCTGGGTCACAGATTGCCTGCTTTGGTTTCACAAGAATGACCAACAGCGGTTGCAGAGATATTCAGTGTATATCCTGCCCATAGTCAGCTTTCAGTGCCCCAAATCGGGCCATTTGCACCGATAATCACACACCACCCACCCCATAGCAATTTCAAATAAACTATAATTAGGCATTTATACACATAATATCATTTCCAAACTTGGAACACATAACAAGATGAATCTTCTGAATTATTTTGTCATCCAAAAGCAATCAAAACAACCGTAAACAAAAAAGTTCACTTTTGCCCATGGACTTTTGCCTAAAATGCAATTCTCACTACTTTTTAATCAAAATTTCTACATAACTTCTCATATATGCAACCCACATACAAAATCTGAACACAACATTAAACCACCTCTAAACTCACTATGGGTAGGTCCCCCTTTGACAATGCCTGGTTAAATTGTCCCCCAGCAAGGTTATTGCTCGCCCGCTCGGTTTGGGCGTAAAACGTGGTCCCATGTATCTGACCCTATCCCAGAGCACGTTAAAGAACCCAGTAGCACTTATCGAAAAGAGTAGGGGGAACCCGGTGTGAATGGTCTCAAAAAACCTTTCAGTTAACCAACTCACAACAACAATAGTCCATTTTTCAATAGCAATAATCAATGACCAAATTTAACAAGACATGATTGCAATTCACAGCAATCGCACTGCAGGGCTGCCTCTCCAGGCTACGGCCCTCTTGCAATTTAATATTGCATAGATTTCATTCATTCATTCAACTAACCTCTGACTAAAAGTAAAGGCATTTAAGCAGCAGCTTACACAGTGTCCCCAACCATGGACACTTAATGCACAATGAGGCCAATAACAATCTGGGAAGAAATGACAATATGTATGGTGTTATACAAGGCACACAGTATATTATGTTGTTAGTATTAAGAAACCTGTCTTGAAATGCATACTATTACTGTTGACATCACAGATGTCAACAAGTTAACAGGCTGCAGCTCACAAAACAAAAGGTAGGTCATTAGGTCAGAAACCAACATTTAAATGTAACAATTGCAGTTCAATATATATATATATATATATATAGTATCAAGGAATCTGGCTGTAGCCATGTCTACTATTATTGTTAATGCCACTGATTATAACAGTACCTTTTGTGAAAGATATGTCACAAGGTATCTTGGAATCTAGTTTTAAAAATCAGCAGGCCATAGTGTGTGTATTTCTCATAATTGATTTATAAACCCTCCTAATCAAATAAGTATGTTATTCATGAAAATGTCGTCTTAATGGCTGACTTTTAAAGAAAGCTATGGTTATTATAATGATAAATCTTAATGTTTGCAAACTGAGAGAACTGGATCACTCATGTGAACTGAAGCAAGCTAATAATAATGTGGACTTTGATGACCCTGATATCCAATCGATGCGCATGTGATCCAGGACATTGAACTTATGATTTATGAACTAAATGTATTGAAACGTAAGGGTTTAATATGATAATTATCATATACATTTGATTTTGAATCATTCACGCATAAAATTTTACTTTAATTAATACTTTAATTAATTGTGACTCGTGTGCTAAATTCTGCAAACCAGAGCATTGCTGCTCATCGTTTAACTCCCCTTTTTGTTGTAAAACTACCTAAATAAATAGCCCAGATAAGACACTGAAGATGTTAAGAAATATAAAACATCCCTCTCTCTACCAGAAGAGATACTAGGTCTTATGCTTGGTCAGACATTCATTCGGGTTATGATGAGATGTACATTACGCTTGGTCTTTACATTGACCTTTTAAAATCAAGCACATGTCGTCAAGACATTAAATGTAAAAATTCGCACATAGGTCTCTTTTGGGAATTGTGGAGATTCTAAATTGAAATGGTAAACCTTAATTGTTTTCAGGGTATTTATGAGTGTTAGTGATGAGAGCCCCCTGGTGGCAGATATTAAAAAGCCTTAAAATGAGGACCTTGTGACATTTTTTTTTTACATTTACTGTGGAAACATTGATAACTTGGTGTAATTCATTGTGTTATTGAATAGGACATAAGCTGGTTGAAAATCCCTTTTGTCATATAAAATCTGCAGAATATTTTTCTCTGGCATTTTCAAGAGTTCTAAACAGAGCCGGGCATTAATCAAAGCGCAACTAAATCATCGCAATATTATACAAATTCCTTTAAAGAGTGTGTAATAGTGTTAAGATAAATCTTTAATGTTTTAATGTAATACTTTTGCTTCCATGTCTAGACTACTCCTTATGCAGGCACCATTCTGTGTTACAATTGGGCAAAAATCTCGTCATAATTCAGTTCCAGTTGATCATATACAGGTGAAAAGAAACAACATTTTTCAATATTTACATTGTTTACCGTACGATTTCACTCAGAATGGCAGAGCACAGAGCACAGATTTTTCACAAATCCAAGAAGGTGATGGAATCCAGTTTTTGGGGGAATATATTCGACTTTGTCAGAGGAGAAGGGCCATTTCTCCTACCCACATATTCTGCCCCGGATATGTCTCAGGGGCTATTGTAGACATGTCTAACAAGTATGTCTAACCTCCCATTAGGTTTTCAAAATTTGTTAACATAACTTTTCATATCATTCAGTTTATCAAGGCTAAAGGGATATATCCGTTTTAAACAGGACATATATCCTTTTTTTTCGACATATTTATCCTAATTCTAGATGTTTACATAGGTATATAGACTTTGGTGCATTTTGAAAAAAAAACGTCAAACATCCAATATCTAATGCATTTTTCGCTCGTGGGAATGGCTGCGATTTAGTGTCTGGCAAAGTTGCGAGCCAACAGAATTGAAGTTGAAGTTATGCTCTGGCTATGTTGTGAGTGTCTGGAATAGACGTGATTATGCTCCAGCTATGTTGTGAGTGTCCGGAATAGACGTGATTATGCTCCAGCTATGTTGTAAGTGTCCAAAATAGACGTGATTATGCTCTGGCTATGATGCGAGTGTCCGGAATAGACGTGATTATGCTCCGGCTATGTCGTGAGTGTCCGGAATAGACGTGATTATGCTCCAGCTATGTTGCAAGTGTCCGGAATAGACGTGATTATGCTCCAGCTATGTTGTGAGTGTCCGGAATAGACGTGATTATGCTCCAGCTATGTTGTGAGTGTCCGGAATAGACGTGATTATGCTCCAGCTATGTTGCGAGTGTCCGGAATAGACGTGATTATGCTCCGGCTATGTTGTGAGTGTCCGGAATAGACGTGATTATGCTCCAGCTATGTTGTAAGTGTCCAAAATAGACGTGATTATGCTCTGGCTATGTTGCGAGTGTCCGGAATAGACGTGATTATGCTCCGGCTATGTCGTGAGTGTCCGGAATAGACGTGATTATGCTCCAGCTATGTCGCGAGTGTCCGGAATAGACGTGATTATGCTCCAGCTATGTTGCGAGTGTCCGGAATAGACGTGATTATGCTCCGGCTATGTTGCGAGTGTCCGGAATAGCGTGAAATAAACGGATTGGTTCAGATTTTTAGTTCAGCCCCGTTCAGAGCTCTGCCACTCCTAAATTTGACTTGATATATCTCTCCCCATGTGCAGCTATCTTTCCCCATGTGCAGCTATCTCTCACCATGTGCAGCTATCTCTCCCCATGTGCAGCTATCTCTCACCATGTGCAGCTATCTCAAACTGCAGCTATCTCTCACCATGTGCAGCTATCTCTCACCATGTGCAGCTATCTCTCCCCATGTGCAGCTATCTCTCCCCATGTGCAGCTATCTCTCCCCATGTGCAGCTGTTTCTCCCCATGTGCAGCTATCTCTCCCCATGTGCCGCTATCTCTCCCCATGTGCAGCTATCTCTCAAACTGTGCAGCTATCTCTCAAACACTGCATCTATCTCTCACCATGTGCAGCTATCTCTAACCATGTGCAGCTGTCTCTCAACCTGTGCAGCTGTCTCTCAACCTGTTCAGGTACAGGTATTTCTCATTGTGTGCAGCTGATAGTGTTGTTCGCATTTGACCCATGTTGGCCCCTTTGTACAAAACCTCACAGGGCCTCCATTGATTCAAGAAATAGGTCAAGAAATAGGTCAAATTCCCGATGGTTAAAAACAAAGCTCTAATACAGAAATAAGGGCAATTTGTGGGTAAAATTTCATATGTGACATGATTCTGACAAAAAATAACTGAAATCTACTCGATTCCAAATATACATATTAGGCAAAACATCGCATAAACTTGCAAAATAAAACTGAAGTGGAGACTTGTATAGCGTCCACCAGAGGGCAACGTAAAAACGCAACATCGAGATCACACGCTCTTATCAGTGGCGAATTTTACTGCAGCCAATACTTCACACAGCAACTTTTTTTTCTTCAAATCTCGCCACACTTCCTCTCTGATCACGCTAATGCTTTTTTAATATATATGTAACAAGACGTCCATTAAAATGGAATGGTCGGCACTTTTTATCCCGCTTTTAAAACTGCTGTACAAGTGTAAGAAAACAGTGTTGAATTATTAATCAAGTCAGCACAAGCTGCCGCCCGCCGCCGCCCGCCGCTGCATCCGCCACCCGCCGCCGCGTCCGCCGCCCGCCGCCGCGTCCACCGCCACACTTTGTTTTCTTCATCATTCCTTTATGCTTGGACATGAGGACTAGATACTATATTATGATAATATGTAGGCCTGGGAAATTTTTGGGGTTGAACTTTTTGTGATTTTGGGTCAAGGTCATGGCCAGCACAGGAGCAATTCACTTATGAATGCTCTATTTTCTTACAAAATACAGCAATATTGATATAACATGAGGGGCTTGAATAAGTTTAATATTGGGTGACCTTAGGCAATTTTCAAGGTCACAGGAGCCGATTTTCAAAATCGACTATATGTGATATTTTGCAAAATATTTTGCAAAATAGTATGTATTCTCCCTACATTTATCTACAATATCTTTGTTCATAAATTTTAGAAAAAAATGTAAGTAGGTCACAATGACCTACCTAGATGCCCTATAGGTCACAATTTCCAAAATATTGTGTCCTTTACGAATCAGAAAAGATTAGATCATGATATTGTGTAAATAAATGTAATTATATGTATCCTGTACAATATGTTCATGATTTAGAGAATAAGTTATTCTGGTTTAAATAGGGTTCTCAAGACAATTGATTGAATTGTTGACATTTGAATTGTTCTGAATAAAATCACTTCTGTGTGGTGAATGGAAATGAATCAGTTATCAGAATGATTAGCACACAATATATTTGTTTGTTTGGGGTTTTACATCACTTTCAACATTATTTCAGTCATTTCGTGATGAGACCTACTTGTGACAGATATAGTGCTGCCTCACTGAATTGTCATGTCGCAGGTCCTTGACATGACAACTCACCCGGTCACAGATTTACAAGGACAACGGGTTAACCCTTTGGCACGGACCTCAGCTCATGTGTGAAATTGTATCATGATTTCAATCTCGGCATGGCCAAGGATCGAACCCACGACCTTTGGATCACCACAGAGGAACTGTTGCTAATAAGCTGGCGCTCTAACCAACTGCGCCACGGCCCGTGGCCTAGCACACAATATACTTCCCCACTGAAATACAACAATGAGTGTAAAATGCCATCTTGAGGACTAAACATGTTTAGCTGCACCCCATAACTTTTTCTAGGTCAGAGTTTGGGAGGCAGGGGTAATCCGATCCAAGGTGGCAATCAAGCTTGGACACAAAGTTCTCTCAAATCATTCCTGTGATGTGGTCATCACCTCTCTCTGTTCTCTGTGGAGTACTTTTTACAACTTGTCACCTCTTGGTGTATTTTAAGATGTGATGCATGATGCCATTTAGTCCATGATGATACTGAAAGGTTCAAGAGAGGTTTTGTCCACTGCATGGACACTGTGGCATGGAGAGTGAGTGGATGGTATCAAGTGTCAGAGTGTCCCTCTCTGGGTCAGATGATCACGAGATTTCTATGCTACGTGTCAGAAGGAAGAATGTTCCACAAAAAGTACAACTTAAATTGTTTAAAAAAAATGCAGGTGTATTATTTCAAAGCTAATATCATACAATTACAGTATCCTGATGATTATCATGGTGACAATCAAGCGAGTGAGCTCCTTACATCATAAGTTTGTGCATGCTGTGTGGGGGGAGCATATTAATAATAATAATAATAATAATAAAATTTATATAGCGCTGATACCAGACAAGTCTGTTCATAGCGCTGAGCTCAGGACATGCATCCTGAAGAGATGAGTTTTCAGCCTACTCTTAAATGAGGAGACTGAAGTACTTGTCCTAATATTAGTAGGCAAGGAATTCCATAGCCTTGGACCCATAGATGAGAAGGCCCTGTCACCTACTGTCCTTAGCCTAGTATTAGGTACTTGTAGGTGGGTGCCATCATTGGATCGTAGACAGCGTTCACCTTCTTTAATCAGGAGTAGATCCCGTAAGTAAGGCGGAGCCTTACCATTAAGGGCTTTCCAGGTCAGTAGCAGAATTTTAAAGTCAATTCTCGCGTGAACAGGAAGCCAGTGCAGTTCCTGTAATTTTCCTGAAATGTGATCAAATTTCCTGATTTTTCCTACTACCCGTGCTGCAGAGTTTTGGAGGTATTGCAGTTTTCTGATGTCAGTTTTAGGAAGACCTGCTAGAAGACCATTACCATAGTCAAGGGTGGATGTAACAAAAGCATGGGTAAGTGTTACCGCTGTCTTCTCGTCTAGACAATGTCTGATGGCCGCCAAGTTCCTAATGTGATAATAGCCTTTCTGACACATTTTCTTGATCTGGGCCTTCATGTCCATGTTGGAATCAAATGTGATACCAAGGTCAACCACTGATTGACTAGGAGCAATATCAGAATCACCCACTTTGATTGTGGTTGGGATACTGCTATGGGTGGTAGTACTGTACCTGTCAGTACATATGAGCATCTCAGTTTTTCCATCATTTATCTTCATCTTGTTTGATATGAGGAAATTTCTAACCTCACTGACACACTCCTCCAGTTTGTGTCTGCTCATATCCACATGATGGGGAGAAGCGTGGTCAACAGGGATGTAGATCTGAGTATCATCTGCATAAATGTGATAGCTCAGACCATATTTAGCAAGTATATCAGATAGGGGTGTCATGTAAATGGTGAACAGTATAGGACCCAGGACTGAGCCTTGGGGTACCCCATATTTTAATGATTTGAGACAGGATCTATGGATCCCCACTTTCACACATTGCTTCCTGTCCATTAGGTATGACCGAATCCAGGAGAGTGCATGACCTTTGACGTTGCATCTATCCCTCAGTCTGTCCAAAAGGATTTGATGGTCAATAGTGTCAAAGGCAGCGGAAAGGTCAAGCAACAGCAAGATAACTGACTTTCTACTGTCTAGAGCACCCAAGATATCATTTTGCACTTTCAAC
Organism: Amphiduros pacificus; assembly: GCA_949316495.1. Classification (NCBI taxonomy): domain Eukaryota; kingdom Metazoa; phylum Annelida; class Polychaeta; order Phyllodocida; family Hesionidae; genus Amphiduros; species Amphiduros pacificus. The sequence goes on along the minus strand of OX439003.1, from coordinate 40,261,972 downwards.
AAAGCGGTTTCAGTGCTGTGATATTCTTTGTAGGCTGATTGAAACTTGTCAGTAAGACCATTCCTTACAAGATGGGGGACTAGTTGGTCTGCAACCGCCCTCTCAGTTAGTTTAGAGACAAATGTTAGGTTGGAAACAGGCCTATAATTTTTTTCAACCAGTTCTAGACCAAGTTTCTTCAGCAGGGGTGTTATGATGGCTATTTTCATATTTTCCGATACTGCTGATTCCATCAATGATTTATTTATGATGGAAGTAATTATTGGTAGGAGGTCATCTAAGAGGTCAAGTAAGAGCCAGGTTGGAATTGGATCCAGCTCACATGACTTCTTTGCAGACCTTTTGACCAATTTCCGAACGTCGTCAATGGTTAAGGGTTTGAACCTTTCCAGACATGTAGTACTATTGTTCGCAGTGTCGCCTGGTGGCGAGGTTTGGCAGGATGGAGCATTATCAATGTCCAGGCGGATTCTCTCTATTTTTTCAAGAAAGAATGTGTTAAATTTCTCAGCTTGAGTGATCTCACAGTCAGATTGAGGCATAGGTGTGTCCTTTTTCTTGTGCATGACTGTGTCGATGACTCTAAAGAGCTTTTTAGGGTCATGTTTGTTTTCCTCAACCAGGTTGGAAAAATATGCTGATTGAGCAGATTTAAGCATTGAGTTGTACATGATTCCAGACCAGAGAGTGTGGAGGTCCGAGACAATTCTTACACTGGGAAGTGAATAAGACTAAAGCAAATGAGACTGTCTGACAGAGGCAAGTTGAGAACCAATCTCACCCCAAGTGGCCGGCCTCCGCAAAGGCCGACCAAAAAATTATGAAAAAGATGGATTATTGGTACATTTTCCTTTTCCAAAGTTTAGGAATTGTTAAAATGGTTGTCCCTTGAATGATCCACAATACTAGGGTTATAAGTTAAGCAGTAGTGTCTGCTTTCATCCTATCTCGATTTTAATGTTTCCATGTGATTTTAATTATTGATTTGCTCCCAATCTAATTATTGTTACGGCACTACTGACACAATATTATTCAACTTTTTAATGGCAAGTACTTGATTTCGTTGTCATTGAGGACTCCATCAAGTCAATTGCAAGGACAAAGTCTCATATGATGTTATTGAATTGCAGACTATTGAGTTCACAACTATATGATTATATGGTTTACGATAATGATATCGTGAACATAATACGCTAATCATATCATTCATATCATCATATTCCAAATTGTATGCCCTCTCCAATTAATCTCGGTTATGTGATCATATTTGGGTTATCAGTTTGTCTGGACCTCCGTTTTGACATCAGGCTGTAGAATCATTAATAATACATCTTCGATAGATATTTGACATTAAGTGTCTTATATTTCATATAATAAGCGTTATTATTCTGAGCATGAAGGTTTCCGCCCCACAATCAACATTATTATTATCTGTTCAATTATAACGTTCAAAGCATCCTGTTTCTTAGAATATGGGAAGTTGTGCAAGAATCATTGGATACTATTGGCATAATCAGTGGGTGAATGGTCAGAAGAAAGCAGGCAAGTTATGTATCCATACTAATTAACCCACATCTGATCTGGTGGTTGTACTTCGGAAACATTTATTATTGTAAATTAGAAGATAATTTCAACATTTTCGGCATAATAGTTTAGGTGTATACTTATAGAATAATTCCAATATGTGCACATTTGGAATTAACATCCTTCGGTCAAAAACTGTGTGCACCAATGTATGAAGTGTGGTTAGAAAAAAATGTGTGAAATGTAGTAATAATATATTGCTGAACAGGTAAAGACGTGTGATATTGATGAACACATGGACAGCAGTCATTGAAGTGTAATAAGAGCATGTGCACAGTAGTCATTGAAGTATGATAAGAGCATGTGCACAGCAGTCTATGAAGTGTGATAAGAGCATGTGCACAGCAGTCTATGAAGTGTGATAAGAGCATGTGCACAGCAGTCATTGAAGTGTGATAAGAGCATGTGCACAGCAGTCATTGAAGTGTGATAAGAGCATGTGCACAGCAGTCATTGAAGTGTGATAAGAGCATGTACACAGCAGTCTATGAAGTGTGATAAGAGCATGTGCACAGCAGTCATTGAAGTGTGATAAGAGCATGTGCACAGCAGTCATTGAAGTGTGATAAGAACATGTGCACAGCAGTCTATGAAGTGTGATAAGAGCATGTGCACAGCAGTCTATGAAGTGTGATAAGAGCATGTGCACAGCAGTCATTGAAGTGTGATAAGAACATGTGCACAGCAGTCTATGAAGTGTGATAAGAACATGTGCACAGCAGTCATTGAAGTGTGATAAGAACATGTGCACAGCAGTCTATGAAGTGTGATAAGAACATGTGCACAGCAGTCATTGAAGTGTGATAAGAGCATGTGCACAGCAGTCTATGAGGTGTGATAAGAACATGTGCACAGCAGTCATTGAAGTGTGATAAGAGCATGTGCACAGCAGTCATTGAAGTGTGATAAGAGCATGTGCACAGCAGTCATTGAAGTGTGATAAGAGCATGTGCACAGCAGTCTATGAAGTGTGATAAGAACATGTGCACAGCAGTCATTGAAGTGTGATAAGAGCATGTGCACAGCAGTCATTGAAGTGTGATAAGAACATGTGCACAGCAGTCTATGAAGTGTGATAAGAGCATGTGTACAGCAGTCTATGAAGTGTGATAAGAGCATGTGTACAGCAGTCTATGAGGTGTGATAAGAGCATGTGCACAGCAGTCTATGAGGTGTGATAAGAGCATGTGTACAGCAGTCTATGAAGTGTGATAAGAGCATGTGTACAGCAGTCTATGAAGTGTGATAAGAGCATGTGTACAGCAGTCTATGAGGTATAGTAAGAACATGTGCACAGCAGTCTATGAAGTGTGATAAGAACATGTGCACAGTAGTCTATGAAGTGTGATAAGAACATTTGCACAGCAGTCTATGAAGTGTAATAAGAACATGTGCACAGTAGTCTATGAAGTGTGATAAATACATGTACACAGTAGTCTATGAAGTGTAATAAGAACATGTGCACAGCAGTCTATGAAGTGTAATAAGAGCATGTGTATAGCAGTATGAACTCGTCAAGTAATGCTTTGAAATGGAAACCTTACCTCTTAAAATAGCCAGACAGTCAATGCGGGGTTTGATTTTCCCTGGTTGTAGAGGTAGGTGGGTCTTGTTGGTGTCGATTAGATGAGGGAGTGGTCTCTTGTGCTTGATTTTGTATCACAAAAGAGATGCTTAAATATTCCTTAAAGGGGACGGAAACCTTCACAAATTGTGGATTAGCAATTTCAATTTCATCGATATGAATACATATATAACATGAAAAGAAGACTTCGAGACATCATTTTAGTACTTAAATATTCTGAACTTTTAATCATCTTTTGCTGGTGGCTGCCATCTTGTCAAAGGGATCATAGTAGTACCAGCCAATCAGGTACAAGGTATAAATTAATAGCAAACTACAATAAAAATCAGTATCATTGTTTACCACAAAAACAGTACAAATTTATAAAGGTCATCTTGCCATTTTAAACTGTTGTTTGTGCCTTCACACACACCTGTGACAAAAGCCAGACTTTTTAACAGGTAGACAATTAATTACACCTGGCATTCTATATGGTACAGGTTTGAGGCTTATAAAATGTTAAATTTTGTTGTTGTTTTTTTAAGGGTATGTATGGGTGTCACAATATTTACTGTGATCCTAGTGAAACAGATTTTCTATTTTTCAAAAACATTAAGAGAAAAATAGAGGTAAAGTACACACTTAATCATTTCAAAAATATGAATTTTTTCACCTCCCTTCACATATCTGATTGCCAAACTTCCTTTTTATTTCCATATTATGCAAATCAAAATGAGAAAATCTGTTTCACTAGGATCACAGTGAATTTTCTTCCCAATGCAATGAAATAAACACAGCTAAAAACAAGCCTATTCCTGTTGTGTAATCTGCAGAACTTATTTGCTTGTCTTCTTCATTTCTCATCAAACCTATCATCAAGGAAAATTAGGACAAAATACTGTTTTGAAAGAAATATACTTGTAATCATACCTTATAATTCAAATATTGTAGTGTTTAAATATTGATTCATGTCATGAATGCTTTTAATTTAATAGGGAATGTATTTTTAAACCGTAAATGTAACAATTCCCATCAAGTACAGTATTCTGGTAATTTACTCCTCTGCCACTAGGGGGCACTCACTACCAACACACATAAATACCCTTAAATATCACACACCACAAAAAAGTTATTCAAATCCAAACTCACAAGCTTTTTTGATAATTACAAATAATTCAAACATGCTTTTTGGTAGCCATTACACCTTTATAACTTATGCTGATCACAGAAAGTAATAAGAAAAGTTTATATGTATTATTTTCAAAATGCAGACCATGCTTCAATTGTAGTTAAATTAAAAATATGTTTGAACCATGATGTAATAATTTACTATAAATATTTAGAAGGCCGGATTCTGAATTGTAGACAGGCCATGTCAGCAGTAATAGGGAAATGTCAGATTTTTTAGTAAAAAACTTGAAAATACAAGGGAGTTTTATGGATGTTATGAAGATCCATTGTCATATAGATATTATTCTCCTGGGGTTTGCAAAATTGATGTTCAGAGATTAATCCTCCATCCTTTTCTAATATGGTGTTTTTAACTCATCAATACCACACATGAGTTGAGGTCCGTGCCAAAGGAATAACCTGCTGTCCTTGTAGATCTGTGACTGGGTGGGTTGTCATGTCAAGGACCTGCAACATGACAATTCAGTGAGGCAGCACTATATCTGCTTCAAGTAGGTCTCATCACGAAATGACTGAAATAATGTTGAAAGTGATGTAAAACCCCAAACAAACAAACAAACAAACCACCTTAGATTTCATTATGCCTGTGAAACAACTCGCATACAATGATTTAAAATGGCAGTTTATACCTGTTGCCATATGAATGAGCACACATTTTCTTTCACGAAGGTTGGCAAAATCAAACAGCATATGGTAGGCGGTCACATAGTTGACTATAAGGGCAGCTCCTTCAGCGCATAGTTGAGTATGAGGGCAGCTCCCTCGGCACATAGTTGACTATATGGGCGGCTACCTTAGCACATAGTTGACTATAAGGGCAGCTCCCTCGGCACATGGTTGACTTTAAGGGCAGCTACCTCAGCACATAGTTGACTATATGGGCGGCTACCTCAGCACATAGTTGACTATAAGGGCGGCTTCCTTAGCACATAGTTGACTATAAGGGCAGCTATCTCAGCACATAGTTGACTACAAGGGCGGCTACCTCAGCAAATACTGTATACAGAGAAAAATTTGCGCCTAGTTATTTTCGCGTCATCGCCGTTTTCAACAGGTTCGCACCGTTTTATTTTCACGAATTTGGATTTCTAGTACATAATATTATCACAAATTACGCTTTGCAGGTCGAGAATTTATCCATGAAGTAAAACGTAAATATCATGTACGTGACGTCGCGGTAATTCACGTCCGCAACACGAGGAGAAGCCAGGGATCCATCATTGCTCAATATATTAATATTTCAATGCGTGTTGATAGACTCCAATTGTTTTCGCGCCAAAAAAAAAGCTTGTCCCAGTCACTCCCGCTTTTTAACATGACGACCTCGTATTGCGTAATGCATGTTAAATGGATGAATGGTTTTGTTCTGTTCTCGACCTGCAAAACGTATTTTGTGTTAATATTGGGTAAATACCTTTATTTATCATTTAAAATGCAATTAAAATCGATCCACGTGTGAAAGCATTTCTGTCAAAAAGGGAACACACGACTCAAAGCAGTGGAGACAATGACGAAACGCAAAACTGTGAACGCTGATAATTGGAATCAGTGAGAACAAAGTCAAAACAAAGCGAGAGAGTCCCCTCTTCAATTTTGCGTCCATTTAATTTCGCGAATGACGTCTTGGCGCAAATTAACGTGAAAATAAAAAGGTCGCGAAAATTTGTCTGTATACAGTAGTTGACTACAAGGGCAGCTACCTCAGCACATAGTTGACTACAAGGGCGGCTACCTTAGCACATAGTTGACTACAAGGGCGGCTACCTCAGCACATAGTTAACTATATGGGCGGCTACCTCAGCACATAGTTAACTACAAGGGCGGCTACCTCAGCACATAGTTGACTACAAGGGCGGCTACCTCAGCACATAGTTGACTACAAGAGCGGCTACCTCAGCACATAGTTGACTACAAGGGCGGCTACCTCAGCACATAGTTGACTACAAGGGCGGCTACCTCAGCACATAGTTGACTACAAGAGCGGCTACCTCAGGACATAGTTGACTACAAGGGCGGCTACCTCAGCACATAGTTGACTACAAGGGCGGCTACCTTAGCACATAGTTCACTACAAGGGCGGCTACCTCAGCACATAGTTGACTACAAGAGCGGCTACCTCAGGACATAGTTGACTACAAGGGCGGCTACCTCAGCACATAGTTGACTACAAGGGCGGCTACCTTAGCACATAGTTGACTACAAGGGCGGCTACCTCAGCACATAGTTGACTACAAGGGCGGCTACCTTAGCACATAGTTGACTACAAGGGCGGCTACCTCAGCACATAGTTGACTACAAGGGCGGCTACCTCAGCACATATTTGTCTCTGAGGACGGCTCTCTCAGCACATAGTTGACTCTGAGGGCGGCTCTCACGGCAAAACTCATCTTCTCTGGCAAGTTGATGCAGCGGTCTACAGACACTATTGCAAACTCCGTCCACAGACCACCACTCTCATTGCAAATTATCCAATCATCGACCTGAAAGTGAAACTGTTTTGGCTTTCCTTGGGAATTAAAAAACTTTGTCAATTAAAATCAATCAATTCTGTCCATTTATTGTGATTGATTTGCGCAATGGTTTGCCAAAAATACAAGCTCCAAAATGAAGTGATTTATCGAAATGTGGCAAAATTGAGATATTTGTTTAATGAATATCATCATAAATGTGTTGCACTCAAAGACCAATAGGATTGTATGCAAAATGAACAAAATAATGTGACCATATTGAAACAGTCAATTAGCATATTATGTTTAAACATAAATGGAATATCAGCCAAAATTGAGAACAGTGAAATCATAGACCTATTCTGTAAATATGACATTGTAAGCCTATCAGAGTCGAAGTGTGTATACCCATTTTCAACCCCAGGAGTTAAATGTATACGCAGTCAAGTCATGGCTGGAGAGGAATCGAGAGGTGTTGTCCCAGTGTTGTTTTAGTTGGATGTCTGGCCATTAATGTATTACATTGAATGTGTTTGGTTGTTTAGGTTTTTACATCACTTTCAACATTATTCCAGTCATTTCGTGATGGGACTTACTTGTAGGAAATATAGTGCTGCCTCACTGAATTGTCATGACGCAGGTCCTTGACATGACAACCCACCCAGTCAACCCTTTAGGCACGGGCCTCAGCTCATATGGGAAATTGTATCATGAGTTCAATCTCGGCACGGTCGGGGATCGAACCCACGACCTTTGGATCGCCACAGAGGAACTGGTGCTAGTAAGCTGGCGCTCTATCCAACTGCGCCACGGCCCGTGGCATACATTGAATGTGAACATGACCAAGTCTGGTTCACGTTGAATCAACCCCTGGCTTAAAGTATGGTGCTGTAGATATAGAGATTCACCTTATCACACACCAGATTCATTTGCCGCTGTACATAGTTATTGTAGAGACAAGAACTCCAAGTGTATCATAATTGGTGATGTTAATAATGCTAGTATGATATTCAATATAAAGTGTGTATTGACCCAGTATCAAATGCTAATGGAACCAGCCTGAGGGATTTATTCTTGTGATATTGTACCAATCAATCATCTCAAATGAAACAATCATATTTATCATGGATAATTCACCTTTCACCAAGGACAAAACTGGGTATTCCAGCTTGAAAGGGCTGGGGTTATATTCCCGGTTGGAACAAGTATTTTCATGCTGAAAAAGAATTCTTCGTTTTGGAGTTTTATTTTAGCAACATGCACATCAGAACATACAGAATTGGAACATTTTTTGTTTTGATAGATATTATAAAAAATAATGACTTTATACAATAAACAAAATTGCAAAATAAAATAAAATGTACAGAAAACAAAGATGGCATCAAAATATTTGGGTTAAGTTTAAGCAATGATACATTAGCAAAGAAATGGAACATAGTGCCAATTTCAATTTCAGGGTTCGAATTACCCCGGTTGGGAAAAGTATTACTTTCATGCTGAAGGTGAAATCGTCATATTGGGGTTCTGTTTGAGTGATATGTACTTCAGAAACCATAAATTGATTTGTCTATTGCAAATAAAGAAGAATATAAAACAATATAAATGACTTGATACCAAAAAAAGATGAAATCCTTATATTGGAATTCGTATTGAGCAATTTGCATATCAGAAGAATATAATAATTATCTTTTTTTTTGCAAACATAGAAAATATGAACAATAATGACTTTATACAGTAAACAAATTAGAATTTCTATATGTAAGATAAATTCAAATATTGCACTCATTATTTTAATTGTCAAATACAGTCACAATTTGAGTGAAGTAATGTGTAGTAATAATGCTCAGACGTGTGTGCAGTGATTTTCCCACTGTACATCCACAAACTGAAAGTACGGGATGATTATTCAAGCTCATATATTGAAAAAGTGGTGAACATGACAATTGAGTCAAAGTGGTAAGCTGGTCGTTGTCTGGAAAAGATTCTTAATGCAGGCCTAGACTATGATTATGTAAAACAATTCACACTGTTTATCATATATATGCAAATCATGCTATGATCTCAGAATTGCATAGAATTTCTTGCAGTCATTTCCGGTGATAATCAGTAGAGAAGAAAGACTGAAAAGATGTGTTACTATTCGGTCATGTGAGAGAACAAGATCGTTGCCATCCTAAAATCAGAGAATGTACAAGTATTAGACAGTTGTTTGAATTACATGGTGACATGATTCCTAAAGTTTATCATTTTTGACATTTAAGTCTCTGCCATTTTTCCTTGATTTGGGGGTCAAAGAGTAGATGTTACATTTTGGTTACCTAAGGAAGGCATATTGACCCCATAAGTAATAATGTATCTCTCACGTGACATGATCATCAATTATATGTACAATTATATGATCATCTGGAAGTGAAATTTGATGAGATTTCTGTCTGGTGCCCCTGAAGCTGTGATTTCTGTCCCGTGCCGTTTAGGGTTCTCCCACCCCTGTAATTTCAAAATCCTCATAAATTCTATACATTAAGAAAGTATAAGCGCCCTTTAGGATTTTAAAATGGCAGGGTATGGAATAAATCTTAATGCCACAAATATAACACAAAATATTGGGCTCAGATTAAAATAAAAATCGAAGCTCGAGCTTCAAAGGTGAATGCGAGTTTGTTTAAAAAATCGGGCCCTGGATTTTAACTTGATGCTTTTGATAAAATTCCCCAATGTATGACGTCTTCGCTATGATCAAAGAGAGGGTAAATGCCTGGACAATACATGCAGAGCCAAAATAGGACCATGCCTTGCTTTGCATGTGTCATCAGAAATGTTTTTGGCTGGTAATTGCTGAGCTGGCAAAAACTTTCTTCTGTTTAAGTTAAATATTAATTGAGATTAGAACATCTGGCAGTGGATTGCAAGGACCTTCTGAAGTATTTATTTTGGGTATTAGTCTGTAAAAAACAGAGGAATGTAGAAATGTGGAAAAGGCAGACATTAAACCGGAAAGTAAACCGGAAGTAAACCGGAAGTAGTCTGCAGACAGGGAATAGGAATCGGCAGTTAGTGTGTACTCTTTTAACAATGCTTCATCGGTATTTGTAAATGAATACTTAACAAATAGCTCAACCCCCCACCACCAAAAAAGTAAAATAATAATTTTTTAAAAATCATAAATATGAGGGAGGGTGTTCCATCACTTTCCCATCCGAATAATTGATATTAATTATGTAGTCCAGCATCCAAGTCCACACATCAACCTAAACACAAAGCAATGTGTTTAATCAAAAATTTAATCAAAACAAGGTTATTCTAATTAGCAGGAAATATCTATCTATTTCTCTATCATGAGAGTCCGCCCAACGAGGGAGAAGAGTTAAGCTAAATGAGATTGGCTCAAGAATTTATCGGATATAGAAAGAAAACTAGAAATTGATGTAAAAATCAATAAATAGGCTTTATTTACAATTTGACTTACAAAGCTGTTTGCAATGTAATGCACAAGTTTATGTACGATCTAGTTTTAAAATTTACTATTTTGGCAACAAGGTTTCTATTTTATATATTTTATTTTCCTATAGTTAGTTCTACAAACAAGTGAGTTATACTTGCATGAGTTGTACGGTAAAAGACTGCTGACCCGTTTAAGGCTATCCATGCATTTTCAGATGCACTTGTTTGCAGGACTAAAACACTTTTCATGGGCCATGAAAATCCACATCACATATTTACATAGCCTAAGCACCCGCTTTAAACAAAATGGTTACCCATTTTTCCTAAACACCTATGAAAATAAACTATACCAAGTTGTTTGTCAACATGAACTGCAGTTTTGTTTTTCGGTTTGAACGTGGCAACATATTTGGGCACCAGTTTCAATCTGATATACCCTTAAGACCATGCAGGATCACACAAGCAAATTTAGCCACAAGTTTCTTGTTTAATCTTCTGCACATATGTAGGCCTGAAAAAGTTTGATATGTTTTACAGTGTTGAAATAACAAAATTGTGATTTAATTCACTTTAAAAGGTAAAACAAGAAACTTCTAGCCATTGTTTTTTTGCAAATGAAGCCCTTTATCTACATATTATTCATCCTTTTGATTGCATTTTCTTGGTAACTTTTTTTACATGTTTGATAGTTCGATAGTAACTCTCAGACGCTTGCATGTAACTTTTCACAACAAAAACAAATATACAATTGTTAATGTCAAGTCAACCCTACTATTAATACGATATGTAGAATAAAGGTGGTCTTACAATAATATCTTATATATATATATCTGTGTGTGTGTTATGCATGTATGTATATGTATGTAGATGTGTGTATGGGTGTGTGTGTGTATGTGTGTGGATGTATGGATGCATGTATGGGTGCATGTATGTATGTTTTGATGCACGTATGTTTGGATGCACGTATGTTTGGATGGATGTATGGATATGTGCAGATCACGTTACAAGAATATTACCATCGGTTTGGATATACGATTCGCGGCACTCTGCCGCTATTGACTGGTGATTTGATGAATTTTCATAACCAATTAAATGTACCATCATGGGGTAACATTAGACAGAAAGGGAGTACCCATCTGAATAGCCAATGCAAATCGCTTTGTATGGACTTGATATTTTTTTTTTCTTTTGAACAATATCACATGTGTACTTCTCTATTAAGCAAACTCGTAATCAACTTAAAACATTAAAGCTCTGGTAAAACATATCATATTTCAGGAATGATTAATGCTAATTCCAATTAACTTTGACACCTAATATATTTATATTTAGAATGTAAGAAAATGTACTATTTGTGTGTACTGTGGGTAAAATTATTATATTTCTATTGCATGGTTAGACGGTTTTAAATCAGTAGATTTTACTTTTAAAATACATATTTATCTGCATTCACATTTTAACTGGCTCTTTCAAATTCTTGTACATTGAATATTTATCACTATTATGAACATTTAATTATTATTGCTGTCTTACTAAAAGAGTTATTTTATGCACAGATAATTGATGGATAATTTACTACCTCCAATTATGGAAAAGAAAATGTTACTTGTACTTCAGACCATCACCTATAACCCATTTCCATTCTAATAACACAAGGAAGCCTGTATATTCTGTCATTTCTCAAACATTAAAAAAAACATATGTACACATTTACAAAATGTACATTTACGCAATTTGTATTATAATACATTGAATTTGTGGCAACAAAACAAATGCTGAAGATTAATAAAAAATATTTAATTGTTGCATCTAGCAGAGCAAAGGTTTGTATGTTTGTTATGCTCTTTGTACATCATATAAAGAAATGATTCTTTATAATCTCAGAAATGTCAAAAACCTAGATTCAAAGTGCTAAACTTAAGTCATATTATAACAACAATATTTAGTGAAGATATTCTAAGTCATGTTTTAAATAATAAGATACTTTTTATAGTTTTCATTGGCAACTAAATCATGTGTTGGATTCAATACCAGTGAAGCAAGCCTTTATTCATTCTTTACGATAATATCACTTTTTCTGCTATTTACTCCTTATTGTCAGGGCAATCTACGCCTGTCAGGGAAAATTACCCACATGACGTTCATGACAAACTTCACAATGAAGACCTTTAACCGAAGACTACTTAAAAAGCGATAATATGACACCAATATTGTAACGATTGTAACAATTTAGCACCCCGTGGCAAAATATTTCATTAGTTCTGTTTTTACTGGATTTCTCGCCACAGGGTGACTTGTTTTGTGTACAATACTTGATTTGGAGTTTAATGATCACACAGTTTCCGGCATTGCTGTTTTCTTCGGGTAACTCCTGGATCTATACCTCGTTATTACATTTTTGGGTGTGGTATTTTAACAAAGTGCAACTGTAATGTCTGTTGGCACATTGTGGCACTGAATAGCATCCTGCAGGTCCTGGTTTTTGTTTTTTTGGTAGGAGCATGGTCAAATGTTTGACAAGATATTTCCTACATAAAGGACAGTAACCATTATAAGTGTCCAAGTGTGACACCTACACAATATTATGCACTGAGCTGACACAATGAGATTCTTTTTTTTTTTTTTTGCTCAATATTTGGAGCATCTTTGTGATGGTCAACAAGTCCAGTGTCTCGTGTTTGACCATTGAGACCAATTCCTTTGTGAAAATCTGGTTATTTGTAACAAACCCATTGCATTTGCCAATGAATTTGTTTTAATTTCTATTTATCTTTTTTTTAACTAGCAATATGACCTAAGCTTTTCTACACAATATAACTCCTGGATCAAGGCATAGGCAATAAAACATATATACAAAATTACAAATGATATGCCTATTAGTTTGGTCAGCCTAAATCGTGCTATACCAAAGATAGTTAGTGCCAAGATCAAGATGACTAGAAGGATGAATCCAAACTTAGCGTGGGGCACCATGGTCATTAATCCAGAATGGTAATCAATCTGAAAAAAAAAGTTTTAAAACATTAGACTCGTCTACACTATACTGAAAGGGCAAACTATATATAATAATCTAAAATGACATAAAACCAGTTCAAATTATGGTGTTAATGATCATTCAAGAATCATTCATCTAAAAAATCGTTAAATGCCTTACCCATTCTTCATCACTGAGAAGTGCGATGGGGGCGCCGCCGTCAATGATGATGCGGATGAGGAAAGGCAGACCTAGGCCCAAGTTGATGTCAAAGACATTGGAGCCCACTGCATTAGATACAGCCATGTCTCCGTAACCATCACGTGCCACCAGGATTGAACTAAGGGCATCCTACAACAAAATCCAACATTCTCAGTTAACGCTAAAATATAACTTCTTATTTTTCATAATAATGAAACCAGCATAAAATATTTTATAAATGTTTTTGTGTGAAGTTCATACAAATTCTTATCATGAGAGCCACCTAGTGGTAGAAATTGTGCTTCAGTCATAAGACGTCACAGTTGCCAAGCAACCGTGATAGCTGACCAGACACTCTCTGCTGCCAACTGTCATTTTCTGAGAGATCAAAAGCTGTTAGCTGTGTATTTATTCCACAAATAAACTGCTGGTTATTTCTAACCCGCAATTCAAATCTATATAGTCTAAAATGTGCTGGAAAGGCCACACATACATTGACATATGTTTGCACCAGTGAGCTCAAATCTTTGTAAGATCGATCTGATAAAAATAAGGGGCGTTAATACATTTTTTATAGCTAAATTAACAAATTACAATTCTAGTGTACATTAGTTCACAAATATATTGCCACAGATGACAATTATATATCTTTGAATCATTGCTTTCCTATGATGGCCCGATAGTGTAGATGTGTTTATCTGTATTGATGACCTTTTTCAGCACAATTTAGGCTTTGTCAGATGGTTCAATACCATACAGATATCTTGTTTGTGCTACCACATAGGCATGTTAGCAGAAACCGAAGCCGTTGAAGACCCTTTGTTTGGATCTAGCTTATATTCAAACTTAGTACATGTAGTACACTTAGTTCATTAGTACATGTAGTTCGCCAGTTTTCCCATTCATACTTTTTTTAAACGTTCAATTTTGGGGTAAAAATAAAGGAGTTCCTAAAGAAAAGCTGTCAAATGGTAGATTTATGTATAGTTGGACTCTTAGTTATGTAATTTTTATGAAAATAAAAACAATTTTGGCAATTGACAAAAACAGACCCCTTGCAATGTCCAAGTTTCTATTTCAATAGCCAAATTAATGAGCATAGGATGACATAATTATGGTAGTATTACGCGCTGATTATCTTCCTTGTGGCCATTGCTGCGACAGACAAAATGTTTTCGTCGGTTATTCTGAGTTCGCTACCGTCAATAACAGGACTTCTCTCTCTCTCTTTTTATTCTATGTGGTCAATTGTCAAAGGAGTGTAAAGGTTCCTAACGAGTCTTAAAGATTAGGTTTTTTGTACCGATTGGTGAAAGAATAAATGACTATTCACATAGATTTTAAATTAGTAAATGTAGTATTCACGTAGGTTTGTACTGAGGTGGTGAGAAAATTGAACAACTTGCACAATTAATGATGCAATGCAAAGTATATACTATAGAGTATATTCGAAATGAGAATATATTCGAAAGCGGAAGAGTCTTCTCTCTTATAGGCAATCAAAACAATATTGACAAACTAGTCATCATATTCATAGTCATAAAATGATTTTTTTTTTCAAATACTTGGTCTGATGTTTTGGGGTGAAATAACAAAATAACAAGTCGTGTGCAACATTGGCAACTCATACTTGAAATTCCATGTTTGCCCCACTACCAGCTTGAATATTTTGTAAGAAAGGCTGAGGAAATGACAATGCACACTGACATCTTCTCACACAATGTTTGAAGTGACATACACATGGAGCAAACAAATATTCTACGACTTGACAAAATCAAGATCGTCAATGGTTATGATCAACATAAAAACCTCAAAAAAGATTTGCTCAATCATACTGGTATAGATTAAGACATATCAGAGACACCCATGAGGAAAATCTTATCTCTCCTTAGGGAAGATTTGTGTTGCGGTAATAGATTACAAAATGTGTGATAATTGATGAAGGCAATAAGCTGATGCTATGCTATAGAGGAAGGGAAAACACCACACTGGTGTTAGGGAAGCTGTGGAGACAAATCAATCGATAAAGTGTATGGCCAATGCAGGTAGCAAACAGACTCCGGTCAGATCGAATGGCTAGAACTTATAGCCCTAAGACAACATGGAATTATGAGGGGTCACCTCTAGTTTAGAGTGAGCACCTATTTGTCACATGGCACCACAAGGTCAGAAGTTTGCCTTTTGCCACAGCTATCAAATATCCACACAAGACCAGGGTGGCGGCCTGGAATAGGCCAGCCACATGCGAACCGCCAATCTCTCACACAATTAAACCACTAAAAGAAATCACAACCAATCAATGTGGACGAGTGTGTGTTTTGTAGCTTTGAGTGGATATTGAGGGTGAGAAGGCAACATCAGACTCCACAAGATGATGGAAATAATAAGAGAAGCCACTTTCAACCACAAGTCTTTGATCCTAGAAATTGTCAATGATGAATCGTGATGTCAGTGTGATATCTCATACACAATTAATGGCTAGAATTTATAGTCCTAAGACTCCATGGAATTATGTGGGGTCACCTTTAGTTTAGAGTGAGCACCTAGTTGTCGCATAGCACCACAACATCATAGAGTATACATGCTTAGTTTAAAAACACTGTTATGGTAACATTCCCTATTACTGTCATACTGACATAAATATACTGACAAATACTGTTGTGATCATACTCGTAAACAGTATCAAAATTAGACATCCATGAACTGAAGTCTTTGGGGGTCTGTCAGTTCTAAAACTAGGATCTTCTGATATGGAGAAGGTAATAAGATAACAAGATCCAAATTACTTTTGTGTTCAGGGGCATCTGAAGGACACACACGGTATAGTAATGGTTTGATGTTGGCATTTGACACTCACCTGTTGTTTCTATAGACTATGATACCTTTCAGAACCGTCAAAAAGTTTAAATATATAATTCAGCATATGAGACAATTGCATGTTTGATGACACACCAGACCAGAGTCGTGTTGATCAATTACTTATAAGTTAACTATAAACAATCTGGATTTATTTCACACGCTATATAACATCGCACATGAAATAAGAAAGGATTCTAATTCAGTTTCGTAAAAGGAATGTCTGTGATCCTTGACATGACAAACTTGTGAAGCGCACAGTACATCGCAATGTACATGCGATGACGTTGTCACAGATGTTTCACCTGTCAAAACAACACGACAGTCTTCTCATCTGTCACTGAAACAGATCATTTTCAGCTGCTCATCCACAGTAAAGTGCAAGACACGAATATACACTGACACAACTTTGAAACTGGCAATGTTTAAGCAGCTTACACCATGCTTGATAATTAAAGGTTATGCATTAAATGTCATCGTCTTGTTTTTAGTTTTCTTTTTAATGTTCACTTAAAATGTGGAGCTCGTATCAAAATAATGAATAGAACTGAGCAATTTTAATAAAAAGGTTTCAGAGAACAAGTTGAGAGATTGAATGAGAAATTTGATATTCGGAAAAAAATATATTACATTCATTCACACAATTTACTGTAGTGTACGCGCATATAAATATGATTCTGTGTGTCCAAGTCAATCAGCAATGGAAAAAAAGAGCAGGTGAAATTTTGGGACGTTTTTGTGAATCAGATCCACATTACACAGTGGTGATGAAGGCAGTGTAGGAAGTGTATGTCATGCCCATGTCGGGCCGGGCTAAGCCTGTCATCTACCGGCCTTTTGATGGCGTGCCGAGGTAATGTAGCTGTGTGTCAGATGAGTGACTTATTTCACTGACACAGGGAAGGTGGTTTCCGACACAAAACAGAAACACTCCCGAGTCCTAAATAACACCGAATAGTGAAGGGCTGAGCTGGCCCTAGCTCAATGAGAAGTCTTCTTTGATCACGTTTCAATTCGCAGGATGGGACTTGGGAGGCAGCTCACCCACTCCTACTTCCTGTCTTTACATTTGAGTTTCCGGTTTTCACATAAGTCAAAAGCAGTGACCAGATAACCTTTTTTGTTTGCTTCATATGTTTCATAAACCTCTCCGATGTCACAATGGACAGCACTCCTTGCCCAAGTTTTCACATCCCATCTTGCTCTTCCTGTTTATGTAGATTTTCCGTTCTTAATTCGGGGTATGCTTTGGAATTAATGCTCAGAAAATATGTTATATCTAGTAACGATGGTATACCAAGGAAATAGTTCAGCAATATTGTTTATCTGTCTCATAATCTTTTTCAAGTGATATTAGAAGTGACTTGTGGTGATACAAACCTTAATGTGTCCACTAATACAATGTCATACATTGAACTGTTTATGTACTGAGATATGTACCAGTCTATAAATAAAACACGTGTATATTTTTCATAAAGTAACTTACGGGAATGCTGGTTCCCATGGCAATGATGATGAGCCCCATGATGTAGTCATCAAAGTCCAGAATGCAGCCGATTCGGGACACGAAGGTCACCATGGCAAAACTGAGTAGTGCAATCCAAAACACCGACATCACAAAACTAACAATGAACCATTTCCTGCAAAGTGAAGAAAGCAAAAACAATTACCATCTCATCTTAATTGGTAGAATAGCACTCTAATTATGAGGGGAGGGGTTACAATATTTTGCTGACTGTCATGAATCGTTCACACTTTTGTGAGGAATCTTACTCATGTGAGTTCCATCTTCTGACTGGGAAGTTCACTGAAATGTTGAATATTTATTGGTGCGGATGTGGGCTAGGTTTAGAAAAATACACACGATAATTGGTCAATGCAACTGAGTAAGATACACTTCTGATATTTGATATCAGCTTGCACCAGATGTTGATGGAAACTGAGAGGGAGGTGTAAGGTTATCTATTTGATAATATATCGGCAGCAATGTTAATATGAAGTGAAGGTTATCCCTGATTCCAAAGAGCCAACACCAACAATCGGCTATCCTAGATTATGTAATAAGTGAGATTGGGTAACACATTTGGCACCTTTCAATATCATAATTATTCAGACAAATTAATTTGGCAGCGGTACGTTTACCATGTCTATCTCCTAGCCTTACGTTGCTCCAGTCAATAACTTATTACTCTAATGGTGTTGATAAGATAAGTCTTGGTGCACGTCTCTATATGTCACAGAAGTGATATACTTTCTATTTATATTTTTGAATACTGTCCTTCAAGGGCATCAGAGCGCCAAAGCGGTTATAAGGAATACTCAAATGTATTACTTTGCATTTCTGTGTAAAATAATGTTTTACCTATTGTGGTCTTTTGAGCAGTCTGGTATGGTCCATGAGAAGAGACACACGAAGGGGAACGCCGGTATCCAAAGAGCCCATCTAAGCACGTGTTTGGTCCAGGCCCAGCAAGTGCCCTCTTTGCGGGCGTCGTCAGCGGTGGGAGGTGAGGTCCTCACGGCGGGGCAGCAAGGCAGGCAAGGACACAGCTGCATAGTCTCCTCTTCCTCCTCTTCCTGCCGTAAGCAATTATAACATCACCATTATTAATATATACTTATCATACTTAATATATCAATATATACCCACTCCCATGGACAATATAAAAAGTATGTTGTATACTAAACAAATTAATTTTGTACAATACTGGGCTTTTTTCAACCTAAATTCGAAATCAAATACCACGGTATTTCTCTCAACTTTGCACATCATTTTAAACTCTTACATTATCATTTGGAGGGGTAACTTTTAAATAGTATTTATGACACATAATATAACAATTTATGTATATTGGTGTATAATATTAAGTAATTAGCATGTACTTGTACATATGTGTATGTGTGTGTGTGGGGAGGGTTATTGTTTTCAGATGAAGTCTACAACTTCACAATAAAAAGAGAAAAGAGTTTTTTTTTATTGTAAGAACGTTTGGCAAAGAATAGGCGTTTTTGGCATAAAACTGAAGCCTGCCTTGGCTGTTTGATCATGGTCCAAATCACAGCTGTCCAACCAGAAGCATTCAATCCATAGCATGGCGAAGCGTCAGAGCTACAACTTATTATTGTTCATTCTCTGTTAAACTTTCCCGAGTATTGGTCCCCCCTGATTCGTTTCCACGCGCAACAGACCTATCATGGGAATGACCCCTTTGCATGGAATGCTCCCACCTCCCGCCTCCCGGAAGAACCAAGGGTCTGGTGTTCCTTAGTATAATCTTTTGAATTTTTTATTAGTTACCGAAATTGTGCATGCTCTGAGGATTGTGTGAACTTTAGCATAACATGTTTTAATCACGATGCCATTGCCAAATTGGATGAAATATTTAGCAAGAAACTAAATATAGCTTTGTTTTCTTCACTGGAAAGAATTCAAAGTGATCATTCAGATTTAAATTAAATTGTTTTATGTAATTAGAATTTACTTGATAAATAATTACTACCCTTGAATTAACCTTAAGCATACAATATATTCTGATCTGTTTAAATCAATCAAGTGCCATCGCAATATTTACTGTAGGTGGAAATGTGCCCCGATTCGGATATATATTGATTTTTTTATTATGAATAATGATCTTGGGACCAATTTCGTCAAATTGCTCTATACATCTATAATAGCTAATCGAATCATCGACGTGGGCCGCAAATTAATGAGAATACTGTCTTGTTCGTTTATAGGACGTACCGGACATCTTGCAACATATTCCTTGGAAGTGATAACGAGGTCTGGCGTATGATATAATCATACACACCTTACGCTTATCACTTATCAATGGAGACCCCAAAGATGATATACAGTCCCCCGAGAATATCTCAACGACGGCTTTCACAAATGCCCGCTGAGACTACCAATGCTTCATCCGTAAATGATTTACGAAACTAGGGAATCTTTTCCAATCAAACCAACCAGTCTGCAATAATGAGGGCCCTCTTAGGGGTTATAGGTTCCGTCTTCTGTCATTATTTCTCGATTTTCACTCCTAAGTATCTCCATCGGTCGTTATCTATGTGAGACGATATCTGAATAATTATCATTCCAAACACTGTTCTGTTTCATATCTACCCTTTGGCCAACCTGACAGCCAATCTTAACCCCTGCCATCGAAAGCCCTTTTAGGGCTTTTTCAAAAATGGCAATGAGAGGAGTGGGATTCGATTAGGCTGCTTGGGAGTTTGACAACGGCAAGACCAGAATTTAGCTGACGTCATAAATATGGCGTCCAAATCTCGTCTGCTGCGAGATATAACATGTTTGCATGGAAAGACCGAAACTTGTCAGTGGCAATCTCAGCTAATATTCCATTCCACTTTGGAATCAACAAACAATGATTTGGCCCCCTGGTAAAATAAAATCGATCTTTTCATGATTTAGGCGGATGGGACCCTCCATGCCCGAGGACAGTTTAAAAAAGGTCACAGCTTGATGCTTGATAATGTATTTCTTTGCCTTGTTCTGTCTGTTGATGGAGACATAATATAGTTTGACTTAAGGATATTGGAACAGGAGATAGCCTCAGATTTCTACACTTCTGCTGATGTCCATTTAAAGCCATCCATTTATTTTTGCATATATTTCTCACATAAATGTAAAAGAAAGCGTATCGAATACTTAATTTGCAATAGTCAGCTGATCCTGCACACATAAAAAAGAAATTTATTCCAGTTGCAGGCTATGCAGACAATTTGGTTTGATAAAAGCTCTCGATAATACTGCTAAAGCTGAATGATCTAAAATGAGCCAGTGGTTATGTAGGGCACGGGTCCCGGCGGTCATCAATCATTGTTCAGATCTTGTTCTCTCCACATTATGAGATTTATTAGGTCCTTGATTTGGAAATTCGCAATAGGCAGTGACGTTTATTTTCATATTGATGGGAGTGTTGTGATATTCATTCTCAAGAGAAGCTGAATATCCAACGATGTCAGTAAGAATTCTGTGCTTAAAGCTTAAATGTTCCTTCCCCATTGTTCCTAAATAAACCCTGAGCGAAACAAACGTGTTTGCTTTCTGAGACTAATGTTACACATTCGACTTGGACAGTCTTCAGGTAACCAGAAAACTTCATGGGAAGTGAAGGAAGTCTCTTTATTGAAGTCTTACAAAGCTTTAGCGCTGCTTTAAGATCACCTGCTAGACTGGTTGTGATGGACAGCTCATGACCGTTGATCCTTAATTGGATTCCTGGTATGTTAGTTATAATATAAGGCATCAAAGGTTTCATCCTGATTGACAAAGATGTTCAAACAGACTTTTAACACGGTTCTCATCAAACAGAGGTTGTGTCTATTAAGAGATATTGTTTTCCAATTCCTTGTTTGAAGATCTTTGTTACTGTATAAATGAACACTGCACTGTAAATTTGCTATGTAAATTAACACTAATTGTTTGATACGGTAGATGTATTCAGTTCGATTAATGAATGAACGCTTATATCATTTGTTGTTTGTGATGTCATAGTAATAATACTTAATTTGTAAAATTGCCAACGTTATTATGCATCATATAGAGGTATTATATTTACGTTGAGTATATTTTGAATGAGAGTGAATAGACCATTCATTGCATCTCTACTTCTCGCCAATATAAACAATAAAACTGTATTTTTTTCCATTATACTTCATTTCAGATCTATTTGAATAAAAATCATCGATTATGATAGCATCCTTCAAAACAAAATTTCAATTTCCCAATCTTCAAGATCCCGAGATCCAACTATGCTCTTAAATATCAACTTCTAAAAGCATTAAAATATTGCAAATTGTTAGTACAGATGCACGTGCATAAATGACAGGAATACCTTTCTCTTCGATATTTATAATTCAACTCATGAATTCAATATTCCACCCACCTATCACATACAAGTTCACAATATATTTGACTTTATTTCATCTATGCGTGTTTTGTGTGCATTTTATAGGTAAAACATATTTCATTTGATAGTTCACCAAATTTTGATTTTATATGTATATATATATATATATATATATATATATATATATATATATATATATATATATATATATATATATATATATATATATATATATATATATATTACTATGATGTCTGTGAACAACTTACATCTTCCGCAGCTTGACTGCCGTTGCTGCTTGGGGTTTCCTCCTCCTTAATGGGATCATCTGGAGTCAGAGACTTCTTGGGAAGAGTATGAGGGTTCTGTGGGGCAGACGGAGAAGGGTCAGCAGGGTATGCTTCAGAATTAGGCTCACAGTTCGAAGTGACTAAAGGGGTTGATGAGCTACATGAATGCGTACTATCACATGTGATAAGCGTCTGATTCTCATTCTCGCTACCACTGTTATAATTGGGGAGCTTGCCGTTAGTGTCTAAGCTAGACTCGCAAGTCAATTCGCTGTTAGTAGTGTCAGTCGTAAAATGCCCAGAGTCAGATTGGAGATGTGACCTGCTGTCGTTTAGATTTGCCCCGTTTTCACATTGACTAATGGTAGGTAATTTAGATGTGGAATTTAAATGAATGTCCCCATTTCCGTTCCCATCATCGTTTATAGGTGGCAGCGATTTCCGCTTCCTGCTCGATATGGAATTTTGAGATCTTTTTACTATATTGTTATCAATGACTCCAACTTCATCAACTTGTGTTTCTGCAGTGGTAACTCCTTCCACCTTATGGTTCGGCTCTGTGTCTTCAACTAAACCTGAGTGTATGTTTCTGATCTGCAGTTCGTATTCTTGTTTATCTGGGTCAGAGTCTCTGCCAATTTGCGATTTTAGAGACCTTCTATGTGAGTTCTGCGACATGAGATAAGGTTCATCAACAGCTTGACCTTCCTCTGGCGCCTGCTGCAAATCTATGTGACTATTGTCTGTGCTTGGGTAGAAACTACTAGTTTCCCTACTCTGTATGCCACACTCCTTGGGGTTATTAATGAATGGAAATCCTTTTGGGGGTGTAGCCATCTGAGTTAGTACATTCCAATTGAAGGTGTTGTGTTAGACAATCCAGTTGAGAAGACGAGTCCAAGTTTAGTCCATCAAGAAGATCAACATGAGCGCATTAAAATACAAAATGCCAGTGTTAGTGGCCAGCCCAGCAAAGCACACTTGCCATTAGCGTCTGACAGAACATGATCAAGACATAGTTCCACAGGCAACAACACTTTCCTTTAACAGATACTAATAGGATGCACCCGAAGGTCATTTAAAATCACTGACTGTAATTTTAACATATTTAACATCTTTAAATTCTCGGTTCGTGGCCATTTAATAGAAAACAAAAATTTAAGAGAAAAAACGTTCATACACTTTGTTAATAACTCAAAATATATTTTAGGATTATATGGACGCTTTTTTCGGGAAGATTAAGATGCAACTTTGGAATGATTATAAAAAATATATATTCAAAATTAGTTTAGTTAGAATTATACTGATAATGATATGCAGATTATATTATGGTAAATGGAAGGTAGGCATTTATTAGAAAGAAAAATAATTTAAAACATTTGATGCCAACTTTTTTTTTTTTTAATATGTAATAAATAACCGATATTTTAAACTATTAAATCAAGCAGCATCTTAAAACTGGCCAGGAACCGAGTGAATATCCAGAAATAATATTTATTAAGAATTTTAATTGAATACATAGCATTTATTGCATTATTTATCGTGATATATTTATTTATAGTGTTACTGAGTTTTGGATGGGGGGTAATTATACTACGAATATTCTAACAACTGACATTAATTAGATAGTGATATGAACATGCTGCGCATGCATTGTTATGGCCAAAATAGGATATTTCTAAATGATATAAAATAATCTATTAACTAAATGTGAAGATTTGGCATCCACTGATGAATTTATCGTGCAAAGATTATGGGCGATGTCTACAAGTTGATTCGGGGAGAGGATATAACATTAACCAGACAATTTGGAAACAGTTAGCATGCAGCTAAATGCGGCAATCTGTGACGTCACAAACACAACAAGGATACTAGAACATGAGATCACCCTCTTATGACTAACAACGAGGCTGGCTGGCCATTGACCTCACACTTAATAATTTTTAAAAACTGATCTGAAGGTCAAAGTCGTAAAACACTATCACTACACATGAAAGTTGAGGTATTTTGGACTATGGTAGCATTGCCTTTTTGTAGATCACAACTGATTGCCATGGGGGCAACAAGTCACTACTTTAAGGAAAACCTAATTAAATATTTGACTGATTGCCTTAAAGACAAAAATAACTCATTTCTTTTTTAAATGTTTGCTTTAATCTGTTTTGCACTTGCCCGAAGACAAATTTGTGAGCCAAATACGTTTAGGGCAATAAATGTTATTGAAACTCATCAAGCCAAATTTGAGAAATTCTAGGTGACACCATTTATGATTTATCGTTCATTTCGTCTGCCGCCACATTATAAAGGTTCATGAAATGTGTCAAATCTGGATGTTTATAAGTCCGCCAAAATCATTGCTTTTATCAACATTCAACATCTAATACAATAAAACTATATCTGCCCAAGAGCATCTTAGTCCCGACAACACAATAAAAACATTAATTTGATATCTAGGCTGACTTTCTTCACTTACATGCGTCACTTTCACATTACATGCACTAGATAGTTCTATGTTCGTGGATTCCAGTCTTGAATAGAATAGTTACACGTATCTGGTGAAATATTGAAGGTGGCTTTGGTGACGTGTATAAAGAGTGCTAATTTTAGATTAGAGCAGGTATGGTGTACAATGACGTCATTTCCTGGCCATTCATCAGTTCTGCAGTTTGGTGATATCTTCTCGCCCATAGCAGCGTTTTGTGGGATCATTCAAACCCCCGCCAGTGGGCGGTGCATTAGGATTCATATGGCCTGTCTCAGAATGTGCTTTCTGATGAAGTGAAAGGAGTTACATTGCAAATGGAGGTCATTATAATTCATTACGAAAGAAGCAGACGACATTTGTTGATATGTCGCAAAACTTGTGTTATCTGTCGTGAAAGGTCACAATGACATGTCTCGAAATATTGTGGTCTATTCAGAAAAAGATCAATCATTCAACCTTGAAATATTTGTCTGAACTATGATAACGTCTATGTGTTTCACATCGCCAGTCAGTCAGTCATGTCCAGATCAGAATATGATTATAAAATAAACATATTCTTCCATAATCTTCCCCCCTTAATAACATTTCCTCCAGTGTGATATATTGTATTTTTTCAAAAGCGACCGGTACAGTATTTTAGTAAGTTATGTTTACAAAGAACACATTATATCTTAATAAAGCAGATGATATTATTAAGCGCGTTATTAGTGCAAACTTCAAGTGCCTAGCAATATTAGCATTCATTTTGTGTCCATACCCAGTTATGGTGCCAAGCATAAGTTTACAGCTATCGCCCGTCGCTTACTGATGAAACTTTACACAATAAAATTGACAACAGTATTACTGTCCTAGTGGCTGTTGAAAATACACAATGATCATTTAACCTACATACAAAACGCCACATATACAGTGTTTGTCTGTAATCATTGTTTTCTTAATACATTACTGAACATGAATATATCACAACACAGAGTCGGTCCACTTGCTAAAAGGATATCATCAGTATGCTCAAGATTGCAACAATGTCAAACGGTTTAATGTATAGTCAGCAATATATCGCTCAATAACACAAACGTGAACATAACATATAACACTGTCACAAATAGCAAAAGCAAATTAAACGATAAGCAGCACATTAGGCATTGGTGGGTAAGTGTTTGGCACATTGGACAGATCCAAAGCATGCAGTGTGGCGAACAAGCTTGCCTCATAACAAACACAAAGGCTAAGCTCAACATGCTTAGTACTCACCAACGCTGAAACAAGCGATCCTCTCTGATGGTGGTGGAAAATGGACCTGTCATTTTCTGATTTCTGGGAAATGATGGAGACACGTCGAGCGTGTCCTCCCGCTAGGGAATACTACAAGAAGAATGCAGGTGCAACAAAGACGTGAAGTTAGTGAGAAATGATCACACATTTAGCCAGGTAAAAACCAAGATGAAAACGTCTTTCCTTAATTAAATAAGATGAAATAAACAATTAAAGAAACATCAAGACAAACACCTTGTATTAAAAACCAATGTGACTTGGTTAGGGTACTTAAGTTAAAGTTGTTAGTGGTTACTGTGAAAGTAAATTGTGCAACGAACTTGCAACCACATTACATGAAGTCCCCAATGTATAAAGTCAAGTAATGGTTCAATCCTAAATGGTAGATAGCATAATATGGCCATATGCATAAGTGTTTTTTAGCGGTCTTGGGCAAAGAGCAATACTCTGGGAAATTAAAATATTATCTCTGTTGGCGTCCACTTCTAACAAATTTCCTAAACAATATGAATTTGCATTGACGGGTTATTTCCATTTCACATTACTTTCAAATTTAGTTGTTGAGAAATATTACGCAATGATTTTCATTCATTAAAGGTGATGAAGGTTAGCTCTTGTGGTCAAGTCTATTGTCATGTTCTGTGGGTTTTGTAAGTATATGTATAAAAAAGGGTTCCCATATCCAGAAGTGAAAACATGTATAATTGAGATTCTACAACACAGGTGGATTATCGGCACTGAAACATCACAAGGACATCAAATCTCTTAAAAGGTTAGTGCATAGTGACTTGTACACGAGTGCAATTTCAAAACCTTCTGAACACAATATCTAGTAACATATATGTCTTTTGACCAATGATCTTGGATAAGTCTTTGAACCATTGCAAATAGATTATATGTTTTTTTGCACTAATGATATATTGCCACTCGAAAACAAGCCAAAGCCAGCCAGAAATGTCAGAGAAAAAGGGAAAGAGATTTTGTAAAACAAATTCCAGTGAATAGATGCCACCATCATCTCCCAACTGTGAAATAGAACCATCGATTTGGTGAATATCTCACAGGAGTAAATTAAATTGCCTTTTATGGGGCGTCATTTGCACATTTGGCGGGCAAGCGTACCTTACGATCATTGGCGTTGACATTGTTCTTAAGTTGTGGATTGGAGTTTCCAACCTGAGTATCTTGGGTAACAGCATCAGGGGTTTCTGGGCCAGTTTTGTCGGCATTTTTTTCTTCGTCAACAGGATTTACAGAAGCCTTACATCTGAAAGAAAATTGAAAATATAGACCTTACTGTAGACAACTGCAATATATATATATATATATATATATATATATATATATATATATATATATATATATATATATATATATATATATATATATATATATATATATATATATATATATATATATATATATATATATATATATATATATATATATATATATATATATATATATATATATATATATATATATATATATATATATATTTATAGTTATATTTAGAGTTTAACAAGTTTATGTACATATGTAGTGGGCAAGATAAATGCATACATATTCATTAGAATAAGGAGAAAAGCATTTTTTCACTGAGCTTCTACGAGTGACTGACAAGAAAGACATTTTCATCTGAATCTATTTCGGTCGTTTTTTTCTCGCAAAGGGCACGGCCTATCAGCTGAGACCATCATGCCGCCTTTCAAAGCTTCCTTTCTCAAGAAATCTTATTGAATCTTTATCCCTGACTTGGAAATCAGGGTGTGCAGTTGATGAAGCTGTTTGTGTGTTTTTGACAGGCATCGGGACCAGATGGCTCAGTGTTGGATTGCCGTGATCGTCTTCAGCCAATCTGTTTCCTGGCAGGCCCACCACAACAGCGCTGTTGGAAACTCTCCAACAGACGACTAGCCAGGGCGCTGTCATCCACATGAAACTTGTGACCGCTTGATTTGCAGTTGTCTACAGTAACGTGTGGTGTCTAATCTATGAAGGTCAGTCTTCCCTAACTTTGATATACTGCAAGGTTTCATATAATTATTCCCCTTTCAATACCTTAACATTATATTTTGCCGAATTCACATATTTCTATCTAAAAAGAATTGCCGGAGAAAATATTCATTTCTGTTCCTGTAGAATTTTCCTGTGTATAGTATTGTACAATATCAACTTTTTGACCATATATATAATTGGACAAGTGTTGCTATTAAAGAGATCTCTATCATAAATAAATAAATTACAAACTAGTGTTTTCTGTCAATTTAAAGTAGAACAAATTGCTATATTAAAAGACCTAATTGGGCTCTCGTATCACTAAAATTCATTTGGTTGCTCAGACTTTAAGCTAATAAACATGTCTTTGAAAGTGCTGGATGATACGGGGAGCTAAAATGATGGTTCACTTAGGAAGTGTTTTTCTTTGAAAGTTGCAACTTTGTTACAAATTGGTTACTTCAAATCTAATTTGGCTTATTCATATGGACATAATTCAAAGGAGGAAATGAAATCTTTGTCTTTGATTATTTGCAAAAGATGACAAACAAGTGCTGTGTAATCCATCAAAGCACCGGACCTTGGGGTTAGAGGAAGTAAAGCAAGGATAAAGCCACGTTACAAAGACAATTAGAGATTTTCGGAAAGGGGTACTTGTCTTAGCATTTCTAGAGTATAAAGTAACCAGCTAAATAACAACAATAAATCTAAGTACATAAAAGATTAATAATCAGCTTACATGCATCTCCACGTGGCCATCCAGTCCATGAGACGTGGGTTGAACACCATGAGAATAATGTAGAGGCAGTAGAGCACAAGAAGGATCACAGCCTCATAGTGCACAAAGAAGCCATCCCAGGCAAAGCCTATGAAGCAGCCAATGGACATGGCATAGAAGAACGAGTCTCGGCACAGTGGTCTCCAGTCTAGATTAAGTACCTGAAGAGAGAGAGAGAAAAACAAGTTGGTGTCATTACATCGTGTTTGTTTCAAATTATTTTACAAAATATGAGATTCTTTTCTTTGTTTATGTGGAGAGTTATTGTAAAATGTAAAACTGTTGATATGCTAATATTTTGATGCATAAAATGGTTATATGAAAAGTATTTAACTTACCTGTCCTGCTAATGCTACAGTAAGTGCAATTATAATCAGAATGTTGAATACTGCAGACCTGAAAATTGCCAAAATAATTGTTAAAGCATTAATTACATTGCTTAAAGACTATTTATATATAATTAAGTGCTCCCTTTAATTAAATATACCATATCAAACACGTATGATCCATATTTATATCAATATATAATGTTTCAGTACATTTATTTTCCAGAACATATCTGTGAAATCACATCTGCAGTAATGTAAGCTTCAAGTGCCTGGAGCAAAAAAAACCCCTGTCACGACACCAATCATTCAGTGCATAGTTTATTTTGCAAATATGTCCTTTCAACATGTTACAGTGGACTCAGAAAAGTTTGCACCATTTTTTTCCAAATCATTTTTGTTTGTCATAAAAGAATGCACGCCACCACAAATATATTATTGACATCATAAGACATTGAGGCCTACTTGATATAAAAACATATTTACACCTGACACTATACCGTGCAGACAGATTGGAATATCTAAGACAGACATGGCATCTTTCCATTAATGGCCCACAGATCTTGTCTTCCAAGAGGTCGCAAGAAGATGATCAGTTCACATAAACAAGGGAAGCACATGCTCCAAAAAAAATTGTTGACTGTGCACGTCCTTCTTATATAATAAGGATAAATGGAAATATAGATGAGATCAAAGTCGCTCATTCAAGGCAGCCTGTTTCACCTGTCTACATTAATGATATATGCCTTGATACTGGAGACACATCCAGCACATTCCCTGAGGATCAGTGACAAGTAGATTCTTTGCTTTATCAGGCAAAGTGCACTTTTCAACCCGGCTGACCCCACTCACCAACCCCTCAGTATCCAGCCCCCTAAGAATGCAGAATGGCACCGCTCTATACCAGTCTAATGAGGCTGCCAATGCTCCCAAACTGTACCTAATCCTTGAGGCACTTTCTCTCACTATTTGGATCGATATTTTTCAGCACCGTAGATTTGTACCGGGGGACAAGAGAGAAACCTTCAGATCTCAGGAAGACAACTGACACGATGGCTCAGCAAAGACTCTGACATAAACAACTTGGTGTCGACAAATGCCCTAAGAAAATGTCTACTACAATTACAGAATAAAACTGTATCTGAAGGTAGCCCGCCGTGCTTCTTATTTCCTTCATATGAATAAAGACGTCTACATGTTTAGGTGTAAGATATTTGTTCAAGTCCGATAGCCTTTAAGTAAATTACACCTTGTCTAAACTGGTGTCTTTTTTCTGCAGTCAAGGTTACTGCAAGACCTAACACAAATATATGTGCTTATGTAGAAAATAGGAATACTAAATTGAGATATTGGTTTTTAAAACAGTTATTTTCATCTTTCACTGCTAGCCCTATTATACTGTAACAAACGTGTTTTATTTTCTTTAAGACGATAAACATACATTTTATATAATTAATTTTCTTAAGAAAAAAGGTTTGGTTTCTTATTTTGACCTGTTGGTATTATTGTCTGCTGCCGAACAATGTTTTTGATGTGCGTGTCTGCAATGTGGACGCGCGGAGGGTGCTTGACGTCACAGTCGGCAGGGATCACGATCTACACACGTGATATCGATTATATCAATTTGTGTATTGATTTCTTGCCTCCAATTACAACTACAGATACGCTTGATGTGAGTATATTTCAAGACATTTTATACTCCTGATCTAGCAAAAATGGTGACCTTTTCTTTGAGAATTTATCTCCTGCAAGATTCAATAAATACTTGCAGGAAGTGTGGTGCTTGGTGTAACCTTTCTCTCCTTTGACCTTGTGGACGCAAGGTCTGCGAGTGCTAACATCAGTGTATTTCATTGGCCACACGCAACGTTTCTCCAATCAGGAACTGGAGTTTCAGCAGAATCGCATTCACCACAATATTGTCACGATAGTGAGCCTAATGGAAACCAAAATGTTTCATATTGATATTTTGCTGCATTGCTGTATTAAAGTGTCTCAAATTGATATCTCATGTTTTATCTCATGGCGGCTAAATCGTGTCCACCTCCGTTTCCGGTGTAAGCAAGACATTCCGACACCAACATGAGTTCTCCATTGCATTGGAATCTCGCGCAGACGAGAACAACCAAAAACTTAACCAACAGTAATGTGACCAGAAGATAACACAGTATCTCTCTAGTTATAAAGTTGTGTGGGAGATATCAAGAAGGACGAGACAATGTATGGTAATTGCTTGATAGTCTGCGGATGGTTAGCAGGGGTTTAATGTACATGTAGGATTTCTATGTGTATGGCCACTCAGCAAATCAAGGGAGCGACTCTTGTCAGGCAATCCACACCCAATCGGCCACTCCCTCCTTGACAATTTCAACAATCAATCTCATAATTGTACCACTGTCAATCGGTTTATCTCGCCAATATATTGTCGGTTGCCTAATATGATTTCTTAGCGTGATCCCGATAAATCAAGCAGGCTGAGGCTGCTGTAGTATAGGAGCTCAGACATTCCTCAAAGGACAGAAAAGTGACAAGATAAGAAACCAGAAACTGACTCGACACCTTTCTCGGTAATCTGCTGGCAAAATATTTATCTATAGCCATGTATGTATCTTAGTCACACCCTGTACTATATCTATAGACTTTTCTAATATTCAACATGGTTATTTCCAGTAACATAAAGTTCAGTCTCAAAGATTTCCTCAGTCCTTGTGTTGTACAACTAAAATTCACTGATCAATAAAATATTTATTTATAGGTTTAATTCTCGTAGCCTGTGTGAGTTTTTTTGTGATGTGGCCACTGATGTTAGAGATGTAACGTGCAACATCAAAGCATGCGTGCGCAAACATTCTGGCTGGGAAGTTATAATTGTGTAGTAAAGTACTAATTTGAGTGGTTCATTTTCCCAGTAATTTATGACCATAAATAATCAAAGACATCACAACAATGATCGCCAAGGAACAATAAGCAAAGTAACTACAGTGCTACGTCATCAAATTTTGCGATTTAAACAAATGTTAGTTCACCAGGCGTGATCTACCCCTGGTTTGGGAACATTTCTTTTTGGTCTTAATCGCCTGACGCCATAGGAGGCAGAACGCTTGGTGATCAATCGGTTTGACATTTGTCTTTGGTGGGTCTTTAACTGTCGCTGTCTGCATGGAGCTCATGGACATACCGGAATGTGGACCTTTTCTCGGAGTCCTAAACTGGGCACTGATCTTGAATGACGCATTTCCGGGCGAGCAAAAGACATTTGACTACAGCCACCCATGACAAGAATGTGTTTTGGTCAAAGATTGGTCCAATTTATTAGCATTCCTCTCCATAAGCCTCAAATTTGATTGTCCCGAGAAATCCCTCTCAGTGACCTTCTTAGTTCAATACCTACTACTGGGAACTTGTATAATAGAGAGCACAAAACCGAAGTGAATCCTAACAATGCCCCATGCCGCACTATCGATGTTACTATATATAGATAAACACATCCCTAAAAATAGTCTTTAAAGATTCTTTGTCATGTTGGCAAGCAATCAATTACTCTTTCTGGTCTGTGAATTTAGGAATTGTAAGTGACTTTGAAGATATGAACACCATAGACAAGGATGCAAGGTTTTTTGCCAATATTATTAGGCCTAGTGTGAGAAAAATACACTGCACAACATTTCACCTCAGACTTGTTTACTAGATTATTTTACCTTGAACAAAGATCCAATGTCTCTGTGTTACTCATCTGTATATCAGTTTTCAATCATTTGTCTTGTCCTTTCCTCACCCCTTTGAACTTTACCTACTCTCTTTTCACAAGTGCACACTCATATCCATAAAGATTGTATACATATCTAGCAGAGCAATCTTGATCAGATCAACTCAGCCATTAAATACATTAATGCACTTTCCATCAGTATAGAAAACAGTTTGAATGAGTATTATTTGAGAAATTTAAGAAATACCCATCTATATTCAACTCTGTGATGGAAAAGACAAAATAGTAAATAGCAGGAAATGCACAGCATCAGATATGTTGTGTACGTTAATCATAAGAATTTGTCAGGATTAGAAATCTACAATATATACAGGTTCAACAATTTGGCTTGGTTCTGCTCATATTGCCAATGTGGCCGGCTTTGCCTGAAGTCGTTAAAGATTGTGACTTTGTAGTTTTGGCAATCAGCAGTAGATGTGAGATTGCCCCCTAATAGATGGGCATCCAATGCCCTGAACCCTACGTCACACTGCCAACCTATCACGCTTCTCCTCTGATCGATGCCCATGTCTTGGAGCAACGTTTACCATAAGATCATTTCTCTCTTTTGAGTTTCAGGTGCCCTTGAAGGTAAAGGGCTTTCTGTGCGCCCTCTGACGGGTAACATGGCCAAGGTTATATGTAAGAGGCATTTGGAACATTTGGCGAGAAAGGGCTGTAAACATAGGCGTCACATCTTACACCGGAGTAAAGGATTAGGAACAGGTGCACACATTCACTTACTATAGGGCCTGCAGGGCCAATACGCGACCATATCCCATAAAAACCCCCAATCCCTCAGCTCAACAAACCAATGATCTCGCCAAAATGCTGATAGACAGGGCTCTGCACCAAGGGAAGACATTGGAGCAACATATTTATGCTACATATTGATCAAGGAAAAAAGGAAAAAACATTTCCTTGTAAGTGTTGATCACCTTTAATATCTAATACTCAGTCTTGGGAATTTGCATTTGTTATAGATCTGACAACATCTGTTAACACAAACACATAACTGTATTTGTCATGGAAACAACTGAGTATTCAAGTCAACAAAAGTGTCCATATTATCCAAAAATAAGTATTGCACTAGTAAACTGTTCACAGTTGATAAAATGGTTAAAATTGTCATTCCTATGAAAAGTATTAATGCTATAAACATTTTTAAAACCTAAAATCAACTAGTATACCATACAATGTCTTTCTCATATAGCTGAAGTAGCCGAAATATGGATTAACTGATGGTGAGTCTATGCGAGTTGCTCAAGTGAGACAAGAGAGTATGAAATGATCACTGAGCATTGTTACCTTCATTTCACCTCAGAGATATTGGACCTATAAATTCTAAAAATACCAACATGCACATATCAGAATTGATGGTCAATTATATCACCTCCATGAAAATATGTCAGTATCAATTGAATTTACTGTTAGAAATATCGGAGTGATGTTCCATCTCCCGTGATTGGTAAGCAAACGGGATGTACGAAATTCATAGTATTATCACTGGGATAACTAGACATCAGGTAATATGTTCACAGTGTTAAACTTATATCCGATCACTTCAAAGGGATACAGTGTCAGTTAAATCTGTGTGTAGTTACCTGAAAGTCTGAGGGTCTTTGATGTTAAAAGTGGTGACCTCGGCAGGGAACAAACAAAGATTTGGTTTACAAAAGGTGACGCTAGAAGCGTTCTGTATTTTAGATCCATCTCACTTTAGCATATCAGAATATATGGCAAACATCCTCAATGGTCTTATCTACACGATATGCAGAACCAATGCATGATTTAATAATAGGTGAAATCAAGCAACTAATGAAATAATCAGTGGAGTGGAGAGCATACAGGTGGGGAGGAGACAGATCATCGTGATGAACAGGTAAACACTGATCAATAAACTCCTTTGATGTTTAAATAAATGAATGGTTTCAATCCGGTTACATCTGGCTATCCAGATGAAGGTCAAACTGCCGGCATCAGTGGAGTCTGCTGCCATCAAAATGGTAGCTGCTTTCTGGTCATGTCTAATGCACATTACCATCCCTCAGGCACAGTGCCATTCCAGACAACAATAACATTCCTGACTCCTCAGTGAAGTCACCACCTATAGATTGCAATATGCCTGCTCTGACACAGTGAAGTGGCTTTTACTGATTAAGTTAACCATAAATGTCCGGACATAGTAAAGTTACCATTAATGATTGGTTGCAAAAAGATTTTCTGGGTACAATAAATTCGGCATCATTTGCGGGCCACGGTAACAAAGTACCTCTACCTGACATAGTGAAGTTCAGATTAGCTCTGCTGATAGAAAGAACAATACCAATGTCCAGACATAGTAACGTTTCGTCACCTCTACTGATAGAAGGTAATATATGATGTAATATATACCAATGCCGTGATATATTGAAATCATCCTTTGTCTTCTGATATATGGTGTAACTGAAGTCATTATCACCATTACCTACTGAAGGTGGTTAAGGATGTCCTGGCAAAATAGTCATTAATGTCGCTACTGCATGATTGGCTGAAATAACACAATCCTAACCTCTGGACACATTGAAATGATTAACATATTTACCATCAGATTGAAAAAGGCTCACGGCGAAATAATCTGTTATCTGAATCACTTGTTTTTCCGGGTAACTTTTATTTGTATTACTTCCGATTATTCCAGGATGAGAAAAGCTTCAATTAATGTTAGATATCATGGGTATTTTGGTTGAGAGCCCTCTGGTGGCAGATGTCAAAAATAGTCAAAATGGGGAACATCTTTTTACTGTGTAAACATAAATTCCCTTGTATAAATCAATGTGTTAATGACATTATGTGTTCGGTCCTTAAGAGATTTTATGCAATATTCAACCATTTTGGCCGTCTTGGTTTCGGTCCTTTCATTGCTTGCATATTCACCGCTTTCTCCTGTTTCCGAATTCGACTATTTCCCCAACGACTGTTCCTTACAAAAGACTTTCCATATATATAGTACAATATTTTGCAATATATTTATAAACTATTTTTGTCCTAAAGTACCTTAAAAAGAAGACAGTCCCTTCAAAACATCTACCACCAAAGGAGACTCAACAACCATAACCCGCCTTAAGATATATAAACACATGGAGGAGTATTGCTTCTAACTGTAGTTAGACTTCCATTAATCAAAACACTGCCACACCTTTCCTCCTAAAATTGTATAACTCTACATCAGATATTTCACACGTTAAGTCATTAATATAGACTAATTAGATGACATAGATGGCTATATTATAAGTTAATGACGGTCACGGTGACCTCCAGGAGATTTTTCTTGTATCCATTTATTATATTCTATGATTTATTCATTTACAGGTATATCACGGAGCTGAGTGATTTTGTGTGAAACCACAGTCAAAGCTATATTTTGTGTGTATTTCTATTTCTATTTCTAAACTGATGATATTGACCAGTATTGATCGTCTCTCTTTTCATTTTTGAAACTACTTATGCATAAATGAATTTGTATGTTTAACTTCACTAGTTATCTGTCAACACCCATCACCGGTGTAATTTGTATAATATAAGCAATATTAGTTATGAAAGAGAAGCTTGGAAAAAAGTCCTATTGGTTTCAGAGACCCCCCCTCCCCCCTTATTTGTTGCAAAATAGTATACCTGTGACCATAGTTTGTTCTCTAAACAATGCTATGCCAAGTTAATATCTAATCCTGTTGTCCGAAAGAATAAAAAAAACTATTCCCTCTGTTGTGCAACACCTGGCCATAAGAAACACCGGGAGAATGGCTGACAGGGAAAAAATATACCACACATGACCTTTCGCTGGACACCTGTCTGAGCATGGGGACAAAATGACCCTGTAGACATTCCAGGGTTGGTGTACAGTCATATACAACCCACACTCGATGATTGTCCTCCACGTCAGGAAATGAGGTGATAATGACCTTTCCTATTATACTCCTCTCCACACAGAC
This sequence comes from Amphiduros pacificus, assembly GCA_949316495.1. NCBI lineage: Eukaryota > Metazoa > Annelida > Polychaeta > Phyllodocida > Hesionidae > Amphiduros > Amphiduros pacificus. Next base: position 40,224,979 of record OX439003.1, on the reverse strand, counting down.
AGCTGCATTAAGAACTGCGCCCAGTAGGGCACGATTGTACATTGATGGCCAGATGCACATTAGTGCATTTTTTCGTCTTTTTGTCTCTTTTGTTGCTCTTTTTGGTTAAAGGGGATCTTTTAATTTAATGTACATTTAAGTGCACAAAAGAATAACATCACACGCTAAGACAAATATTATTAAACTTTACTATCAAGTTATGTGTGAATGCGAATGGATATAATAAAGATATACATGTGTGTATATATGTGTTTGAGGTTGCTTACCCCACTATAGTTCCAATGCCGACGTCAGTCTCTACAGCTACGCCGGCTACTGATGTGAAGAGCTCCGGAGCGGAGGATCCTGCTGCCATGAAGGTCGCCCCGGCCACATCCTCAGACAGGTTGAGCTTCTCCGAGATAGCCTCCAGAGAAGGCACAAAGAAGTCATCACAGACGATGGCGAGCGCTGCAAACACATAAACCAGACAAAAGGGTCACATACACCACACTCACCTGGCGTGTCTGCTTTGTTTCTTTAACCCGCTACAATCGATACTACTGAGCAACTCAAGAGTTCAGATAGGATGCCAACCGGAATACAAGGGACAAAAACACTTGTGACGTGCTTTATGGTTGGGTATTCCAGAGAGGTATAAGAACCATCTCCTGGATATTCTCAAAAAGGTAGCCTGCATATTGTTGGTTTATTATACAGGGTGAAAGTTTGCTCAGATTTGGTCAGATTTCTTTTTGGTCATTCTCTTATTTGTCCTCGGTCAGATTAAGTCCATCAATCCATTATTGGCGATGTGAGGTGTGCTGGCATAAGGTGTGGGGCGGACCGTGAGGTCAGGTGACTGTACTCGGCATTCACAACACATGCCATCTCCAATATGCCTCAGTGAGCAAGCTCCCCCCACCATCGTCTACACAACATTTGCTTTTCACATACTGAGCTACTGTGTATGTGACCAACTTTATTATCCCGTACGCCTCAAATGAAACGTGACATGATCACCTATTAGTTCCAGGTACCCACATTTCGCAGGTTTCAGCATTGATTTTGTGCTGACTTGTAAAGTCATTCACCTCACAATTTGTAAAGTGACAATTCATATGTGCTTGCCCTGTGTACCACCTTCCTATTCTTTCCAAAGTCATTTTTGGGGCTTTGCAGACATTATTATGGTGAAAGGAGTGTAAGGGCCACGGGAGCTCGGCTTAAATGGGGCGAGGAAACGTGAAGAGGTGGCCCCCAAGGAAGGACCATCATGCAATGTTCAAGATGGCGTCCTTCGAGTAGTTTCGATGGATCAAGGACTTGCGGCCAATGAGTGATTACCCTACAAGCCCTGGCCACATTGCAACAAGACAAGATACGTGGTGATTGCGCTCTCTTAGCAAGAATTATCTGCAGAGTCTAGCATTGAAAGGATTGGTCTGGTGGCCCTGAAGAGTTTTTTTTATACTTTTGGACATTATTGACCAACGTTTTTTTTATTTCACTGACTCAAATTTAAGTGATGATTTATGGTAGTTTCATTGTTTTATGGGCCAGCAAATATGTCAAGCAATCCAGTGGGAATGAAAACATCCCAACTCTTTTGGGCCAGTGATCAAAACACTTGTTGATGACTGGTCAGTTTTCTTTTAATATCCACATTGATTCTTTCAACACCATAGCAAAAATCAATAAAATTTTCGTGGAGTATATATTTCATTTTGGTATTAAACTACAATCTGCATATAGCCTACTACTCTTTAAAAGGAGCAAGTATATTTGATTTAGCACACCTCTACAGCTAGCTCTAAGTGTGCTTAATATATAAAGTATATGCCATCCTTATAATGTTTTCTTCTAATATCTCATTCAAATTAGACAAAACTGAAAATTCGGCACACACATCAGGTTCCATACAAAGTTCGCATGTTTAATTATAACACGTTTCGACAGCCATTTAAAATGTATAGATATGTTACTTACCTATGAAGATGATTATGACGCACAGAGAATGAGACACTATCCATGCCTCCTTCACATGGTTTAACTCATATGTACAATCCTCCCAAGCTGGCTTATGTGAAGTGGAATTTGTTGATAATAGATGTCGCGAAGCACCTCTTGATTCTGAAGTAATAAAAATAAAATGAAAACCACACGTTCTTTTTGTGTGAAAATAATAAATGACATAGGTTTCAATCGTTATTATATATGACACACACACAAATAAAAAGTACGCATTCCTAGCAACACTTAACATGAACCCTGCAAATATATCGACGTCAGTTCCCCTTTGATTTAGAAAGCATTAAATGTCTGAGGGGTCTGTAATAATGTGGTGTGAACTTGCATTTCTTTCATCGAGGGCTTATTTGGCTGGCAACTGGCCACGTCCAGAGAGTACGTGACAGATCTGAACTGAGCCTGTATCAGGCTTTGGTTATTAGAAACTGGAGGTGCCCTTGTAGAACTCGGCATGAGATGCTATTAAACGTGTCACTTCATTTGTCATTTCCTACGCAACAGCTTCATAATTTTCTTTGAATGGCTTACGATGTCTTTCCGGAGTCGTTTACCAACCTTTTTACTGGCGCAAAGTGTAGCACTTCTGACCTGTTTTTGTTGTTTTTTTTTCTTCTTTTTATTAATTTATTAATTTATTTATTTATTTATTTTTTTTTTTTTTTGGGGGGGGGGAGGGGCGGATTAGTAGCTGAGCATTTATCGGTCTTCCATACACACCCGAAAAACTTCAATTAGTAATGATCTTGAACCTCCCGCACAGTAAAGATTTACAATATCTTTTCCTCAATGAATTATTACCAAATGAGCATTAAGGGTATTTAAGTGAACGAGGGCTTTATTGATTTCAAGATAAATGCCTCCCACCTCAGCGATCACACTGTCGTATTTCTTAGGAAAAGCGATAATTTGCTGAAGGAAAAATTGTATTACATGATTTGGTGAGGTGTCTCCCCATCAAAATCTACTTAGACAGATGGAATTGCCCTTTCTATAATTGAGACCCAATGAATGGTCATAGGTGATCCACGAGAATCTTTTTTAAAAGTCTCACATATTGAGGAAGTATTGCTCCAACACAGTGATTTTCTGGATGCTTATTTTATGCTTTCTGGCAGCTTTTGATAATGAACAGTCTTGGATGGGGTCCAATAAAAAGGTACTTAATACCATCAACTCGTCTCGATATCTTTTTTGCATTTATGACATTTTTCTCATTATAAATATATATATATATATATATATATATATATATATATATATATATATATATATATATATATATATATATATATATATATATATATATATATATATATATATATTGGCCCATAATATTTATATCAGGAATAATAAGAGTGGCAAGTGTGTTTTTATGCTGATTACTCGCCGTTTTAATATGACATGGCGGTATATACATCTGATTATGTTTCGGCTTGTAAAGTTACGTTCTCCGTCGTTACGGCTGTCGTTAACAGGTGTTCAATGACAAACTTCTTCTCACCAATTGGCCCTGCCTCTTGTCAGATTACTGACACAAACAAAAGAATATTTGGAGGTAACAAAGGCGCTTAGGGCATGTTTACGTGAATCTGGAGAACATTGTGAATTACTTTTTAGGTCTTCTATTGTTTTGGCATATGAAATATGATGTTCAGGTTTGCATTCCTTTTATACATACGATCATGTATATTAGAAAAAAGATACTAGCATTGAGGGTGGCCTCATATGCCACTAGGAATTGTGGAAATATCCGCAGATATGTCTTAATGCTCATCATCATACTCGTGTTGCCATGTCATTAGAGCGGCATCATGCTAAATTAGGTCTGAAAAACTTTTCTTTTGTCGCATAACAATTTAACAAGGAAGAAGCACAAGAAGAGACAATCATAATTACATGTCATTAGTGGAATAAACGGTGGAGTAAAAGCTGAGAACAAAAGCGAGGCTGACAATCACAAGGCTTGATGTGGAACATTTTGTTTATCTTGCCAGTGTTTTAAGTGCATGGGGTCAGTTTCGTGCATAGTGCACCTGTATGGCTATAGATGTCTATACCACCACCAGGCTTCGTGAGCGCAAACGTTTATGACCATGAGAGTAAGAGAAAAACAACATAATAAATACGAGATCTGACATCAAACGATCGCAGTGCACTAACCTGACGGTGTAAATTATTTAGCAAAAACTATTTTCACAACAAGATTTATTTATTTATCTATTTATTTTATTTTCTTATATTCTAATTTATATATTGCATTCCATGACTGTTTAAGCATTGTAGTAGCATTGGTCAAGGCCAAACTCAGGTTGTTATTCTTATGGAGCTTACTGAATAGAACCTTCTAATGTGGAGGAGGCCTGGCAAAAGCTGGCAGTGAGCCGCATGCTTGAGGGGTCTGTCCAACTCTATCCTACCTGCGGGCAAGGTTAACACTGAGCACCTTCACTTCAAACGCTATGATCATAATCATAGGGTGATATCATATATATATATATATATATATATAGAGAGAGAGAGAGAGAGAACATTTCAGAACATTAACCTTAACTGAGCAAGATGCCGATACGTTCCCATGTTCTTCCCCCCAGGTTAGGCTTGCCATTTACTGTGCGTCAACCATGAAACTGGTTGGAAGTTTTTAATTGCTTTTTCATGATCATAGACAATGGATTATCTGTCTGGTGCGACAAGCAGAGTCAATTCTTGGTATTAGTGTGTTCTATCCCAGTGTCAACAACCGTGTGACACATCGAGATATTCATGAATCATGAATCTTTGTGTTTCACCTGGAATATTTCAAACCCTTGTAACCAAAATATGCAATGAGATGTGTGTAGAATTGTGGTGCCCTGTTATGTTATTGGCATTTCTGTCAATAACATAAGCTTAATAAGGCTGTGCCTCTGAAGAGGGACATGTCCTTTTTATTGGTTATTAGTGTTTATTATTAGGAAATGTGATATGATATTTAGAAAAAACTACAGAATATCAAGGATTATGATGATATATATTAAGATTTTTATGTATGCAATTGGCTTTATTCCAGATAAAATATTTTGCACAAAGTGTCATTCATACTATCTACATATCGCTGGGCATTTATGAAAAAAAAACATTTACTTCATTACATGTTCCATAGCTTTGCCTAGCGACATGCAATGAAACGTTATTGGCCATATAATTTTGCTATGAAACAACAGTAATTACACGTCTTATTGGCAAATAATCATTACGCTTTGTCAGGTGATATTTCTCACAACAATCGTAACATAACTGGTGTGGTAAGTGCACTCGGGTAGAATTATAGTATCTGATACGTACCAATATAGGACTTTATAAAGAAAGTTTTCTTGATGACGTAAATATGTAATCCGCCTAAATTATTGTGCAAGATCTGTGATATTGAGAAAGGTCAACCATTCTCAAATTGGTTTTATATTAGTCAAAAACACTTGGGTAAAAAAAAGTTTGCTGATGATAAGATATCACGTTCAAGAATTAGTAAACGTTTTGAAATATAAGTATATTTCCTTTCCTGTATGAAAAGCATAATGATGATAATCACGGAAATAATGATATTGAGTACCATAATTAGTTGATAAATATTGTATATGTAATGAATTGAATCTATTCGGTATAAACTGATTTAACGCAGATTCCGTGATTGTAGAGTCTTTATATGATGGGAAAAGTCTCTGATGTTGATAGATTAATAGCAACCATGGCCAACTTATGAATCTTCATTTTGATTGGTCTTAAGGATAACGCTATACATTAAAAGTTGTTCTCACCTATCCGATGATCTAGAGAATGTTTGAGATGGAGAGGGTTGTCTATAAGACCAGTGAGGATGAGGGTGAGCGTGGTGAGGACCACTACTCCCAGGGCTGTCTTCCTCCAGGCCGTCACGGCAGACCTGTCTATGTCCAGCATTGCCAGCCATCGTGGCCTTCTCTTCCGCATCTTAAGCAACATCCTGCAGAAAGAAAACAACAAGACAAGGATTAAAGGGAGAGGATCACAAATATGCACATACAATTAGGGACACATCTATAGGCAGACTAATCAGACTTTTGCATGACTTCTAGGCCTGTTTTGACACATGATGGTACACAGTGCAAGTTTCATATGAGAACAAGGAAGCAATGGAAAAACTAGAAGATCATAGCCTCTGTGAACTGCGGCTCATGGCAAACATCTATCAGGACTTCGTATTAGTCTGTGACTTTTAACCACAGGTCAAAGACTCTGACAAGTTAATTTTCATTTCTCTGCACACGATGTTCTTTGCCCATGTATCGGCTTTAGATTTAATTATTTTTTCAAAATAACCACATGAAAACTTCACATTTTCTGTATCTTTTTAATCCACATCAAGCATCATATTTAAATGTCAGGAAGTTTTCTTGGGAAATACCATCTGAAGTTGTGAATTTAATTATTGGATTTATACGAAATGGGGTGTGCCAAAGTGCTTTTCAAATAACTTATTTTCATGGGCTTAGAAGAAGACAAACCTCTGCCAAAAATACTTCCAAAAGTCATTTTTTTCATCAAGAACATTTTCTGAAATAAGATAATGATTTTGTTTTGGCTTTCATACTCTATAACTTAACCTATTCCTCTAAGGTTAGCTAACTGCCATGACCAGTAAATTCTTTGATATTGATTATGTTTATATAAACATCGAGCAATCTGGAATATTTACTTTTCGAGCAATCTGAAAAAGTTACTTAATATGTTCCACCATTTTGTTTAGCAAACCTGTTATGTGGCATGCCATGTATATATAATGTAAGGTAAGTCTGGCTACATGATATACGTGTGACGTGTACCAATCACTAATTGCTTCTACTAAGATATCAAATTGTTATATTATATATACTCATGTGAGACCTGGCCCTCTGTGCTGAATTCTGTACATATAAAAGGGTATCATATTGTATTTTTCAATATATATCTTGTTTTTGACTACATTGCATACTTGTATCTTTTTATGTCTTTTCAGGTGTTGGTTCCAAGGCCTGCACAAAACCAGCATTTTCATTTGGTATGTCTGCAAAATGACCGAGAACCGGAAATCTTGATGGAATAGTATATGTGACAAGACCATATTCAAAGTTCACGCCGTTAACAAAATATCTTAACAAAAATTGAAATTTCAAATTGGTCACAATTTGCTAGGTAACACAGCAATCTTAAATGCAAATGGCTTGCCACTTTTCTGTCATTATTTCACTATATAATATCATGGGCCATGAAATTATCAAGGTGCAAAAATGATATGTATAATATCGATGGCAACTATATTTGAAGCCTACAGAAATAGGGAGATATGGATTGTGTTTCCCCTCCAGACTTGGTGCTGTAAGAATATCACTGGGCAAAGTCTGCGCTGATTGGTGTCCAAATTGGGCAAGTTAGCCATCCAAAAATGGTCACAGGACGTAGAACCCGTTATTCCAAAAAAGAGCTGACCAAGTGTGCATGCAGCATAATAAGAATGGAAATATCTGAAAGTCTGTAAGTTTGTACGATCACTCAAGTCGCCGCCACTAAATCTAGTGTATAAATCTCCATTATACGGCTTTCAGCACATTCTACGAGCAAACATTCCCACTGTGGCCGGCCATAATACTATAGGAACTAATAAAGAATTGTTCATGTGGCCAACTTCCCAAGTGTAGAAACCACAAAAAACAAGCCACGATCGTAGGGCCAGGGAGGATTGGACAAGGTGCCCCATAAGCTATGTGTATATGTTCCTTTGCAGAGTTGTGGCTATAATGTATCAGCCTCTGTATGATGTTTGCCCCTTACTGGCAACTTGATGGACAGTCTACGCATGTGTGCAAACCAGGTCATGAAACCGGAAGTTCACACTAAGGTATATTGGTAAGGTGTAAGAAAATGAAAGCCTCACCCCCCCCCCCCCCCCCCCCCCCCGTCAATATGCTAAAACTGCTTATTTATTGTGTTTTTTTATTTATCAATTTTTCAGCAAATCGTCAGTGCAACTGTAATATACTATGTGAACTTAAGGTCTAAAAAATGTGCAACAAACAGAAAACTTATTTCACGATAATTGAATATGGTGGTGCATCGTTTCTGTGTGTGAAGAATTATTAGGTTGGTTTTTTTTATCAATTTTGCGATAATCCCGTTGAGTTTTGAAAATATCACTACCAGGTAACTCTGAAAACCGGCTTCCTGGAGAGAGCTGGCAAAAGTCCAAATAGCTTATGCCACATGAGATATGGTTTAGCCAGGTTCACCATAAGAACAATAAAAAGTATCTAGATTCATGTGAAGGGCAATGAAGCTGTGATGGAAGCCCATCCTGGCTGTATTCATGGGAGCAGCTCCCCCTAAGCCGTGTCAATTTCATGCACGTGCGTCAGGATGTTGCTATGGAAACAGGCGGAAGAGGCAACTGCGTTTATCAGCACAGGCGAGTGATAAGGGGATCAAAAGGTCGCGAAGCAACTTGTAACAAACCCCAGCTTAACCGTCTGATCTTTTTCAAAAATATCCACAAGATAGAATATAAAAGCAACATTGATACGTGTTCTGGACATATCATTGCACTTTATGCCTTGTTCATATGAACCCACATTTTGCCCACAAGTGGGGAGGTGGATGGGTTAGTTCTAACAAAGATGAGCCGATCATGAGGCTAATAGGTCTGCTTCATGTGACTGTACATGTGCCGGCAGCCTTACAGAATATGACCAATCACAAGGTATTCAAGCTATAGCACAACTCATTACCCCCACAACTGTTTGTACACGTGACAGATCGAGTTTCTCAGATTCCGGGCTGTTTTACAGAAATGGTGTATTTCTTTTGTCAATTCTGATGAAATTACGAGTCTTTCATGTCACCTTGGGAATTGTCTTCCAACGGGATTTATGGATCTCTGAGGCAATCTGAATCTAAAAATAGAACCACGAAGCCTCCTCAAAGGAAAGTAGGTCATAACAGTCTACCGACGCCGAATTACTCTGCATCCCATCAGAGGGGTGATGGCTACAAATCATTTATCTCGCAGGGCTGGTGCATAGTTTAGATCTTTTACATCACTTGGGCCAGGTTTGTATCTACCAAGACAATTGTAACTCCATGCTTTGACCGACAGGGTTTGGGTTTGCCACTGTATGTCTCTGTACCAATAACTAAATTGGATTTCTAAACCAGCATATGATCAATTACTTGTCAATATTTCATTACGTGTTTTGGGCCCTTTCAGATGAGCTCTACTTAAGGTCCCTTACGCCTCTCGCACTTCATCAAAATTAATGCTTCAAGGGCCAAACTCCCTTTTCATCAACTTGTCATCTGGGCTGTCCACAGGATATATATAGTGAAACCAATTAAAACAGAGTGTCTCATAAATATTTTTTCCTCATAAAAATGTGACAACCTGACAAAATCTTTGAGATTTAAGAAAGGGCGCTTGTGCTATTACGATAGTCCAAATTAGTGTGCAATATCTGGCAGCGAAAACTCGATGATGGAGAACAATCTCTCCATTGTTCTTTTTCTGTCTGCAGTAATACAGCTACTTTATTGTTTCTCATCTATTTTGTTTGTGTATGGTACATGTCTGCACGGTTCATGTATGGCAGACATCTATTTTGTTCCTGCATCGTACATATCTGCACGGTTCGTGTTTTACATGAATCTATTTTGTTTCTGAGCTAACTGTATCATTTCTTTTCACATGTTAACTACGTTACAGTCAACTATTTTGTTTCTGCATGATACCTGTATTATTGCTACCAATATTGTTTCTCTCTTAATGTCAAGTATATTACAACTACCTCTACCTGGTTTTTTAAAAATATTTTAACAGACACCTATTTTGCTTCTCACTAAATATTAATTAAAATCAACTTAATTCAATATATTAACTGGCGCTATCTATTTTTTCTTTCTTATTGTTAACTTTATTGCAGCTTGTCGCTTCTGCATGGCGCATGTACTACAGCTGCCTGGTTGTATTGTTTCTCTCGGCAAGCTAGCTACATTTTAACATAATCCTCTGCACTGTACCTGAGTTTCAGCTTCCTGTGCCCAAAGCCACAATTGAAATGACTTAAGATGTGAAATTGATGGTATATAAAAGAGTTGTTGACGGCAATAAAGTAACAAGGCAAAACTAAATAGGCATCTATGTAACATACCTTTACCGCTGGAAACACAAAACTGTATCCATTTACCACTTTTATGGTCTGTTTATCTTAGATCCTTACATTGTTTTCTCAAGTCAAAGGAAAATAATTTCATGACATAATTCCACAAAGAGTCCTAATTCAGATTTCAAGAAACTATTATCCTTCTTTCATTCACAAGAAGTCTGTCTGGCCTTAAGTGCACAGAAAGGAGTGTATGCCACGCATGGCGACCGGTAAATATAGGCCTATAATAAGACTTACATAAGACCTCCACAAATACATCGGCAGTTATGACGTAGTATTTGACAATGTAATGTTGGTGCCAATATTCGCAATAATCTCCGAGGCAAAGGTGGCGAATGCTTAGAAAGCATGCCATTAGAAGACCCGAGTCATGTCTCAATATTTGACATGGCCACAGATATGGAAAAGTTAGCGTTACACACATCACCAATTGGATATGTCAGTATTGGGCAAACATTATATCAAGGAAAAAACAAATACAGTTGATCATTTAAAATGTTAACAGGCTTTTCAACCTATTAGATAAACCGTTTTGAATTTGAGACTAACATGATTGTGCTATGCAAATGGTTACTCCCTTTGACAGTTTCTGTGTACGATCTGAGACTAAACCTGACCAGTGTGGTATTGAGTACTCTGGCCAAATGTAAGACCCCACCGGATAACATTATAAATATTGTGCCTATCCTGGCCGGGCCCTTGAGACGGGAACTATAACTGATCTGCTTTTTATGCAGAAAACATGGCACCTTTTTATACTGGCCTTAAATCTTGTGGCAATATGGACAAGCAAGTGTAGCGTGTTTGCAAGACTTGTTTACTTCAATCAAGGGCCTCCCGAAGTCTTGAATTTAAATTATGCGTGAAACTCTATTTAAAGCAAAATGGTTTCTGTCATACTCAGTGCCTTCAATCATCTATCTAATCTATACACGCTTACTCAGTCATGAATGACCTTGCTAAGATTGCATATTGATATCAAACATGCAATAAAAAGAGGTTTAACAACAAGTTTGATCTATAGCACCATTGCAAGGCTTGTGAATGTATATTTGTTGGCCTCTCCTAATTCATACAGATATTTTTAAAATATCAAATATCAGTGTCAAATGCCTGACGTCACCACCATGAAATCTTAAATCACAAAGTCCATAGATCAGTATGAATAATGTCAAAAGTAATGTTAAAAGGTCCTTGTCAATTATGGGCATGTTGTCCAAGCTATAAGCAAAAATAACCCAGGAAGCAGTTAATTTTATTGCCACCATGAATCATCATGACCAATATAATCAGATACAGGAGAGTGAAGTAAAAACATGCTATATGTCGCTGCTGATCACACGATATCAAATTGGCAGTGTTTCTATAGAAAATTATGGGAAATGATAAATAATCCTGCCTCTTTTCTGCACGGTTCTGAGACACACGACAATACTTCGGCTTGACAACAATACACGTAAATGGCCAATCATTGATAGAAATAATCCGTACGCGAGGCAGTCCACTGTTAACAGTGTTATTTATACCTGGTCAATAAATGGCGATCGACTACCTCAATTGACACAAGGTTAGACTAAGTCTAAATCAGATTTTGCTTCAGTAAGCCGAAGTCAAGTGACAGTTACAATACGTCGACTGCATTCGTATATTGCTCGGTTGTGAAACGTGGAGGGTTGACCATGGCTGTACAAAGGGCAAATGAGTCAAAGACTCCAGATAAAAAAGACACAAACCTGGGCTTATTTCTCGGTAGTAGCCTCTAAGGAATCTTGCCACTGCTCATGTTTTTTTGGCTACCGATTTCTCCTAGAAGAATGTACCGCATGCTATATCTTCATGCTTTACCTTCCGCAAGTTTCTGATGAAGTCCGTGATTAAGCATGACCATTAAGACCTTTGGAAGCCATGTCGCATAAGCACGGAAATAAATGGTTGGATAAACTTACAGAAGAAAGCATTTTTTCAAATTTTTACTCAACTTGTTACAATATGGCCTGAGATAGTGTACAAATGGTAGTTAAATCTGTGGATGGTAATCGTGTATTGGTGATTCCAATCACTCGCAAATGAAGTCAGACACCCTAATATATGTGCCACAAGTATATATCTTGTAATGTCCTCCCATAGAAAGATTTTCAATCTAAACTTATCATGAGTTTCTGGACTGATGTCATATTTGGTGCTATATTAGAGTATAACAAATACACACATATATGTATATACCTTATGTATATACCAGGGGACACTGGTCATGGGAAGTATAACTTGGAGCATATACCATTACAGGCACCGATCTGACAACAAGGGATGCAGTCCCTGTTGGCAGGATTCACCTGTGTCTACGAGACCATCATGACGTAATGCTACTTAACATATCTACTAAATGTAATTGATGGTGAGAGTGTATTTCTTATTCTCTTTTTTCTTCCTTGCCTTCGTCGGGAGAGGATTTGGTAGTAAGCTAGGCACTAATGGCTACTATTTTATACTTTGAGCAGCTCAAAGCCTGCTTAATATTCGGTATTCGTAACCAACATGGCATCTATCTTGTTAGCGCCGTCACAAAGTTGTATCCACGTTTACTGGTCTAGAATACATAACAAGAGAAAGAAAGTCTGTGTACCTGTTATCAGAGAAGATAGTAACTGACATATCAGATCCTAAGTGAGGACGTATGACTCCATCCGGCCTCCATACATCTTTAATCCATAAACCCAGAGAACATACAAGGCAGAACGGTTATCCATCCATAAGCAAGTCTACAGACCCCGCCGGGAGCCACATAAGAAGGTATCTCTATAGTGGCTGCAATGTGGAAGGACCCAGAAGTGGTGGTTCCTGTCGGTAAGTCTGCGACTGATACGTGGGCTTGGCGGTATGATGAAGAGAAGAGGGGGGTTTGGTGGTGGTGATGATGATGGGGATGCTGAGGATGATGATGGTGAGATGCTGGCCGCAGTGCTTCCACGGTCAGGTATCCAACCAACCAGCATACACACGCCGTAACTAGGGTTCCAACTCTGACGGCTGTACTAATTACAACCGCATCAGGAACCTTTCCAAAACTCGGCGCTTGCCAAATGCCATGGTCTAATTACTATGTGATGGGAAAGACAATAGAGCCAGGCTGTGTCTGTTCAGGTAGAATTCCATAGAGCAATTGCTCATACTAATCCACTTGTGCCAGGCTTTCCCTCCTGTACTACTTTCCTGTACAGCACCACGGAGTTGCTGCCAGCCGATTCAGCCTCTTCTGTCATCAGACTCTCTGCAAGAAAGATGGGGAAAGAAAGCAGCACTCTCAGACCCACTAGGTGGAGCCACTGATGCTGGGCAGCCCGCCAGAGTCATCAGCCACCACAACAAGAACACTGGCAGCCAATGCTGAAGGTTAATTCATGTAACACTATGACAAAGCCTCAAGCTGCCAGTGTCGATATGTGGTGCATGGGTGTTACCCCCTGCAAGTCTGACCCACAATGCAGCTCGGGCACCTTCAAGTCAGGTCCAGTCTTGAGGACTAATCACAATGTACCCCCACAGTTTGAAGACTGGCACCAACACAAAACTCACGCCCCTAGCAGACATGAATCCTTACACGTGTTCCAATTTCGCCTTGTCTGCCTCTCTTCAAAAGACCAGGAATAGAAGTGGGCCAGATATTGAAGCAGTCTTGAAACCGAGTAGATCTGTAGCAAATGCCACCACAAAATTACCCAGCTGGCTGAGAGACGTGTTTTCCCTCTTCTCAGAAACACTTTTCATATCTTGAAATCAAAACCAATTGAACCGTGCGTCATAAATTGTGTAGCATAAAAAACGTACACAAGTATAAAAGCGTGAACTTTGTCCTTCAAAAGCACACCGATTTCTCTCCCAAGTTTTAAATATTGCAATGGTGCTGATCAACTTGATGACACAACAAGAACCTCTTCATAAATGTAGATATTTTCAAAGATACTTTTATGTGATAGGACTGCAGCAGATAGTAGAGTTGAGGCCATGTTGCTTGGCAGGTCAGATAGGCCATGAGCCGTGGCCACATGATCCAATTCATCACCTCAAATCATCTCAGAGGCACACGTCAAGTCCCGCCAGGCCAAGTCACCCTATCGTGCTCGTGGAAATCTACTCACAATCTCTTCCATGATTTCCTTACATGCTTTATTCACTAGAATCCAGTTGCCAATTGTTGAATATTTGACAACACTGATCACTTGAGTTTCCTGCTGCCAGCCAGTGTAAGTGAGTGAAACTTACAGTGGCTGTTCACAATCTTTCTAAGTTCTACCATGGCTTGAGTGCGTGTTATCTATTTCAGTTTTATCTTGCATGTGACTGGTAGCAAAACTGCAAAACATTGTAACCTTGAGATAAACTTACAGCAAATGACTCATTTCTCCATTTATCAGTCTGAAATACTATTAAGGTGGCACTATAGAATGATTAGGTCAAAATGAACTGCTCTAACAAATATAATTATTCCTTACCATGTTCCGTATTGTATTAAAATTTGACTAAATTGCCAAAATAAACCATAGAATTTGCCTGTATAGCTTACAATATTTGTTTTCATGTATGGATCGAATCCAATGGATATCACCAAATGACAATGATATAATTACTCTATATAGTGGTGTAGCATACCAAGAGATTATAAAAGTATTTTTTTTGTACAAGAAACAGTGATGACACTTAACTATAACGCCAACCAGTTGACTATTACCGCAATCAAACAAATAATTATCAATATCTACTATAAAAAATACATCTTCTTGATCTATCTGAAACATTTAACTTTAAAATATGGAAGAAGTTTATATAATATTTCAGTTCACGATGTTGAAGTTCAGGTCCACAAGTATCAATTTCTTATGAGGGGTATTGATTTACAGCTTTGTCTAACTTTTAACTGTAACTAAGGACACTTTTTGCACTAGCATGTGAGCTATATTTGTCTTTTATTTCTTGATTCGCATATGTTGTGACAATGGTCTAGATATTTTTACACCCAATATGTAAAAGACATGGCATAGAGAGTGTCAATTGTGTCAACGTAAGACTATTCTTGAAATATTTTTGAAGTAATACAAAAAAGCACCATTGTATATTTAAATCATAGTACTTTTACACGTACCTTCTTAGTTGTAAAAAAGATCTGTTATGAAAAATAACAAAATGTTCTTGGCTTGTGATTTTTGTCCTCGCTTTTCTTATTCAATTGGCAACAAACTAGTCAATAATCAGAAAAAAAAACTTGCGTGAACAAGAGACATTTCTCAGTAATCAGACTAAAAGATCATAGTTTGACCAGGTACGACAGATAGTATTATTTTCTTCTTCGTCGAGACAAGGCGTGCATAGTGTGCTATCGGGAAACGCCTTGACGCGGCTTTCAAGATCGGATTAGCAAAAACAAACAAAAGGTAATCATTAGAATTGCGATTAAGACCGACAACAATACATATCCTATACGTATAATCTTATTAATTTCGCTGATCCACCAATTTCCCTTTGTCTCCGACTACTAAATGTAGTCTCGATAATCGACAACAAAACTTGTTTGTTCACGTTCAAAAATATATATCGTGTAATAAAATTTCAAAATAGATAAATTTGCACTTTAATATGTTTTTAAAATAATATAATTCTCGGGCGGTATAGCATACATATTTATTGTTAATCATATTTCATACTCTCAATTCTTACATTTGATCAAAGACTGTCTGAAATATTCAAGTTGACATTCAACTAGTCAAAAGACAAATCGTGTCCAAAATATGGACACTAGCTAATACTATCAAAATCACATTTTCCTGTAGCACAAATATATATCATTGAAAATAAATGAAATATGTCTTTATGTAAAACACCAAACGTTCGCTAATACACTTATAGCAGATGGCAAAGAGAGCATTATTTTGTTTGCCAAAAAGCTCGAGGCCTGTTGGGGCCTGAAGGCATGCCACCCCCTGACCTATTCCAAGATTCACATGACATGTGTTCGTTCCGTCCTGGACGGTAAACACACTCGGTTCGGTATTTGCACTGAATTTGTATTTCAAAATTTACGTACCGGGATTTTTTCTGTTTCACTGTTTTTCCTCTCTCGTATAAAAAGGAAACTTCACGGGTTGTCTCAGCATTGAGATGTGAAAGAAACCAAAGCACTTTGATCAGATGTTTGTTATTGCACCAAGACGTAACAAGTTCTTGGCATGTAAAAGTCTACCATTATATCTGAGCGATGGAGACGAAACGGTTTAAGGATAAGATATTATTCCAAATATTTTTTCTTGAAGAAATTATCATATCCTTGTGCTAAATATCCGGTCGAAATACGTCCCTTGGGACCAGATTTGGCGTGTGTCTGTCCGCATGTGTCCGAAAGAAAGGAATGGCTAAACCTCTTGCAGAGTAATTGCAAACTTCAGTGAATCGTAACAAGTTTTAGATCCATGGCACAAACATATTGGTATATTCCACTATATACAACTTTGCAGTCAACACAGTGCACAGCGAATAGTCAAAGCCAGGTTTTGTCACGCTTCATTGAAGGTAATGGCCAATTCTTTCAAAACTTCATCCCAGCAACGGGAAAGGCCTGCCCAACATGCGATCAACACACACAAACATGACGATTACAATTTACTCATGTCATCAACTTTCATATTAATCATATATACAAAGGTGTGTGACGTATCCTGATCAGATTTGATTTAATAAACAAAGACCTAATACTTTCCAAACGTATTAAAGCTCAACTCAAAACTTCGGGGATCAAAGTGACTGTCATTGAATAAATCATATCTGTGAGCCAACAACCTGAATATCAATGAGAAATAAACACAAGACTTTCGTGTGGCCCGTGTGGAAATGTGCATGGAAACAAAACAGTGTTCCAATAGACAATATCCGTCGGCAATATATGTAATATATCGCCCGGGGAGTACTCCTGCATACAATAACTAATTGCTCATTTATACTGAACAATACTGAATGAGTAATCCAGACACACATACACACACGCATTTATGCATTTAAGCGTGATATATATATATATATATATATATATATATATATATATATATATATATATATATATATATATATATATATATATATATATATATATATATATATATATATATATATATATATATATATATATATATATATATATTCCATGACTGTTTAAGCATTTTAGTAGCATTTGTGAGGGCCAATCTGTGGTTGTTATTCTTGTGGAACTTACTGAACTTATTGAATGGAACCTATATGTATTAATCAGCTGTGGACAAAAACAAAAAATAACGTCTATCTTTTGAGAAATATAAATTTCCCAGTCTGGGACTCTTCATTTTTGGCCATTATCCCAAGTCCTTAGCGAGCTATGCAATAAGGGTCCTGGTCTCATTCTTTTAATGGTTGGCTTGAGGATATCAAAGCTTTAATATAGGTTCCATATTTGTTTACGTCATTTGGATGCATCATATTTAATGTTGAATTGTAAAACTGATAAAATGATAATTTCCAATCTCATTGCTTCAATGGCTGCATTTTTTCCACCAATTGCTTTTCATAACATTTTGAATCAGGCATACCAGTTATACCAAGATGGCAAAGGCAATAATAACTCGAACGTTATGTAATTGGTACATATTTCCATCATATAATTGGGAGACATTGTATCTCGATCATTAATTGAGACAAGACGTTATGCATTTGATTGGAATGAGTTCTCAGGTACCCAGATGTCTTAAGATGGGTGTGTTTTTAAGACAATGCTTTTTGGCTCCAAGTAGTTTGAAATTGATGGTATTTATAATAATGGAAACTGATTAGAAGTTTTTTCAGTCCCAAAATATAAACATACAATCCTCGAGGCCATATCTTTCCACTCGAGAGAAATTACACAAAAAATAGAAACAGTAAAAAGATAATTCTGGCTTTCTACATATATCTCATTGTGATTTTTAAATAGGAGAGTGTTCGGCTACTTTAAGAACATTTGGACTTGACACCACGTTCAGCATGTCACCAATGAGCTTGTATTAACGAAACAGAGTCTATAAGCCTAAATGTGACATGTCAGTCTGTCACTTAGAGGTTCTTCGCCTATCCCACCGAGGAGATAATAGATCCATTACAGATACATAGCGTCGGCAGACACAAAGGCTTTTGTTTCATTATGAACAGACTGATTTGTCCTCCATCAAAAAGCCATTTGACAAAACACTGTTGATGATGTAAATGGTTTCTCAAAACAGATAAATCCCTTTTATATTCTAAAAGCTGTGACATTATCAAAGAAGACTGATGTGTCACCATATTCATAACATACAGCAGGGAATGACCTGTGATCCTGATCAATGCATGCAATGATACTAAACGCTCCCTTCTCTAAATGCGATGTGAGATTGCTCTGAACAACAAACACAATGTTGCATCATTTTAGAGCATTTGGTATTGATGGTGAGAAAAGGCTCAAGTAATAACCACACTTAAAGGTATCCTCGTTGACTTGACAGGTGCACGGATAACATTGGATTATAATCGCCTGCCTTTCAGAATAAATTCACAAGTACAACTTTATGATTAAAAAGTGGAGGAATTACGTCTGAGAGGTACACTTGACGCATAAAACACTCGTGCTGAAAAGGACACCTGGGAGTTCCATTCAAAGATAGTGGAGAGTTGATTCAAGTTTTATTTTGAATGTACTTCCTAATTGTCGGGGATACGTATTTATGAGCACGGAATATGTGGCACAGACCAGACATCCAGACTCAATTCTTATCTCAGCCCCCAGCTGGTCAAACCAAGACAGGAGGTCTCGGGCATAAACCGCCGGCATGAAGCAAAACTGAAGGATTATCACAAGATTTGCCCCATGTAGTTCCCTGAGTACATTGCCATAAAGATTACTCTCCTACCCACTTGTCAAACACTAATCCCAATCTTGCACTTTCTTCGGGTACAAATTGGCCTCCTGTACAAGAGAACAGCTTCATAATATTAGAAAAATGCAAAAAGATCTAAATTATTCAATGTCTTTTTTTACAATGTTGTGCCATAAGTAATCATTTAGCAAATTCTGAAACGGAAAAATGAAATAATCTATACATGAGCTGCCACCATTATAACGCCACTTCAAATGCACTCATATTCCAAAAATTAAAGGCGCATTTATGTCAATCTTATGTAAAACCTTGACTGAGTTACAGCCCCCTCCCACGAGAAAGTATAGACTCTCTCAGCATAAAAAGGCACATAAGGGAAGGTAACAGTCAAGTAAAACTTTGACACAATCTTTCATAATGCACATCTTATGCAATGTATACTTACATGGTTTGGTTCATAAAGCCCCCAGCAATTCTGCCTTCTGTTAAATAAGTTGTTGATTGAGGTTGTGATAATATGTGAATACAGACCTAAGATTGTAATTTGTTTTCATATTATGGGTACGTGGTAACTAACGGAAGTCATCTGAATGAATAATCATAAAGAATACAAAGCAAATGCTGCAATGTTTGTATTTATAACTTCTAAAAAATAATCATGTCTTCCGCATCTATGCTTACAGAATGATAAGTATACCTTTAACATGATTATCCCAAATGAACTTATGGTTTAATTGAATATTTTTTTTGGCCAACTACGTTAGATGAGGTAAAGTTGAATCAGTTATCACGGATCTACCGGTATTTGTTAACAAAGAAGCATTGCTTGTGACGAGAGGACAGGGTCAAATTAATGAAAACGGGGAAGGATTTGGTCTTGTTTGAAATTCTCAAAACTCCATTTTTATATAAACAACAAAAGTGATCTTTAAAATGTGAAGTTTAGCTTTCGAGAATGAATAAGACTTAATGAGTATCATACTCATACACTTTGCAGCTGATCCAAAAACAAATTTATAAAAACTAAATTTTATTGTTGGTATTTTAATAATATTAAACAAGATGTCGATTTGAAAAAAATATATATTATATTTCAGACGTTCCTGTTGTAGCTTTGTTAATATGTAGCTTTGTTAATTGCAATAATTAAAAACTGACCATTGTTCCTTCAAACTGAGAGGAGTCAGTCTTGCTAGAAATTTTGAGTTAATCCTCAATATAAATTTGGAGTTAATCCTCAACTGTCACATTAGTTCATCTTCACAAACTTTGATGTGCCATATATTGCCATCAATTTATCTCAGTCTATTTGATTTCCTTTTCATGACTGATGGTTGTACACTGTTTATTTGCTGACAGATGATAGATACAAATATGACAGTTGTTCATTTACATTTGTAATAATATTTAGACATAATTTAATGTCAGGGGGAACAGTGTCTTCTAAAGTTCTTTTTTCCCGCCAAAAAAACCTTATCCCCCACATTTGAACCCCTAAAAATGACAAAGTGGAAGATAATTGTTTTGTATAACAATAACCACAAAATTGATTTAAGATTTTAATGTATCAAATGTGAAGGGAAGGAGTTTTCTTTTGATTTAGTTTTTAATTTTCTTTTAATATTTTATCATTCATTTAAGATTCAAAGTTGAAGTAAAAATCAGAAAAGGATGGTTTTTTGGAAGCAATAAAAACAGTTAACTTGGAAAACATTTGAAAGGTCCTTCTTTCCACTCAATATTGTTGTGTGAATGAGAGGACCTGGTAGAGAGCAACTATGACTTATGTTGAACGCAAGAATATCAGTTATCCCTTTGGCAAGGCCAAACAATTATTCTATTTCATAAACGTAAAGATCAAAAGGAAATGTTTCCCACGGTGCATCTTCCTTACCCACAAAGACAACACAATGAGGTTTACAGTTATTCAGGAAACATACTCCCACAGTTCCACTGAGCATACTCAGAATGAGGATCATGGGGTAATTATAATTAGGTCAATTTGTTTGTTTGTTTGTAGTTTTACATCACTTTCAACATTATTTCAGTCATTTCGTGATGAGACCTACTTGTAGCAGATATAGTGCTGCCTCACTGAATTGTCATGTTGCAGGTCCTTGACATGACAACCCACCCAGTCACTGATTTACAAAGACAACAGGTTAACCCTTTGGCAAGGGCGTCAGCTCATGTGTGAAATTGTATGATGAATTCAATCTTGGCATGGCCAGGGATTGAACCCACGACCTTTGGATCACCACAGAAGAACTGGTGCGAATAAGCTGGCGCTCTGACCAGCTGTGTCACAGCCCGTGGCCATATAATTAGGTCAAAACAAATACAGTTTCCATGCAATAATGATTTCAAATATAGATATCTCATTTTATTTAGCCAACCATAACTAGATATATGGCTAGTGGCGAGATTGTATAATATCTTTATAATAGTTTGCACAGTTTGATGAGGAGTTGCTACCTTTAATGTGTCCTACTATTAGGAATAAGTAGTATGCAGACACAGGAAACTACTACAGTATACCATCTCTAGATATCTCTTCAAACTATATGTTCATCTTTTTTTCAAAATGTTCAATAATGCACCCGTGTAACTATGATGGATATATATATATATATATATATACATATAAATCATTCAAGGCATTTTACCAATGAAGATTGATTGCGGCAAATGTAATTATTGCGACTAATACATCTGCAAAGCGATAGCCACTCTAACCATATTAAATGCCAGGTTGAAAAGCTGCACTGCCTGGAGGCATCCTTGTCAAATAGTCCTACAAGCTTGATCTGAGCAGAAATACACGTAGTCAAGAATAGGGATTAGTTCTCAGGCTGATGTATACATGTCATGTTAGAGCACAGATTAATAAGTGTGGCAAGATTCATTGCCAATCCCAATTCATACAAATCACATTGTGTAATCTTATGACAAATTTAGAAATGTCAATCCTACTGGCCCCTTATGAAACACATTATATGTTGATGTAAATGGGAATAGCCTGTTTGGAATAATATTAGGTTCGTACTTGAGAATTAGTTATTAAAATAGTTATAGAATAGTCCTCTTTCTCAAGGTTAGCCTAGAACTGAGGATGAAAATTGAATAAACCACACATACATTTCTATTGAGGTATAACTCACTGAATTATCATTATAACAAAATGAAAAGTTTAAAAGATCAACAGATCTATTATTTAAGATTTTTTTGTTCTGTTATGGAATATACTGTTATTCTTACTATTTAAAATGTATTTATAAAAACACATGGCTAATTATCAAGACAATATTTTTTCGAATGACTACACCAACAGTCTGCTTGGCCCAGAGATCCTCTTTCTATCAGCATTCACTTTTCTTTTAAAGATGATATAAATTCCGACAAAGTCACACACTTGAAAAAGACGTGTTTGTTTGTGAGTGGTTTATGGGGAGATTACAAATCTATTTGCATTTAATATGGACATAAGCAGCATTGCATTTGACCAAACACCTTCCTTGTTGTAAGGTGAAACTAAGGAAAGTTTTATCAGTCTGTCTTACCACAGTAGATCAATATGTGAAGTGGGACTTGTTAAATACCACTTAACGAAGTTTGCCTGGCTACCCATACCACATACTCTGTGTACACGGCTGTACCTTACACATATGCTTCTTTGCAGAAGGATCAAGGGAGCCAGTCCAATCATTTAACGACCTTATAGGTTAAGCATGATAGTGTGGTTTAAGCAAAGCATCATGAAGTTTTGCAAGAGGTCAAGACAGGAAAACCATTAAGAAAATAAACACGATAGTTTTGCATCCATATAAGTTGAATTTGATCAAACGTGCTAATTAATGTCTTGCTAAGATAGGCTCAATCTCCATGCACAGCTGTTCATGATTTGACAGTGTTTTTGCCACTAGACCAATTCATATCAGTGTCATATTTGCCAAATATGAACTCATTGATACGAAAATTATAGAAAGACATCACTATGGTAATGGGGACGCGTGGGCATGTTCTGTGCATTCTGTATATATGGAGGCTGCAAGGTGACAATTGTGATGACGACACAGGCGGTTTTCCATCAGGCGAACTTGGCTGTGTCCCAAGAGTAACTCACTGCCATAAATACCAATTACTAACCGGGAGTCCTCTGCTCCAGGGTCACGTGACCCTAGGTTAAGTCTGCTTACACATGTAAAATACCTGCTTAGATTAGAAGTGTTGCCAGAAAACCTAATAGCACAGATGAAGTATCTTTTGGTTCAAGCCACCACACCCCTCCAGGCATAGTCTGCGATATGCCTGGTATATCAATGACCACAGATGAGTGCTATGCTTCATGTGCGAATTGATTATATTGCCTAAGAATGTTGGAGTTGGGCATTGCCGATGGTAATATCAGGTTTCTGTACAATTCAACTTGTAACAATATTGAACACCTTAGATTAAAGCATTCATGAAACCTGAATTTCAGACACATTTTCTTTACATAACATGAATGTTTATACCCTAAACAGTGCTTTTATGTAGTAGTACCCAATATATTCCCTGTTAACAACTTTCTGTGGCACTTGAAAGTTGATCAGTTGTCTGCTGAAACCTACACCAGCAATTGAACACTTTGTCAACAAGCTTTGTTCAGCTGGTTTGTGATCTTGTGTAAACACCTAATGAGTTACCAGTTGTGCACCTGTCCAGCTTGGGGTGGAGATGTTTTGTACAATTTATCAATTTATTGCCAGGAGTATACTTCAGAACAACATAAGATTATTTTAATATTATTTGAATCAATGAAATAACACATGGTTGTGAAAAATATTTTATGGTTGTGACAAATATCTTATGGTTGTGAAAGATATATCATTTATGGGAAAAGTATACTATTTATTTGAAAAGTATCTTATGCATGTGAAAACCTTTGTGTCAAAAAGGGAAGACATGACTCAAAGGCTGCATGGAATCCCCCTTAACTTAAAGGCTGTGATATTGAAAAAGTGACATTAAACCCTTTGATCACTGGTTTGGCCTTTAATCATAAGGACTCTGAATGGCCAAACTGTGAATGCTGATAATTGGTATCAGTAAAATTTATGATTTGACCCTCTTTGATGAAATTTGGGGTTTTTCACACCACTGAATGGGAAGACATCAAAGGCTGCATGGATTCCACCTTAAAAGCTGGGCTGTATAGAATTTAAAAAAAAAAAATTTGCAAATGATTTTTCTTCATTTATAACTTCATAAATATTCATCCGTTTTTAATAATTTTACCACCAAAAGAAAGCCAAGAAAAGGCACTATCATCATGATAAGTGTTATCTTCCAATTCATTCTCTAAATAGTGGGAAAAAAATGGCCAAAAATGTGTTTCTCCAATTTTGACAATTGGTAAACAACACCTCCTGTGACTTACGGAGCCCCCTGACAGTTCAAAGGTCAAGGTCACACAACACACTTCCTGTTTAGTACTGGCAGTAAGTACTTGGTGGTCACAAAAATCATAATTCTCAGGGCAGATGTTCTTTAGTGGATTTCAGACAGATAGCCTGTATGTATGTCAATTTTAAGATCATATATTGTTTTCAGATACCTTAAACCACTGTAAAATCGCCTGGAACCTTCCAGGTTTCATGAATGCTTTAAGGGGTGGGAGAGTTTTGAAAGGTGCCATACAGTATCAGGGGTGGGAGTTTTGAAAGGTGCCATACAGTATCAGGGGTGGGGCAGTTTTGAAAAGTGCCATACAGTATTTTAGGCATCGGATAGGTTTATGAATCTTGAAAATGTAAACACGAGGACTTAGGGATCCATCATTGCACAATATATTAATATTTCAATAGAATGAATACGCTGTGGTGGTGTTCTGATCGTTTTCATGCCAAAAATTAGAGCTTCTCCCCGTCAAAATGGCGACCTTGTGTTGTGTATGCATATTTAAGCATTGTTAAACTCACATTCTCCGACTTGTGCATAATTTACACCTATCAAATAAAGGCAGACTACTGTTCACACAAGGTAGAATATTTCTATGTGCATTATAAGCCAAAGATTTTAATTATATCGCCGTTGGGGGAGCTTGTACCTGGGCAATATGAATGTAATTTATTTACTTTTCATGCTGATACAATTAATTTTTCTTCTATTTCGGTAATACTAATAAATACTGATATGTATCAAAAATTGATAAATCATCATTACGTATCATATCGTATCGATGCAATAGAACAATGTGATGCCCTAAGCATACAGTATCAGGGGTGGGAGAGCTTTAACGCTGCTGTACAGTATCAGGGGTGGGAGAGCTTTGACGCTGCTGTACAATATCAGGGAAGGGAGAGCTTTAACGCTGCTGTACAGTATCAGGGGTGGGAGAGCTTTTACACTGTTTTACAGTATCAGGGGTGGGAGAGCTTTAACGCTGCTGTACAGTATCAGGGGTGGGAGATCTTTGAATGATACCGTACAGTATCAGGGGTGGGAGAGCTTTGACGCTGCTGTACAATATCAGGGAAGGGAGAGCTTTAACGCTGCTGTACAGTATCAGGGATGGGAGAGCTTTTACACTGTTTTACAGTATCAGGGGTGGGAGAGCTTTTACACTGTTTTACAGTATCAGGGTGGGAGAGCTTTAACGCTGCTGTACAGTATCAGGGGTGGGAGAGCTTTAACGCTGCTGTACAGTATCAGGGGTGGGGAGCTTTGAACATTGCCGTACAGTATCACGGGTGGGATAGCTTTAAATGGTGCCGTACAGTATCAGGGGTGGGAGATCTTAAAATGGTGCCGTACAGTATCAGGGGTGGGTAGCTTTGAAAACGTGTAGTTTTTACAGCTTAGCTTAATTATCAGACGTCAAACCATTGACCTGCCACTGGACCAATTATACCTAGCTAGTTACACTGCCCATATTTTGCCGGGATTGTGTTGCAATCCTTCGTCTCCATCTTGTTTATTCTTCTAGCATTGTAACTTTTTCTTGTGTCATCCCCAGACTCGGATTGGACTAAAAGTTCTGACATCTCACTTCCAATTTGAACTCTATTAGTTTCCTAATCAATCGTGTTGAAATAATGATCTGTCTGACTATCCTTCACATTTTGACTCATTTGAACATTTTTCATTTCCATCTTAGTCTTTTCAAATCGCAGTCAAACGTGACTGTGGTGTAATAAATATTTCTTCTTTTCTCACCAAAGCGCATAATGTACGGAGCAGCTCAGATTGATAGTCAGATTTATAGCTCTCCTACCCCCGAGACTAGCTATACATGAAAACACCGGACTAATGATCACTAGCAAGAAGAAATTTATAGCTGAACCAAAACCTCTCACACCTGTTATACATTCTTATACTTTATAGCATAGAACAACAGATATGCAATGTACTACGTTGGCGAGAACAAAAGTGCTTGCATGTGTCACATTGAGTAACTCATGGTCTCTAAGCAACTCACTCAGCATATAATCAGTGAATACCTGGCGAATCTTGTCTCTAAACCACAGACAGTATAGTTCGAAGTTAGATAAGGTTAGTTATGTATCATATCTGACAAACAGACACTGTGTACAATGAGCACGTGCGTCAAAAAGGTTGAACTTCGTATTTTAACAACTAAATATCCATTTTTATCACCCGAGATACCAGAAAAATAACAGTTTGCAAGTCCTGTGTCACGAAAAATAAGATTAAAATAAGATTTGTTTGCGTTATTAGTGACTTTTAAACAATCAACATAAAAAATGCCCAAAATAAATCTTTCCAAATCACATCAGTCCCAAACAGTGTCATTGAGTTGATTTTTTTTATCAGAAAGAGCTGAGATTGATATGCCCCTTTTCTCAGTGATGGCTGGTCAGCATGATGTTGAGGGTTTTACATTTGGTATACCATCCATAGCAGGACTTCTCTATCATATCAGTCCCTGCCACCAAACGTATCGAATCGAGCGCAAGTCATAAGTATTCAGAAAAATCTGGCTGTTCACTCATTAGGTATACAGTTTTTGACCTGATGTTGGTCAATTAAGATTTGATGATATTTTTGTGATGCAGAGTACATTTGGTAGCTTTTGTGAGAAATCTGGATCGTTATATAGGAGACAAACAAAACAATACTCAATATTCTCACAAACTAAAGAGTCAATGTTTTAATGTCGCGTGCGAGACCGCCTTCCTAGACTTCGTCTTTTCTCTTTCATGCTCTGCTTCAAGGTAAACACTGATTTTGAAAAATAAAAACAATATAACAAGTACATACATCTGTGAGATAAATGCTGAATATCATAAAATGTCAGTAGGGAGAGCCTTTCTAAAGCAAAACCCAAATTAGTGTCATTTTTTGCTTAAAGTTACAGCATAGAGGCAATGAAAGTTAAATAAATTCAAAGAACAAGTAATGTACTGCCATGAATACGTTTTCATCACTCCGGATATAATTATTTGATGAAGCTTTTTATTCACACATTGAGCCCCATCTGAGGTGAAACAAACAAGATTCGCGCTATTCGTGTTTACCTGTCAATTACAGGTAATAGAGCTAGTAATTGACACAGTACTGTATGCAGAAAGCACCATCTGATATTTCGAATGCTAGCCTATCTAATTACTTTAGTATGGTTTATATTATTATGCCAAATCTGATCAATAAGGTTTATCATCAAAACAAATGCCATATGCATATGCCGATAGTTGCTGAGTAATTGACAAGACAAAATTCAAGGTGGTGATCATGATGACGGACACAGACCCAAACTGGAGAAAATCCTGGGTAATTCCAGAGTAAATCCACAGTAACTGCACCAAAGGTCAAAGTTCACAAGTTGAAACTAATGGTATTGAACACCCACTCATCAATTCATTCTCAATACTAACAAAGATCGACTTGCATTTTAAAAAAGAAATTCAAGCTCACTGCATATGATAAGTCAAAGCATAGAGAGTCAAAATCACTTTGCACCTACATTTATGTGCTACCTAGAAAACTAGCTACCTTTGTACCAACTATATATATATATATATATTGTAATCATGTTATCATTATAAATCG
The DNA here is from genome assembly GCA_949316495.1 of Amphiduros pacificus. Lineage (NCBI taxonomy): Eukaryota > Metazoa > Annelida > Polychaeta > Phyllodocida > Hesionidae > Amphiduros > Amphiduros pacificus. Next base: position 40,196,811 of record OX439003.1, on the reverse strand, counting down.
ATCGAAATGAATCTGGCTTATTCCTACCATTTAACTTTGAATAATTTATACTAAATTATGATAGGTACAATAGAGCTATATATTATACAAAACACGATGCCAATTTATCATTCACAGAAAGAGTCCCAATTATATGATATATAATTATACTAAATAGGACATAGTAATATGTTAATATGTTTGATTTAGTATTATAGCATAAACATAGCATGCGAATGCCTGTGGATGTACCAAAGACAATTATTTGACCCACCCTTTGTTAATTCTGGCAATTATTTTTCATAGTGAATGAAAAGTATCTCAAACAAAGAAAAAAATGTTTCCGCCAAACTAGCCTTAACAAACCAGCTTTGACCTACAGGAAGATGCATCACGCCCCCTGGTGAAACGTGTGAAATCATATCAGACAGACAAGGGATGATTACAATGACTCGTCCATAAGAGTGATTACATGTGTATAAATATCCAGAAACAAAAGCCCTTTCCTGTTGAGTAAGAGGATTATATATCAAATCCTGGAGAGGTTAGTGGTGAGTGCGCCGAATGAGCTACTCAGTGCTAATGGCAGGAAACGGTTACACAGCAAACCTCTCAGGCCCAAATAGTTCACGGAATTGTAAAGTGTATACAGATAACCGAGGTATTATGAAATATGCAGTCCCTCATTGTCATGAATCAAAACAGAAATTGGAAATTATTTTGTTACATAACCGAGCGTGGCCCAGTGTCAAGTGGAGTATCAGGATAGTGACATGCTTGAATTTACCAGGATCTGCTCCATCCCTGTATACACAGTTGGTGTTTGTCTCACATGGAAAGGGCATCTTGTTTGCGAAAGAGTAGGGGATACCTCTCAAAAACAAGTTAGTCTCCACTCTATTTCACTGCCTGGTATGCCTGTTAGTTTATGCTGGCTAAGGTGCCTGTCATTATACAGAGAGGAGATTTCTTGCAACACTGACACCAAATTGTCATATACAGCTGAAAAGCTCAACATAACTAGTATAGGTCATTGATATAATTGGTACAGACTCTGCATATAGCTGTCATTGGCCCTTTAACCGTGATCGGATACAAAGATATAATAGTCATAGTATTCATCGGCATTTTTCACTCTTTTTTACAGTACTGTGGATCGATTTTGAGTATTTTGCCATTATTAAAAAGCAATTAAAATCAAATGATGCACTTCATGTGTGAAAATGTCAATCATGTGCCTTGAGGATTGATTCTTTCAAATATTGCTATTCATGTACATACCAGCATTTATTATTATGTCAATCATATCTTTTGACACACACAAAGGTCGCCAAATTTTAAGCTAGTATGTCAATAAAAAAAGAACATCACAATAATTATTTATTGCTCTTATCTTTGGAGAGTAATACATTTTATCCACAGACCTTTGAGGTTAAAATCAAAACCAAGAGGCGTGTAATATTAAAAACAGGAACCTCATGAGAGGTAAAAACAAGTTCGTCGGCAGTGTTTTGAATTGCCGTAAAGCTATTGCATTCAAAATGGATCCTGTAACTCAGCTAATAATTCCTGGGCCTCACCTGAGGTCATGATGAACATGAACAGCTTCCGTAAACCTGTTTGCTTGGGCTTGGTTGATTTGGTGGCTAAACATTGCATTCGTGGAGCAATTACTGTAGGTTATTGGGTAAAGCAAAAAGACGGTCAGGTCATTGTAATAATTAAGACCTTATGATTTGTTTCGGATTGTAAGATCAACTGATATGAGAAACTGGTAATTTGTTCAGATATTAAAACATATGACATCCCTGATATTAGTGTTAAGATCGGATGAAAAGGAACGTGCACTCATATACTTTATGCAGCTGACTAAAAGGTCTATGTAACTCATTGTTATAGGTCTATGTAGCTGATCATTATAGATCTATATAACTGCTCTAGGTCTATGTAGCTGATCATTATAGATCTATATAACTGCTCTAGGTATATGTAGCTGATCGTTATAGATCTATATAACTGCTCTAGGTCTATGTAGCTGATCGTTATAGATCTATATAACTGCTATAGGTCTATGTAGCTGATCATTATAGATCTATATAACTGCTCTAGGTCTATGTAGCTGATCGTTATACGTCTATGCAGCTGACTGTAATATGTCAATGCAGCAAGTTTACTCTCATAAAGTATCTCCCATAAAATATCTCCCATAAAGTATCTCCAATATAGTATCTCCCATAAAATAATTCCCATAAAATAATTCCCATAAAATATCTACCAAAAATATTTCCCAAAGAATATTTCCCATGAAATATCTCCCACAAAATATCTCCCAGAAAGTATTTCCCATGAGTAAATTATGAAGGGTTTTAAAAAGACTAGATGCCTAAATATTGACCTTAACTTATAATCACTAAATGTGAGTAAAATACGACTGCCCACTTGCAAGCATTCAAACCATGGCGTTATCGCCATTTTCCACATTGGCAAACAGGAAGAGTAAGCATTTCCAGCCATGAGGCATACCTGTGTGTTTGCGGGGTTGAGAGGGGGCGTTGGAGTATGTTTGTTTACAACCCCAGTTGGGCGCCTCCATCACCTAACCTTTATATGACCTCTAAGCCTCCCCTTCTGATCCCCTGATTCCCATCCCACAACACAAGAAGTGCTGAATGAAACAAGCTACCAACAAACTGCCGAGATACCACGCGATGAGGGCTGTGTGCACCAAAGCCATTCTCAGGCATTGACCATGTAACAGCACTTCGATTCATAACAAGATACCCTGCAGATAAACGCATGGGGTTTAGGTTTTTTGAAAAGGGGGGTTTGGAAATTGGAGATTCAGTACTTTCAGACACTTATCTTTGTATTACAAATTTACTAAACCTGATATATGCACCCGTTTCCATTTTCCCCTTCATTTTTCCCCTTCGAGTATTTCATTTCGTGAAACTTTTTAGGTGTTTACACACATATGTACACATGTGTATTATAATAATATATATGTTGCACAAACTATTAAGTTTATTTAGACCTGTACTAAGATACTGTTAAACTGCTCAGTGATCAGTTGATAAAGAGTGACACATCAGCTCATTCCATGAAAAGCTGAAGCATAAAGCGCATAGCTGTTTCGTCAACAAGCAAGCAGTTATTCCAACGAACGGTTATCTTAATAAAAAAAATAGTCTAACATCCCCCCCCCCTCCACCCTCATAAGTACCCCAAGGTTGAGGTAATCAACCCTGAGATGATTTCCCCTCACACCTATGTTTAATCATCGCGTGTGACCTCCCACACCTTTAGCAGGGGGTGGTCTTCTCAAGGTGCCCTCAACTTACTACACCTTCTGCTAAACACTTGCCACATCTTCCCACCAAGGTTCTCCCTCAACACCAAAAATGTTGTTTATCCTCTGGATGAAATAGGTTTTCTTCCTCAAACCAAATCTGGACTGACCTTTAGTCTTTACTTACAAAATACACCTTGTGACATAAATTGACATATTGTTGATTTCATTTAATTAGTCTTTTTAAATTTAGTTTCTGATAGTCACTCCAGTTGTTATACATACCAATATAATTGCTAATAATTGTATAATTTGTTATGGTCATTCATTCATAAATGTAACATGTTAAAATATATTTTCTTGCATATTATTAGTATATTAACCAACATTCACCAATGTTTAGAGTTCAACATAAATAAACAGCAAAATCTTTCAACAACAAAAAGAATAATTAATGTATGTGTGTGTGTGTGTGTGTGCATATATTCATTTGTGTGTTTGGTGGGGGAGGGGGTAGATGCATTCAAATATTGTCCAAAAACGCAATGGCAGAAACATTTAAAACCGGACACATATCAGAATTCCCAGGTCATAAAACGTACTTTACATGTTCTTCCAAAGAAGAGATATATCCGTGTTGTATGTTGCATACATACGATACCTTGATTTTTTCCCAAGTCATGAGCTATGAATATGTTTTATGACCATATCTCAATTAGTATCACACCTCTGCACACAAGACAATCTTTGTGTAGAGGAGACATCCATGACATCTTCTAAACTACGCATGTGGCACTTTAACATACAGCCTATCTGGTTCAGTCAGACACATTCACACAATCATTCAGTGGGATCTGTGAGGAGAACCTCCTGACAGTTTCTTAAAATTAAATACACATGGAACATAGCACCATGAACAACATGCCAATCACTGATGTGCAGCACATAACCTGCTAATTAGATCTTAAATTTAATTTACTCTTTGATTTTAAAATGTAAATGGTCATTACAATGCCCAGCTTGACTTGGAAATCTCCCTAGTTCTTTTTATTCCAAAACTATTTGAACGCATGATTTAATAATTCAAAGCACGCATGGGGTGCAGTTTGGCTCTGCAGTTTTCCGCCAGTGTCTTTACTTGAAATCTAGTGGACACAGGCCAGACACGATGGCACCGCGAGTGGACATGAAGCTTAATCAGATTTTGGTCAAGGGTTGCCAGACACAGAGACAAGAATGCCTGGATAGACCAGTGGTCATTTCTCAGGGCTACCCATTCAGGCAGATTTATAGCTTCAGTGCTCTGAAGAGTACTCATGAATTGATTACCGTTCAGCTACCAATGTGTTTAGAAGAGGTGGGGATTTCTTTCTCTCGGGCACGTATCCAACCCTTTTCAGTTTTCAATGCAAATAGACAACTGGCGTCATATATTCAAACGCCCTACCCTTTGTTAGACAAATTAGGTGTTCAAGTAATAAGATCAAAATTCAACACACCGCGGTTTTAAGCATAAGCTTTTTGCTTCTTTTTGCTTCTTTTTGCTTCTTTTTGCTTCTTTTTGCTTCTTTTTGCTTCTTTTTGCTTCTTTTTGTTTTGGTTATTTATTTATTTATTTATTTATTGTTTGTTTGTTTGTTTGTTTGTTTTTTGTTAGGTTTAGTATTACGAATACTGATGAAGTAATAATCAAAGTAAAAACAACACTTTCTTAAAATACCACAAAAACTGACCTCTTGTATGATGTCGACTCTTGATCTAGAGTTGCGTTGTTCCCGATGCTGTTGTTCGTATTCTCGTTGTCAAGGCTTGTTTCTTTTGTGGCCGCATCCTTTCCGACTGCTGTGTCATTTTCTGATGTATATAAAAAAATGGTGTTAATCACACCTCCTCAAAACACACCTCATCCACAAAAAAACGAGCCGTACATGCTTTTATGATCAAACAATTTCTTGCACGGAATTATACATTTTAACTAAGTGCATGTATATATCTTTATAACCATAATATTTCTTTTACATCTTGTACTCTTTATAGTGCACTAGTATACCGCACTTCTACCTTGAGAGATTAAGCCAGAAGAACCGTTCAATGCGTCAATGTGATGAGCAGTGATCCAAGGATCTGATGTGTATCTCACCTGTATGGCAACTATATAAGCCAACATTACCTATTGATGTAACCATTTATTATCCGTTGACAAAAGCGTCAGGGCCACATTAAGCAAGGGGCTGGATTCTATTGTGAGTGCTATTATGAAGGGTAATGTGTAGTTACTTGAATTCTTGTGCTCAACAACATGTGCTGTTATATGATTAAATCCATGGCGGATATATTTATATAATACGTATATACATAACGCCACACTATATAAATAGAAAAAAACAGCGATTTGGGTGTCCATAGTAGGCCCTTGATAAATTCAGTACCTGAAGGACATGCAGGAAAGAAAATTGCCCAACAATATTTGTGTTGATAGAATTTAAAATCAAATATCTGTAAATGAGGAATTTAACAGCCCCAAAGCAATTACTCCAATGAGGGCATTAGAGGTTTTGAGGAATACATCAGTAGAAATGACAGACATAGAGGCATATAAAGTTTTTACTGTGTGTGACACATCCACAAATGATACATGATTGAATGTGGACCTTTGTAGGCTATTTTTATGAAATATTGCCAGTGACCTTGAAGTGGTCTTTGAATGACTTTGAAAATGAAGCTCCAATTTCCGTGGATTTTATTACAAATATCAATATTCAGTCATCTGCATCTTTCAAAAAATGAGTTCATAGTCTTTATTCATCAAAATCTGTTCAATATTAACAATATTAGAGCATTTTTTTTAAATTTTGGTCCAATCTGCAAGGAAAATTAGAGGAAGTTTCAATATGCTGAGCTATTTTGAAATTATATCTATAAAAACAACTTATTGTTGGTTAATTTACAAAAGTACATATTGCAATACACAGAAAAAAAATAATGTTGAAAATAAAATGAAAATAAACTCTGTCAATTTTGATATTTATTATCAAGCTAAATTTGGCTAGAAATAGCTTGAATGTGGTAGATGTACAAGATATGGAAATTTACTGACTTTAAATTGATCCAAAGCAATCTTTCAAAGCTTCATGCATACAAGATATATGTGTATTTTCACAAAATAACCCCCAATAAATTGCTCTAATCATAATGGTACATAAAAAATGATAATAATCTCTCAAAGTATGTGAAAAAGTGCTAAATTTGCAAAAGAAAAAACATCAGGTGACAAGAAATGTATTAATTAGCCACAAATAATAATTTCATTGAAAAGCTGATTTCTTTCTGCAAATTTTCATATATTTTATTTTGTTCTTCAATAAGAGAAATGTGCTAAAATTATTTCTTGAATATGTATATAAATTGTCGAATGTGTTCTATTTTTGGCACCATTTATGCTGGGTGAAAGTGACACCATGTACCATGTGGATTTTAGCAGAAGACTCAACCACTTTCAAATGGCACAGAAACTTATGGTATGGTAAATGTGATGGGTAATAACATTTGATCGCAAAGTTTGGGTTATAAACAGTTATATTATGCGAGGAAAATGAATGAATGCTTTAAAAGGCATGAAGCCGACTTGATGGTGGATTTGTGCAGCGAAATCGGGAACTCGTCATGCAGAGAGACCTAGCATCATATCAAAAACAAAATCATTTGATGAAGATTTGTTTTGGGTAAAAGTCTGGAAAAATAGCATCATGTTTGCCGACATCTGATTTTTCCAAGTCTGAGGGTAATTTTCTTGTACCAATTTTTTTTTCGTGACTAAGTTACAATTTAATGAAGGTAGATCCAGAAACGGGGAGAGCATTCTACAGATTTTTAAAGAAAAAAAGTCCCTGAAACTGTTTTGGAAACAAACACCGAGAATTTATTATTGAAATAAAAATAAAAATATATTGTCCTCTTTGTATCCTGTAGGTACCTCAAATTTATATGAACTTGGGAGGTCATGTTATGGCATGTTAACCCAACATGGCACCTTTTATAAGGAAACTGGCACTACATATTGGCACTATAGAGTATAGTCTTCATATTATTATCTGACGTTAATGAAATAGGAAGTTTTACTATGGGTAGCATACGAGTTAACAAATATAATGACAGATACTTGGATTAAGTGTGCACTATTTGATATGGAAGCAATAATTGGTAACATTTATCATTGATAGTTTATCGTACATTTAATGATCTAAGCACATTATAACCAAATGTGAGCAGTCACCTGTCAAATTTATTTTTCCCAATCATCTTTGTCCACAGAAGCATATGATCTAATGCAATATACTATATTAAAATGCTAAATTATGCTATAAAATTATGAAACTGCCTCTGTTGATAGCTAATAGTAAAATAGCCACAAGCGATCTGAGATTTACATTGAATTTCAAACTCAATATAAATTCTTGTAAACAAATACTGTTTTTTTTTCACATTATTAAAAAAAATCATTTTATTTATTATTCCCAAAGAATAACACACGAGAAGCTCTTATTGATGCTTAATTTGTGACTGGCAAAGGCATCTGGGAGGGTATTTCTCCGCTTTGCAGCAAGGACAAAACGTGATCATCGGTATGATAGATTACCTCCAAGAAGTCTTCCATTTCTAGATATCTAATGCAGACAAGAATGATCTGTCTTACCTGCAGGATCCTCTCTCTTCCGACGACGACGGGCTTTACTTCTGGATCTTGTTTGTGTCATGGCGATGTTTTTGCTATCCAACAAGTAAGCTCAAATGGCTCCCGATAATTAATTCCAAAATGTATGGCACATATGGAACCAAAATGAACACAAATATGAAGAAAACTAAGAGATAAATATGATTTTTTCTCGCTTGGTATGGTAACGTTCCGTGTGTGACGTCATAGTGTCATAACCTAGCAACAGTAGTGACGTCATCTTAAACAGGTTATTTCAAGGCCATATTGGCTATGACGTCACCTACCTGGCGACCGTCAGCGATCATTTATACCTGTCAATCAAAGTACAATAAGTCAAAACAGAAGTCAGATACAAAGTAATTAGTATCCATTTCTGATGAACGTGAGACAGGTATGACTTTTATACGGCAGCACACAAATTTAGGGAAATTGACATTTGACTGTTCTTTTGAACTTTGGGCTGATATTAATCACAGACAAGCATTTCTCCCGGGAATTCTCGTGTGCTTCGCCCCCGGGGGGGGGGGTACTCTCATGATTTTAACCCGCGGAGGCTGGGATGGAACTGAAAACCCCAGAGCCTGAATTAGGGAAATATTCTATCATTATTGGTACCCTGATTTAGGACTAGCTGAAATTTGGTACCCTGATTTAGGACTAGCTGAATTTTTGATACCCTCATTTAGGGATGATGCAGAATGAGGAGATTTGGAAAAGGGGATTGTGATCCCTGTTTTAGGGAGAAATTTGAAAAACAGTACTCTGTTTTAGGGAAAATGATAAAATATCTTAACCCGGATGGAACTGAAAACCCCAGAGCCTGATTTAGGGAAATATTCTATCATTATTGGTACCCTGATTTAGGACTAGCTGAATTTTTGATACCCTCATTTAGGGATGATGCAGAATGAGGAGATTTGGAAAAGGGGATTGTGATCCCTGTTTTAGGGAGAAATTTGAAAAACAGTACTCTGTTTTAGGGAAAATGATAAAATATCTTAACCCGGATGGAACTGAAAACCCCAGAGCCTGATTTAGGGAAATATTCTATCATTATTGGTACCCTGATTTAGGACTAGCTGAATTTTTGATACCCTCATTTAGGGATGATGCAGAATGAGGAGATTTGGAAAAGGGGATTGTGATCCCTGTTTTAGGGAGAAATTTGAAAAACAGTACTCTGTTTTAGGGAAAATGATAAAATATCTTAACCCGGATGGAACTGAAAACCCCAGAGCCTGATTTAGGGAAATATTCTATCATTATTGGTACCCTGATTTAGGACTAGCTGAATTTTTTATACCCTCATTTAGGGATGATGCAGAAGGGGGAGATTTGGAAAGGGGGATTGTGATCCCTGTTTTAGGGAGAAATTTGAAAAATAGTACCCTGTTTTAGGGAAAATGATGAAATATCTTAACCTGTTTTAGGGAAAATATCAGCGAAAAGGACCCTATTTAGCCCAGCTTCCCCGGTAACGCTGACTATGAGAGTACCCCCCCCCCCCGGGGCTTCGCCAAAGTTAAAATGCGGGTAATTTAAACGTGCAACAGTGCTGCACTCTGCCGTTTAAAAGCCAACCATAGGACAAATCTTAATCAGAATTTTAACAAAAACAATTTTCGGTGAAAAGAAAAACATCATGCTTTCCACCAATGAATTATGCCAGATATTTTTTTCATATAAAAGTTATATCCTTTCCTCCATATTAATATCAATTGTTATTTGGAAACGTTTGACTGAACTGGAATTTGACTGAGTTACAGCCCCCTCCCTCCTGTATGGACCCTCGCATAAGGGATGATAACAGTCATTTCCTGAACAAAAGTTATCAAAATTAACTGTTATAAATGGCATAAGAAATGTTTCTGTTTTTAATGCCTTCTTTTATTCTTTGGTGAAAAGGGTTTTGGGTTAAAATTTGATTCTTTTCAAATAAATTGGATTACTGAGTCTGATAATGTAGTGGCGGGTTATGCCAAAAACACTAATTAACAAATGAACAAAACTCAGTTAAGAATGGAAGATTAAGGTACAATTGCTCCAGTATGAATGTCTGGACCATTTTACAGTTGTGAAAAAAAAGTTTAATATAACTCTTCGTATCAGATACCTGTCCTCATCATAGATGCGAATGCACCAATGGCTGGATGCTCTGGACAGAGTTGTATATTGTATCTCAGATCATAATTATATGGTAAGCTGCAATGTTTAACTCCAAAAATGTGCTTATGCTTTCAACCGTCTTACTATTCACAAAATATCTACAAAAGTGAAATGTGGGACAGTAATGAAACTTTCATGGAAGATTGGTTACATACTAAAAGGCAATCTCTCAGATTGAGGGGAAGATCAGAATGTCTTTGTGGATCCAAGATTATTTTGAGTGCCTGATAGGGCAAAATTGAGGATATAAATTTATCATTCTAATCTGCACAAACTTCATAACTGACTTCTGATTGGCAGGTAATACCCTCAACAAAGGCATTAAAGATATGTTAACTTCACTATATAAATGGCGGCATGCCTACTCTTCAATGACATGATTACATGATGTACCAAAAATCTCATGTTATATTCACTCATAAGACGATATTTGTAAAAAATTTAAAAAAAAAAAAAAAAAAAAAAAAAAACAGTTCGTCTCTCTCAAAATACTTGCTGCCAAATCATTACACCACATTACTTTGTCCAAAATAGCGAAGTTGCTTTTATATTGTACAACTTTACTTCTAGCTCTACAAAATAATTGGAGTGAGACCACATAAATCAAAACATAAGACATTTTACCATTTCATATATTTATTTTCATATTTTGTTTGTTTCTTTGTGCCACATATAAAGTGTTTATTTCAAAATTGGTAACTCATCATTCATCACTCTTTTAGTTATTTGCAAGAAATAGTTAAAAGTGGTTAAACTCTCATTTCTATAAACTGGTATTACAAATACATGTGTTCCCCACAACACAACATCTCTTTGACTTATATTATATATTACAATAGTTTGTAAGGAAAATGCAGAATTCTTATATTTCTATAATGAGCTGAGGTGAGAGATGATGGCAATCGTGGATTATTGGCAAGTGTATGGTAGAGTTAAGATGGGAAAGTCTGTAGAAATTAAAGAGAACAATAGCGCTATGAACAGACCTAGTCTGGTATCAGCGCTATACAAATTTTATTATTATTATTTATTATTATTTATTATTAATAGAAGGATAGCTCAACGGAGGGATGGGAATGGATAAAAGCCATATGATCATCTCTATATATATACATCTTTGATATTCTTAATTTATCTTAAACACTTGAACTGTGAAGTTCTACAAAAATAATTTAAGATATTTTCATCTTTATCACACAAAATGTTCTATTTTCTTTCATAGAATCATGGCAGCCCATCCAGCCATTAGCATCATGCCTCCATAGGGCGTGACCTTGCGTATAGCCGTACTTCCTGTCATGGCGTGGTAGTAGCAACTCCCAGAGAAAAGCAGCATTCCCAAGGTCATGAGGGGGCCGACCTGCAAGTACACCACTAAAATTAGTTAAAATATGCACATTTTTTTAGAAAAAAAATCAATGCTTTATTAATTCCCTGAAATAATGTCACTGTCAATGTGCAATACAATGTGCAAGGCCCAATAAGTTTCCACTATCTGTTCAATTTGTTCAATGTTTAAAATTTTGGTGAATAATTTAGATGTACAGAGCCCATTACCAAACCTCCCAAGCCAATCAGGCAGGGGAGCTAAAAAAAGGTCCATTCTCAGACAAGTGTTCCTAATCGAGATAACTGCCTCCAGGACAGCATTTATCTGACAAGGAAAAGGAGAAATAATTTGGGATAGTCTAATTGTTTCCAACTGATATGCAGTGGATCAACCAATCATGCATAAAGGTTTATGGAAATCACTTTCATCACCGAAATGGACATATAAAGGCATATTTTCCAAAAAATATTTTTTAATTGAATATTCTGTATTTCATTTTTATGCTGACTATAAATGATAACATTAAGATAATGGCATCACAAAATGCTGCAATTGAATATTTATACTGAAATTAAGTCCAAAAGCTTTTCCCATTTGATATTAGTAATCTGGGTTTTCCTGGTTTTTCTTTCAATGCAATTGACAGGAAGATTTCTGTATGAGGCCACTGTCATGGGGGAAACTTCGCTGAGTGTGAAGAGTGCACACAATAATGAAGTCTACTTTACGATGCATTTCAAATAAGAAAAGAAATCTTGATAGTTAAATGGTGTGCTTTCATGGCCGCAGGGTACGTTTATCCCCATGGTATTCCATGTTCTTGCATTTTACTTGATGGCATGTCCTAGAGGTTGCTTGTTTAAATAGGTGGAAATATAGGTATTGTTTGCCAATCATAATTCATGCTTATTTTCACATCATGATGACGTCTAGCACTGAGGCATGCGGCAAACTGAGAAAAGAGACACGACAGTAAAATGCTAATAATATTTAAGTGGATTTTTTAACCAGAAGTTTGCCAGCAATAAATGTTTTTTTCTAAAGTTTTGGTTCTGGCCAGATCTTAATGCATTTTACATAAGGTTAAATTGGTACATTAAAAGAACATTTTGTAAATCAAATAGGAGATACCTCCAATTTGTCACTCCTGAGACTGAATCTAGACACATTATAAGAGTCACGGTCAATGCAGTAAGGTCAAAAGGTGAAAAGTTCAAATTAAATTACATTGTGCACTTACTCCCGAGATCATCATCTGTACCAAATATGAAGTACTCTTTTCAAAGCTGCAAAATAGGGAGTAGAAACTCTTTTGTAGTTGTATACCTTACCCTCAGTGTCATTCAAAACACCAAATATGATCTTCCCCCTACCCAGGGTTGCTGAAAAATTGCTCAGACAAAAATATCAGCCTGTCGATAAAGTCGCTGTGGTAAAAATGAAGTGTCCAAAATTGGGCCAGACACCATTACCCTCACATAGCATTATTGCAGAAGTCTCAAACTGAGCTATATCAAGATAAGTAGGCGAAACAATTCAATGCTTGCCACTGGGTTCTTTAAAAATCATTAACAAACTTGAAAAAAAAATGACCTTACTGGATATTGGATAGAATTCATCTCCTGGCAGTACTACATCTTAACTATGAATATCTACTCAGTTTTTCTGAGAAGATCAGGTTTGAAAGACAGACAGAATGAAATAAAATTTCCTCCCTTACTGCATAATATTGTTGACATAGTCAAACTTGGCCAAACTTGAAAATGTAGAAAGTCCAACATCCTCAAACTCATACAATCCCTTCCATGAAGTAATCTATGTACTTGATATGAAAGAACTACACTGTTTTTTTCAAATAAGTTATGCTTGAAGGAATGGGCTAGGCCAACCCTGTAAGTCGACAAAGATTGCCAATCATCATATTCATATACCATCTATGCAAAGTGAGCCTCTATGTTCAATATGAAAGAATTCAACTCATTTTTTCAAAAGATGGGTAATACAAAATTTCTTTTAAGTAGAATATGACATACAGACATGTAATGCATGTAAAAATGATGCCTTAGGCCATTTAAAATGGTCAAGGGTAAAAAGGGGTTATTTCATCAAAAGTGGTCGGCCCCCTCTCACCGCAAAGAAGAACCCCCTCAGGGTAAAGTATCCATTTTAGAAAGACTAGCAGAACTAGAAAGGTAAAGTATTTCCTGTGATCAAATCAGACTCTCTACTTTGCCCCCATCTCAGAAACCAGGATCCGCCTACTTATCAATTCATGGTTAATTCAGTTATATGAAACCATATATGTGAAAAGTCATAAACTTTTCTTTTATTGCAAAGCTGGCGTTGTTAAGGGACTGCCATTAAATCAATCCTGCTGCTTGACTCACTTTATTTGCTTCTATATTTTGGTGTCTGAGTGCAGTCCATTTTTGAGACGTAATCTGGAATTTTATCTTATTAATCACTGAATGTAACTATTGCAGAGACATGAAATTGTGAAAGGGTTCATTCAGTGTGGAATGTCCTATTATAAATGGGAAAGACACCTTCATTTGACGTGAAACAGCACTTCAAATAACATTAATGTTAACAAATATAAGATAAAACAAGATTTTGAAATATTATTTAAATTTATGATTTAAATATTTTGCTAATCATTTACTGATGGCAGCCATCTTGTCAAAGGGATTGTAGTACCAGCCAATATAAAGCAATTAAAAATTAAGTGAAAATTACAGCAAAATTGTAGTTTCATAAAGTCTAAAATATATGTATTGGTACATGGTTTACTAACACATTACATAATATCATACACTAGACCATCCATGGCTGCCGAAAATGAACTAACTTATTGTCAGTTAACTTGACCTTTCCACTATTATCATTAGAATTAAACAAATATCTTATTTATCCAATTTAATATTAAAAAGAAAAAAATAAATCTATTATTTTCAATGCATCATAAAAAAAGTCTTTTTTTCCTTTGACAGTTATAATTAATTTGGTGTCCACATGTACATTGTGAGCTGTATATTTGATATTTCTTCAGTAAGTTTTATTACACCTTCCTCTGTCATAAAACTTATTGAAGAAAACTGTCAACTAACATTCATGATTGTCTCCACTTCTTCAGACTGACTCAAAACATTCCCTAATATTTCATTTTTTTCCCGTTTATCTCCACCTCTTCTCTTTCCTTCCCTGTCCAATTACCATGGGTTTCAGTCCTCCACACTACACTGATCGACCAATCATAAATCAATATAATAATTCTGCAAGACCTCTTTTTACTTCCACTTTGCACCTAACAAACCCCAAACCCATGCATCCCAGCAATCCTTGGGGAATGTTGATAGTGCTTCCTTCACCACACAAACTTTAATTGAAAGTATTTATCTCACAATCTTAATTAAACATGTTTTTCTCTTTGAACAATCAATAGAGAATGTTGCATGCCATTCAGGGTTCATTTTTAATGCAGAGCCTCCATTGTTCTGCCTCTCATTTCACAAAACTGCTTTTTACCCACACTATAAAATGTACTTGTACTTTTCCTTTGTGTAAAACATACTACACACAACTGGGTGCTTTCCCTTGTGAGAGAACCAATCTTGAAAACTGAAAAGGATATCTGTAAATGATTATTTTTCTCTATTAAATCAAAATAATATGGGACAATTAATTCGGACCAGAATGATATATTTTTGAGTGTGGGCATAAGGAAACAAATGATATATATTTGCGCCTCACGCAACCAGGCGAGCTGTTTTGGCATGACAAACAAGTAGACTATTTTGCTTGGCGGGAGAAGCACCACCTGACAACGGTAACCATAAATAGTCTTGCAGCAATCAGCGCTCTTCACATGACTTCCTTTGACTTTGGGCGTGAGAATTCATCTGCTGCAAGTCCCCAAATACATGGCTAGGTTTCACTGGCCAATGTCCATGTATATAATTAACTACATGGGAAATGTTTGTCATGTCGGAAAACTGTCATCAGTTTGGGTGGAGCTGGTGTAGTGTTTTGGTGATGAGGGAAAGGCAAGGAATAAGGGAATTGTTTTTTTTGTTTTTTTTTGCAATGTATTTCGTGTATAACAACAACAACAACACACAAAAATAAACTTTGGAATAATCAATTGACAAAATCGCAACAAATTTTCTATTTGTTACCATGACTTTAACTGGAAATAGTTATGATAAATAGTTCTCACGTGCACCTAAAACTCTTCCAGAGGCCAAGGAAGACTGCCGAGGTTGTGTAATAAAAATGCTGTGTAACATTATATTATTGATGAATTGAGAGTCAAAGCAAATCTTGTCAAACATTCATCAGATCTGGTAATGACAAATCATGCGATAAGCAAGTTTGATTTGCAGCCAAAATATTAAAACCATACTTAGTTCAAGTAATTGACCCGTAATAAGTTTAAGATACATAGATTCTTGATACATAAAGATATTCTGACGAACCTATTCCAATCAATGTGAAATATATAAATACAAGCAAATATGGTTCATTTATTTTTTGGGCTAAAGTTTTGTACAAATATATGTTTCTAAAATGTGGTGTTTTATTAATCCCAATTGATTTATAAATAGAGGTAAGATATCTTAAAAGGCCTAAACAAAAGCGTGTTTCCTAATTTTCCTACCTTCCTGATTTAAAACTAACAAACCTGAATTTTATTGGCTTCCTTCAGTAATAATTTTATACACAGTATACATCTCAATTCTCTATATATTTGATTATATTTACATTAAAAAAAATACGCCATATTTCATTTTTACATGGCATGTTATTTTTTCTTTTGGCCTTACAGATATATTATATTGGAAAAAATCCAACATCTTACATTGAAATTTTGCAGTATGATGTAACTAATGATGTTTCTATCATGTATTAATGGCACTGTACAGCTCAGCAAACAAGATTTACATTGGCAAGCACTTCAAAGTCACAGGCAAATTAATTTGAGTCCTGAGGCCAAGTGTTCTGCATGGATGTTATTTATGGGCTTGGTGGGTCACATCGAAAATTGCTGTCTCTTTAATGCTCATAGTCACAGCGATGTTGCAGGTAGCACACACAAAATTGATTCAGACTCGAATCAATGGCTGTTTCCCACGGTCCAAGATTTGCAGTGAATGGTTATAGTTATACCCCAAATCTATATGTACATTTTCTGTTTAATCATCAATATTTTCCATACAAGAAGAAGATTTTGAAGATTGTTGTTTCATCAGTTTTTTTTATACTGACAGACTTTTTTTACATCTTTTAAAATATGATTAATACACATTTGTTATGATTCTGTATGTCATAAGTCCATTACTTTAATTTCAGAGATGGCAACAATATCTGAGATTTGATCTCACAAACTGATAAATACATGATAATAGAGGAGGCTTGTAACACATTCACCAAGTGCAAAACGATCAATAAACAATATTCATAATATTGCATCCTACCATCTGCTTCCATTCCTATCATACTAAATTCATTTTCAAATTAATAAAAAAATATTAATAAAAATATTTGTACTGTCAATATACAATATACAATATCTTAAAGGTGCACAACAAAACTGACTTATATATCGGTTGAAAATGATGCTACTTTTGAGACAAGGAGGAGTTCTTGGTGCCATTATCAATGGGTGAAGGAGATTGTTTTGTTTGCAGGAGATTGGGAGGTGGTTGACCGCAGGGAGGGGCCAGCATCTGTATGGCATACAGGTAAAAGTCTTGGTGCCAAGGTATGGCATTAATGACGTCTGCCAGCAGGCCTTGTTAAGCCAGCTCCTATGGCATCTGCCTCAGTCAACACATACACCTATCTTGTTGATTTTGTAATGTTATCACACATTGGTGAGAATGATTTCTTATAATGTCCTATCAAACTTCAATCTTTATCTCTCTTTGTTTCGTGAACTTTATGCTGAGTTTTATTGATGATGATGCATAAGACTGTTCACGCTGTGTATTCAGATTAATCCAGCTTCATAATTCATCTCTTGGCACAGGTGCAAGACAGTTTGTGTATGTGATCAAATCCTAGTTAGTGCATCATGAATAATAAACTGTTATTCAATCAAATCAGATCTCTCCCACAAAGTTTCCGGGAAAACATACTACCGGATTAGCAATGATTGATTTTAATGAGGAAAACTGATATGCAATGTATGTCACACCCAGCAGTCACCTGACTTATTCACACTTTGAGTATTTCTGACCATTGATCTGTGATAATTGCAGTGATTTTGATCCCAAATCCCAACACCCAGCATAGCAAAGTCTTCTATATTTACAGTGATTTCATGATTTACATGTTGATGCTGATCAAATGTTGTACAATCTATTCATTTACAGCTGTTTCAAGAATAATGTGTTAAGGCCAATAATTTTTTTCTCATGATTAATTCTTAATCGACATATATTCTCTTGTTCATGTTTCTTTATATTTCTATGGCAACCATTTCAATTTGTCCACATAAATTCCAGTCTAGTATTATCCATTAATTATTGCAAATGACCCTATTTCATAATTTCATCACTGTTATGAAATGGTTCAAAGAGTGTGGATTGCCTCAATAATTTAAATATGCTTGCCATACAGGAGTGTTGGAATGCCATCAGCTGGATATATAATTACCAGTTATAAAGAAAAGAATTGTGATTTATTGAATAAACTATTGAGTTATCTGGGATTTATCCAGTGCTTTGAATATTTTGTAATCTGACAGTGAATACCTCATGAAAAATTTTCTTTTGTCAAAATGTAGACTTCACCACCACAGAGCGGTGGTGAATGGGGTAGTGTGTCAAAGACTTATTTGGAGTCATCCTATTTACTACCAATGGGTTTAGAGGACTTAGGTCCATGCACGTTCAATTTTGACCTTTCCTGGTGTGGTTGGATCCGTCTGTCATTTATGCCTTGTGGGGCCAAGTGTTGTACATCCAATGATGTTCTCTGTCTTATGGCTCTGGTTGACTTAAAACTTATTGACTTATGGCTCTGGTTGAGTCTGGGTCAGTTTTTATAAATTCCACAATTTGGATTTTTATGACCTCAGGGGTGTGGTATTTGCCTCTGAAATAAATATTCAAATTCATAGGGCCTTTGTTTATGGCTGATTCGGAGCTTCTGACTAAATTCATGATCCTGTCTATTTTTGACTAAATTCGAAATTGTTTGATGTCCAACGAGTGGCCCTTGAATCTTTCCATTAAGCTAATTTACCCCTGGCCCTGCAGAAGGGCATATATGCAGTAAATGTTTTCCACTTTCGGCTGTATTTTCATGAAATCCAGTCAATGCTAATAATCATATGGTTTGCCTTTGGCCTGGGCATAAAATATCATTTTCATGACATTTTTTTGCAGGTAATCAGATAATAAAAAACAGGTATTAAAGCCTTAAAGAAAAACCAAATTGATCTAAAATGCAAGTACATCTACTGCCAAAATAACAACTCAGGGATGTCAAATTATATGGCCCCAGCTAACAAACAAACATCTGAACAAGCAGTCCACGCAGCAATAGAATGTCTAATCCTATTGGATAAACAGATCCACTCCCACTGCCGTGTGATGTAAATGTGCATGACCCTGCATATGAAAATAGTAAATGGTCATCTCAAGACCTGTTGGGACTAGACTTTTTTTGTGCCTCATAAATAGATAGAATCGTGAGACACGTGGGCTGTAGATCATGTTTGTTGCTGGGAATCGTGTAATATATCAATATAATTCTTTATATTGTACAAATATACACATATATACTGACTGCCTTTATGCAATGAAGATCTATACAACATTTATTTACTTCTGACCTATTTGCCTAATTGAACTATGGCATCTTGTCCAAGAAGAACTATTCAAATACCATATTTATCAGTTGTGTATTAGACCTGACACTGCCACACTTTTGGCCATGTGTGATCTGATTTGATCACATTCATGCATAACCAGATTGCAACATGACCGAAATAGAAAGTAGCACCATTGGAAATTTATACTTCTTCCTGAAAAACCCCACTCAAGGAAAATTCGAAGAAAGGAATTTAAATAAATATGGAGGCTGTGATATTATATTTTACTGGGTAGCTTATCTCTCAATTTGCTGACATCAAAGGCCCTGAGAAAGCTAGTGATAACTTATCATGGAATGATTAATAATTAATCATTGAGCAATTAACAGAAGATTTATTCACTTGATCATGCACCAATGACCTATGTTGGAAGTTGCATGCAATTCTAAATACTTCACAGGAATTTAAGTTAAATATCAGAAGGCCATTCAGTTATCCCAACAATGTAAAGTAAAATTTCTTGCATTTTAAGATCAGTTAAGACCCTAAAAATTCATCTGACTCCCCAGAGCAGCACACTGATTGGTATGGAGTGAGATGACTTAATTATTGGTCAATTTAACACATGACCTTGAGTAAATATATTTGTTGATTTTAATCATATCTCTATGAATGTTAATTGAGTATGTCCCTGTATATCAGTTGATTAATTCTACTCAAACTAGATACCTTGTGACTAATGTCACGATCGGTACTGTAATAATCTGTGGTGTCAACAATAACAGTATACATGTCTAAAGCCAGGTACTTTGGTACTAAATACATTGCACTGGTTGATATTTGACCTAATGACATTGGAGAGAACATGAAAACTCAGAATCTGAACAAATAAAAAGTCTGAGCACATTGGAAAAATCCAAAAATCTTGGATCTGAGTAAATACTCAGAATGTGAACTTCAATGTGAACTTCAAATCTGAATAAAAACCTCAAATCTGAGTTTTCCAAGCATGATGGAAAAATCGAATCTGAGTATATGCTTAGAATCTGAGCAAGACTTCAAATCTGAGCATGCCCGCCCCTGATGTTAGAACCAGGGACCAAAGATCAAAGGATCATCCTGCCCCCCCCCCCTCCTCCCACAACCAAGCCAAAAGATCATGCCCCCTGATGTTACAACCAGCGATCAAAGGATCATTCCCCCCCCCAAGTTACCTTCCAGTACCTCAATTAATCCCACAGATAATGCATTCAGGCATGTATGAGTAGTCAGGCTTGTCCCTCACATGGTCTTGTTCTGTCATATATCATTGTCCACACACGTTTTAACTGAGACAAGGAATGGTTTCATAAGATGCCATATATCTTACCAGGTATGGTCTGCGGGTGAGAGGCACGGCGAGGAGAGCCAAGGTGTGAAAGAAATGGTAGCGATTCCCAGTCTCAAACGTCTGCAATCACAAATAAATCAAACATTTAAATCGATATTACCATTATCACATGAAACATGTCTTATTTAAAGAATATAACATATTCAAGACCTGGTGAAACTTCATTATGCAATTTAAAGTAAAATCAGTGCATAGAAATGAATGGCAGAAAGTGCTGTATTCTCCCGGATATGCAATCTTGTGAGTTGCTCTATATTTATCTTATATTACCTATGGTATCTATCTATTGTGAGTTGCTCTATCTTTATCTTATATTGCCCATGGTATCTATCAGAATATATTGTGAGTTGCTCTATCTTTATCTTATATTGCCTATGGTATCTATCTATTGTGAGTTGCTCTATCTTTATCTTATATTGCCCATGGTATCTATCAGAATATATTGTGAGTTGCTCTATATTTATCTTATATTGCCCATGGTATCTATCTATTGTGAGATGCTCTATCTATATCTCCTGTCACCTATGGTATCTATCTAATGTGAGTTGCTCTATCTTTATCTTCTGTCACCTATGGCATTTATCTATTGTGAGTTGCTCTATCTTTATCTTCTATCACCTATGGCATTTATCTATTGTGAGTTGCTCTATCTATATCTTCTATCACTTATGGTATCTATCTATTGTGAGTTGCTCTATATTTATGTTATATTGCCCATGGTATCTATCAAAATATATTGTGAGTTGTTATGTCTATATCATATCAACTCTGGAAACAAACATATTGAGAATTTAATTTAAAAGTTGATTTTTTGACCCATTGACACCATCAACCATCAGTGAGTAGATGACTCAAAAGATAAATGGAAATAATCACTTCTAATAAAAAAAAATTTAAATTGGTGAATTTTTTTCTTTTTTTTTAATTATCAAGGAACAATTTTTAGAAAAAGAGTAACTAGTCAAAATATCAGCTGGCAAAATATCATTATTGAAGTAGAAAATGTAAGAGATGTTCTTTTGCAGACCATTTGAATAGAAACCAAGGTGATAATGAACAGCCAGGTTCTTGATACATGATATGCACCTTTGATAAAAGATGTCAATATCTATATATGGATGGATCTTTTCAAGGCATAGAAATCCCACGCAGGTTTTCTCGCGCTGTCAGATGAGAACATCCTTTGATCAACATAAGCAGCTAATGCAAGCCATTAGACACAGTTCAAATTTCAATTTATCTATTATTAGTCCTTTCTGGATTTTTTTTAACACGTTTTTTTAAATATTCAATATAAATTTAATTATAAGATTCTTCTTAAATACTATTGTAAAGAGGTTTTGAAGTGGCTACTCCATGCTTGGGCATGTTAATACATTTGCATCTGGAATAACTATTTTTGAAGTTTTGAAGATGTTCCATTTTGTCAGGAAAAGGGAAAACTACCAGTTTGAGACATTGATTCCAAATGTATATATGTCAGTAATTCATTTCTTTCTTTTCTTTCTTGAATGGAAAGATAAATAGTTAGTAAAGTTCTCCTATCCCTGCTCTGAATTATATCTGTAGTATATCTGTCAACTTCTATTTTGAGTTTAAAACAATACTGTAAAATTAGCCAACCTTCAGGAAAAATTACTGTTTTGATATTGGGTTTTGATAATGTGCAGAACAAAAAAAATCCATGAAAGTTTTAACCAAAATTCACTCCATGAAAGTGTTTGCTTAATATTTCAAGAGAGGGAGACTTTCAGTTGTTTAATTGAAAGACAGGTGTCAAAACAATAACAAAAGTCATGATGGTTATGAGATCACCAGTACATTTATAGTATTTCTTTTAAAACACCAATATTCCCTAGTAAATAATACATTTATATAAACTAGCAAGTCACAAATTATCTGACAAAAATGTGTCTACCATACACTTGGCAAAAAATCACTCTAAATAAATTATGGTGTATTTGGAAAGCACATCTCTTGATATATAGTTAATTCACTGCATTATTAACCAAAGGTTTCCTTGAGATCTAAATCAAATCCAGCTTCCAAGAGGATAAAAAGGGATGTCATTTACATCAATTCAACTCAGTATCATTTATATTTGTCCATATACTATTAATTGGCCTTTCGAAATTTCTTGGAATTTCATCTCCAAACAGCGATCAAAATAGGGTATTTTTTACATTTGGTTAAATTCAGAAGTCTCAAATGCATTAAATATACTCCACAGACTAAAAGCTACTCAAGGATTAATAACTTGAAACAGGAAATGAATTTCTCGATAAAAAATGAGGCAGCCCTGAAATAAGATCTTTCACTGAATGCTTTATCAGTGTCAGTTTCAATCTTTTATGGTTTATTCACAAAGCATCCCAGCATTACTCAATGGAATCACTCGAGACACCATACCAACTATATGTTTGACTCCATCTGTGCAAACACAAAGATGTGTCGACAATTTCCACCCAGGATGCTAATCACAAAAAGATTTATTGTGTATCTGAGAAGTTTTAAAAGCCAAGTAAGTAACTTTACTTGTCTTCTCAGTGGGATAAATCATATATATTACAAATGATCAAAAAAGCCAATATTTCTTGTGCTGCAGTAGTGCCTCCAACTGATGAGTTCTATTTTAGACATTGTTAGCTATAACTGTTGTCATTAAGTGTCACTACACAGACCAATTATCCTGATTGTCCTTTATTTCTATTCACAAGAGTGTTCTTAAAGGGTGACATTTACAAGTCCAATAGACTTCTGTAGCATGGAGATGATTTGCAAAATACATTGATCTGTGGCCTCAACCAATATTGACTACGTTTGGCATAAGTGATTTTTTGGTGGAAAAACATGGCATTCTGAACAAAAAATATTATTGAAAAAGAATTACCTCACTGTGGGACAATATCCTATTTATATAACTTATTGATTGCAATCAAATACAAAATTATGATTTTCAACTTTTACAGCGAGCATAATACATGATTCAACTGTAGGTCAGAAAGAACCTGAACAACATGACATTTTGGCAAAATCATAACAATCTACCGGTAACCAATATTAGCAAATATATGACATGGTTTATGAAAACTGAAAACCAATCAGAGCTTGAACTGCAAACAATATAATACAAATACTTCACAATAACATCATTCTCAGTGACTACAACAAACGATCATATTTGATGTTGGTTGCAAGATGAATAAAAAAAATTATTGGATTTCCAAAGTTTATAAAATAACAATTTCTCTTCACAAAGAAATTGATTTTGCAGGGAAAGACATTGATATAGATATTGTGGTCGGTTTGTTGAAAGTAAATGTAAATTTAATCCATCAGAGGGCACCACAATAAGGAAACCAGTGTTCAAAATTTGTGCTTGCCTTGTTACCCTTAACAAACAACCTTCTATCTATTCAAAACTTTAAATGCTATTTACTCAAATCTTTCATAAAATCAGACTTTCAAGCTGTTCTTCCTTATCTAATATGAAAGTTAAAACCCTAAAATTGGTAATCAGATGTAATCACCCACAGTAAATTGTTGGCTAAAATCCAAATCATCCATTTAAAGCTTTCATAAAATAAAATTTCCAAGCACTTTCTCCAACATAATGTAAATGTTTATACCCTAAACTTTGTGATCAAATGTTATCATCCATCATATAACCTCCATAAATGTTGGTGCCATTTAAAAGTAGATGAGTCTTCTGTCAAAATCTTGATCATCCATTGATCACTTTGTCATCAAACTTTGTGTACCTGACCAGTGATCTGGGGCAAAAACCTACCAAGTAAAGATTTGTTAAAGAGATACTTTCTAGTAAAATGCATTTCATAATTTATATGATTAAATGATCATATATGTATAAATACATTGAAATTCACAGACAAAATAAATATAGTAGTAACCATGGCAACAGAAACCAATATTTAAAACTAATCTTGCAACCCCCATAAATTATGATCATTGATTGCAATTTGTGCCTATGACGTCATCGTGGGGGATTTATTGCAACTCGAGCTGCAATAATTTTAAATTTTCACAAAACTTGTCATAACTTTGCTAATATTGGTCCGATCGTCATGCTTTTTACACCAAAATGTCACATTTTTCATGTTCTTTCTGACGCACATTCTATAATCATTCTATAGTGCGTCAATTTTAAGGCCGAAAATCGTGACACTTTTATTTTGGTTGCATTGTGGTTTGTTTACTCACTATTTATGTAAGTAGGTAATTGCCCCACGATGACGTCATAACTTTGCTAATATTGGTCCGATCGTCATGCTTTTTACACCAAAATGTCACATTTTTCATGTTCTTTCTGACGCACATTCTATAATCATTCTATAGTGCGTCAATTTTAAGGCCGAAAATCGTGACACTTTTATTTTGGTTGCATTGTGGTTTGTTTACTCACTATTTATGTAAGTAGGTAATTGCCCCACGATGACGTCATTCTTTTTTTCCAGCACGTGCATTAAAAAGAGCTATTTTTCTCCCCCGAAAAATGTTTCCCTTGTGCGGCCATACTAACAGAGCCACAGATCAATGTGCGTTATAATTCTCCATCATACTACAAAAGTGTATCAAGGAAGTGAAAGTTACCCTTTAACAATGGGGCACCTTCAGATTGGGATACTGGAGTGATTTACAGAGGCCTGTTCGTCTGTTGGTATTTAATAATGGATTGAGGATTTAATAATGGATTGACTTTTGGACCATAACAGTGATCACATGCTTATACCAGGCACTTTCAGCAAATTACAATACTAGTAATCCTGGAAGGTGTATTTTTGTTGATATCAGGGAAAGAGCTTATTTTTGTCACAGTTCCATGAACACATACCATTTAAACATATCCTCAATCTCTGTGAAACTGCCAATGACCTCCATGATTTCATGAAAGCTTGAACACTTTGTCAACAAACTTTGTTCAGCTGACAGGTGATCTATTGTACACACTTTCTTCATTAAGGTTTTCTCTCGATGGGGCACCTTCAGATTGGGACACTGGGGTGATTTGGCTTACAGAGGCCTGTTTGTTCATTAATGTTCTTCTATAAGTACAGGCCTAACACCCACAATGATCAAAACAGAGGTCACATGTGAGTACAATCTTGTACAAAGCTCAGGGGAGATAGCTTGTACAGTCTCAGAACCGCATATCATTTTAACATCCCCTAAATCCCTATAAAATCACCTGTGATCTCTGTCATTCTCAAAATTGTAAAAAGAATGAAAACATTTTTGACTTCCAGAAAGGGAAAGTCAAATCTAGCGAATTAGTGCCACCTACCGTATTTACTCGTGTATAAGTCGACTCGTGTATAAGTCGACCCCCCAAAATTGAGGTTATTTTTCTTGAAAAAAAACAATTTCCGAATATAAGTCGAGTTGGTTTTTCTTGACATATCGGCTCTGCTACCATTCAAGCTTCAGCTGAAGCTTGGCGGTCATTTTAAAAGTGAAACTTAAATATGCTTACGATATAAGATCTTAGCAGTCTTATACACGAGTAAATACGGTAAAACGTAAATACGATGTTCATATTTTCGAAATAACGGATATCAGACGTAGCGGGTCGATTTTAATTGCGTTTTAAATGATAAATAAAGGTATTTACCCAATATTATCACAAATTGTTCGAGAACAGAACAAAACCATCAATCCATTTAAAACGCAATTAAAATCGAGCCACGTGTGAAAGCATTTCTGTCCAAGCGGGAAGACACGACTCAAAGCAGTGGAAACAATAATGAAATGCAAAACTGTGAACGCTGATAATTGGAATCAGTGAGAAGTCAAAACAAATCGTTTCGAAATAATATTGGGTAAATACCTTTAAATGATAAATAATTTTAATAGACATAGAAGTAAAAGTAAAACGTAAATACAATGTCCGTGAAGTAGCGGATCGATTGACCACGTGACTCACAAGTCATGTGATCATTGACTTTGCAGATTTGCAGAAGAATTGCGTTTTAAATGATAAATAAAGGTATTTACCCAATATTATCACAAATTGTTCGAGAACAGAACAAAACCATCAATCCATTTAAAACGCAATTAAAATCGATCCACGTGTGAAAGCATTTCTGTCAACAAGGGAAGACACGACTCAAAGCAGTGGAGACAATGACGAAACGCAAAACTGTGAACGCTGATAATTGGAATCAGTGAGAACAAAGTCGAAACAAAGCGTTAATTGCATTTCAAATGATCTGATAAATAAAGGTATTTACCCAATATTATCACAAATTATGCATTTCGTCATTTTTTCTACTGCTCTGAGTCGTGTCTTCCCGCTTGGACAGAAATTCGATGTGCGGAACACGGTAAATTTGATGTGCGGCAACACGATGAGAAACCAGGGATCCATTGTTGCGCAATATATTAATATTTCAATGCGAGTTGATACACTCCATTTGTTTTCGCACCAAAAATAAGAGCTTGTCCCCGTCACTCCCGCTTTTTAAAATGACGACCTCGTATTGCGTAATGCATGTTAAATGGATGAATGGTTTTGTTCTGTTCTCGACCTGCAAAGCGTATTTTGTGTTAATATTGGGTATCGAATAATAGACCAGAATAATAGACCAGTAATATTGGGTAAATACCTTTCTTTATCATTTAAAACGCAATTAAAATCAATCTGTTGTGACTGATATTCGTTATTTCGAAAATATGAAGATCGTATTTACGTTTTACCGTAATTACTCGAGTATAAGACTGTTAAACCGACCCGCTATGTCCGATATTCGTTATTTCGAAAATAAGAATGTTCGTAATGAAAACTCATAGTGTCGTAATTTTTTGGCGTAAATCCTCGTCCACAGGTTGCTCTCGTGTATAAGTCGATCCCCTAAACATTAACTAAGAGTTTTTGGAAAAAAACCTCGACTTATACTCGAGTAAATACGGTATGTTTTACCTGACTGTAAATGGAACACAGTGGTGTCACCTGGTGGATGGACTGATTGATGCTTGTCTCACTGAAAAAGCTCTCTATCAAGGTTAAAGATGTGTGCATAATGCTAGTTTTCACATCATAGATATGTTTATGCTTCAAAAAAAATTAATCTAAGCATAGTCACTGCAGAAACACATTATATTCACATTCCAGAAAACTACATGTCAACAAACAACAACATTGTTGTTCTAAATCAGAATTTTTTTATGATAAAAATTGAACTCACCAATTTCAACTTTGGATCTGCTTCACTCTCTCTAAACACTACAAAAACAAAGAAATCATTATGTTGATTAATCAAAACCAACATCAATAATTGTTGATAGATCCATTATAAAAATTGGTCAGTGACACGTAAACGAATACCAGTGAAGTCGGTCCCTCTGTGGGAAGGTGAACTCGGAGAAAGCAGCACCAATCACTCTGTAATGGCTCAAAACTCATGAAATCTCCTTTGTGAAGGCTATTTGATCCAAGGGACCCTTGGCAGCTGTTAATTTTCTTCTAGTAACTTGATAATCTAGCCATATAAATATGGGGGCCGACTTTTCCAGGGCCGACTTTTCCAGGGCCGACTTCTCCACGGACAGAGCAAGCGCGAGGGTGGTCAAGGCCTTAGCTGCCACTGAATGACATATAATATTACATAATATATATATGTGTTATATAATATATAAATGAGGTCACCAGAGGGAAACGGAAAAATTCATGCAAATTGATCTCAGAAACATCACTTGCGCTTGCTCTGTCTGTGGACTTCTCTCAGAGGCTGACTTCACTTAGGGGCTGACTTCACTTGTCACAGCAGTAGCCAGTACAGCCCCAGTCACACTTACACGATCTATCACAGGACTTGCCACGATCTGTTAAATCGTCTCACATCGTTTATCAGAACAGGAGCACACGTGGGGTGGTCTGCAATAGTCTGCCAAGGTCTTGTTTGCTGAAGTCGGCATAAGCCCACGACTGTTTTGAACTGTTCAAAACAATCGTGTCACAGCCACAATGTGAAGGTGGTCTGGAGGCAGTCCTTGGTAGGATGGCCTGACGATCTGGTACGCTCAACTAGCGATCACGACAGATAACATACGACTTTTGAGGACATCTGAGGACTTCTGAGGACTTGTAAGACTTTGTTAAGACCACAGGAAGACCTGGCCGTGTTGCACAGATAGTCACGTGATAGAGAAAGACGTGTTGAACACAAGGTGGTCTTGTTATGGTCGAGTGGGGGTCTGGGTCTGAACGCATCATGTCTCAGCATGTGGTCGTCTGACTTTTGTTTTTTGTGTGATCATCACAATCGTGCCAATTCCCGAACAGTCTTGTTAAAGATCGTGTAAGTGGAATCGTGTAAGTGTACCCAAGTAAACAACTAACATCCAACCTCTTATTCAAATTTTTAACAAGTGTCTGCAAAAAGAAAGGATTAAGGTTCAGGTTAAAATTTTCTCAAGGCAGTGTTTACATACCATGAGCACCATAGGCACCCAGACCCACAGCCATGAACCCTGAGAGGCCTGCCAGCCGAATGAAAACAGCTCCTCGCCGGGGCAACATCTCACGAATTTCCTTGATGACCACTTTCTGAGACTCTGATCCTTCCTTCCCCAAACCAGGAACGTTCTTGGCAATCCAACTAAACAATTTGAACGCTTCTGCTGTTACGCCTGACATTTCTGAAACTAATGACTTGGACTTGAATATTTACAAATGTGACATTTTATTTTAAAACCGATACCGTAAAGGACAAACTTTTTACGGAAGTCGTTTCTAAACCGGATCTAGAACTTTCTTTTCCAGTCGTGAAACAGGAGAGCGATTACAGGGAAAACAATGGCCGAGAAAAGAGAATCAGGTTTGTTTCAAGATATAAATATTAAATTAAGTTTGTTTACCAATTTGAACGTCAATATTAGTTAAATATACACACATTTGCACGTGTTTGCTCAGTTGATTTCAGCATATATTCATGCGTGCTTGAAATATAAGTCATTATATATTATCGCTCACTGTATCTACATCCAAAGTTAAAGATTGTCTTAGAATGGCACTCTCACTGTGACTGTCACAATCTGATAAAGCAGATGAAAGCAGACAGGAAAATTTGGGTGTTTGGATTGAGTTCGCAAATCTACACAACTCAAACGCAACTCAAACGCCTTATTTGTTTCTCCTTCTAAATTCCTTTCATTTAACTTTAAGATCATAATTTTTTTCCAAATGTTGAAAACTTTGAGCGGAGGAGATGTGAATGGCCAGTTCACACTTTCTTTGTTACACATGCTGAGTGGGCCTTTAATGCAAACGCTTAATGTTTACGTCTCATCCTGATTGTGTTCTGACTGCGTTCATTGGTATTTGCTGAGTCCTGCATTTGTGTAAAAAAAAGTACGAAGAAGACACAAACTAAGAACAGAGTTGGTCAGCATATTATGCAAACAGAAGAAGAATGTCAGTATTGATTAGTATTGATATTTTCATTCATGTTCTGTCAGCACTACATCCATCTTATCCATGTATGTGTGTACTCTTTCTGTGTGTTTCCTCCTGAATACTGGACTCACAGAAGTTTGATGCATTTTGGTCTGCCTGCTAATCCTGCCAAGTGGTATATTGGAGGGTATCATACTATGGCAGCTGATTTCAGCAGAATGCACTGGGTTCAGTCATGTGCACCCCAAGACTAAGAATAGCTATAGTATACACAGTTTTGTGGAAGTGGCACCTTCCGCAGACCAATCATGTGCAAGCAGCGAATTAGAAGATCTGGCACACTCAAATGTGATGCTCACCTGTCACAAGGAACCACTCATATCTTAAAAGTCATAATGTTTGCCATTTACTCTATTTAATTTTGCTTCAAAAGCCCTCAGTTCTTGTGAAAATCATTTTGTTATGTCGCGAGGTGGCATGTGGCCTCCTACATTTGTTTTTGAAGTGAACTTTGTAATTGCGTGCATTTTTCAGACAAAATCTGACAAAAATCTTTCACCTTGTTCTTACCAGCTCAGAACTCTTTCAAATATTTTATCCAATTATATATATGTCCATATACTCCAGATGAATATTCAAAATTGAGTTCTGGACAAAAAATAATTGAATGAGCTGTAAGTCAGTGGAGTGTTTTGATATAAATGTCTCATGTGGGCCATGTTTTGAAGAGTTTGCCATCCTTATACAACAAGATGGGATTTTACAATATGACTGGAATAAGAGAAAATGAATTGCAGTATGTAATGGGTCAAGGTTTTGTTTAAAAGAATTATTAAGCAGTGATTTTGAAAAATATGTTTGAAAATCATAAATGGAATTTGTCTCTGATGTCTCTGTACTTTTTCGGCTAATGCACTGTAATAAATGTCTGTAAAACTTATTTGAACAATAAATAGCTCCCTTTTGTAAGTACATGCCTTGCTTAGGGTCATTTGCCAGGTCCAATGGCACAAAACAAGTATGGCAATATGCTTATGACGTCATCAAAAGCATTGTTCTTTGAATGGTGTTAAAACAATGTCAAATAGTGTTAACCCACTTTGAGCCTCATTTGGGGTTATGAAGAGTTCACACTATTGTATTTATTCATCACATGCCACTGATGGCTGAGACAGATCTCTGCAAACAGGGCAACACAAACGTCTTATTGCAATTTATCTTATTATTTTATGATGAACTTCAATACATCATGATGTTCGTATGTATATATGCTTTGAGCGCACCAAATTTTAGCATTAATGCCTATTACCTTTAACTGTTGGCTTTTTCCTCCAAGCCTTTGATCCCTCTCATATTCATTTGCAATTTTTGTTCAAGCTTGATATTTTTTTTTAATAAACACTTTATGCAAAATATTTGAGGCCTTCCCAACCTTATGTCTTTGTCAAGCAGAAAATCAAAGTTCAGCATTCTGTTCCTGTTAAATCTTTGTATCCCTGGCCTTGAACTGAGTATGAGTATTGTTGGTAAAATATTCAAAATTGTAAAAACTATCATATATTAAGCATTTTGTGTCCACTTTTTATGTATATAAAAGCATTTATTTTCTAAATAAATATTTTAGGAAAATTCCAACCTGTTGACACCATTCAGATTTCCAATTCTCAGTGTCTTTTCTTTATGGCTTCATGAGTTTCAGTTATAGGAATTATAAAATATGATGATATTTCAGGGAGAATCAAAGAATCACAGCAGCGACGGGTTCTGGATCATGCAGCACGGAGAAGGCGGCAACGGAAAGCTCTGGAAGCTCTGGAACAGGATAACTTCCAAGATGATCCTCACTCAGATCTCAAGATGAGCAAAAAGGCACCAAAGTTTGAGGAATCAATGGAAACAGGTCTGTATTCAAGAAGTTTGCACTTTCCTCTTCAGATTGCAAATGATAGATAGATATATTAAAAATATGATTAAATGTTATCAAGTTTGATGTGTGTACTTTTTTTTTGACAGACCCCACAAGCACAGTCTGGAGAGCTCTTGTTTCAATTCAATCCCACCTTATTCCATGCAGAGTTACTAAGAAAGCGTATACATGGCCCAACCTTTATAAAATAGCTATGGGACCTTTGCTATTTTTAGGATATATATTTAACTTTTGGTGAAAATCTAAATTGAATATAAAGAAGAGATGTTGTATCAATGTATGTTTCTCTCAAAGAGAACTCCAAAATTATATCATACATAAACTTATTTAATGTCAGGCAAACATTATGTTTGAAATTTGGTTCAGAATAATGAACTTATGAAGGATGAATAACTGATATATTTCTTGTCCACCATTGAAGGAAAATGTGCACAAAACATAGTATTATTTTGTTATATACCGGTACACATTAGATGCAAATAAATTTACTATTGAGGAATTTGAAACATAATTTAGATTCAAGAAGGACAGAAAAAAATCAATATATTGAAAATAGCCAGGAAAATGTTGTCTATTGAATCTCAAGCTTAAAATTATTCTGTACTTTTCAGCTGCCAGGAAGAAGAAAAAAGCAAAACTTGAATTCAAATTGAGGATAAAAAAGACAATAGGATCTCTTTTGGAAGAAGAGGTAATGTTTTATGTTCACATTTGAAATTGTATTTTAATATATAAATTCATGTTTTGATATCAAGCTTGTTTTTCATCCATTAGAAATAAAAACTGTAATTTAGACAAGATAATTTTGTTTCATTGACATAATAATTTGGTGATAAAGTATATATCTTTTATAATAACTTTCAAACACACAAGCAACATGAATGATGTATTAAAAAATTAATTAAAGTCTTTTTTGATATAGCTTAATTATTATGCACTTTTTGATTATTTTTTGTTGGTGTTGGGTTATCTATGTTCCATTCTTTGATTAATATTTCATTTATAATTTGGTGATGGTTGGAGAACACTGTATAGTTAATGTAGTTCTTCTGTTTAACCTATTGTTTTTTCCTTATAAATGTCAGTAGCAGTAAGTATTTTCTCTCCAATATCAAATAATTCAGCATTGGCTTTCCATAACATATTGAAGTCTTTTAAAGGCTGTCTGGGGTGTTAACAGATTTATTTTACTATATGTAATAATTAAATTCTGTTAAATTAAGAAAAAAAAATTTATTTCAGGATAGAATTGGAAAAAATTTACCAAATTTTGATATAATTAAAATATTAATTTATGACTTACACTAGATGGCACCACTAGGTCTTTGTCAATTTTGACACCTTTTAGGCTTATAAGGAGAAAGAAATGACAATAAGAAAGGTGACACAATTGTAACATTTTTAGAAATATAGAATTTCAATTTGAAGGAGAATTATTTTTTTACATTACTTATCTGTGTCAACCTTCTCACATTTAGCTCTGTGCATGCAGTGTTTTTTCATTGAATCTAGGAACATATTTTTTACCCACATTTTTTTTAGTGTAATCAACAGAAAAAAGTGAAATCACGATCAACATTGAATTATTGTTTTTATTAACAATAATTAACAATAAAAAGTGAAAAAACAAAGACTGATTATTTTTACAACCAGAATTCTTTGATACAGTAAGACTTGATTCACATTTAGTTTTCTTTTCTAAGATTATTCAGTGAATAAGTGTAGTCAGTGGGTGACAGTGTTCCTGGATGCAATAGGTGTTGTTATACTGATCCTAGATGATAAGTTTTAACTAAGGACAGTTGGGGAACGTTTGTACATGTTTTATATCTTGCAGCAGATAAGCATCAAAGATGCCCCAAACTACCTTACAGCCAGCGTCCCCCCATCCAAGTTTCCCGAGAGACATTTCTGTGCCGTCTGCGGATATCCTTTTTTAAAAATGCTTGATAAATATCAGACTTAGCCAATTACATTCTAAATGAAATTACATTCTAAATGAAAATGAAAATAATCAAGATCAGCAAAGTGAATTTAAGCTCTCATGTAAAAGATGTGTTGGAGACTTATGCCAATTATGTCATGTTTGATTCACTGGTGCTTCAGCTTATAGCTTTTGGGCTTTCCATACATTGCAGCTAATAAATAAATTTATCTTGATCTTTTTTTGAAATTTAAAATACAAATAATATTGTGAATATATTGTGAACTTCAAGATTTCCAAGACAAATATATATATTGAGGAAATTGTTGCATTACCATTTTTTTTCTTTAAGCTGTTAAGGTCTATAATCCACAATGAAAAACTGGGACAGACTTATGTTTTTTTTGGCTTAAATGTGTTCAAAGTAATGTTATTTGTTAATTTAGCACAGAAAAAGTAAACTTAACCAGCTAGTCTTAATTTTTCATAAGTTAAATTGAACCCGTTTTAACTACCGTTAAAACGGGTTCGACTCAGTTTTTGCAGCTGGTGACTTATATCAAGTATTTATATTTTCTTTATTTAATGCCATCCAAAGAATAATAAAACTTTTTTGGAACATTTTAGATATAATCATGGCATAAAATATGAATTATCACTAAAAGAGTTGAGTATTTAAAAATCTCATGCAAACGAGTTTGTCCACCATGTGTGCCGAAGGCAGTTACGTAAATATACGAGACCACCCGAAGTTTTCTCCCGATGCTTCAAACTGATTGTGGATTATAGACCTTAAGCAGTTATGATTGCTGGGCTAAACGTATGATATGCTTAAATTATACCCTCTAATTTAAAAAATACATTCACAAAATTGGGGGAAATATTGAGACATATAACACACAAGTTTATAATTCACTTAAAATCTATACATTTTGGTAAGGTGCAGAATGTCTATTTTCAAAATTGTAGATAAAGCTATTTACTTTATACACAAAATGAACCCCTAAAATTGTCAGTTTTTTATGTTTATTCAATCTTATATGTTTGTATTCCTTGACTTTTCCAACATTTCCATCCAACTATACCTGTGTATCGTGTGGAGCAAGGTATTGCTGTGTTCGCTGTCTCGGAACGCATCAAGATACAAGGTGAAGAGAGAAGTTTACTGGGTTATTTTGCAAGTTTTTGTATAATCAAAATGTCATAGTTTATGGAATTTGTAAGCATATTATGTAGGAAATCGAAACAATTGTCAAACTGATATGTTATTGATTATGCAACCATGCCAAGCCTGTGAGTTAGCCAGTATGCTCAATCACTATGATTTACTTTTCACCCTTTCCAATCTTATTGAAAAATGCCCATTAATTGAAAGAAACTCTGAAGATGGTCGCCAAAATGAATTGCGTCGGTCGATAATACAGTGACACTCCTCAGACTTACAGACTAAATTGAACTTTCAAACATCCAGCCCTAAAGTCAAAACAAGTCAGGTTATGAAATAGAAAATGATATTCAGATTTGGAATCTCGAGGAGAACAAAAAGACAGTTATGGGCATAATTAAATTGATTGAAATAAAATAACATGTCAATCAACAATTGTCACTACTGTGAGCCAAGCTTGCATGCCTACATGTGTGACAGATTTTTTAGCACACCAGGTGGCAGCAAAACCAAGTTGAGCAGAGATAATTATTTGTCATACATCCTCCTGTTTAATCTTGATGATATTGTTTGGTTTGCTTATAACT
Source organism: Amphiduros pacificus (assembly GCA_949316495.1). NCBI lineage: Eukaryota > Metazoa > Annelida > Polychaeta > Phyllodocida > Hesionidae > Amphiduros > Amphiduros pacificus. Next base: position 40,161,109 of record OX439003.1, on the reverse strand, counting down.
TAGGTCCATATTCTTATTAAAGCAACCATTTATTAACCTTATTTATATTAAATCCTTTAGTTAATCTCTTTAATTGATATATGAATTTATTTTGTGCTTCCCTTTTGAACAATTATTATTTTTGCTGAAACCAACACATATTTGGTAGTTTAACAGAGTTTTGTTGAAGAGCCAAAGATTAAATAAAAAGACCAAAAAAAAACAAATGGATGTCATTATGTCTAATCTTTTTTTTATTTTATTTTTTTTACAGATGTCTAAAGTGGACGGCCTAACAAACAGGAAGGGAAACAGGATGGAAATATTATTTAACTGCCAAATAGTGTATAGCTTTGTACATACTGTATATAGATATTTAGAATTTTTTAAATAAAATATTTAGTGTTTACTTCTGTGTTTTGTCTTACTTTCAACCAAGAAATATATTATTAATACCTGCTGAATAAATATGTAACAGATAAAAGGGGTGTTATATTAGCTTTTTTAGAGAGTGGGGATTGATCTGTTTTTAAAAGATGTCATGAAACAAGTGGGTCAGGTTTTGAGAAAAGTTTGAAGGCATCCTTATTTTCTTGTGATTTATGCAATTTATTAAGTAGTAATTTGAATTTTTGGTTTGCTAATTTACCACTCACCTGGTTAGTCACGGGCCATGGCGCAGATGGTTAGAGCACAAGTTTATCAGCACCAGTTCCTCTGTGGTGATCCAAAGGTTGTTGATTTGATTCCCAGCCATGCTGCCATTGATTTCACATTATACAGTTTCTCATATGAGCTAAGGCCTGTGCCTTAAAGGCTAACCTGTGGCCGTGGTAAATCTGGGAATGGATGGGTTGTCATGTTGAAGACCTGTAATATGTCAATTCAGTGAGACAATATCATTGATATTTGCTACCAGTAAGTCTCGTCATGATATAACTGAAAAAAATGAAAGTGATATAAAACTCTTTTAAACAGACAAATCACTCACCTGAATATATAAAAAAACTCTCACTCCACCAAACTTTCTCCAGATGTTCCTATTTTTTCCCCTCAATTTGATTTATATAATGAATTTTTTCCTGATTTTCTGAGATATTGTGTACGCTGAGGAATATTTGATTGCTGTAACTGTAATATTAAAACCAGACTTTGACCCCCAAACCAAAAAAGCTTGTGCAAATACTAACATGACTTTTTCTTATTGTTATGTAATGAATATTTTATTGCAAAACTCCAGAAATAGTTGGAATATAACTTTTCCCTTAATTTTCAATTGCAACACTATCACTCTTCAATTAGAAGTAATTGAGATCTATGTACAATCATGAGACCCCCACCCCTACTCTAACCACACACATATTTGGAGGTTCATGTCATAATGCATCAAGATGGATAAAATAAGGCTTTTTAGAATTAAGTCCATTTTTCCGATACATTTTCTGGTTGCATTGTAACTTGTTGCAGTCAAAAAAATGTAGCTGTCATGATATTGACAAAAAGATGATGCCTGATATTTGATCCTTTCTAACAGGCGACGAAATAATTGCCAAACTATTGTGTCTCAGTTGACTAATTTTCAATTTCAATTTTAAAATTCTGATTGGCCCCTTTAGAATGGCAGAAGACATATTGAGAAGGGCAATAATGATTTATAGTTACATTGCATATTTGGAAATTATTGTTTGCTTATTTTATTGACATTATTTTACTAGTCTGCAACCAGTGACAAACGGGAGTATTTGAACATTTGCATGATAACTGTACACGAGAACCTACATGGGAATTTCTGCAAGACTGCATGGCCACCCAATTTTTCACAGCAAAATTCGCCTTTATTGCTTGCTCCCAAATATGTAATAGTAACAGTGATATGTAATTTTACCAGATGACTTAGGTTAACCGGTTAACCCATCCGTGATTTAATCCCAACATTGATTTTGCAAAGGTGTGGGAGATCATTATTCAGATTATTTTACTTTCATTTCATACTGGGGAGTAGCGACATCTGGCGTTCTTATACCGCATTATAATTAATCTGTTTCAGCCCAAAAACGGATAACAACGACGATTAGACAAATTTAATTTCATGAGGAACTTTTTCGTGTAATTTGTAATTTGTAAAAAAAAAAAATATATGTCAATGATGTTAATTTCAAAAGCAATGGGAATTTTGCTGAGAGATTATTCTGATTTTAATGAAAAAGGGGTATCAATGTGCACACTGTTTAACCATAGAGAAGAAGCAATAATTGTATATCATAAGTACAATTGGGGATATTTTATGTGATGGAAATAGTAGAATTTGGGATATTCTCAGGAGTCATGCGATATAATGCGACTGGAAAAAATATCTTAACAAATATTTATGAAATTCATCTGGTGTAAAATCATTAAATCACATTTATTTGTGATTTGTTTTAATATATCACACAGTTTACATGTACATTATTTAATTGTACTCTGCATAACAGTCAAATAATACAATGAAAATCACGGGAATGGTTTGTTTAGCAAGCAGGATATACTCTAGTAATTCATAATCATTAATAACTTTTACCAATTAAATTAATCATTTGACTCTTAAATAAATTAATGAATTAAAAATGAATAAATAATAATCAATTGTTCGTCTAAAACTACATGTGAATAATTGACAAAGATGATAAATGTTGGCGATAGTATTACCATTTGAAAAAATAATTTCTTTGCTAAAGAGTAAAATAAAAAAGTTATGATTACTGTTCTCTGATTTCAAAGTGAGTGTTATGTGGGAGTATAATACTCATATTTACAAATATATTAAAGTTTGTTCAAACATTCACGTCTCTTGAACCGCCCACCTATAATTGGTAGATTCAGCATAGATCATAGATGATCATATATTTGTATGCGTATTTTGGTTTGTGTTCATTGAAGCAAAATTGGATCCGACTTGGCGCCGAATTATTCTCTTTGATCACTGTAAGTGGCCATGCAGCATGGGTGACATAATAAAATACAAGAAAGGTGTATTATTGACATAGGGGCTACTACAATGAAGCACACATCCGTCACCTATTTTTATTCCATGGGGGAAATCCCAGGAAGCGTGGGTGGGCTTGTCACCAAATTGTCACTCGGGCCTATCGCTCGGCCAGATCTGTAACTATCACAGCCTCTGAGATCTTTGCACTTATATCTCCTTATCCAACCAAATATATATATCAGTGATAAAACAATTACTCTTCTTTTGATTCTTCTACTGGACGTATGCATATAATTACTTGTATTTGGACAGATTTAACTCTGAATAAAAGGGATTTGCTGTGTGAATAATTGGAGTTTGTGAGCCCGCCAAAATGATCAAAACTCGGGTGGACAGTGAACCATTTGGATACCAGCCAGACAGGCAAGTTATCAGTTTCATGCATAATTTCAACTTTATTCATAATGCAGGGATAATGTGTTGTATCTTACAGTGGTGGTACCTTATAAACTTGATTAAAAGATATGGATAAAACTAGATATTTCAATTACGTTATTACTTTTCTTTCTGGTTTTTACATTTAAAATCTTAGATTAAAAGTTTCAGCACTTTGGATATGGCCCCCGTGACGTAAAACTTTGCCCAAGGCTAAGGGACTACTTTTTGGTCCTTGCTCATTGCAGCAAATATTCCTGCGCGCTAGGCCCAGACTACAAACTTAATTAAACTTTCCATCATGTGTAATGTTTTAAAAATAAGACACATTGTTCAATTCAAACTTGATTATTTCCTTAATTTCAGCTGGTGAAGTTGCTTTATTACGAATACTGTCATCAGTATACAGCGAATAAACAACGGACTAACTTTTTGGTGTTGCGCATGTCAACAAGCACCTGTCAGCCGCCAATAGGCTCTAATGTAAATCAAACCCCAAGAACAGAAGTGTGTTTCCCAGGAAAACTTCAGGATTTTCGGATTTATGCCTAATCGACAGGTTTAAATATATTACAAGAAGGCGGGACACTACGACAAAAGGCTAAGGAGGCGGTATGTCAAACTTTTACAATTATTTTACGGAGATAAACAAACTTTTTTGCACTTAGAAGTTTAGCTACTGCGCTGTCAGGCAGGGCCACGGGTCTTGGAAGTGTTCAGCTGGTCGGGTCCAGTTAAGGGGAGGGTAGCCTTACTCAAAGACTCTGCCCAAGTACTGTGTTTAATTGCTTGTGATCTTGTTCATAAACTTGTTGAAGAACGTGTGATATTTTATTTTCTTGAAGAATATAGCATGAACGTCTTCAAACTTTTTGAATGTCATAACCATCACAATAATTGAGTTTTGACATATGATGGAAGCTGTCTTAAGTCTTTAAGTATTGACCTTTAACTCTATTCAGTGTCTATATACAGCATCTATAGAAGATAACATCAATGATATTTTTCACAATTTATACATTAGATTTGCATTTTCAAGAAGTTTTTTACATACTGGCATATAGAAAAAAATATCTCCATCCAAATTCCTCTTGACATGGAAAACATGTAAAATTCATGGGGTCATTATATTGAAATTTTAATCATTTAAAAAAAAAAGAAAAGTGGTGAGATATCTGAAGTCATTGCCTGTATTCCATTTTTGATGAAGTTTTGCAATTGTTTATGAAATGAAGAAAGTTTTCTTTTTAAATGCATTAAAAAAGGACAACATTTCTACTTTCAGGTTGTGATTTTATTGTGTGGGATTCGCTTTCTCCCCCTCGACAGTCAACATGTCGCAAGGAAGCGATGCCCATCCCCGTAGCGAACAGGTCATTCATGTCCGAGGGGACAGTGACTCTAGCTTTGATGCTCTCTTCAAAGTTCTTGAAGACCAAAAACCCATCCAGTTACCATATTCTCAGAGGAAACTACCTGCATCTTTTTTCAAACAGCCAGAACCTCGATCAGGGAATCATAGTCGAGAAGGCAGCCTCGATGGATCGATGCAGGGACAACCCACTGGACTGCCAATAAATCACACAAGGTCTTTTTCTTCACCAGCACAGTTTTCTCACACTTTGAGTGTAGCACCTTCCCCTCAACATATTAAGCAGCAAAGTCAACCAGATTTTTCTGTCACCGACGAACTCCGCCCCTTACCAGCTGGCTGGGAGATGGCAAAAACACCAGATGGAGAAAGGTATTATCTCAAGTAAGTTTTAGAGTTTGTGTGTCACCTTCACTAAAACCACCCCTTTATAAAAAGATACAATTGAGGTCCATGCAAGAACACTGGATGCAAAGTCCTATATGATAAAATATTATATTGTAGTTGAGCCAAATTTATGTCACAGGCTGTCAAATTAGGAGTGTGCAACAATAGAGAATCCAGTTTCATATATATGCAACTGAAATCTAATATCAAAGGACATCAAAGCAGGTATTACTGCATGGGTACAATAGCTCATTTGCTGAAGTTCTATACAGGTGATTGACAGAGCAGACATATTTAGGGTCTTATCCCCCAATTTCTGTTGATTTGGTTCAACTAAAAACAGTCAATATTGAAATAAGGATGTGATTTTGACTTTCCTAGTGAATTCCTACTCTTTGACTGGGAACATCTTGCAGTGGCCTTCATAGCCATCAGACCATGGTATAAGGACAGTTCCACCTCAGTGCTCAGCGGATGATTCCTAACGTACGCACCAACCTTTTCGCCAAGATGCGGTGACTCACTTAATGCTCATGATCGGCATAAATTTAAATGAAATTGAGCACACATATATCCAGGGGCTTGAATTTTATAGCACATTTCTTTGCTGTAAAATGATGGAGCTTGGATGATAGGGAGCAGCAAGCAAGGCCTCACAGTGGCATCATGTATATTGCCTGGGGCACCATCTCCCAGGTCACCAATACTCAGAAACTTAGCTTACCTATATGTTGATCATTCAGTACAGCCTGTGTTTGCATGTTCGAGAGAATCTACTTGCTGTCAGAGTGAGGGAATCAAATTCACATTATCATGGACATGACAAATGCTAGATCTGTCTACCTGGCCGATTCTAATTCCTCCCCCCTGGGCAAAACTGCCTACGGGTGCATTAGCACATATTATCCTATACAGGTCCTGTGTGGACTCCAGCAAAACATCAAATACAGCTTTGAAAAAAAAACCAACACAAAATGGAAAACACTCTATTTGTGATGTTATAAAACTAGGTCAAGATCATTATGATTATTTGCATGATTAGTATTAATTAGCTATTAGTCCAAAACCAATGAAAATATATTTTCTGTTCAATAATCAAGATATAATCAATCACATTGGCACAGATTTTGTGTATCAATCTATGTTGGTCTATCGTAGACAAATCAGGTGGCATTGTGTTAAGCATAAGTTGGATAATTGCATTGGCCATATGTTTCAAATGGTCGTCTCCACAGGGTACTTTTCTACCTGCTGGGCTGGGCCCTTGCAATGTGATGTAACTCTTACACACACTATTGTCATGGCCCATTGTGAACATTGAATACCTGTATTGAAAGAAAAACTAAAAGTAGCTCAGTTTACAGTCCTGCATATTGTATTTGTTGATCAGGTGGATAGTTTTCAAGTTGATCAGGATGATCATAGTCACTGATGCCTTTCTAGGCTGATTAACAATGATAATGTGGCATCCAGGTTTTGGAAGAGTGTTTTGAGTGTTACATATCAAGGTGAATATGGAACAGTTAGATTTCCTGAAAGAGATTTTAGATTTGGTCATTTCTATCAAAGTGGTGGATAAACCTGAATGAATATTGAATTAAATATTGAAATCATGAATTTTTGCCAATTTTAGGATATAAACATGAAAATGTAATAATAATTTCAGGATGTTCAGTCTTTAAATTTTTAATTTTCAAAAAGTTACCATGGTAACCAGCGATAAGTAGATATAAACTAGATATAACTAGATTTTGAATGGATCTGTACATACCTGTATTGATTCAGTAATTTATTTATGCAATATGGGCTAATAGTATTAATATATATATATATGATATTAACCATTCGTTAACAGGAAATAGCTGATGAAATAGGTGGAAAAATAGGAAATAAACATAGGAAATGAATGTTCTGAGAAGAACATTTTTGAGTTCTTGGACATGTATTCAAAATAAATGATGATAACATTCATAAGTAACTTTTAAATTCAAATCTAAATTAACATGCACTATTTTCCCAGTTTGCTTGATTCCTCATTGTGCTAATGTTGTTTGATGCTGGGATTGGCTAATTTCTCAATAGTCAAACAAAAGACTTCCGAAAATATAACAATGGCCATCATTTGATGGTTGGTTAGGCATTAGAGGGGTATTGTGAAGAACAATTGTTTGTGTTTAATGCCTAATCATTGTAATTTACACAAAAGTTCTCCAAAGTAATTTTCAAATAGAAAATGTTATCTACAAGCCAGGGATATAAATTAAACATTTTGAGTCATGTTCTGAAGTTCTAAGAATGTCTTAATGAATTAGATGTTCAGAAAAGAATTATTCAGGTGAAAATAGACATTATTATTAACATATTAATATAGCTCAATTCAAGGGCAATAACTAGGATAGCAAAATAGGCTGATTAAAAGTAAGATCAACATTTTGACCCTGGGGTAAACCCTGAATGATTTACAAACAGGGCACCCCTGCGTCTAAATGACCTTTTTCACATGGTGGTATGTTACACACAGGATGTTTTGACTGGTGAATTTGACATGGCCCCTAACAGGGCTATAAGTCTTTGTTTTGGTTTCACTTGGTAATGTACATCTTGGTGGGGTAGGTTACGGGAATGCAAGAAAGTGATTATCAAATATTGAAAATGTCTCTTACATCACCTCCATTAGTGCTCGTAAGCCAGCTGTGTCTGAGTGATTGAATTTGTTTTCATTTCTTCTCAAACTTGAAAGGTATTTGTTTGTTTCAGCAAAATGTTATGCAATAAACATGCCAATGGATGTTCATTGCACATTCATTGTATCAGAATGTATTACTCATAATGCAGAAATTTACAGGTCTTTTTGAAATATTTATTTTATTTAATACAATAATTACAATTCTTTAACATATAAAGCATGAAAATTAGTTTGGAATTAGAGATAAATATTTATATGTCGCAAACAAGATATATATTAGTAATGATCCATAAATTAAATGTGTGACAAGGTCATCTGTTGCACCAGCTCCTGGATGAAGCAAGGTGGTTCTCAGTCTGCAGTCAGAGGTCCTTGTGTACTCAGTCCACTTTGAAGCTCTATTCATCAACTTTGATGTGTATGGACTATCACATGACCTGAACTTGAAAAGTAAATAAATTTGATAGAGTGAGGGCACTTCTTGAGTGTCTCTTTGTAAAGAAAGCTTGGACAAGGTCATATGACCTGGTGACCTTTGTCTGGCCTTATTATGATTCTCAATGCATGAACTTAATACACTTGTGTATGAAATTGGACTACAACTATTTAGCATGTTTCGCATGCATGTATAAAACCTGATCGGAGAGAGAGCCTATTCAAATCTGAATCCATCTTTTTCAAGCCAGTTACAACATGAAGATATTTGTAAGATGCCATTACAAGATGCTAATGGCAATTTTTTTTTACAAAATTTAGTATAATTTCAATAATGTATATTGTTAAACAACAAAGATATTGACAAGCTTTCAATATGGCAGATATTCAAACAGTGCACATGTTTGAACTCTTTCTGTCTACTCCACCATGAAAATCATAACTTTATATTTTTGGTACAATTGAGGAATCTCACACAACACTAAACAAGGAAAACAATGTCACTGAAGTTCAAAATGAAGTCTTTGCATATCAAGTTGTATACGGGATAGGACATCTTATGATTTTTTATTGTTTAATTTGTGAACATTGTAAAATTTAACTTCCATTTGAACAAATAAGTCGTGAAAACACAAAGACTAGGTATGACATGTCTTCCTTTACTGGCATTTATGTATGTTAACTATCAGAGAGGATATTTCACATCAACATTCTCAATGTTTCCAACTCACTTGTTTAATTTATTGGTTGTGCTTTATTGTGTTATGAGTAAATCACCATCAAATTTTGATGAGTTCTGATCTGTTGAAAAAAAAATAATAATAACAAAACTGAATAGCAAAAGGTTAAAACAAAAACTGAGAATACTTGGTATATTTTTTTTGTCATGATAATTCTTATGCTAATCATAAAAGGAGGGGTAAATTAAAGGTTTTGTGTTTCCTCGCTGATGACCTCCTGTGCTCTGTGACAGATGCTGTGTTCACAAAGTGGCAACCTGTCTTATGACTTGGTAGGTCATCCCAGCACAAGCTGGAGTGGCAACAGTTGGTCTCCTCAGACTCATCACTGAGGTTCAGCCTGGGCCCACCAGGTGGAGCTGGACAAGAGACACCTTTCAATAGATATTCCAAATCACATCATTTTGGGTGACAAGGTACAAAGTGGATAAACAAGCAAATCTGGCAAAGACATGAGAAGTTTGACGTTCAGGCAAATCAAGACTAGCCAAATTTCATATTCTCCCCTGGCAGTGACCATTTGTCAAGTTAATTGCCAGCTTTTGCAGCTGAATCTTGTCAATGTGTTGATCATTTGTTGATAGCCCAGGGTTCAAATACATATATGCCAATATACCAATACCATATTCAAGTTCATTTCACTGGTACTGAAAAATTGGCACACACAATTTGTTAGTTAAAATCAATGGATTTGATAGAAGATTTCTTAAATTGTGGTCAAAATTTGGCAAGCTCATATGAGCCAATATCATTGGAAGTTCCTGCCTTAAGTAGAGAACTTGCTGATTTTGCAAAGAGCAGCTGATTTAGGGTGAATCATTGAGCATGGAGAAAAGGGTGAAAAGGAAATGGAAAGTTTGAATGGCAGTCATGCATGTCTCTTAGCTCTGACCTCTGAGACATTGCACACTGCCAAGTTGGTCATCAACCATGTAAGGAGTTACGTGAGCGGAAGTGACCGGTCACTCATCATGTGTAATTTTGTAATAAAGTCGGTATCGTTTACAAGTTAGTCTGCCATAGTATTTTCGGACACAGGTGGCTGTAAAATGCCAATTTGGGCTGCCCGTGTGCCAGGTATATCCTGATTTATGTCCATAGATTAAACACATTTAAACCACACCCAACTCTAAACATGCTAATGGGAAATAAATACCGGTAGCCTTTTTTTTGTGGAAATCAAACAAAAAAGCCTGAATGAAATTTTACGTTTAACCAGAATGTCAGTTTTCTTAAAATGGAGATTTTGGTTTTGGAAATTGTGCATCTAACATAGATATCACCGTACAGTTTGTCAGGCGGCAAGCTTGAGTGACCAGTCACTGTAAAGGTCAGGATTCGGTTATGCCTAAATTTGACTAAGTGTGGACCTTTGAGAGACCATATATCTCCTCACGTGATTCAGACTTAAGTTGGTCTCTTTCAAGTAGTCAAAAAGAAATAATGCATCTGGCCACACTGTTATAACCCTCACTCTGTTTGTGCATTTATATATAATTTATAAAGAACTAAAACAATATAACATTCAATTATTAAAATAAATTATGTGAATTATATCCTTTTTTCAATGCGTCAGAGCAAAACATTTCAATTTTTTTTTAATTTGAGAAGCACAAAAGGAAACAATCGTTGAATTTCAGAAACAAAGAGCAGATGTTAGTAAATTGAGGATTATTTCGATGGTAATGGTGATGAGGATGTTTTGGATGAGGGATAGGACAGACATATGTTGGGTGGACATTGAGACACTTGCTCTGTGTCCATACTGCACAGGTGGTAGCGCTCACATAGACTTGTCCCAGCACACAAATATATTGAATATAATCATGATAATGTTTTTTTGTTCCTCCATTGTGGAATGGTTTGCTGGTTGCATTAATTTTATTCAATTTTCAGTCATTTTCATCATCTGTCCTCAATTTATTTTGCATGTCCTTGCACTTTTTTGATGCATATATTTATATAAAATATCTAATATTTATAAGCTGATATATATATAGCCAAAAAAATGACACCAATAGATCATTTTTTCAAAACAGAAAAACATTGGAATTTTTTTTTTGTCATATTAAAAATGAAATGTCCTTTCTATGTGGTATTTGTGATAAGCCAATAAATAAAAATAATAAATTAACATAATATTTTGGCAGCACAAAAGAATATATTGCTCTGCAGACTGATGGAGAGGGTTTTTTTTAGCTGGATCGTAGTGTACAGTATTGAGTATTTTACAGCTTGTACGACCTCAGTGAGGTTGGCTCCCGGATCATCTAGAATTGCTGGTCTAGGGTCAGGAGGCAGAAACCAAACCTGGGTGGGGCATTAAGCTTCTACCCCTGCACCCATGCATCTATACATATACATGTATACTCACTTATCAACATCATTATAAGTACTTTGGTCAACCTTTTTTTTATAATGCCTTTTTTGCTCCGCGTTATACCTTTATTTTAAAATTTTGATAAACCTTTTGATTGAAAAATTAGAATTATCTCTACCGATAATATGGTGATCATTTAAATAATAATGCATAACTAAAACTATTTTTTTCTCATCTTTTGATATGATAGTTCTGATGGAAGAAGATTGTCAGAGTCATTATTCATTCTTTGTACTTTTTTTTTCTTCTTTTTTTCTTTTCTTTCATTTTTTTTCAGTCTGGGTTTTTTGTAAGATAAATTTCACTTTTATAATGGATGCTACTTTACTTTGCTGTACCCTACCAACCCTGGCAACTCACGAGCGAGAACATGTCTTGATTCTAACCTCAGCCATACTTTTTATGGGTGATAAATCATATGAAATAAATCTATTTCATATCATGAAGTCATGCAGGGCTCTCCAGGTATATGAGACTTATTTCAAAGTCTATCATATCGTCTTAAATGTCTTTGCATAATATCAAATGTTTTTTCAACCGATATATATGCAAAGTTTAAATTTCAAAGACCCTTTATTCAAATAAGATGGAAATTTGCCTTGCTCAGCTCAGCTTGCTCACCACACAGACTTCACTTTGACTCCAGGGCAAATGCAGATATTTTCAACTTTTTGAGGGATACAGAAAGACGCTCGTTTCAAGATGCTGTTGTCAGTTTCCGTTCGTGACATGGGCAGTTGAATATTGTCCATTTCTAGACCATGTGGGGAGAACAATAGACTGGCCGATGCGTGAATTTTCCCCGTGTCAATTCTATCACCATTTCCCCTATGATTTCACCTGTGATTTCACCTGTCCCTGTTGAGTGGGTATTGTGTGTCTAATGGACCGAGGGTGCAGCGAAGGGATAACAGGGGGCAGGGCACCAAGAGCGGTCACGTTGATAAAGTGCATCACTCTTTGTTATACTAGACAATGCAACTCCCTTATATATTGAAAGTGGCAGGATAAAATTCCAATGAAGTTTTAATTTATCACTTTCTGTTTTTATTGAGATATTTATTTGGATAACAAGAAAGGGACAAATATGATTTCTGACATTGATGTATCAGGGTGCATTTATCTTATCCTTTTATCAAAACCTGGACATGATTGTCAATGTGTGTGGCATGCGATGATAAAGATGAGATTTCAATATTTTGTTTCAAGATTATTAGCACATATCATAAACAATGGAACAGAAAAAAATAATTTGTGAACGTAATATGCTTGAAAAATACATCAAAGACACAAGTCAGCAACAAAGTTTTTGCAGTGAGTTTATGATGTTTATGTTTTTGTGATGTATGAGTACAGAGAGGTGATGATGGTGTTGTGTCAGATGTGGGGAGGGGGTAGAAATGTTGGGAGGGGGTAGGGATGTTGGGAGGAGGCAGGGATGTTGGGAGGGGGCAGGGATGTTGGGAGGAGGCAGGGATGTTGGGAGGAAGCAGGGATATTGGGAGGGGGTAGGGATGTTGGGAGGAGGCAGGGATGTTGGGAGGAGGCAGGGATGTTGGGAGGGGGCAGGGATGAGGGGAGGGGAGGGGGTAGGGATGTTTGGAGGAGGCAGGGATGTTGGGAGGAAGCAGGGATATTGGGAGGGGGCAGGGATGAGTCAGTCCGGCAGCAGGAGTGGCACAGGTGTGTCCATCTCTCTCCACCTCTCCTCATATATAGACAGCCCTCTCAATCTCCCCTCTCCTGGTATCTGGAACGGTATCCAGAGTGATTTCCAATTTGGTATTGAATATGGTATCCGGAGTGCTATCCAGAGTGATAACTGATTTGGTATCCGGAGTGGTATTTAGAGTGATATCTGGATTGGTATTGAATGTGATATCCAGAGTGGTATCCGGAGTGGTGTCAGATATGGTGTCCAAAGTGATACCAAAGTGATAGCCCTCCTCCTCTAATTAATACATTACCCAAACAGATCAGCAAATAAAGCTGGCTTTCAGCATATCAAGGGAGATGGAAAAAATGGTATTCATGATATCCCAGTAATATTAATAATTTGTTTCAAGTAACAAGTAACAAAGGGAAAAAGTGTATAACAGCATAATTTGCCCTATCTTAGGTTGTGCTTTAAACTTTAAAAACTTCATTGCATTTTCCTGCTCACACGTTACAAAGAGAGGAAATCTTATCAATGGCAGAACTTGGTCGAAATAATTGTCTAGAATTATTGAGAGAATTGCTTTGTGTCATTTGTGAAAATTGTTTTCTATCATACTGGACAATTTGATCAAACTAAAGGTCTTCCAGGATTTGCTTTCCTTCAGTAATTTTCTTGATAAACTTGATAATTCTTAGGTCTTGCAGGCTTTGGTTTCCTTCAGTAATTTTCAACCAATTTGCTAATTGGGTCTGAAGGCAAATAGTCATGATGATACATTGATGATGCTGGGATGAAACAGACATGGATAATACAAGAATGACACGAGGATGATAAGGAGGTGATGCAGAGATAATAAAAAGATGATACAAGGATGACACAAAGATGATAAGGAGGTGATACAGAGATGATTCATGCAAAGTGCTGATGTGAGAGGCATACATAAGGCCCTGGCAATGTGTACAGGCACAACAGCTGGGTGCAGGGCTCTCGGACACACTCCCGAAGCAGCCACACTGCCCTCCACACACAGCAAGATGCTTGGGGGAGAGTGCGCTCAAAGTTTGGGAGGTAGTAAAGGTTGTATGACTTGTGTCTCAGCAGGCTCGAGGGGGGTCAAAGCAACACAGCCTAAATATAGTCTTTGATCCACAGCCTTGGATCCCAGCCAGCTTCTACCCACTTCAACACTCAACTCTTTCTCTTTTCTTCAAGGTGTTCATGGATCACTTGCAGTGTTTGATGATAGAGGGCCTGAGTGATCCAGGATGATGTTTGAGGGATTAACTTTTTCTCAGCGTGTCTTCGGGGTTGGATCTGCATGCGCATAACCTGGGGTCTAGACACTGCCGCTGCTAGAAAGTTTATGTTGTTGAGTTAGAGGGAAAGTGGGACATCAACAAAGACAGCATAAAAAAGTTCTTATTTTATTTGATAAACCAGATACATGGCTGTCAAAACATAAACATTGACCATGGCAAGATCAGGCCACAAGTCTTGATACAAGGCAATTGTTTATAATTCGGGTGATGCCACTCTGATAATGTCAAACACTCAAATGCATATTATACATATGATCCAGCCAAATTTGTGACACAGTACTTGTATTGTTTTCATCGAGGTTAAGATCAACCCGTGGTCCTGATTGTAAATCAAACAGTAAGAAACAAGAAAGTGGCTGATTAGTCCGTCAACACTTTATATGACATTAGATACTAGATGCAAAGTTGTTTAATATTCTTATATCTATGATATCATATCATATTAGCAGTTAGTTTTACGTTCAACCATTCAGTGAGCATTATGTTGGGTATAAACACAATAAGTAGTGAAAATGATTTTCAGTGAAAATGATTTTCAAAATTATTGTCTTCTTTCTTGTATTAATACTTTTGATAGGTAGCGTCAGAACAAAAATTTTGGAAATGGATCTTGTTGTCATGGAATCTATTTTCAACTGTGAAATTTTAGTTCCTAGAAGATGCACAGTTTGAATGGAGGTTTCGTGTGACAAGTGACTCGTGGATTTGTTATTTTACGAAATACAAGACATGTGGCCAGCCATAGAGAACCAGTCAGCTGTGTCCAGTGTTCGTTAAGACAGGTGAAACACAGGTGTGTATTTAAAGATATGCTCCTTCCACCCTGCTGAGTTCAATGGTCATCAAACTTATTTCAACGAAATCCTCAACCTAAGCCACCACTCAAAGTGATGAAAAATGTTGATAGTATTGATGAATTGGATTTGGAAATATTATAATTTGGTTTATCAGGGGAAGATGATCTGCAGCCTGTGTCTGTGTGTTCACCTGACCAGACTTGGAAGGCAAAACACGAGGACAATGCGCCCAGTGGAGCAGGTCGTGTCAGAGTGATTGTCACATGACCTAGATAGCGATACACCGGAGCGTGACTTTGCTTAACAAGTGGTAGCCCTCGTCTATGTTATTATTGTCTCTGCGCGATGTCCCTGAGGACCCAGTGCGAACTCCACCCACACCTGTGTCACTGGGGCATCACCCCAGCCCTCGACACCTGTCATTTGAGGATCAGTACAAAGCTTTGGATTTTTGAATTTTTTTGTCCCACTGCATCGGAAGCTTCTTCGGTGTCGAGCAAAGCAACTACAAAGTTGAAATTCTTCCAAAAGTGATGTGACTCGTAGAAAGTCTTCCCTATTTTTTTCAGAAACAAAATAGCTTTTGCATATCAGTCATGTCTGGTGCACTCAATGTTGCCCTTTTTATCATTCTGTTTATTTCTTTGCCTTGTGGCACCTGCATACTCTCCCAGGGTTGCCAGTTTATTATCATGTGAAAATTGTGCCTTCAAACAGAGTTCTCTTGTCTTTTTTGCAGGTAAAAATGTCAACAGTGAATTCAAAACATTTACAAACCCCAGACAATCGTGACAAGCAAATTCTGTCATAGATCCAAGCTTCAGTTGTTTTGTGTGTTTTGGTACCCCAACCATTGTAAAATAAACAAGATAGTTTCAGTGACTGCAAAAGAAAATCAAGTTGAACCATACTGAATTGGTATCCATGTGTCGGTTTTCTATAGAGCTCAATATTATATACTTGGCACATCTTTGGGTAATATGGGGGGGGCTTTGTTCGTGTGCCACATAAAAGCCAGTCAACTTTGAAGTCAACGGTGGGTGGTCTGAATAGGGAATTAGCACCACTAAATATAGGGTCTCCACCACAGATGTAATTAACTTGATTAAAGTAGAAAAATAAGTAGAACACTTAGTATTGTATATCATGAACTTCCATAGAGTTTTTGGAATATAGGCACAAAACGGTTAGCCAGATTTGTGATTATTGTGTGTGTACAATTTTAACATGTTAAAGTTAGTCATGATAATGAGGTTATTTCTGGACCTCATTCAGAATCTCAAACATTGCACTATAGTAGGTCCCCAAAAAATGCAGCAATTTGAAATAATGATCATGATGATTTATAACGGAGGAAGCCAACAATTCAGTAGAATGCATGGCACGAATAGCAGATAATTTCCACATTTCCTTATGTGCAATATGAAACATTTATTTTGTGTGGCATATATTTCTGGGAATTTCCAACTCTGGTTGTAGGGGTGATAAGCAGGACACTCTGTGACAGAACTGTGATAGATGACAGGGTGACTGGTCAGTATGTGGTCAGTGACATCCTGTCTCAAAAATCCACCCCCTGCCATCTTGTGTCAACCCCCCAGTACCATGGATCCATTGTTAGATTTTTTCAATGGAGACAATAGCATGATTATCAGGAGACAAGTTTTGGTGGAGTAGGTCATCACTATGATCACTGTACAAAGTAAACAAAAATTATCGCTTGTATCGCAGTTTGAACCAACCCCAAATAGTTACGCCCAAGCATATGGACTTCAGTAGAAATTTGGACTGGTCAGTTGGCGGTCAAGTTTCCCATGTGGACCCGGAGACCACCTGTAAAGGGTGTAGTGTAATGTTCTTGGTTCCTGGTACAACCAGGGTATCTCCTCACCCATGAAGGACAGAGAGGGACCAACTCCACTAAATAAATAAGTCAAGTTTTTGGTACACAATTAATGTGGTGGTATTATGCCATCTGTGTTGAACAATGAGTCAGTGCATGGCAATCTTTCACGTTCCTCATCACATAAATTGTGCAACTCAGACATAGTGAAAATAAATAGAGGGTTGATTAAAAAACTTGAAGTATTTCTCCAGAAAAGTGTAGAATTTGCATCCTTGCAACATCAAGTTTATTGTTGTACATGTTTATTGGCTAGCAATAACAAGTAGTTTTTCTGGGAGACCACATGTACAGTGCAATGTGCTGACCTCGGCATGGTGCCACATGGAAAGAGAGGCTGCATCAATACAATGTTGTGCTGCAGCACACTTTGTGGATCCAAAATCCCAGGGATCTGAGCAGGCGACCCCGACCTGAGATGAACCCAGCTCTCAAGGTCTCGGTGACGGGATGAAGTCTTAAGTGAACAAACAGTGACACTCCACTACACTTAGATCAACTTCAAAGTGGTCCAGACCAGGTGACCATGTCGTGTGTGACTTTTATGGCTCCCAAGATCCTTCCTTTACAAAGATTTCAGTCACATCAATGGTGGCGGTTCTTGGCTCATGAAAAACAAGTTGTTAATGGAATAGATGCAAGATTTTGATCTTAGTATATAACTCAATTGTCACTTTATAAATAATAGAAGCCATTTAAAAAAAAAATATGTGAAAATGTGGTTTATTACACCTTTGTTTACTTGAGATGATATTTTTAGAGAAATATTTTTGAGATAAGGGACTTTTGCACCCAAACTTGTATCTTGCGGCAGCTTTTCTGTTCTCTCCTAATTGCCCCCTATCTATAATGAAGCTTCACTTTTGTCACGAGCAGCCCCTCCCAAATGATGGACTATTTCACAAAGGTCATTTTTGCAAGAAGAGGTAGCCTGTAGCGTACATAAGGGATAGTGGAAATAATCGCTTCATGAGTTCCAGAGTTGACCAGGTGCAAACCTTAAGCTCCTCTAATGCACTCTGTGGACAATGAAGTGTCAATTCGTGAACACCATTTTGCATGCTAAGATGTGTACTCCAAATCAGAGCTACATGACCTTCTGTGGTCATTTTTTGTTTAAAATGGACGACCTTTGGCTTTTAAGGTCATGCAGAGATTCGTGAGAAAGATACATACAGCATGCATGTCACTTGCAGAAAAGTCAGGGAAAGTTGTGAGAAAATCATCTCCTCAACGCACAATGAGATTCACCTCAAAAACTAGTTTTAGCCAAAAACCACAATTACTTAAGCATGCTAAAAGACAATTGGAAACACTGAATTAAACCTCAAAATGTGGTTTTGGCATTTGCTAAGCTGTTATCTTTGATTTGAAAAGATTAATTTATTTAAGGATACCATTGCACAGGTCAAGTTTATTTATTTACAAATATAGAAATTATCAACAGAAAAACATTATCTCGGCAGTGTTATCTACAATGTGTTTATGATTGAAAACTAGTTCACCTAGATTTAAGATATTGATTGACACGTGCAAGGCATTTGACACTTCTGCCTTTGACGTCAAAAGTCACTCTCTGCCAATAGTGAACAAGATGGACATTTTGTTGACATTGAGAGCAACTTGAAATAATCAGGGCATTTGTCATAATATCAATGTATTTTTGATAAGTTTACAAATGTTGTATCAGTCGTAAGTGACATTTTGGTCATGTCAAACATTTTGCATCCAAACAGAAATCGACGATCTGTCAGTTTGCACATCCTTGAAATGGATTTATATGTTTGTTGAGGTTGACACGGTATATCCTGATATAATGTAATCCAAACATTTGGGACGACCAGCCGCATCATGTGATGAGAAGTTCAAAATGTCTCCCCAAGACAATTCTTCAGGATACGCGTCGGCTCCCAGCTACTATATCCTCAATGTTGGGAGCACTATCATCCTCGTCAGACGTCACTTTCTCTGATAACATGACCTTTTCTAACCTTTAAACAACCATGTGGAATATACTCGACCAACTTTTTCTGTGCAAATCATTTTCCAATTATTGTGATTATCATGTTCGTCAGTCATGATACGTAATGTATATATCCTTAAATATAATTATATAATCATGTGGAACATCTAATTGTAAAGTAATTTCTAACAAATTTCGTAACACAGACAGGAAGGGGGCGGAGAGGACCGTCAACCGGCAGTAAAAGCAAAGTTTCCGCCGCCAGTAATAATTAGTGTCTCGTTGTGTGGCAATTAAAATTATGAATTTCAAACAATCGTAAAACGGATAACAAGCATAAACTTTTACGGCTTGATCCCATCAGTACAATTTGTATAAGGTCACGAGCGAGACTGCCTCCAGGGGGCACCAGTGTATTGTCCACACCGACCTCATCATGCTGACGAAGCAATGATCTGTATTGAGGGGCCAGTGTTTTGGTGGTTGGCTGCCGACCATACGGGTGCCCTTGGCGAGAGCCACAGCGCTCATATAGTCGACTGATATTCATGTATGTATTCTTCATCATGCCAATTGTTTATGTTCATAAACCTGATGGACCTTTCCAAAATTAATTGATAAATTTTAAATGCCCATATTATCCAACTAAGATTTGAATAATTGCCAATACATGCATGGCAAATGATTATTTTCTCTTCTTGCCCATTGTTTGAATACAAGCTTCAGAAATGTTTATTGGAAAGCCAGTTTACATTATTCACATGAAAAAAAAAAATCAGATAAGAAACAAAATTTAAAAATCAAAAATCAATAAAATTGATATAAATTAATACCAGTTAATACAAATTAATAAGAATTGAAAAGAATAGGAAATTTGTTTTGATGATACTGGATGAAAATGGTTCCACATAGTGCCAGGAGAGGAGCAAATGGAGACAGGATCAAAGTGCCTCTTAATCATGCATATCATATGCTGTGTTTATCATACTGATAGAGATCATTGACCAGTGGTCACTACCTGGAACTCCAGATACAAATATGATATAGTTAAAGAGATAAGTGGCCACCATCCCATAATAGTCATCATTTATCATCCCAGTACTTACATGGCTAAGAATGCCCTCTTGTAGCCTTCATAACAACAAGTAGTAAAACTTCAGGCTTATTTATGCATGCAAGCAAAGACAGTTGTTGGGCTGTTTTTTAAATTTTATATGTCCAGTATGATTGAATCCATATTTTTCAGATAGTGAATTTATATGTGTTGCTGTCTTAAAGTTATTGTGCAGTAACTATTCAAGTTAGCTATTATTTGCATTTGAAATGCCAAAGATACGAAAAGCAGGCTGTAAATGAAAAAAAAAGAAAACCTTTGGATTCAATAATGATTTTAAGACATCATCCAGACATTTGTGACATCACTTTACCAGAAGATGGTGAAAATTTAGCAAAAGTTAGCAATAAAACTTAGTGTAAATACATACTCAAGCAGCATGTGCTTTTTTTAAAACTTACCTACAGAAGTTTTAAAAAGGATTTCAATTTTATATAGTGCAATCCCACCCCTGAGTTCCAAAATCATGTCATGTACCTGATGACTGACAGCCAGCATGGGAAGGAAAACATGAACAAAACATAACTATAGGAGAGAGGGATTTCTGATACTAATATACAGCCAGGCATTAGGATAAGGATCTGGTGGGTGTTATGTAAGAGAGGTGTGGGAGGAGTGGATCGTGATAGGGCCCCACCGAGAATACCCCCCCCCCACACACACACACACACAACAACACACACACGCACACACATGATGTGAAGATGACCCCTCCTCACAATGGGTATCTCCCTGATAATCAGCACAAGTGGTGTCTGCTTGATTACAGGTAAACAATGGTAAATACTGGCAGTCAGGGGAGGATTGACTCTTTTCTTGTTTACTCCTTTCATATTCTGAATAAACACAGTGAATGGTGATTTGATTAACTGTTGACACATTTTCAAAGAGAACAGTGGGATGGTTTATAATATATTTCTCAATCCCGGTGTTGAATTGCTATTGGAGGGGTGTGTTAAAAAGTTCCGGCATAAGGTGGTTTTTTTAATAAGCAAACAAAAAAAATCAAGTGGGAGGAAACAGGGGCCCTCCAGAGGAGTTGATGAAATGTGAAGAGTTTGCTGACAATAGGTTGCTATCAGCAACAAATGAGGGGATTCCCCCACCTGGGCAGGTGACACAATCAGGATCTAGATACGGGATAGAGCAATCAAGGGGCATCAGTGTGTAAACTGCACGCCAGCTTTGCAACAAAAAGCATTTCATGCACACATCATTTATAAAAATAGTATAACAAAGCAAATGGGGTAATAATGCGAGCGCACACTAGAAATATGACGCAGATATATTAGTCGTCGTGAAATATGACATACCAGGGAAATTGGCAAATCCCAAAAAAATTACATGAATAGGGTAAAACAAATCTGTGAGTGGCATAGCGGAAACAAAACGGATATTGTCCTGCTAGAAAGGCAGCTATTTATGGGATGTTTGCCAGTAGTTTTGAGTGGGAGTTACGGAGAATGGCACAAACTAAAGAGCAATTATTGAACAGTTGGGAACGGGCACTGTAGGGTTTAGTCACTTTGTCATGTTGTCAATGGGGCTTAGAATCTCTGCTTTCCCCTCCACCTGGGAAAAAGCGGAAGTCAAACAAGACCCCAACGGCTAATGCTATGAAATCACCTCCTCAATCAGAGGATTATACAAGAATCATTGATATACTAACTGCGAGGGGAGGGGTCAGAATGCAGCCGTTGAACAAGACAACTCCAGAGGAGAGACATTCGAGAGAGGAACACTCCAGGCCCTTTGGGGTGGTCGCAGGCATCGGAGACATAGTTGTGGTTAGAGACATAGTTGTGGTTAGGGAGCGACTTTGATGTTTGTGAGAATTGGAACATACCTGGTCAAGTAATGATTGGCACAGTGAGTGTGGCTGTTGTCATGGAATGCCAGGAGGATCAGCCAGAGCAACTGAAAATAGAAGCAATACAATAATGAAGTTGTCCGAATCTACCACCTAGATCTTTTGTGAAGCATTGCCCACATTTTTTGAATTCTTATTGTTTCCAGTTTGAATTTTTTCATTCAGTTTCATGAAAGTATTTGGGACGTTTAATTTATGATACAGAGAAAAAGTCTATATATATCCTGGTTGCATGGTATTATAAGATGTACAGGAAGAAGGAAAAAAATATTATGTTGATATAATATTGATAGAGTGATGAATACAAACCTGTTTGGTCAGAATAAATTGCCAAAAATATTATTTTATAAAGGGTTATTCCGAACATCAGAAAAACATACAAAAGAAATAAATAATACTTTTAAGATAATATTACGCTTAGGTATCTTTTCTCAATGACAAAGTCCAAACAGTGACTTGTCATATGTAGATGTGAAGCTATTAGGGCAGATTGATCATGAGCTTTTAGCCTGTCTGATCAAATAGTCACATTATTGACCTTGACCTTTTTCAGTCAAAATATATATGACCAAGGAGAGGTCTTGCTTAAAAATGAATGCCAAAGTGGAAGAGAAAAAACCGGCTGGGGTAGCTTTTCTTTTTGTGAAGAAGAAATGTATACAAGGATGTGGTGAATGGTTGTATTTCTTTGATAATGAAGCTAATATCTGCCATGTTCTGGGGAAAGTTGCCAACATATTCCTCTGTTTTCCAAATCAAATATTGAATCTAGTGGCCCAGGTTACCACAGAACTTCCTATTCTAGCAGCTTCTGTTTGTTTTCATTGCCACTAGGTGGTGTGACACGAAGGCCAAACTCTTAGGAATATATATATATATATATATATATATATATATATATATATATATATATATATATATATATATATATATATATATATATATATATATATATATATATATATATATATATATATATATATATATATATATATATATATATATATATATAATATAATTTAATGTAATTATATCACATATTGAACTTGAATTTGATAACCTAAATTCACTCAACCAAATTGGAATGCCAGTTGTATGAATGATATTCTTGGAAAGTGATGACAGAATGGAAAAATCTTTTGTGAAAATACTCCAATTTCGGATGGGTGCAAGTTTTCAAAAGAGGTTACAATAACTGACTCTTCAGTTTTTTCATCATTTGAATAAACAAAATCCCCTAGCACTTAATATGTAAATGGTTGGCACAAAAAGTGTTGACTTTCCATTTTACTCACATTTGAATTGACATTCATATCGGATGATAATGCTGAGAGATAGGTGCAGCTCAAACTTCCTGTCGGAGTTGACCCCAACAGAGAAATGGGTCAGGGCAAACCATGAGGGCGCATCTCATTATCTATGTACTTTGATACTCATTGTAAGCTAATTGATTGATATGATGCATTCCAGTGGGTATTTTCAATAGCTTTCTCATTTTTTTTCAATTTTTTTCTGTAGACCATAAAGTTTTTAACTTTATTCTTTACTTGTTGAGAGCATTTAGATGGACAGAAAGAATTTATTCTTGAATGTCGTCTGACATGCATTACCCATGGAATGCCATGCGCTCGGCCTTTGTAAATGACTGAGGGGGGCTGTGGCATTTCAGTTGAGAAATAGATTTTGAAAGATATCTGGAATGTTTGTTGAAAGTGAATATGTCACTTCCTGTCTTTCGAAAAAGGCTGTCAGCATGAAGAAAAGGACTTCCAAGAGTGATTGAAACAACATATTAAAATTTGAATAACCATCTGTTGATTATTATGGAATCTTCTTGTCCGATGTCTTCTTGATTCTGGTCTTGAGACAAATGTATATAATCGATAGAACAATTCAACAACGACAGTGTTCCCTGGTCAAAGATTTACACGAGATAATACCAGCTGGAATATATTGCCAAATAATTGTATATTTGTTGCATAATTTATTTATCATAATCCTGATTTATGAATCATCATATTTGGTTTGGAGACTGTTTTCTTGTGAATGTTCCCCTTTGTTTCATGAAATAATGTTGACATCCAGGGCTCAGAGTATCAAAAGGGGATTCTGAGTACATACTATATATCAGGCTGGCACGGGTGACAAGGAGGGGTGTAGGTGCAGATGCAGGAGAGAGGGGGAGGAGGGTGGTTGTTTAATGAGTTTAGGGAGGAGTAGGGATGTGACATGCCCCGACTGGTACATGTAGGTTACATGCTGGTTGTCATGGCAACTGCAGGAGGCCAGTGATGTCATTAATGACCATCAAGGCAACAAGTGGCAACATAAAGAATTAACCCTTTGCCTACTTTGGACGTCAATTGGCCCATCCCAAATGTCAGATTAACTTTAAAAGGACACCTCAACACCCCAGTCATGAACGTGGATGAAAGGGGAAGTTCTGACAATACATGACACATCACAAAGTTGTTTGGGTTGTAGTGAAATGTACCTTGGTTGTGAGGCTGGCTTTGTTTATTTTGCAGAAAATGTACAAAAAATGAGAGGGATGGTAGTGATTGTAAAGTAGGTCACAAGGTAGATGTCCTAGAGACAAGTGTTTGTATCTTACCAGCAAGGCAGCTTGTACTACAAACTGCTTGGGGGTTCCTCTCAAAAATGTACAGAAGAAAGCAAATGGCAGAAGTAAAGATGAATGATTGTGATCTCCAGTTTCATCAATTCATATACATATATATTAATCAATGGAGTGATTTTCTGTAGAGGCTGATGGTTGACCAGTGGAAAGAAGTAACTAGACTTGATTATGTATTAAACAATATATAGTAGTTAATATATGGTTATTATTAGTGAGTGTGTGAATGTCCCAGGGGTTAACTCCATGCATAGTTACACTCTGATGTCACTGCATTGCACACATCCCCCTCTCCCCATTGGGAAAAATGGTTCTCTAAACAACTACAGTAAATATGAATGCTGTCAAGAATCCTGATTTGTTAACTGATAATTAGTGAATAAATATATAGATAAAATGATAAGTTTTGGTTATGATCTGAATTCATTCAATATTTAAATGAAATGAATATAATATTTTAATATTGGAAATTGAATAACTATCTAACAAGAATTATTTTGTGAAAAGCCATTGTGGGAGTTATCTGAAGTTTTGTTTGGTAAACAGATTATAAAGTCACAAGACCAAAAATTATAATGTGCTTCAATTGGTAATGAAAACATGATATATTGCATGTTTAAACAAGAGGCATGATCGGTATTCATAAAGGGGTTGTTAAGAATGATCGTTGTGACGTCAGTAGCTGACACAGTTCAGAGTGACCCCTGGTGGAGTAGAAAGGGCAGAGGTTCATTCCAAACCCTTTTCTGAAACGTTGAGCCTCTCTCTCATCAGTAACAACAGTGGTGTGGGAGTTTCCAGGAAAACAGCCGAGATCACACAGTGTACTGTGTCACTCCAAATCTGCCTCATTTCAATGCAAAGGAAATGTTTCCGACCATTTCAAAAGATTTTTTTGGTGACGTTATTATCTTTGAGTACAATATATTCATTATTATATGTTTGGCCACCTAAAAAAAAACCTTGACAATTTTCAGAAAGTACTTTAGATTATATGAATGATTTCAGCTGCTCTGGGCAACATACACCAAATTTGAATGTCGAGATCATTATATGAATCTTTGTCCAAATGAAAATGATGATTTGTTGGAATGACATTTGATAGGGAATTAAAAATATTGTTTTCATTAAAGTAGATTACTCATAAAAGGTTATGACATTTTGATATGTTTGTTATCATGAAATTATCACTATTATGTCATAGGGTCATACAGCATATACCATAAAATGATAAAAGGGGTTATCTCAAAAAGTAGGACATGTGCACTAATATCAGTTGCACAGGAGGATTATTCTTGTTCACCTCCTTGTGTGAATACTAAGGTTCACATCAATCTAAGTGGCTGTAAACATTGATGATACTTCAAGATTTTTGTTTTGTAATGAACTTGTTGCCTCTTCTAATCTTCAACTTCTAATCCAATTTTTTTATGTTTTTCATTTTTGAATCAACGGACGATGTCTGGTGTCTGGGAATTGAGATAAATGGCAGAATGTCAAACGATGACATTCAAGCATGTTAATCGCTAATTTAATTTGTAGGGATGAAATTTGATGAACTAAAACACACATAAGTTATTGACTTTATGATAAAATTAATCAAAATCAGAACCAAATTGCACAATTTGTTATCCACCAATTGGTAGACATTGGGATAGAGTTGGATATTTGATGATACATAAATAATGGCTTGTCACTATGTTAGATAATAAGACAGACAAGGGGCTTGGGGGCTCAGACAGAGTTCCATTAAAACCTCATTAACCCCAGGGTGAGCAGAGAGGAGGGTATCAATCCTTGCTGCACCACGATCTAAACACTAGCAGTAAGATCCAGGGTAACCTTTACCATATATATGTATATAATCATGCCGTGTAACATGCATGTTTATATATATATGTGCTCTTCACTGCATTAGAATCATAATAGGATCATCTGAGTTTGTGCACTGATGATTTCAGGGTTTCCATCTTGTCAGTCCAGACAAATTATCTATTTGGATTTGAATAACTGTCACCATGGAGAAGTGACAAGTAAAAGGGGCGTGGTTGTGTAACGAAATGGGGTTGTGAGTTTGATCACTGAAACTGTCCATCTTTTGGGATAGATTTGCTCACATGACACTGTGAAAATGATTGTGTTTATTTAATTTTCTTTTATGTGTAACTGTTTGAAATGCAAGAAAGTGTTAAAATTTGGTTAGTTAAATATCTTTTGTAATTATAAACATATGGAACGAGATAATCATTGATAACCCTTAATGGAAATATATTGAGTTGATATTGAATAAGACTGATATATAAATGTCATGAGATTATGCAGAAAATTGTAGCACTTTTGTGAGCAATTACCCAGAATGCAGTACAATTTTTCATGTAAATGATGGATAGTTGCAAATGTAAATATTCTTTGGAGATAATCTATACTGAGTGGTGTTCACCACTTTGCTGCATAGCCAGTAGATAGCGTGTGGTGATGATAGGGGGGTGAAGGCACCCAAACATCTGTCTGCCGGGCTCCATTATGTGGGTATGATTATGCCCTACAATTGCCTGCACCCAATCGGACCATGCTGGTAGTCAAAATACTCACATCTTCTCATCTACATATGGAAGTGAGAGTGGGGGAAACCTTGACTATCAAGTCAAATATGGTCATGTGTGGTCATTGCGTGACTTGAGTTAGTCATGTTTGTGCATGAACAAATTGTTGTTTGGTTCCGACTGGATATCATCAGGTGATGCTGTTTGGTCCGATTTTTTTGGTCATGTGATCAGATAAGATGTTTGATAGAGGGGTGTGAATAACATTTGGACAATGGATACTGTAACATTTTCAGCTTGCTATCCTCTCTAGATGTTCAGCATGAGTCATCTTATTGTGATTAAATCATTATTGCCAATTGAATTGTTTGGTTTTTTTTAATGAATGTATTTTTCTTATTTGCTAAAGGTGTATTTTTATTTGCCCAAATGATTTAGAAGTGTGGTGTGTTTCAATGTGCATGGTTGTCCTGTAGATTGTAGGCCTTGGTGTTCAAATGCAAATTATAACAAAAAAAGGTCTTTTGTCATGCATTATAAGAAATTAAGAATATGAAAAAAAGACATTTTCATTTGTATCTTTATTCAATTCCTCCATGCACCTCAAATATTTAACAAGACTGGCCAATTTTAAAAAAGAATAATAGATTTATTTAGATTTAGTCAAAAGAGGCCATTGAAGAGATATAATTCTCAATATGCAGTAAATGTGGTCAATAGTTATTCAATTAAGGAGTTTACCAAGAAAATATAAACTGCTGTCTTGTTCCCTAATAGGATTAATAATGATATAAATAAGGAGTTTATCAAGCATATAGTTAACCGCTGTTTTGTTTTGGTTTTCTTTTCAGTCACAGACAACAAATAACAACGTGGCACGACCCACGCAAGTCTGTGAGTACAACTGCCCTCAACCAGCACTCACCACACACCATGAGCCCGCCACAGTCAATATCACCCAATGTTTCGCTACAGGTACGTATCAAACCAATCCTAATAAAAAAGAAATCTGTGAAAAAGAATTTTTACTGGGCTGTTAACAATGAAGATATTTCACACTCATTCACTAGATTTTTCATGAAAAGTATGAAATGTTAAAATTTTTGACAATGAAATTGTAACATTTTTTTATTTTTATAGTTCAAATTTGGTGAAAATGGCTCTGTATTATAGAAATATGATAACCATATTTAAAAATCAAAATGTTCCTATCTGAGGAAGTTTAAAGAAAATTAAGTTAAAAAACCTAAAATGTCAGCATATAGATGTTGAGCTTAGTGATAATTTGCACTCTCTGTGGGATGCCAGTTGGCTTTGCCAAGTCAACTTGGCCTAGAAGTCTTGGATGATATCATAAGATTGACTTTTTGCCTCCAAGAAACAAGTCGTAGTGTTTGAAGTCTGTGAGGACCACCAACTTTTCTGTCAAGATTTTAAACTTTAGAAAATATCTCGCATTAAATTTGGTTAGTGCTACTCCTAGATTTTGGTACCACAAGTAGTTATCATATTTAGAAACTACAAATTAAAAGAACTGCTGAGAAATTCTCCATGTCATCTTAGATCTGATATATCCCATCAAATGAATCGTCACCATTGAGAGATAATGTCATTTCTTGTATGTTGAGCATATAAGATTACCATATTTACTTGAATATAGGACAAGGAATTAGGATACAATATTTAGTCAATGTTTTGTTGGTCATCTTATACACAGGGTCATCCTATTTTCGCGTAAATATGGTAATCCAATTTGACTGGAACACATCATAACACAACTATTCTGCCCGAGATGCTCGATTCATTGAAACCACTTGACATTGAATAGATATTTTGAAGGGTTTAGATTGATGTTTGTCTCTTACAGAATTTGGGTCCACTACCCGCCGGATGGGAACAGGCTTCCACCCCTGCTGGAGAAGTGTACTTCATTAATCACAACGACAGGTCCACGAGTTGGTTTGACCCACGATTACGTGAGTATGAAGAAGAAGAGAAAAAACATTCAATATTCACAGAGCAGAACATATTTTATAAGTCAGACAATATTATGCAAGCAAGCGAATGAGCTATTTGTTTAGGTTGAAAAAAGGATGGAGCAAAATCAACGGAGAGATTAAAAAGTTAGGGAAAGTTGCGAAGAAATAAATCTGAATCACAATGGTGAGATAGATGAGATGACAAAGAAGGAAAGGAAGAATATCAGTTTTACTGCCAGCATTTCTGAGAAAAATTCTTTTCCAAGAAAAGTTGTTTTTGGAATGAGCAATTAGTTTTTTGTCAGTTATATAAATGGTTAGTCAAAATATATTTTCTTGGAAGTTGAAATGTGTTGATAAGCAATTGAACTAGGATATAGTTATATTGTACAGATGGCACTAGGCCAAGTTGGTATGGGGAGAAATTTCACAATTTATGCATGTCAAAGAAATAATAATGCAAATCTTCTCACCCCTCTCCCAGTCTCAGTGGTGCCATCTTGTGTTACAGAAGCTGTACTAACGAGTTGTGCTTCACCCATTGCAGCAAAGAATTTACAGAAACCTGGTATGAAAATACCTGAATTACAACAACTGCAAACACAGGCAGCGAGTCTGTCATTACAACAGACACCGCCGCAAGGTCAACCTTCACCGGGCCAATTGTCGCCGCAACAACAAACACTACCACCACCGCCACCACCCCCACCTTTATCGCAAACATCGCAACTGCCACCAGTCACGCAGTCACCCGCCACCCCACAAATGCCGGCGTCACCACAGCAACAGACAGTGGCGCCCCCACAACTGCGACAAGTACAACCACAACAACAACAACAGCAGCAACAACAACAACAGCAGCAGCAACAGCAACAGCAGCAATCACCACAAGCCAATCAAAATCAGTCCGAAGCACAAGTCCGAATGCAACTGCAGAGATTACAACGAGAACGGGAACTGCTGCTGAAGAGACAAGATGAGATCATGAGACAGGTGGGATGTCATGCTTTTTTCTCACTTTTTTCTCTCTCTTTTTTTCTTGGTTTAATAATCTACAGTTACTTGGTAAACATAAACTGCAGATGAACAGGCCAGAATTATTTTTCGGTTGCCCCTTCAAGATAGAGACAATTGCAATCAATTAAGGTTGGTTTTCAAAGTGGTGTATATACCAAATAAAGACTCTGTCCCGCGTGTATTAGTATTTCTCAAAGGTAGCATTACAGTGGTGCTCATAAAGGAATCAAAGTGTTAAGGAGCCAACATCAATATCACACTAGCTCATGGATATTGATAGGAACCGGAAATGATCCTCGAGGGATTTGGATTTAGAAGTGGATTGATCAGGTACAAATGAGGTCCATTCTGGTACAGTGTTGACCAACGATCTTCCGACACCTGTGGACAATGGGTGATTAACTCGTTAGTCCAGGTGTGCCATGTCAGGGAATCCCACAGGGCATTGTCATCCCTTAGCAACGGCAATCATAGAGTAAAAAAGAAACTATATTTCGATGATAATCTTTTTATTTGTTTCCATAAAGAAGTGTTAACAAAAATTAAGTCCTATTTCCTAAAACGTTTTTAAAGATGCCAAACATGAAGACCAAGATTCACCTTCCAGCATGAAAACTCGTTTTTTTTTTTTTTTTTTTTTTTAAAGAAGAGAAAAAAAGACATGAAGGAATTTGTTTGATGCTGTGGATTGGAAATTTGGAAGAGATGGCACAGCAATTTGGCATTGTATATCAAAGACGCAGCAAGTTCTGGTGAGTGGCATGGAGAGTGGTGATGTACCTGGAGTGTGCTCACAGCTCTGTTGTGATGGGGATGCTGCCCTCAAAGTTTGCAAGATTGACTTTCACCTGGGCTGGCCCCCAGCCAACTTATGACAGTGATTCATATCAGTGGCCAGGTAAACAAGTCGCTTGATTTCATGGTTCATAGGCCCCCTGCTATATATAGAAACCCCCACCAACTTTATTGATGTGATTTCATATTCCGGTCACTTGGAATCATACATCCGGGAAATTGCAGCGTCACTGTTGGGCGGGTGAAATAGATAAACCATACGTTTGTTAACATGGAGTTACATTGGTTTATGATAAGTCATAACAAAAAAACAAACCATGATGGCTGACTGCCATTATGCCTGCTAAGCTTGCCATCATTTTGAGAAGACCATGTTACTTATTCTGGGGAATTTTCAGACAAATATTGTTATTGTTAGAAGAAGGGGTTCTATTTTTTTAAATTGCCAGCATCTTTTGAAATTCCCTTTGGACTTTTTGAGAAGTATTGTACCACCTGATATAATAATAAAATGAAAATAGAACTAAAATAAGTTCAAGCTTGTCATTACAAGACAATAAAATACAGGTTATAAGTACAAGACAGTGGTATTACAGTATATCTGTATTACTCAATGAAATACAAGTTATCCTTAGAACACAATGGTTATACAGGGTATCTGTACAGGACAATGGTACACAGGGTATCTGTACAGGACAATGATATACAGGGTATCTGTACAGGACAATGATATACAGGGTATCTGTACAGGACAATGGTACACAGGGTATCTACAGGACAATGATATACAGGGTATCTGTACAGGACAATGATATACAGGGTATCTGTACAGGACAATAGTACACAGGGTATCTACAGGACAATGGTACACAGGGTATCTACAGGACAATGATATACAGGGTATCTGTACAGGACAATGGTACACAGGGTATCTGTACAGGACAATGGTACACAGGGTATCTGTACAGGACAATGGTACATAGGGTATCTGTACAGGACAATGGTACACAGGGTATCTGTACAGGACAATGGTACACAGGGTATCTGTACATGACAATGGTATACAGGGTATCTGTACAGGACAATGGTACACAGGGTATCTGTACAGGACAATGATGTACAGGGTGTCTGTACAGGACAATGGTACACAGGGTATCTACAGGACAATGATATACAGGGTATCTGTACAGGACAATGGTACACAGGGTATCTGTACAGGACAATGGTATACAGGGTATCTGTACAGGACAATGGTACACAGGGTATCTACAGGACAATGATATACAGGGTATTTGTACAGGACAATGGTACACAGGGTATCTGTACAGGACAATGGTATACAGGGTATCTGTACAGGACAATGGTGTACAGGGTATCTGTACAGGACAATGGTTATACAGGGTATCTGTACAGGACAATGGTGTACAGGGTATCTGTACAGGACAATGGTTATACAGGGTATCTGTACAGGACAATGATAGACAGGGTTTCTGACAGAGGTGGTGTTTTGGGATGAGGTGCAGAGCAGATACCAGATGATAAGCTTCGTCAGTGATGATAATACATTAGGGAATCTTGGTCAAGTGGACGAGAGCTACTTAACTTATCTCAATGGGTCAGAACTTCTCGGTGTTGAATATGTTGTCTTGATACAGTCACACTCGAAATGTATATATATATAGAGTGAGAACAAGAGGGAATTGAAAACAAATCAACTTTTACAAAATGATCTATGATAGAAATGTATAAAGTTACTTATAATTAGAGAAGAAATTAGTAGTGACTTTTATTTTGGTCTCTTTGTTGTTGATGCACAGTTTCTTGGGAACTTCCGGTCTTGCTCAGAATCTAACCCAGTGAAAACTTTATGCTACCCTACACAGGAAGATTAGGGTGTGAGACAGCGAGACCCTCTTGGAGAGGTATGGCTCACCTTTGGCAGTGGAGTGGTAGCAGAGTCAGCAGGAGGTAAAAGATGATAAGATGACTCCATTAATCATGGGTTTTGCTGCTGAAATGAACATGTACCCCTGACCTGGTTGATTCCTGAATCTACCAAACTTGCACACCCAAGGCAATGAAAAAGCCGTAGAAATAATGAAAGAAAATCAGTAATAATTTGTCGGGCCTCAAACTCCAGTAATATAGGTATATTTCATGCATATCTCACCACTCAATCTTGAGGGGAAAAACACACTCATCCTTCACAGTGCTAATAATAACAATATGGAAATCAATTGCAGCTGAAAATGATTTACAGTAAAAATTTAAAACATCAAAAACAGCAAAAAAAAACCCAGCAGATTTTAATATTTAATATCTTATAATAAAGCAGATGTAAAATATATTATTTAAAAAAGAGTGACATGAAATTAAATACATTTTATCCATGACACTTTCTGCTAACAATTACAAAGTCGCATTGTCATATTTTTCTGTTTGCCTAAATGTCCATCACACTTGGGTCAGTGAAACATTTGAAATTTGAAGGATAATTTTGTGAATTAACTTTTATTCATCAAGGCAAAGGTGATCGACCTGTTAAATTAAATTTACTTCCTGCAATATGTATATCTTAATCTTTGAGCCTACTTAACAAATTAATATACTTTACTATAGCAACTCCATGTAGTGTTAGATTTAATGTACCCAATGTTTATAACAGTAAACAAACTAGAAATCTAACATCAAAGACGTGCAAACAGATAAAATGATATTTGTTATCAGTTACAAGTGCGATTGATAAGCTCTTCAACTCCAAACACATCTGCCCGGAAACTGGAAAAGATAGGTTGCTACCATTCTTATGTTTGTTTTCACACTTTATACAAAAAAACAAATTGAAAGTATCAACGCTATGAACAGACTTTAGTCAAAATCATGAAAATGTACTTAAAAAAGGAACTTTCTTTGGTTTCTGATGATCTTTCATGTGACCCACTTCTGACATGGTCAGGTTTCTTTTTCATATAAATAATTGTTTCTGTTCTTGATTAATGATTTCTTTGTACATCTCTGACCTGATGGGCAGATCTGAGGAAGGTAAAAATCAACAATTAAACAGAGGGCTGGTCATGAGCAAGAGGTGCACTCCGGCAACAGCTGAGACAGCTGAGACATCCATCATCCTGATTACAGAGGGAGACAGCCACAAGTTGCACAATTATACACTGTTACATGGGTGGGGAAGAGGCTGAGTTGGTTTTGTGTTGTGATCCATCAGTATTATCTAGACACCAATATGGAGCAACAAAATGTTAATTTTTTTGGTTCAGTCTGAATCCCCCAGTGAACATTATAGAACTTCAGCTTTCCTTGTCCTGTGGGGACATTAGTTCTTTCAAATTTACTATTTTGGCATTTAGTTTGACATTGTTCAAGATTGTTCAGATTTAGCTTGCAATTAAAGTTTCACCATTTTGTCTCACATTATAAATGCATAAATATATTTTTTCACTAATCATTGTTTTCTTTGTTAGACTCAATAACTCTTTCTTCCGGAACCATTTCTTCTGCCTTGTCAAAGATCCTCAAAGGGAAAAAAAACTTATCATGGATTTCAAAGCTGGACAGTAAATTTATGTAAAGAGAAGGGGAAATGTAAATGGACCTGATGATAGATCAAGGATCCACAGATCCAGGGTGAGGGAAAAATCCAGGACACTTCCTGTTGCTATGGTGATATTATTGACAGGGCAACAGGAAGCTGCATGGCAACGTGTGGATGAAGTTGTCATTTACACCTCCTGATGATACATGTGGCTTTCCTCACCTGTCACATCTGTGCATCACACAGTAAACATAAACACCACTGAACCACTGAAAGCCAACTTAATCCTTCTGCATACATTTTGCAGATATGCTTGATATAGAATCATGATTGACTTTTATGTTGCTGCCCAAAATATTTTATGATTTTGACTTTAAATGTAATGGTTACTAGTAGGTAGTAATATTCATGCAAACTTTGAAAACCAACCTTCAGATTGCAATAACAATTTTCAAACTGGGTTCTTGTGCAGGAAATATGAAAATACATGGCCGTTTGGTGATGATATAGTGACAGGTTGATGGTCTAGACAGGTGTTGTACAGCACCAACAGAGATTGATGCATCCAAAGATTGTAATAATGATTCAAAATGCAACCATTACTTTTCCTAATTTTCTTGTTTATTTTACTGGTATATTGTTTACGGTTTTGTTTTTGTGATGGATGTAACATGTTGTTTACTTGGATTTTGCAGCAAGAGTTGTTGTTAGCTGATGCCATATCGCCGGGTAGGACCCCACTACCCCCTCCTCATCCATTACACCAGCAACATCCGTCTCAGGTAAAAACCTGCTCCTATCCTCGCAGAAAACATCCACACTCCCTATGACACTTAGTTCCTTTATAA
Source organism: Amphiduros pacificus (assembly GCA_949316495.1). Lineage (NCBI taxonomy): Eukaryota > Metazoa > Annelida > Polychaeta > Phyllodocida > Hesionidae > Amphiduros > Amphiduros pacificus. The sequence continues at coordinate 40,125,731 of OX439003.1, read as the reverse complement.
TTCAGTAAACTTCAGTAGTTCTGGGCATGACAGCTAATGTTCAAAGTTCCAACATGCATCAACATATATCCAGTCTGGGTACAACAGCTAATGTTCCAAGTCCCAAATTAAATAAATGAGCATGACAGCTAATGTTCCAAGTCCCAAATTAAATAAATGAGCATGACAGCTAATGTTCCAAGTCCCAAATTAAATAAATGAGCATGACAGCTAATGTTCCAAGTCCCAAATTAAATAAATGAGCATGACAGCTAATGTTCCAAGTCCCAAATTAAATAAATGAGCATGACAGCTAATGTTCCAAGTCCCAAATTAAATAAATGAGCATGACAGCTAATGTTCTAAGTTCCAACATGAATCAACATATATCCAGTCTGGGTACAACAGCTAATGTTCTTAGTTTCAAAATGAATCAGTAAAATAAAATTCTTGAGATAACAGCAAATGGAGTAAATTTGAGATTGGCTTGCCCACAGCCCACATAACAATAAAATGTAGTTCCCATTATTTCATTTTTTTATTCCTTTAGATTTGGTAAAAATGATTTTTCAGTAACTTATTTTACCCTATCATTTCAGGAGATGCTATTAGTACAAGACATAATTGGGGTAACGTCGCAATCACAACAGCAACCCACACCGGTTTCCATGACAACTTCTCAAGCAGGGGACATGCGGTCTGTCACCACCAGCGGAGTGGACCCATTTTTGGGACAAGGGGGTAACACAATAGAAGCACACGCCAGACAAAACTCAGCGGACAGCGGTCTTGGTAAGGAAAAAAGTGGTAAATTATGCAGATTTTACTATGGGAATCCTCAGTGTTCTGCATGATGAAACTGTAGATTTGACAAAGGTGGTTTTTTTTTTTGGTTATTTTTTATGTCGTGCACAGCATGATTCCCAATGGCCTTGGACAGAAAATGATGCAGATCCTGTTGAGATGACCCAAACCATGTTATTTTAGACCGTATAGTTATCAAGAAATATATATATTTATATTATTTATATTTATTAATATTTGAATATATATATATATATATATATATATATATATATATATATATATATATATATATATATATATATATATATATATATATATATATATATATATACACATGTATATGTGTGGATATTTATTTTTATTTCACATTTTCAATACACATTGATTAAAGAGAATTAAATGAATTCCACAGGAAAAATAATTACATGAATCGCTTGAAAAAGTTAATTGAAAAAAGTAATGTTAGCATCATTGGGAATCTTGAAACTGTGTCAGTTCTTGACTCATTTTCTCTGTAGTCTGACGAGATCATAGAGAAGCATATTATCTCAATAATACAAACTATTTCAGTTGTGCGTCACATGTTTAGTTTTTAAAATATCCCATTAAAAACACCATGGGTCTCAAATGCTAACAGAAAGTGTTAGTTCCTGCTCTGAAAGACAGTTTTGACAGAATCTTGCCGTCAGCATATTTTTGTTGTAGACCATCATCAACATATCATTTTGTGAAGTCCTGGCTTAAAAAATATTTTGAGGCATCAAAAGCATTTTTTTGGTTTGATAGGTAGTAAGCACGTAAGAATTTTCTAGTTCTCATCCCCCATCACTTAGCATGCCTAAATAGCAAAGCAAAATTATTCTCCGCATCATTTAGGTTGATTCAATATGAATAATTATTATTTGATCATTTACAGGCGGAATGGGAAACAGTTACAGCCTGCCGAGAACTCCTGAAGATTTCCTGAGTAACGTAGATGAAATGGACACAAACGATGGGGGTGAGTCAGGAATTTGTGGTGTTTTTTGTTTTTTAGCTTTTAAAAATTTGTTCTCTGGCAAATGGCAGCATTAATTTGTATATCTGTTATTAGTCACGGTTAAATTAGAAATTTCAAATAAAAGGAGGGGTCAGAATTTGGTTTTCATCCAGGGCAATGGATCATGAAGGGATGGTGTGTGCTGAAATTATATAACTTTTTTTCTCAGGCCAAGTGTATCTTGAAAGAAATGTCCCATTTCCCTAGCTTTGTTCTACAAATCGAAAATGCTTGCACCAACTTTGAGAAATTCCATGATGAAATTTCCATCAAGGAAGAAGAATTTTATACTTCTCTTTACAGTGGTGGGATGGGGGAGGGTTGATGTATGTTTTGACACATGGTGAAGTTTAATCTCAGAGCCAACCTTTCCCTCGTGACGTTAACTTGATGAGATTGAAAGTTTATAGAGATCATATGAGCCTGATCAGAGGAAACCGCCGGCATCATGTGATGGCAACTCTAAGGTTAAAAGGTGTTAAACTTTTACCTACGGATTATCTGGAAGGCCGCGAGATGAATCATATTGAGGGCCAGATAGAATAATCAGGAGGCTACCAGGCTTCAAGCTTGCTCCCGGTGCTGAGATAGATTGATGGCCCCCATTGAAACTTGGCCCTAAACCATGAGAAAAACACAGACGTGATGCCAACGTGAAATTACATGCCTACTTTGCACTCGATCGAGATTGTGAATAAATTGAGGTATAAATGTTAAAATAGGAACCAAGGAGAGTGATGAATCTTTTAAATATTTGTGAATAAGAAACAGAGTTTTTTTCGGGGGCATTTTTTGTTTGTTTTATTTTTTTTCCTCCTGGCTGCAGAGGACCTCTGCACTCAGAGGATAGGTTTGGGGTGAGCTGATTGCAAAGGGCTGTACTGGGATGAAACAAAAACAGCATCTTGAAATCACCAGCTTGATATTAGGGGTATTTTTAGAAGCCAAGAGCTAAAATGAGAGAAGATCTATTCACATGAGTTCATGGAGGACACAACTCGAGATCAAAACAGCTTGGTTCACCACTGCCTTGGATCTCTGGGGTTGCCCCCTCTCTGTCACTGAGAAGTACTGCGTGGACCATGGCAAGACTAATAGTACCAAGAGAACAACATCATTGTCAGGATTAATAGAATTAAAAATCAACATTGATTTGATAAAATCAATATTTCTCGCAAATCTAACACATTTTTGACACACCAGTAAAATAAGATAGCATTTTGTTAATAAAACACACCTGCAAAGTGACATGGGAGTTATATAACACAAAAAAAGTCCAGAGACATGATGAGAAAAGTTGCCACACGGATGAGATACGAGTGGATTGAAATGTGTTTGAAGTGGTAATGATCTGTGGTGTATCTTTGCTGATGGGTTTGGACATGAGGTCATCGGAGCAGAAGTTACCCAGCACAGAGAGATGAGGCGAGTGGGTGCCCCCGGGGGAAGGGGTATGGACTACATGGTACTGCCGATCTGGGGCTGTTACATGAGGTGTGGGGGAGGGAGGGGGGATTGCACCCTCGCAGGCATTGTCAGATACCTCAGCTTAAAATAAAGTGGTTGATTTTCAAATATAAAACAGAAATAAATATGCTGAACTGATGTATAAAATAAATATTCCGAACTGATGTATAAAAGTAATTTTCATACATTTCTTTTAAGACATTGAGCTTGTTTTGACAAAGAAAAAACCCATACAAAACAGGTTAAAATCTTTTGATACAACCTTTGGTTATAATAAGCTTTAAGATTGAAACATAGAGAGATCTTTATTTATTCTTATATTTTTGGTTTAATTGTGTTGAAGAGAAAAGCACTTTGATGCTTCTTGTGACCTATGGGGAAATTTCCTTGCTGGTATAGAGTGACCCCTGGTGGAGAAGTGTCAAACTAGATGAGGCCATGGTGGCCTCACATGCATGCATGCTTTGATGCTCAGTCAACTGATCAGGCCATGGGTGTGAGAAAAAAAGCATGATGGGAAAACTTTGCATGGAAGTTTCCATCATGTTTGAATGCATGCTACCAAATTCAGACTGACAAATTACCAAAACAAATGAACATATTCAGTTTTAAAGATGATTCTACACATGAAAATACGTTTCAGCATGGGACCTCCTAAAAATATTTTTTCCCATGATATGCAGTAGTTTTAGATAGTTAAGATTTCTTTATTCTGTAACTTTTAATTGGCATTTTCTCCCTATTTCCAAAGATCGATAAAACCAGGGTTTAAAATTCACTTACATTTTATTATGTAGCAGAGATGAGGAAGAGGATAGTTATACTGATGGAAAGAATATAAGCAGTATCATATCACGTTGGGTATCCGTCAAGTCAGATCATGTCTTCCTGAAACTAAAGCTGGCAGACCACACATAAAAAAGTTTGTTGTTCTGATAACCTCTGTCATCTTTGTCTGTTACTCATAGAAAAATCTTCTCTGTTTACACAAATCTAAATGTCCTCGCCTCCAGTTATCCCAGCTTTATATTTAGAAGCAAATTTTGAAATCTAGTCAGGACCACATGGTACATGGATGTCAGAGGTCATGGGGCCCATTTTCAGATAGACTATCCATCTGGTGTTATCTGTGGTGGTTGCTATGGCAACAGGCTGATTTCATGTGGGGCCTGATGGGATAGGGTTGATGTTTTGGCCGTGCACAAGATTTATGAGGGGTATATATTACTGCAAGGTAGACAAGTCATCATCAAGTTTACCTTACAAATATTGCCTACTCAGCACATTTGACTTCACTTCATACACTTCATGTATCTGTTCTCTTGTTTTATGTCACTTGATTGTTGATCACAAGGATTACTTTGGCTCTGTTCTTTTTAAGGATGGCCTGTGAGAGTGCAAAAATAAAGAAAGATTTTCTCAGTGTGTCTCATCATGTTTGACTGCAACACAGTCACAAGTAGATATGATATTCTAAACTTCGATGATGCTTGGTGGGGTATCCGGTATGGTGACCTGGTACAGTTTGGGCGGGAGGTTATCCGGTTTCCGTGGTTTCCGGTGGTGCACGTAGTACCAACATTAACAGTCAGAGGTGACTGGTGTTGGTTAAAAGGCTGTGGTTGCTAAGGAGGGTTGGGGTGGTTGCCATGGGAACCACACCTGCTGCCACTGTTGGGAGATGTGTCCTGCATGAGAATCATCCATCAAAGATTTCTGATTTTTTAATGCATGATTTTATAATCGCATGACATGATAAAAGGTCACACATTAATCCAGGATTTTGACTGGAGCAGGTTTTCTGATTGGTATGAACGAATTAAAAGATTGTGAGAGTACTAAGTAGTGACATGAGTTGTGTAAGCGTGAAGATGTGAGATGGAACATGTAGTGCAGTGACTTTGTTTGTTTTACCCCTACCAGTGTTTACTATGGGATATGATCATTAGGGTACGTGAACCAGGTGCAGGTGAAAACCCTCAATGTAGTAACACTATCACTCCACTTCTGTAAGAAAAAAAACCTAAAGCCTATCTGATCTGCCCATGCCAACTCACCCCATCATCCTAACTCTTAAACAAAGAAACTTGTCAGTATTTTCCAAGAAACAAACATTTCTTTGATTCATATCATGGTTTATCTTTCAATGACTCACCTCCTGTGTTTTACACTCATTTTGAAAAAGCCGTTTTTTCTGTTAAGGGCTGGTTTGTAAGGTGAAGGGAATATCTCAAATAATTTTTTTCAAGAATTGTTTTTTGAATTCAATGATGAAAAACATCTGAAAAAAGACCTTCAGTATCAAGGCGAGGAGGTGAGTCATTGAAAAGAAAAAGATAAACCCTGATATGAATCAAAGAAATGTTTGTATCTTGGGAAACATGATGGGGATGAATATAACATTTTCAAATGCGGTGTTATGATTTCAACTTCCAAGCTTATAGAAATGTTATATTGGTCTACATCATGTTAAATTTGAGGATGTTAAAGAATTGAAAATCCAAAAATGTGCATCAGTATTAACATCATTCATGTGTTTGCAGGACACAAACTAGCCAGTCAGCAGAACACAGATTTTAACCTCAACGATCTTCATAGTACACCATCAAACATGGATGTGAATGTTGGAGATAGCAACACAGAAACAGGCATGGACAGCGATGACCTTGTGCCCAGTATACAAGTAAGTTAAACCTCAAACAGAGAAGATTTTGGGTGCCCACAAGACATAATCGGCACAGCCAACATCATAGATCAAATCAAATTAGGAGGTGGAGCAACCAACATGACAAATCAAATCAAAGCAAATCAAATCAAATCAAATCAAATCAAATCAAATCAACATGATATAATCCAAATTTGTCTTGTTTTCTTCACACAATGAAATTTTGTTCCTTCTAACATTTAAATTTTATTTAAAAAAATGTTTCTTCATGTGAATTTGCTTATAAATATAAAATGCTGAAATAGTTAAACAGAGATTAATGAATGTATCACTAATTTATATGGTGTAAATTGCAAAATTTATAACATAATAGTTCCATCAATTTGATTGGAATTCGAACAGGTATTTTAAAGGAATTGTAGAATGTTTATTAATATATTTATAACTTTATATTTTGACAGGAGGACATTAGCAATGAACTTCTCAATGACATGGATGTCCAAAAGATGGAAATGAACCTCTTAACATGGTTGTAGGGAGCCTCAGCATGATTTACAGATAAGGACTGAAGGGGCCATGGGCACAGCCTAGAGACAATGAGGATTTCGCCGCCATGTTTGGCGGGGTACTTCACACGCCCTCCACTAGGGGGCACCATTGTATACATAACGTTCCATGTTCTTCCAATGTACATTACTCACTTGTCATTGATATGTAAATGTATAATTATATCTTTAGAAAGGAACGGAAAGAAGTGACGTTTCATTCTAGAGTTTCTATTGAATTATTTTTCTTTGAAGAAGATATACAATTTCGTTACATTTCCATTATAAAAGAAGAAAAAAAGATAAAAAATATCACAAAATCAGGGAAAATCTTTTATAAATTTGTGTGTATTTTAGAATTGTGACCTTGTCTATGCATGTACACATGTGTGTGGGATTTTTATAGCATTTTGTTCATCCATTCAGTCATCCAGTCCTGATAATTGAGCTACCACGTGACCAATATCACTCTGATTTGCTGTGACCTGGTCACCTGGTACCCCTGCTGTGTATCCCGGGTTTCTTGCCAATATTACAAACTTATATATGCAAATCATGAAACTTCCAATCACTACCATACACACATCTGAAAAATCGTTCATACTTTATGTGAATTTTAAGTCATATATATGTGAATATGTAAATGATATGTTAACAATGTGTAATCGCTGTGCTGGTCCCAACACTAATGTGATGTGTTTTTACTGTTTTATCTGTGTTTAACATTGTTGCACAGTTTAATTCACATGACAAGTTCACCCGCCATTTTACCATTATCATGATCATCGGTCAGTGACCCTTCTCACCCCACCAATCATACATAATCATGCCAGGGTGATGCGTTTTAATAACTAATATGGAATATTAGTTTATTAATATGGGTTGTCCTGTTATTTACAGAACTTGATCCCAAAATATAGGTGCTTCCACATACAGAAATTGTACCCACAATGTAGATTTAATATACACTTAATAATTATACATATTATATACAGACTTATATAGATATAGAACAGTTAAATATCGGCTCCCCTAGCCTCTTTATAAATATATATGTATATAGGAAATGGGCGAAGGTTTATCTGCAATTTATCATCTCCACCATGTACAGATTTCAATTATTGTATGTAGTTTCAAGCTCAAGAATGCTAGATTATGTTTCCTGAATGTTACATAAAAATACATGTTATAATTTTTTTTAATGGGAAGAACATTCTTGTTATTTTTCTGTAAAGTATAAACTTTGAGAGTTTGTATTAGTAACCATGGCAACGAAATGTACATTTGCCGAGGATGTTTAAGTGACAAAGGTACTGTGAAAAACAGTTGGGAACGCCTTTAAATGAAAATAAAAGACTGGCGGTGAGATAATTGTTTACGAGATATTTGCCTCAGACAAAGTACAAGGTTGATATCATGTTCTGCTTGACAAAAGAAATGGTCAAAAATTCACTTATCGCACATATCATGGATGATGTCCAGTCAACCTTTCGTATCTCGTTATAATATAACGAGTTGATGCTCAATCATGTTGTATTATATTAATGATATATGATGACTTTTTCTATGACAAAAAATTCCACAATATTGTGTTGTTGTAGCACTGTGAAATTGAATGAAAAAGATATGGTGTATTGCAAGCTGATGAATGGCTATTGAATCACGATATTAAACAGTTTTTCCAAATGCAAATACATGATAAATTATATCAGAAAATCTTAATTTTATTCCAAAATTGAAAACAATGAAGTAAATGGTGTCACACAAAAGAAGTGAAAAGGTTGTGTACATAGAATCTTTTCATATTCCTTTTGAGTGACACCCAGTACCTGTATTATCAAATTCTAGAGGGGTAGGTGCATTCTCTTTGTTATTTGTATGCAAAGAGATAAACTGAAAAAAGGAATTTTAATTTTTTACTCTGTTGAATATTGTCTACCTCTTTTATGACTTGTTTGTAAATTCCATAACCAGAGTCAGTGAAAGAAATGTATGAGTGAAGACTGCGTTGGCAGTGACTGTACTCAACTTGTATTAAAAACAAATCAGGGCACTTGATATAAGGTAGCAATTAGTGAAGTGCCATGAATAATTAAGGGAATAATTACGGTTGTGCCCACTTGGGGGCACCACTGAAGTGATCTTATCTTGATGAAACCAATGCATCATGGACTCTGCAGGCAGTGCAGAGAGACACTTCTAAATCCTGTGCCTTGACAGTACACAAAGCTACGGTGATGCTGATATTAAAATTGTGATATTTTGTAAAATCTTGGAGTGTCTTGCTTTTCCTATCTTGCAACCTCTATTTAGGATTTAAAATAAAAAGAGATGGCAAAAGAGTAGAGAATATATTATAAGTGGAATACTCTTTTCTCATCCCTTGTGCCTGGACATAGATATTAGTGGCTAGTTTACTCAAAACAGTTCTCTTGTGCGAGCTTTATTTGCATAATTAACATAAGTATTCAGTTAGGATGGAATTGAATTGAACGTGTTGCATAGATGGGAAAAGTGTGACAGATCTAAACAAAATTGTTGACCTTCTCAAAAAAGGTCATGATATGGTTACATTGCTTGAGTGATAGAAATTGTTGCAAAAGTGAAAATTTCAATTTGAAATCTGAATGTTAATCGTACACAAACACACAAGCCTGTTTTAGAAGTATTGTGCTGAGAGAAATGTGGAATCTGTAAAAAAAAATCAATTCTTGAATGTAACGCAACCTTTTAGACATTTTGAAATGATATTAGGGTATGCATACAGCGGGAGAGACAATGGAAGGGTTGCCATAAACAAGGGGATTCATTAAATAAAGGATCATGGTTATACTAATGAATAACATGAATACATATCAAGGCAGCAAAATGAGCCAAATGATCGAGGTGGAGCAAAGTGCATGGTATTTTAATCAACTATGTTATACCTAAGTGCCTTGACCTTTATGTATGTTCAGTAACTACCTTAAGACAATTGTGTATTTCCATGGAGGGAATGTGCATGTTGTAAAATAAGGAGTTATAAGATATTTTAAAATCATCACAATGTAATGGAATGCACAAAGAGGAATCCCTATGGATTTTATAAAGTCCTCACTTTAATATCCAATGTGGCAAGAGGTGTTGATCAGAGGGCAGATTCAGCAGAACGCAATGGTCACCATGGTGACAGGACAATAAAATTACCATAGCAACCATACCTGGTGTGCTGTGCAAAAAAGCACAAGAACGAACAATTGGGATTGCTATGGTTAAGGGAAAGTTTCACTGCACAATGGAGATCTTATGTACTATGACTTCTATGGGATTAATACTGTTGTCTGGGATGGTAAAGACGTGGCCGATACTGAGAAAGCTAAACTTGCAGCCCAAGTAAATGAAAGAGTGCATACATGGACGGTCATGGCTGGATGGCCAGGATTACTGGTAGAACCATAGATATGGCAATGGCCAGGTAAATCATACACATGGAATATAACGCTGGTCTCGGGAAGATCTCCATGCAGAGATGTGCATATGATCTTCATCTATTGAATGTGCCCTCTGATCCATATATAGACGAGTATGTATATAATCAGTCAGGGTTGTTCTAAAAGTATCACGTACTAGAGAAATATCTTATTTCTTTTTTATTCCTTTTTTTTGTATGCTCTATATGCGTATTTAAACATTTTTCGTTTTCCCTTCCTTTTGGTTTAAATATATGTAGCAAAGGGCAATATAACACTTATCTATGCGCATATTAATGTGGTATGAATATTGTACACTTCTGCATGCTTTGCGATAGTCTCTCTTCTTCAACTGGGAGGACTTTTTATTACAATTTTAAGTCACAGGGTGTTTCAGCAAAGATTGACCCTAGAGGCAACTTTAATGCCCACAAGGACAGTCTTTTATGGGACACCTTATACTAGTATATTGCTGATGCACATTTTTTTCTCTCCTCTTGTAATACAAGGTGTTACGGTTGTGTCATAAAAGAAATGAAAAAAATTCCATTATGTTAAACGACAGGCTTGTTTGTGTTATCGTTGTGTATGATAATTTTGTGAATATCTGTTTTTATTTCTAACAGATAATGAAAGTGTGTGTGTGTATTATACAATGTGTATGAGTGTTACATTTTATATCCAGTTTTCACTTATTGCATGATTTTTAAAGTTGATATTCTCACAAGGTTGCTCTTCAATACTATTGCAGTTGAATTGCACCAAAAAGACTCTTTACAAACTAATATATCTTAAATTCCTGTAACTTTTAGATCCAAAAAGAATGTGTTCATGTTGAATTTATGAAGACTACATTAGCAAAACTATGAATACGAAGTGAATGAAATTAGCTGAACTGACAAACATATTTTTGATTAAGATTTCACTCATGGGTATATGTAAATTCATGCAAGTCTTTCAGGGAATAACATTGTCTTTGGGACAAATGATTTATTTATTGAAAGCTAACATGTGGAAACCATTGAATTAACAAATGTAATCATTACAAGAATGTGAAACCCTAAGTCTCTGCACTGCTCGTGACACCCACTAAAATTTATGCCAATGAGGAGACATTTTAATAAAGACGGGGTACATGCAGTATTGTGCAAGAAACCTCAATTCATGATGAAAGAATCGCAACAAAAAGCCAAACAATATCAGGGTTCTTCTTTAAAATGATGAAGCAAATAAAAGGATATTAAACTTAAAGGGTAAGAGAATTATGCAAGAGTGTTGAGTAGCAACTATCAGAGCATGTAACCATGGTAACCATTACTTTTAAACTCTTATAACTTGAAGCATTACTGGTTGTTATTTGAAGAAACTTCAAATGTTGAATGAGGGGTTTGTCACTGTTGTTGAAAAGTGAATTTAAAAAGAGGTAGAACAAAAATCTTGTATATATTTATATCACTAGACTTTTATACTTAATGCAGTACACATGTCATAGTTTATTATTACTTTTCTACAAAGGGAGATTTCACATTATTAACGACAAACCATTTTGCAACCCTTGTTATTTGGGTTAATGAAAAATGTAAATAAAAAGTACAAAATAAAAAAACTGTAAAAAGTAGAAGTAAGCAACTGTGTTCTGTATTTCATTTTCTGCCCCGAAAACCTAAATCAAATTTTGCTTAAAACATAAATGTTATATTTAAAGAATTTTTGAAAACAAGTGTTGGTTATTAAAAGTGATAGAAAATATAGGTTTAAAAGAGAAAAAGTTAGTGACCTTTTACCTGACCGGATCCAAATTTCTAAGAAAACAGTGCTTTTTTCCAAGCTTTTTGAGCAAAACAATGTTGTTTCTTCCAATATATAAGAATTTTTGCAAATTGTAAGAATTTGTTTGAAATCTTTTCAACATGTTTGGAAAAAATTTAAACATAGGGAAATTTAGGATCCCTGGGTACTTTGGCATCCTCGAACTGACCTGTAGCAACCCTGTAGAGGGTTGGGAAACCATGGCAATTTCATACAGGAAATTCTTCATATTGGGCTTCTATTTGAGCAAAATACATGTCAGGACAAATAGAATTGAATAGTTTTTTGCCAACACTTTATACAGAACGCAAATATGAAAAATTCATATTGGGATTTTATTGGAGCTCAGACATGTTTGCAAAGAAACTATCACATGTAGAGGATTTCAAGATTTATTCATGGATTTTAAACCTCAAGTAAGCTGGTCATGAGGCTAACCTTGAGCATGTAAATAATGGAGGATGCCTCATATTTCAAACGAAAACATGTCTGGCTTTATTTTTCTATAATATTAAGTGCCACCTGGTGTACAAATATAACCCAACATTCTATTTTAAAATTGAAATAAAACAACCACCAGATGTCCCTAGCTAAAGATATTACACCATACCTTGTGCCACCTGTTATCGAAAAAAAATATCAACAAAAAGTAATATATAATTTAGTGTTTCAATGGTGCAATAATATTAAACATCCAAGATTTTTATGCTGTAAAATGTTTAGTTTATTTGCCCATACTCTGTTTATTTTATTTTATTTTTTTATTATTATTTATTTTTTGAAAGAAATATCACAGTCAAATTCCTGAGTAAAACATTTTAAAAAGGGTGTCAATGCCTCTTGAATAGTCACTGTTTGGCCTACTTCAGAGGTCAATGATGTGACCCCCTTTCCCTCAATACCACATGGAACTATGTGATCAAACCAACCAAGGTCTGTGCTGCAGTTGAGGGCTATTCCATGCCTTGTAATAAATCTCCTACCATGTAACCCTAAAAAAAGAAAGAAATAAATCAATTAAATAATTAACAAAGTTTTGGAGATCAACCCAATTCTTTCTGTGAGATGCATATTTTAGAGATATTTTAAAACATTTTTCCCCGTTATATAATATACTCGTAAGTTTCATGCTTACCGACTGCACATATTTTCTTGTCATTGACCCAGACTCCGGTATCAGATGTAGTGCACGTTGTGATACCATAGTGTTTGCAAGTTTCTATCACACTCCTTTCCAACTGACAAACATACTTTCGCATACCAATGCCAAAATGTTTCAAGTTGAGTATGGGATACACTACAAGCTGTCCAGGCCCATGAAACGTGATGAGGCCACCTCGATCGGTCTTGCAAAACTCTGCACTGAGTGATATTAATCTTTCTCTGTCTTTTTCAGTGTAACCTTTCGTCCTGATCCCCACAGTGTAGACTGGTTCATGCTCCACAATGAGGAGCGTGTTTTGTCCTGGCTCTGCTGATTTTCCTGCCAAATAATCCAGGTGGCGCTGTGCGTATCTGTGTTGTGTTGCCAGAGCTGGGTCGTACCTCATTCGCCCCAACTGTACAACCTGTACTAAACGTCGTGCCATTATCACATAGCTGCTCTAGAATCCACCACCTGCAAACACAATAAATATAAAAAATATAATATATGTGAGAATTTACTGCAACTTTAAAATGTATTTTTCACATTTTGGGGTGACAATGACAAAGACCAGGAAGGTGTGAAATATATCTATCAATTTTCATTGGGCAGTAATTGATCTCTCTCAAGAGTATCTTAATAATAATCCTATGATGTCTGTACGCACATCCGGTTTAGGGACCAATCATGGCAGTCGAGAAAATGGTGGGAGATAATGGCAATCATTTCCGCCAATCAGAGAGTAGCTAACAGTTGATTACAAAAAGTGTTCATAGTAACAATGGTGGGAAGTGGTGATAACCACATGTCTACATTTCAACATCGCATTGATGGCATTTACAAGCCAAGAATGGATAACAATAATAATTATCTAATTTTGACGATAATGGTGGAAAGTTCAAATTAACTGGCAACAGAGTCATTTGGGGCCACCTACGGATGATTTAGTTTATTATATTCAGGAAATAGATTATAGATGTAGTCTTAATTTTTCAAATGTATGATTCAGACATAAATATTTGTAATAAACATGATAATAAATGAAATGTCATATTTTAGCAAATATAATTTATACTTATATTAATTCAGATTCTATTGGGTGAATGAAGCATGAGAGAAGCCCTGTAATACACACCTTTATGATTGTCAAATTCTAAATGCTATTCAAATGTAAATCTGTAGTGTAAGCTTGGCATTGCAAGGTACTCATTAGCCACCAGCTTCAACCAATGAGATAGACTTAATGGCAGCAACTTCAAGGAGTCAGCCTTTAATGGTAATGACAGAAAAACAATGGAAAAACATCTCAGATACACTCAGACTGGTGTTAAAATCTCAAATTTGAGTCAGTGCTCTCAATCTCTTGATCAGTTTTGAGCCTTCCACTTATTAACGTACTGACCATGATAATGGGCATTATGCTGGGGTCCAGGATTTTATATGTATACTTCTGTCTGTGTTCCAGAAACTTTTAAGAACTAGGAAAAATCCCTTATAATATAGTCTTTAATAATTTGATGCAACTGGTGAGATCAAAAGAAACAGGGAAATACAATATAAACATTTATTCATTCAACCTTGATGACTGGCAAACATAATACTCAATAAAGTCAAGGCCACTAGAGCTCTCCAAATGTGACTCCTTCCCTTGCTGTCCAAACCTCTACTGACCTTGCTAAATCCTAATTTACCCTGAGTAAGCCACAGCAGCCACGTGTCCTTATTACATAACACCTATATGGGCATGGATTAACTAGTGGATGAGAACTTTGATTTCTGATGTGGATGCTAGAAAATAAGTAGTTGGGTGGGAATACACAAGGGAAATAATGAATTAGACAATGTTATATAGGGAGGTACCTTAATGCTTCATGACATACCAGTGGAAAAAGAGAATAGATATTAAAATGATAGAACAACATGCAGTTTTGTTGGTAAACCATTTGTCTTAATTGTTATGGCCCGAAACTAAATATTTATCTTTTGGTGCCTCCAGATTTTTTCATATTCCTAAATGAAATGCTGAACAATTATAATTTCCAAGTGCTTATTTGATACACCCAGACAACATACAATGTTTATCTTAAATTTTGTTTTGTATGTTTCATTTTTTATTTTTTTTCTGTTTGTTATTTGATAGTCAGCAATTATTGGGAGCCATGGAAAACTAGTTGAGCATGAGTACTTTATTTACTTTTTCTTTTTTACTAAGTCAAAGGAATATATAATCGTCTTCACATGTGTAAAGTATTGTTCTGATGCCTATTTTCAACTTAATTTGGGCAACCATATTTTTGATCTTTTAGTGGCCCAAACTATCTTGATTTTATTCTAATCCCTGATAGATATTTGTCTCATATCACGATCCATGGACTTGTAAATTTTGATTGGGACAAGTAAGCCCCACCAGTCACTGCTCAGCTTTATATAGAATGCTCTTTATTGTATCACATATCCTATTATCCTTAGAAACTTCAGGCCACCACTTTTCATGCTCTGGTTGCCCAACTGGGCAACCATTTTTTTTCCTTTATATCAAGGCCTGGGCAACCATTTTTTTCCCCGTAATGTCAAGGGCTGCCCTGGTGGGCTTGAAAATCATAATTTTCTCAGTGTGTATTAGATCAATGTGGCGAAAATCAGTCTCAAGCTATTTAAATCCGACCCACTGTGATTAACCCCAGCGGACATGAATAATGTCAACTTCCACCACCAGCAACGGTCTGGAAGAATGACAACATCCCCATTGTTCTGCCTTAATGGTGTAATTTTGTATGGCTTTCTGTATGGCTGCAACTTGTTACAATGTAGAGCTAACAACCATAGGATTTGGTGCAATCATAGGATTGGCTGATAACAATGAAATTTTCTTGTAAACACACAACAAATAGAACATTGTATTTTTTGTCACAGAATAAATGATATGATTCATATAAATCAATTGTTATGAAAATTGCACCCATTGACCTTGCCAATGTGACAATATGAACCCGTGGAAGAAGCAGTTTGTTACAAAAACAGACAAATGGCACTGCTCTGTCAGTTCTTGGCTGATTTACATCATTGAGAACTCAAAATTGAGCTATTGAGCAAATCCGAACATTTTCATGTTTTTCACTCCCGATTTTCACAAAACCCTTCAAAACCTTGTAAAATCTGCTCACATCGATAGAAGATCGTCTACTTTAAAGGCATGTGAAGTAAAAATAACATCCTTTCAATATTTACAGAATTATCAGGAAATTCACGCATTCAGAAAACCTGCAGATTGTCCGAGTTTACATTGAGTTATACGGTGATCTTGGTCACGTAACCACTTCTGACATCATTTGACAGTGGCACACTCACTCATGCCGTGAAAACAATAAACACTTTTAACGTTTTGAAAAGCAGTGGGAATACAAGAAAACATGTGAGAGACAATATTCAACTTAATTGCAATTACTACAGATCAGTTTTACTCGATATTTGACTGAGTTAAAAATATCCGAGTTTAATCTGCCGGTTTCGGACAGTTGCCGGTCACTGTATATGTATGTTTATCGTACTCGCGCTGGACCAGTTACCGTCGATGAAGTAGACCGTGACTGGCAGCGGCTACAAGGGTCCTCTCCAGCTTAGCCGCTGTAATCGGCGGTTATTGGTAGCGACGGAAAACTGGTCCCTCACGAGTACATCAATGACATCAAGAATGGAAGAATTTGTGTGATAAATGCAAAACTATTTATTGCTGATCCGCAACAGTTGCATGTCTGACTTGGATGGTGCACCGCGATAACACCTAGTGCTCTTTCCAATCTCTGTTTAAATATCTCTGTCAGCACCAAGAGTCAAGACTCTAGACAATCAAGTCAAAATAAATAATTTGAATATTTGCACAAAGTACCTTTCATTCCCCCAATGTCATCCCAAAGCACATGGCGGAAGTTGTCATCACGCAATGCCTTATGGGAGAAAAACATTGCTTTCGACCAATCAGAAATTAGGTTACAGTTTGAATCGCCGGCATTTTTAAAAGTTGGAAAAGGTGTTTCCAACTATGGAAATGCTTATATTTTCCACTTAAACTCAACAATCAAGGATATATGTAACGTATAATAGTAGAGTAAGCAAAGGAGTTCATATTGGGAGTTTTTGGAAGGAAAGAAACAAGAGACATCGCTTAGAAAAGGACGGAGAAGTTCGTGGATCAAAAAACAAGAATGGCGGATTTCAGCAACAGCAACGTGGATTCGGTTTACGGACGGGATCTTTCTCAGGATCCAGGAGGTATGATGAACTGACTTACTGTTGTAAACTTCGAAACTTAAAGTGAGAAGTATTAGATTAACATTGAATTTACAGAATAAGGCATTTGAGACGTGAGCAGCGAATTTTTATCTTCGTTTTCTTCTCTGCTCAGTCAACCATCCAAAAGTGAACTGGGCCAGTGGTGGAGAAAGAAGAATCATTGATGTAAATATCTGATTGAATGCAAGGATATTATCTTTATCAAGACCCTAAAATTATCATTATCATGACCATAAATGCCAAGTTTCCATATTAAAGATTTCACTTTTGCATTCCGGTCCCCTGTTTAAATGATTTTTATCTGTACCACAATTATGACAATATCCTTTGAGAATTTAAAAAATGTCACTTTTCACCACTGACATCATGCATGAATGCAGATATACTTCTCTCAAATTTAAGGTTTGATGGGTAGTCTCTGTCCGTTGATCCCTGTAAACTCTTATGTTAGGTTAGCATAAATAATGCTGCTGATTACCAATATGTGTTATTGCTGAAATCTCAAAGAAAGATCTATGGGTGTATGTATAATTGCTGTCTAAACTTTGTTGAATACATTAATTACCATGGAATGATATAACACTGAGGCTAATTGAAAGCTCTAGATGTGTCAGTGTTTGTCTTTCTTATGCACTGTGAACAATTGCTTCAAAGAAGTGCTTGTAACAGAGACTTGTGGTCGTGGTAATTGCACAAGCCCTAATCATCAAGGCCCATTGTTTATGTGGCATCATTGTGTGTCTTTCCGTGATGTACCACATGCCATTGACAAACAGAAATTGCACATCAAAGATGTATAATTAACCCTTTGTTTAAGAAAATATTTTTGGGGATTTGTTTGTTACCAGATATGTTTTGATGAAATAGTCAGTGTGATGAACGAATGCAATGGAAACAGCACACTCTTCATCGTGGATGATAAGAATGATCAGGTTGTCTAGACATACATGTCTTTTCACTACACTTCTATTATGACACAATGCCACTTGAGAAATTGTTAGCATATGGTGACGGTAATCTGTTGCATATATAGTACCCACTTGGTGAAAGTCATGATTAGGATCGTTCACAATTTTTTTAACTGACAGTGGAGAAATGGGGGTTTATATACGAGGTAAGTCCAATTTTACAGGTTCATCAACATTTTAACAACAGGTGAAAGATATAAAAAAATTAAAGACCAATAGAGCCAAAAAATATTTTCCAAAACACACTTGGTCATAACATTCTGCTTTTTTTCTCACCAAACCATTTTCAAGGGGTACCAAAACAAAAATAGTATTTTGCAACATATACATTTGTTATCAGATCTATTCATTCAAATATAGGAGTGATAAAATGTTGATATGTATTGATTAAATTAAGACATTGAACTATTCTGCGAAAACTCTTTTTCCACAGTACATGTACAACTTCTTAGAAAGTCACCATTTTGATAAATATTTTTGGCATCTGCCACCAGAGGGCATGTGTCTCAACAAAAAGACCCATTAACGTTAGGGGGAACAGGGACGCTTCATGCAGAGGCTCATAGCTGTATGAAATGTGTTGTTGATGGTTGCTAAGATACCAACAAGTAAGACGTCACTATTTCATTGATAAATAACCAAAGCACCATTATGACGTCATTGCTCCTTCAACTACATGAAATAGTGCACCATTATAACCCATCAAAGCTAACTAAATAGATAACATATTTCTGTTGAAAAAGGATCAATGTTTTTATATACATATGGAAACATCATTTTGTAATCTTTTATGACTAATCCAATAGCCAGTAGCTGCTGCATTCGACCTCATCACTGCCCAGTGATACAAAAAAGAAAGTTTACAAAATATCATATTTCTCAAAATTTCCCACGCTTTTTATGACAAAATTGAGAAGTTTTGCAATTTTAATTACCAAATTTTAAGAACAGGTTTATTCCAAATATTATTCTAATTAGTTTAAATAGAGGGAATTTTGATTAATGGTCTTTATTTTGAGATATCTAACTTTCTTCAAATTCAAGTCAAAAATTACCAAATGGTGTCAAAAATTTACATTTATTTGAATAATTTTATTTACAAAAACACAAATTACTTGAATTATAAGACGTCTTTTAAAATTCTGTCTATTTAAACTAAATAACATCATTCTAGCTAAAGATCAATGTCTTAGTTCTGCAGATTGTTAGTGTAGTTATTCCCAAAAATGTTTTTCAAGTTAGCTCTATCCCTTCTTTAATTGTTACAAAAAAACATCTTTTACTGATTTTTGCTTCAACTTTAAATCTGAAATGATTAAAAATGATAAAATTTTAAAAACAAATTAAAAATCAAATAAAAAGAAAAATCAATCCCGAAGCATTTGATACATTAAAGGCTGAAATTCGTTTTGTAGTTATTTTCATACAAAGCAATTATCTTGTACCATGTCATTTTTTGTGGTTCAAATGACTTTTTTTGGCGGGAAAAAAGAACTTTAGAAGACACTCTTCCCCCTAACGTTAATGTCCCAAAGAGAATATAGGCTATTGGCCAGTAAGATAGAACTGAAATACTGAATACCCTTCAGGGCCACCAGGCGAGTGCAAAATGTCAGAACCCAGGTGGAGTCTTTTGATTACTGTTGATGTACAATGGATTATCATGATTACCCAGTGTGAACCAAACATCAATTTCATCACTCATTAATGTGATAAAATAATGTCATGTTTTGCTGTGGCATGACTTTATCTGGTCAAGCAAAGCTATTTTATTTTTTTGTCACACATACATTTTGTATGGTAAAATGTGATCACATTTATGCAGGACCTAGATTTAAAATTTTATGTTTAGATTCATAATTTTTTTATGACAACTACTTGTAAATTGATCATAATTTGAGTGAAAATATTAAGGATTTTGTATTGAACTTTTTATTTTTCAGATGAAACCATTGACGTGAGATTTATTGTTGTGGGTCATAAGTGCAAGAAAAATGAACAACTTCGTGAAGCTCTCATGGTTAGTTATCAAATCCTTCCTTTTTATTCATTTTATCTCTTAAGAATAAAAAAATTGAGCATAATAAAAATAATTCTTGTCTTGTGGTATCTATTCTGCTTTTGGAGGGATTTATTGATGCGATGATGATGCTTACAGATGTTAGGGATGCCGGTGGTGTATTCAGATACAGGATTTGAGCACATGCATGAGGCTCAAGATGAGGACACCGTGTTTGTGATGGACAAGTTTGACGGGGACATATTTGTGAAGCTGCACCGTGCAGGCGCCAGGATCGTGGGGCCACCAGTTGTGATGAGAGCAGCCCAGAATGGCGAGCGTCTGCCACACAACTCACGCCCCCTGTACTGCACAACCATGCGGCATCTCATCCTCTGCTTCACAGGCTTCAAGGTCAAGGATGATCTGGTGAGTGTCCAGCCCCTGAATGATATGCAGTGTTTGGAATAGGGTTTGAAATGTTACTTGCTGTTGGCCTGTTTTATTCAGTAAAATTAAATAAAATGGCAGAAAAAGACCTTAAGAGTTGCTTGCTGATGTCAACAGGTCAAACTCAAATTTCACAGACTCACCCAATATACATTGCCGAAAAAGCAAAAACAGTAAAGAAAAAGATATATTTCAATCATTCTTTTCTGGCGCTGAAGTTTGTATAGATCTGTATTGACCATGTTTATTTTTTTTTAGCAAATGCCATGTTGTATATTAAATTTATAAATCAGAAGTTGTTATACGATTCTATGTATCTGCTTTACGAAATATGCTATATTTTCAAGGCAAGATTGGCAGACTTGGTCCATCATATGGGAGGAAGTATAAGGAAGGACTTCAGTGCCCGTGTAACGCACCTGGTGTCCAACTGCTGCGGTGGTGAGAAGTACCGCGTGGCAGTAAGCATGGGGACGCCCATCATGAGTGAGGAGTGGGTACATAGATGCTGGGAACACAGGGATGACGTCAACATCTCCGCCAATGATGATTACCTGGTAAGAAACACAGCAAGGATTAACATTACACATGATATCAGTCCTGCAATTCTGTAGTGGATACTTTGAATTGAAGTCACAAGTTACAGATTTTTGAAGAATCTTTGAATATTATCGTTCATATGTGTGCTCTTGTTTAAATCTAGTAATTTATTGACAATTAGGAATTTATTTGTTCATGTTTTATATCAGTTGAACTTTGAAAGCCCAATAACCAATTATTAAATTGCTGCACCATTAAATGAAATGATTATGTCTCTTCTAACTGCTCAACGATTGAAGGTAATAAATATTCTTATTTATGCATTGGTTTTAGGCAAGTTTCAAGATGAGTCCATTTTCATTTGCCACACTCAGCTTCTTGGGCTTCAGCAAGGAGGAACAGAGACACATGGAGGAACTCACCATCGCCAATGGTAAGAAATAACAGCCTAAAAATCCATTCAGGATAACTAAGTTGTGTTTTGTAGGGATTTTGACACAAAATGATTAGTTGTGCCGAAATAATGTAAAAAGAAAAGATATTTAAATTTAGTTTTGTGTTTACCCGATAGGTGGCACCTGTGCAGAGCCTGGCGCCCCCACCTGCACCCACCTGGTGGTGGACGAGCATGCCGTCAGGAGCATTCCGTTTGAGCTACATCACCGCCTACATGTTGTCAAGTCTGAGGTTAGTAATATTTCAAGCATTGCTGAACAGTTTTATTGTAAAGAATTTAACTGGTACACATTCCAACCAAGTATTTTGCACATATTAAAAGTTTGAAACTTTGCATTGGACAGTAATTAAGGAGGAACTTTAGAACATTAATCCTTCCTGTAGGTGTATGCTAACAGATCATTTCTCAGTTTCAAGCATTTTTATTTACCAAATCTCATTTTAGGATGTAACATGAATGCTACCTTTCAATCTATTATCTCAGCAATCTTATCATCCACGATTAAATCCCAAATTGAAATAGTCCTCGATTTCTTCATCTACTTTATAGTTCCTTTTGGATAAATAAGTATGTAAATATAGGACCCACAAACTTGATAAAATTAGCTATTATGGATTTGAACATTGCAGTGGTTCTGGGGCAGTATTCAGATGGATGCTACAGCTGATGAAAACATGTACAGAATGGAAGATGTGAGTAAAGTTTAACCTAATTTTGTCAACTTGGCAACAATAAATTACAAAATGAACACTTTTGCTAGCCCCGTTTAGCACATTAAAAAGATTAAATTGTCATTTTATATATTATTATTCTACTTTTATTTTTTTTAATATTAAAAAAAATAGCTGCGCATTGTTAAGCCTAGGCTAAGCATAGAAGACTTGCCACTGCAATTCACTCAAAACTGTGTCCCACCATCAATGACAAATGAAGTTTCTGAAATGGCAAGTCAAATATTGCAGAAAGTTAATTCACTGCAGTTTTGAAATAACCTTTTTTATATTTCCAATCTGACATTGTTATTTGAATTGGTTGTTTCAAGTTTTTATTTGAATTGAGATTCTGAAAAAAGTTTTTATTTTTGGGTATTTGCACCAGAGAGGCTTTAAACATGCAATCTGTTCATATATATAATTTTGAGTATATAATTATATATAGTTCAATATATATAGAGAAAGTCAATTTTGAATTTCATTATATTGTTACACAGGAAAAAGAACCAAAGCAGATAAAGGTAAAATGATATAGTCTGTTGTAAGAAGCTTGTGGGGTTCATATGCAGCATTCCATTTATTTGCTTAGCTTAAGTTATCACATATGGTTCAATGCTTGGTTATATTCTTAAGCTTTTGAATCAAAGGCTTCAAGTTTTATTGTTTCAAGTTCATCCTGTTTAATAAAACACAAGTGAAATATTCCTTTATTTATTCCGATTTGTATTGTAATTGGGACTATAATTTGTCCAAATGGGATGAAAATGCTAGCATAAAATAATTTTTCAACATTTTGGTTCTAGTTCCCTGGGACCCCTACAACATCACGTTCTGGCCATACAACTCCAAAAACTCTGTCAGGGTCCAAGTCCCGCAAACGGAAGAGATTACGAGAAAACCTGGCGCAGTTGGCAGCCGAGGGCGACATGGACTCGCCATACTGCATGAACAAAAGACGCTCCAATGAGATCGCTCGCATGTCATTCTCTGCTTCGTTCTTGGATGCAACTGCTGACACTTCCAGTACACCAACTAGTAAGCGAGATACAAAGAATATTACATGATAATATGATTTGCAGGCATCAACAACTTTACATGTTTCATTGTTTAAATTTTCAAAATGTAAATTTCAATATTATCTACAACTTTTTAAAATGTTCCTTTCTGATAAGAGTATTTAATGCTTGATTGAGAGGCGTATGGAATGATATATAATTTAGATTTGATTTTAATGCAATGTATATATTCCTATCTGTTTAGCTGACTTAAAAGATGTTGAGAATAAAACGCCACCCTCGGCCAACATGAACAAGATGTCTGCCCACCAGCTGACTGTCATGGAGCTGCTGCAGACAGAGAAGAACTATGTCGGAATCCTACACACAATACTCAAGGTAACATCAACACCACTCTGCTTTTAGTGAGGTTTTTTTCTGTACTAAATACAGAAATATTTAGGGTTGTTCTGAATAGAAAACGTTGACAAGTTGAGCACTTTTTTTTTGACTGGTGACAGTTGTCCATGATTCATTTGGTTTTAAAGTAATAGTATTATAACCAATGACAACTACTATTAAACAGCTCTTAGACTGTCTAATTGTATATCAGGAATACAATGTATCTACAAAATTAGATACATTCAAGTGTTTTGATGGTGTTTTAAAAAAAATGTGATGCTTGATATGATTTTGATCTCATTTGTAGATCTTCAAAGAGGAGATAGAGAAAGTAGACCAGCCGGGAGGGCCATTGCTGGACCCCACTAATGTCAAACTGATCTTTGGGAAGATCCCCCCGCTATACGAGACCCACACCAAGATACGGGATGAGCTGGAGGACATTGTCAACAACTACTCGGAGCAGAGATCCATCGGAGAAGTCATACTCAATCATGTCAGTTTTCGTTTATTTTTTTAACAGTTAGCCCACATAGCATTATAATGCCAATCAATTTGACCATTTTGATCAATTTAACAAAGTGTAATATTTAAGGGTGTTTGTCAGAAGAGGGAAAATGTATTTAATTGAGTTAAGTCTATTTAGGATCCCTTCATTGTCTGGTTGCAGTATTTTGACAATATTGGTGTTGAATGTTTTCAGGCTGATGCTTTGCTTAAGGCATACCCACCTTTTGTGAACTTCTTTGAGAGCACAAAAGAAACTTTATCACAATGTGACAAAACCAAGCCACGTTTCCATGCATTTCTGAAGGTGAGAATTTATTTTTGAACATAACTGTAAATTTAGCTTTAAATAGGTTTTAATATAAATGAATTTGAAATAAACATGCAGTTATCAATATTTTGCAGTCTACAACTTGTATTGCAAAAAAGGATATTTATTGTTTTAGAATATTAAGTAAATATCATGTTTATCATTTTAAGGTGTGTCAGAGCAAGCCAGAGTGTGGGAGACAGACCCTGACAGAACTGCTCATCCGACCTGTACAGCGCTTGCCCAGCATCATGCTCTTACTGAGAGGTAAATTGACCTCACCATCTATGACACACCCACATTTATATGTATGACCAAGTGAGATTAAAAAAAAAAGCAAACTCATCTTTGACAGACTTTCGGCCGGGCTTAACCCATATGCTTCTGGTTAGTGGTCGGAACTACAACAAATTATAATTACTTATTTGTAAATAGTCTAAGGAGCCTTTACCAACTTATTTCTCTATTTTCTTCTTCACCGTTATGAGTGTCTATTGTTCTGAATTCATGAAGTCAGTTGTTTCGTTATGATCATAAACTACTACCACAATACAAGATTCAAATTTTGTACAGAATCTATCAGGGGCCTTTTAAAATGACATATTTTTTGTATGCTTGCTTACTGGTGTGATTTATATTAGACTTTTTCAAAGACATATAATTATGATTTTAGACATTTTGAAGAGGACAGACAAGAACAACACTGATCACATAGCTTTGGAGAGGGCCATTGAGACATTAGAGGAAGTCATGCAGTAAGTATCATACTTATACTCTCCGAGAAAATGAAACATCTCCTATTCCCACAAATGTTGATCACATTTTATTTGCTTGTTAACATGCGGAAACAAGCACTGATATTGTTTCTCATAAAGGTAAAATCCATCTTTAAAGCATTTGAGGGCCCAAAAAAATGTGTTTCTAACAGTGGGACTGAAGAGGTTTTTTATATTTATTTGTTTTGTTTTAAGGGTTAGTTTACTCATATATTTAAGATTTTATTTTTTTAAATTCAGGAATATCAATGAGGACAAGAGGAAAGCTGATGGACACCAGCAAATGTTTGACATTATAAATGACATTGATAACTGCCCAGTAAGTTATCCTATATTATATATGTGTGCGAGCTTACTGATATATTTGACATGTGAAGACTTGGCCAAAATCAGGAGCCTCATGAAGCTTCCTAGCTTTTACATTGGACAGTTTCATTTACTTTGAAATTAAATTCTTTAAATTGTCACATTTAACAGATTCCTTTACCATCAAATTACACTCTGTCTACTTGTTAATATATTTTGATCAGGGTAGAAATTGTAAATAGTCATTGTGTTTATTGAGGAGGAATGAGGAGATGCAAGAAGCCTCAAGATTGACTTTCAGCCAACAGTTAGTGTTATATCAAATGTTTCAGTGGGAACATATTTCATGATATATACTGAAAGTGGTATGTTTATATATGTGACATTTCTGTTCTTCAGCCCAACCTGTTATCTTCACATCGGAAGTTTGTATTGAAGGCAGATGTGATAGAACTGACAGAAACCCTCAGTGGACGAGGAGACAATATCTCCTTGTTTGTTTTCACAGATAGTTTAGAGGTAAATTTGAACAGATTTTAATAATACAATGCTAAATAAAATAAAATAAAAATTATAATGCAATGCATTCGGACATTTTAAATCCTCTGTTCTTGACTCAACAGAAAAATGTTTATAGCTTTTGTTCAAGGAATGATAATAAGGATATTTGATGATAGAAAATTGTTTTTTAGTGACAATTTTGAGTTTTCTCCAATGGTTGTAATCTTGTAAAATTAATAGAAACTAAGTATTATTGTTGCTTGTTTTTGCAGATGTGTAAGAGGAGAGTGAAGGTGCTTAATGCTAAGAGTCCTGCTACCCATGGTGCTAAAACCCCACAGAAAGCCTACAAACATATAGAACTTATGCAGCTCTCCTTCATCAAACGTGTTGTAGATATCAATGAAACTAAAGGTGAGTAGATAAGGGTGTTAAAACTACCACAGAAAGCCTAAAGCAACACTTCTCTTGTTTCTATCACCACCAATTATTGCTGGTTACACCAATGAAACTTTTTGGAAGTTGAGTGATATTTATTTGTCTTTGTAAAATTTCTACTTCACCTGAACGTTATTTCGCTTTTTGTAAAAAATTTGGTTTTTGTATATTTTCAGACTGTAAAAATGTGTTTGCATTGGTAACAAAGGAGTTGAACAAGAAGGAGAAGTTGTATGCATTTGTGCTAATGGATGAGGAGGTTGACAAAGAAGAATTCCTGCGAACACTCGCCAAGACCATCTGCACCAGCATGTGCAGAACAGACTTTGTGAGTAATCTGGACTTTTATTACAACCAACACTGTATATATCTATGCATGCTTGTGTATTTATCGCTGGTTATGTTAATTCTAGTATTTTTAACAATTGAGTCAGTAGATTTTAATATGAATATATTTATGCGCACAAAATGCACACAGATTTGTAATATTTCAGTGGATTTTTTTTTCTTATATGAATGATTGGCTTCTTGATGTCTTTGGTTTTTTAAAGTTTTTTGTTTTGTCAAATGTTGAATTCATAGACTATACTTTTTAAAGACATTGGAAAATGAAATAGCACAGGCTGAGTTATTGGCTGAAATGTTTGAATGTGATGAGACACTTAAAGCTAGCTTGGTTCTGCCAAGCACTGACGTGAGGAGGTACTTTATGGCTAGCGTGGTCCTTTCTAGCACTAATGTGTTGAGGTACTCACAGCTAGCGTGGTCCTGCCCAGCACTAATGTGTTGCTTTCCTTTCTAACTTTGCTTCTTGTGGTTCAGGAAACATTGATCGGTCATGTTGACAAGGTAGGAATAACTGGAATCTGTTATACTCTAATCTTTCGTAGTTCATAGCCTGGTGTTGATGATTTAGACCCCAGAAAAAATGTTATAAACTAATATTGGTTTTGCAAATCTTCTTGAGGACTCGCAGAGGACCAAATGTGTCCTTAGATTTCATTTTTGTTTGCCTTTTGTGCACATAGAGTAGTACCTTAGTTCTCTTCACCTTTTGACTTTTAAATGGAATCTATTTTCGGATTATCTTTAGTATTAGTCTTTTGTTTTTGATGACATTTGAATGTACAACATTTCATTAAAATATTCCATGATGTTATTAAATTAATTTTATTTACTTTGAAATAAATGTAATTACACTTTATACTCTATTTTATACCATGTGTAATCAAACCACATGTAATAAAATCTTATGTAATTAAATCTTTATAAATTCTTAAAGATATATGATAAGTAATTAGATAAAAAAAAACATATTTTCATTGTTGAAATCAAGCTTATTGTTTTAAAGGTTAAAATTTTGAATTTCAGGAGAATTTGCTGGCCAAATCTGACAACATTGATCTACAAATAGACACCAGTGATTTAAACAATAGGACCCTCAGTAAAGCTGCAACCAAGTAAGAGATCATTTCACCTCAATATCAAGTAGATCACACTCCAAAAAGTAACAAGACATTATTTAATATACTCAAAGAAGAGATTAATATTTATCTTATGAAAAAAAACACTTCAGAATGTTTTTTTCTTGGTTGAGTTACCCATTTGAGTATTTTTCACTTTGAGATATATATCAGTGAATAATGTTGCTTGTGTTTCGTCAGATTTGGTAAGCGAGTGAGCAGAGCGTTCTCCTTCAACAAGACCCCGAGGAAGCTGAAGCGTGCCATGTCCAGTATGTCCCAGGTCATGAGTCCGTTTAGGCGTGACAGCATGACCTTTCTCAATCCTAACATCGCCACGCCACGCTCGGGAACTCGCAGTGACCTCCGCGGCATGCGGCTCGCCAGCACCAATGACCTCACTGTGAGTTCTATTTGTCACAATGTACTTATAGATATAAGATGAGAAATGAAAGTGAGAATATCGTCCAGTGTAAAACCATGTGTCTGAGCGTATGTTTGAAAAAAAATCTTCAATATAGCTATTTGGGACTGATGATGGTGTAATTTTTTATTCCACACCCACAGAACTGTGTGTTTTTTTCCTGATTCAGCAATCAATCTTGAGAAGTCTTTAAAATATTGTCATGTTGCTTTCATTGAGTATTAATGGGTTTAGAAAAAGTGTGTTGAAATTATAAATTATTATGGGTTTAGAAACAGTGTGTTGAAATTATAAATTGGTCCTTTTCACTCTGTTGCTAATCACAGCCGAAGCGTTCATTTCTGAGGCCTGATGTGCCTAGATGGGACAATAAGGTAACACTGTTCATTATATACCCATAGGTAGAACTGGTGGACTTATTTTGTAATCAGGATTTATTCATAAATTCCAAGAATTTACATCTGTTTTAATGAGTATGTGCTGATTGGAACTCACAAGATTTTATTTCAATTTCCGGATATTGAAAGATGCTCAGACTGCAGTACAAAATTATAAAATAAATTATGTTTATCTATTATAGATTACTTAATGGGTGACCAAGTATATGTTTGACAACCACTTGATCAATAGAAAATACTTTCATTTAAAGATCATATATAGAATGTGAACAATTGTTTGCATCAGCACATAGCCATTCATACAACTGTAAAGATCTTTGGGCTGTGCACCCAGGTGTATTGTTAATATGAATGTTGTATTAGGACTAACACTGAGAATACATCCCCACCCTTTTATTTTGTAGACATTTTGGTTCTATCTTCAAACCACAATTCTTAAAGATTTATTTACCGAGGGTGCTGTTTTATTTATATTTTGTTATTATTTATTTTGAGAATATGATATGTCAACCAGGAGGCTCATTTTCCCCCTTCTATCCTTTGGTACATATCAAATTTTGTGTTCAATTATTTCATAACATTTCTTATTTCATCATCTTTTGTATCAATCTTTCTGTGTTTTATAATTTATCACCTTCCACATCAATCTCATTACATTACATGTTTATGTCAAACCAGATTTTCAGGTTTTAATCAATTTCCATGTGCAGGAGTTTTTTTTATTTAATTTTCATCAATGCACACAGCATTCACAGGGTAGAGTACAGTACTTGTTTGCATACACCAAAAACGAAAATTTTGTATAAATTATATATTAATTTTTAACACCTCGGTGAGTTGCTCAAGATTACATGTTATGACATTGCAACTGCAGGACAAACTGATTAATAAAAGATGACTTTGTGTAATACAGCCTGGAGAACTAGATGAGGAGGAATTTAGGGATGCATCCTTGTATGAAATGCCCGAAATCCCCGAACAAGAAGGCCCTGGCAAGCCTAGTCCCAAGAAAAAACGCAGGGAGACGCTCTCTGTAAGTTACAGTGTTGGACTTTGGCATGGCTTAGAGTTGTGTTGGGTTTTGTTAGATGCCAGCGTTGAGATTAGATAATTTTGTTTTTGTTTTTTGTTTTTTGTTTTTTTTTGGAGTGAGATCATTTTGATCTGTTTTGTGTTATGACATACCTTAACCGAGAGATAAAAATAATGATATGTATGTGATTTATGAGTTAAACCTTACGTTTTAGTTCAGTCTTCACCTACAAAATGTATAAAGCCAAAAAAAAAAAAAAGAAGCTTATTTCCGATTTCCTTAACTACTCTAGTTTTCCGGACTTACTTGGCGGAAAAAACATAGTTTCAGGCAAAATTTCATTTAAATATTCTGTCAACAACAAAAAATTAGAAATAAAATAAAAAGTAAAAATCTACCACAACCCTATTTTTCAGGGCACATTTTCGGAAACAAGGTTATTATTTTTTTGGCCTCATGATAAATGGCTGACATAGATCCATTTTTAATGGAGGTTTGGGGGTGGGGGGATCGGAGTACTGCTTTCTTTTTGATCAAATGAATAAAATTCATCATCTTCCTGTTTAACTTATTCCTTTTTCATTTCATAATTCAGAAATAATTCTGTTTTGAAATTTTCTGTAATTTTTGAAAATAATATTCCATTTTATAAGGGAAAAATTACCTGATTCATTTGTTCAAAAAGTGAGTGGATAAACTGATGAAGAGGAAGAACTTGGTCATACCATTTCTATTGTTATATGTATAGCATGCACAATTTAAGACCCAACATATTTCCTTATTTGATTTAATGATTATGTATAGAAATTGAAATATACAATGTTACAATCTGTTATGGTTAATTGAATACTTACTATAGATCTCAAAGTGTAATTTCTTGAAATATTTACGCTCAAGTATTGTATATGATGAGAATTTATTGGGTGCTTTAGGGTTTCACATACAACACAATTAGAAGACAATTCAGTAAACGCAAGAAGTCAACGACATGGAAAGTAAGTGAACAGTGTTTGCTGCTGAACCAATCAGAGTGTTAGACTGTAGTCACATGACCCAAGCAGTGCATGATAATGTAAAAAAGTTCGATTTTTATATATAAATTTCGCATGTTGAAAGGAAATCCTCACAAAGATGTAATTTAAAACCATTTTAAAAGTGGGCATGTTATTTGTTAACTGTTAGCAGTTGAATTCAAACTTCTATTTGGTCATATTTTGCTAGAATTTAGCATGCTCTTGATTTAGTAAAAAAAAAAAGTGACATGATTTTTTTTTCCCATTGAATTTGTTCAGGCACATCTGATAATTGTTTGACTCATGTTTTGTTTGACCAAATAGATGTTTTGTCTTAATTGGTTAGAGGTGTATTTATTTTCATAAGAAATGATTTTCCTGTATATTTCCCTTCATGCATGTTTTTTTTTTTTTTTCGTAATATTCGGCTTATATTTTATGCATGTGAATTTTATCAAAATTAAAAGTTCTTCAAAACTTAATTCTTGCAAAATAACTCATTTGCAGGAAGCCAGAAAGAGTCTTCAGCCACTTTCCATCAAAGTACATATGTGACTTTATAATTAATTTGACATTTCCTAATCCAAACCAAAGTTTGTTAGGTTTATTATCACTTACAGTTGTGTTAACTGTTTTTTTGTTACTAAACAACTGTTGTTTTTTATTTCTGATTATTGTTGATATCCACAAGATATGTCAGTACCATATTTTTGAACTTTTACTCAAATATATAGGTTCCTTCAGGCCTAAATTTTAGCATGTTTTGATGATTCAAAAATGTAGGGGGCAGCAATGTGTCTGTAAAGGAAGAAGGTGTGAGGAGAGACACCTGGTGGCAGTATTGGGTAACCATGGGTACAAGTGAATGTCTTCTGGCATGTGCTCATCTCCATCATGTGAACGGCTGCAGCACCAATCACGGAATGTCATAATTTCGTAATGATTGACGCACACCTGTCTGTTGTGATTGAGCGGTCACGAATCCGAGGGATCTATGATGGAAATTTCATGGCTTAACTTAATTAGTAATCACAGGGTGGCCACGCACCTGGAAAAGTCAGGGAAAGCCTTTTTTTTTTCAAGGTCAGGGAAATGTCAGGGAATTTTAAAAAGTGTCAGGGAAATTTCTGATTGACAGAAATGTCAGGGAAAAGTCAGGGAATTTTGTTCATTTTCATAATCATTGAGTACTTTGAGATCATTGATGGGTTTAAAACAAACATTCACGATGAAGAATAACTGAGGGAACAAAATGAGCTCCTTTGGCTTTAATACTATAATAGCAAGAATTAAAGTTTCCAAGTTGAAGCTCAAATATCCATGATGTTGTTACATGTCTTACTTATTTTTTTCTTTGTTCTAGTCAGTAGATATCATTCCAATATTGTGGCCTCCCAGGCTTTACATATATATTTTCCAAATCATGAACATATGAAGGGTGGAATGGGCGGCTGTAGGGGAGAATGGAGGCCGCAATACCTGGAATTATTTTTTGAGTCAGGGAAATGTCAGGGAATTTTTTTCTCATCAGAGTGTGGCCACCCTGAATCAAATCTTATAAGTAACGGGAGATTCCCACTCACCAAAATCAAATGTTTTTAATCATATTTAATAATTTAGGTTTGATTGGATAAAGACATTGTGCTTGAATGGATATCCCAAACACCGAGTGTTGATAAGTTTTGATTTATAGAGATTGATACACCAGGAAATTGAAATACTTTATATCACTTATTGTTTAAAATTGTATGGTCTTTTTAAGGAAATTTAAGAACAAGCTTTATATCATCACTCTGCAGGGAACTCATTTTCATGTCACTATTGTGTGGGATTGAGCATGCAAGGTACTTCAGGAAATCAAAAGAGAAATATAAACTGATTTCTTTCCCCTTCTTAAAATGAGAAACATTACCAGGCTGCACAATGGGCCTGACAAGGGTTTCCCCCCCACTCCCCCAGCAGAATCATGCCATGTCATTTAAACAAATTTCACCAGTAAAAGCCTTGTTGAGAAAGCAATGATTTAGACATTGAAAGAAATGAAAGGAGCATCATCAGCATGTCGTGAGCAGAGGGAAACCGTTGTTTAGGCGAAATAATGAAACTCAAGTCCACATTTATTCATTATGGCGGAGGCAATCAGAGTTACATGGGGAGGATTCGCTCGCGGCATGCAATATTGATGACGTGAATGTGAACAATTCCTATATTACTGCCAGATATGCAGACAATTCTTCGCAATTAATTGTTGTACAATTTATGGTCGCAGTGAACAATTTTGCAGAGTTTGTGATTTGCATTTTTGGGGGGGGGGAAAAAGATGAAAAATGTAACTCACATGGATGTAATCACTCAAGCCACAGACAAAACTCAGTCAGAAGTAATACTGGAATGGTTTAATATTAGCTTATAGGGCTGATTTTGTGTGAGCTGATACAGAACTTAATTATAATACAGATTGTATCGATTCAAAAGCTGGTATATTTTAATATCTTATGTAGTCAATACCTGTGAATGCTGTAGCAAATTTATGCAGAAACCCATCATATAGTGTAGATTTATTTTCTCATCTGATATGAATGTTGTGTGCCTGGGGTATTGGTTTGTTCAATATATGTATAAATGTATATATGAAATTGGGAAGATGTGTTGTGATGTTTGCTTTGTTGTATGTGGACTGTAGGACATGGTTTGTTCTTTTTCAGTGAGGAATATATTACAAAATGCACCACAATTGTGGTACATTTAATTGATGTTATAAGCAAATATGAATGGAATAGTGTTAATAATACATAAGCCGCAGAAATGTAGTAATTTATTATTAATCCAAGCAAATATATATTTAATATCATGCTGCTTCAACTAAATATATAAAATATAATAATACATATAGAATATTTAATATTAGTACTCTTTCAAATTAGCTAAAATATTTTATTGAAAGGTTTACCATATCAACAGTAATTGTACGATATGATTGCTGAGTGGAGGCTTGTATGTAGCAGGATAAATGTGAGCTTGATATGGACGGAGCATGATCTTAACCATGACATTAACCTTGTAGGACCACAGTTCCCCGATCACCTCCCTTCCCAGCACCCCAAACTTGTCTAGTCAGCTCTCCAAAAGTGTGACGATAGGCCACGCGGCCGGGATGAAACTCTTATGACCGGTGTGATAACCCACTCTGCATGGTAGGTCCTTGTATCTAGTACTAGTTAACAGCAGTCGGAGTCCTACATCTATTTGTTCACGCAACTTGCATGAACAAAATGAGACTAAATGAACTGATTTTATTATGTGGTTGGTTTTAGATGCATGACTCCAACTGGACATCCACACATTGATTTGGCAAAGCTAATAAAGCCAGAACAGAAAAAAAAATCTTGTTTCCGATTTCCCCAAGTGCTCTTGTTCAAACCAGCAATCCCCAAATTCTTTTGGACTTTTATTGTGAAAAGACATATTTCCAGTAAAAATTTGATGGATATGTGTCTCAATTCTCGAAATGTTTTATAACTTTAACAAAAAAGAAAAACGTGAAGAAAAAAAACATATTTCCTATTTCATCATCCTGCCAAGAGGTGTGTGGATCAACCTTCATATTACACAAAAGATCTTAACTGTTTTGATTTATATATATATATATATGTATTTTGATTTATATATATATATATATGTATATATATATATATATATATATATATATATATATATATATATATATATATATATATATATATATATATATATATATATATATATATATATATATATATACACATATACATATACATATACATATACATATACATATACATATACATATATATATATATATCTGACTTCATATCACTGACTACTTTAATCCACTGACATTTACAACTAGAGTTCAAATTATTTCCATCTAAATAAGTTGAACTAATTTTTTCTGAATCATTGCAATAATACACTTTCTCTGTGTCAAATTAAATCGCAAATGCTCTATTTGAAGCAAAATTTATGTCTGCTGGATGGTAAATGAGATCTTTTATTGGTCTCATCTTAAACCATTTTTTTTTCTTTGTCTCAAAGTTTATTGAAACGGAAGAAAAGTTAAGATATGAAAATTGCATTTTGTATATTGCATGATATTATCGATAATTAATGTTTCCTAAAATAATTTAATAGTGTTTACTGCATATAAGAATATTTAATCTCTGTTAATTGTAAGATTAACAATAGTCGTGGAAGTATGCCTTGAGATTTTCCCATGTGATGAATGATTGATTTGTGTGTTGTCATGTGAGTGCTTTGAGTTTGATGTTTTACAAGTGAATGGCATCTTTTCAAACCATTACGTTTGGAAGCAATGATCTCGGCACCTTGAAATGTTTGCATTTGCATGTGTATAAATCACTTTGCATTTTGAGAGCTTGGCATCTTTGGAGAATCTTTTTGGGTGTGGCTTGTTGATTACACATATAAATATTTAAATCGTTTGAATGATTCATGAATTGATGAATTCATCTTGGATGATGTGTTAAGATCTGCTTGTTCAGTTTTTTTGTTTTATTAAATGAATTCTTAAGTTATTTTACATTTTTCCGAGCTTTTTCTCATGAAACTTGAACGCATATTGCATGTATAGAATTATCTTGAGGTGTACCAGTGAGATGTAATACTGATTTTCCCATAGGCCTGAGGTGACTAATGGTAATGAGTATTCTCTGTGAATGTAAAGAGTAGAGAAACCTTTTTTTGATGAGATAGATACCTTGTTAAAAAAGGCTGCACCAAAGGTCATGGTTGACTAAATACAGCTCAGCATCCACCAGACATCAGTAAGAGGGTGAATTTTCTTAGAAATTGTTATTTTTTAATTGTTTTGATACAATAATAAGAGTTATCATTTTCAACTCTGACATTTTCAAGAATGTTTGATTGTAGGCAAACTAGATTATAATGTTGGCAAGTACAGCTGTGTTTTGCCATTTATCTGTATAATCTAGATCCAGGTAATCCAGGTTAATCCAGATTAATCCGTATTTGGAATTGCAGACATGTTTGACAATAATTGAGTTAAGGTCCAAAGGTCAGCCAGCATATTGATTCAGATGGGCACACAAGCCAAGGGCTCAACATAAATAAATTATGTGGTTGCCTTTCAGCGTGTTTTTTTTTTTTTTTTTTTTTTTTTTTTTAACGCACTTTGGCAAGCAAGGTTTGCTAGATTTTTAAATCCATCTTCGCTCTTGACAAGTACATCATATGAATTTTGTTCTGTTTTGGCCAAGAAACCTGCTTTTTATGGGGGCAGTAATTATTTAAAGGACCCAGGGAAGTGAAATAGAGGTCAGGTCAAGCAGATTTTTAAATCACTTGCCCTGTATGTAAGTGCTTGAAACATCAAAGCCTGAGCACTCAAAACAAGATTATCCAACACTATCTGTAAGGCATTTGATCAGCTCTTATTCCACAGTACTCATTTTAAGGTAATAATTCATTATGAATCTCATTTTGATTTTAATCTTGCCTAACGCTTAATTCCTTGATACTTTGATGACATTTTCATGTTTGAAAAATTGTTATAAGCTTCTTGCCACCATCATTTTCATTTCAAGTGTCATTAACTCTATGACATCTCGGCCTCCATGCTTTGTTCTGGATGGGCAACTCTTCTCTGTCAGCGCATTCATTTTTGGTTGTCAAGATTACTGTCATTTTCGCTTTTGATACTTTACTCTAGTTCTTGCCTTTCAGTAAGAAATTGTCAAGTATTTTCTGTCCTATTCATTTTCTGTTCATTTTAGAAAAGGCTTCATAAATCCCTTTTGTAAAATCTTCAGCTTTAATTAGTTTTAAAGATTAGGAAAATAAATATTAAAAAAGAAAAGGAAGGTAAACCATATTCAGTTTTCACAGATAAATACAGGCTAGTTTTGTCTTATTACTTTCAATATTAACACTCAATTTAAAGAACAACATAACTCTCATGGTACATTTTTATGCTGTTAAGCAAATTTTGTATCCACCATTTAAATAAGGTGATGCTAATTTAGTTTATTTAATAGCAGACCACACTGTAATAGTTAACGGAGACCGCAATCTATTATGTGTTATGTATTGCTGGGGCATGAACACAATAGACTTTATTAAGCAGCCACAGAGTTCTGATTAAACAAGGGAAACTATCTTAATGAAGTATTGATTCAATGTGGGATGTTTTATGTTTGCAATAAACAAGATAAATGGATAGAAATAGCAATAGTCTTCCTCTCTCTCAAAACAGCCTGATCCGATCATTTCTAATTAGAAGAAAAAATATGTTTGTATTTTCACAGCTGACGTTTTTTATTTTCATAAGCACTTAATTCAAAAGGCATATGTCTTGTCGCAGAGAAGTTTTGATGGAAGAAAGATGGGCAATTTATTTAGAACAAAAAGGTCATTTACCGGGTTGGTTGAGGGACCAGCAATTATTCAGGGAGATGCCATTAATCCGGTTGATTGTCGGAGGGATGCAGCAACATGTCGCGTGTAATTGAAAACGAGCGTGAAATGTAATTCAATCGTCACTCACGATTTTCCCCCCTAAAATCCTGCCATATTAACTTAATTACCTGCTTCACAATTAGTCCTTTTCAGGATGTAGGAGGGGAAAAAACCGTCGAGCGGTGGTTATTTGTGACTCCACTTTCTCAGGATTCAATTTGAAAGTGGATTTGTGGAGATTTATTGGGATCACAATGTAAATTTATGCCTTGGACAAAGTGTAAACACACACACTCTTGATTTATCTCTCATTAAACAACAGGAAGACAAAGTATCAGCGCGGGGAGCTGGACTACATAGGATGCAGCAAGTCCATCCAGTATCAATATAGTCCCTGACCGGCCCCACTAGCACAGTTGATAGAGCATAGGATCTGTGTCTTTATTGGTTATATAAGTGGAGGACGGGAGATGGTGGGTTCGACTCCCACTGCCGGCAGTGTTAATTTCAGACTGGTTAAAAGGCTCAAAAGTCAACCTGATATGGCCATAGTTGCTGAAAGGGTCATAAAAAAACAGTGTCATAATAGTCCCTTCAACAGTCCTTCCAGATTCAGTGTAGGTTTATGAGAAATCTAGTTTTGATCAACTTAAATATT
This sequence comes from Amphiduros pacificus, assembly GCA_949316495.1. Classification (NCBI taxonomy): domain Eukaryota; kingdom Metazoa; phylum Annelida; class Polychaeta; order Phyllodocida; family Hesionidae; genus Amphiduros; species Amphiduros pacificus. The sequence continues at coordinate 40,087,712 of OX439003.1, read as the reverse complement.
GATTTTACAGCAGCGATGATATATTTTACGCGTGAGAATTTAGTTTACCTAACTTAAGATATGGGTGGGAAAGAGACAGAGATATGATTAGATTCCATAATAATGATTACAGCATAAAATCCACCTTTGCAGCAGTTTTGAGTAGCACAAGCAAGACCTAGATTTGAGAATATCAGTCAGAACTTGCTGAATGGGCCACTTGTTAAACAACACAGGGAGGGGTGTAATTTGATGTGCATAAATCCGCTGCAGTGTGCGAGGGTAATTAGCAATTGCTGCCACTCCTTGACATGACTAGAATATATCCATAAAGACAAACCAGGCCACAGAATTTGCCTCTCAAGAAACCAGCCACAAAATATCCCGCCTTCTGTAAAAATCTGTGAAAAAAAAGAATGCATCTGTCGTTAAATTGTGTTTCACATAAAATATGTATTTTTATATATCTTTTAAATGTAGATTAGTAGTTGCATGATGAAATTATATCATTCTTTGGAATGTTGATTTGTATGGTTTGTTGATTGTCTCCAGAATAGTGGTCAGAGATGGCAGAGGTGGTTACGTCACCATGGCAGGCACCGCAGTCTGGTATTATGTACCCTCATCCGTTAGCTTTGTATGGTCAGTGTTGATTGTGTCCAGAGTAGTGGTCAGAGATGGCAGAGGTGGTTACGTCACCATGGCAGGCACCGCAGTCTGGTATTATGTACCCTCATCCGTTAGCTTTGTCATTAGCTCTGCACAGCAACAAGTAATTCAGTTTGCCAGCGGTTTTTTTTTTCTGCCTGAAAAGAGACGGGCAAAGAGGGCGTAATTCATACTATTGATTTCTCTCGTCGTCCCAGATTCAGATGGCGAGAAAATGTGAAAAACTGAGCCTTTAGACATCATAGGTGTTTTTTTTTTGTTTTTTTTTTGTTTTTTTTTGCCCGATGTTGTAACCGGATAGGATCAAGTGCAGAAAGGTCAACGTAATGGTTTTAAGACGTAAAGCTGTGGATTAGAATACAGGATATTTAGGTGTGTACAGGGATGCTGGAGCTAAAAGGCACCTTACTACATGCCTGGGGATAGGGCAGTTTACTGGGCACGTAACAGCTGGAGCCTAGCATGGGTCAGGCGTCAATGTGACTATATAGAGTCACATCAGGTCATCACATGACCAGCTATTTCCACAAAACAGCTGTGAGTGACCTGATAAAGTCACCCTATGGTTTGCGCGAAAGTATGGTCACAGTTTTGCATGACCAAGTAGATGTTTTGCTTCAACGGCTAAAGCTTTTCACACGATTCTTTATTTCTGATGATGGCAGGGCTTTTCGATAGGCAAGATATAGTTCCCGTGTGAATCTTTTTATTTTTGCAGCAAGGAATGTGATACTTTATGTTTTAAACAATGAGACTTTTGAAGATAAAGGGCAATTTTGATGAGCTTTGGGCAGTACATCTGACACCATTGACATAATTCACGTACATAGGTCAAATTAGGTTTCTATATATAATGTATATTGACGATGGCTTTGTTCGCTGGTTTTCAGCCTTCCGGTTGGGAAGATTGTCGGGCTGGAGATCACTATCGGGTGGCCACATTATATATACATGTCCCGTGAGTGCTGGGTTAGTCGAGCAGCGTGCTTTATATATGCCCAGCCATCAGTGTAGCGGCTGTTGACGAGACGGAGAGGTGGGGTTATGAGGCTCTGGTGTGAAATAACACCTCTGCTCACGGACATCACATGTGAGCTCTGTGCCAGTACATCTGGGCTTTATGGCTGCGGACAGTCCTCGTGAAGGTCAGGTGGACGTCCGTCCGTGAGGAGAAACCTCAGCCATACATACTACTTACTCACACAAAGGTGGCCTCAACACAGTGCTGCGACTTTCATGTTTTTTATTGACAGTTGAAAACATGCATCGAAACGTTAAAATTAGTTTTGTCATTATTGACTAATATCTTTTTAGGTCTGTACCATGTTCTGTGTCTGTCCTTCCATTCACCCTAATGCTAGCATGTTCTGTACGTGTCCAATTCTGGGTGGAGATATATATGTATATTTGTATATGGTCCATCTGAGCATCGATGAGACATAGTTGGCAACATATAAGACATTTTAAATCACATGCATTTGAGCCAAGGCAACTTTTGACCAATTGGAGTCAATTCATTTAATGATTTAATTTGACATTTTCAGTCTCCCCGATAACCGCCGGTCCAGACCGATATTTTTTGCCACGGTCCGTCATATTTTCTGTCGTAGTCGGACCTCATGTCCGACATGTATTTTTGTCAAAATTCTAACTTTTCTCAAAATTTATCCCTCGAGAAGTTCGGCAGTCATTTTAAAAGTAAAACGTAAATACGAAGTGTCAGGGATCCATCATTGCGCAATACATTAATATTTTCAATGCGAATGAATAGCTTCCGATCATTTTCGCACCAAAAATACGAGCCTGTCCCCGTCACTTCCGGTTTTCATAATGAGGATCTCGTGTCTTATATGCGTATTAAAGCATTGTTAAACTCGCATTTTCTCTGACTTGTGCATACTTTAAACTTATTAAACGAAGGCGGACTATTTTTTACGGTCCGGTAAAAATGCTTTCGGTCCGGTGAAAATGTCAACTTTGTCGGACCGAATGTCCGTTGAAGGTCTGGTGACTATCGGGAAGACTGCATTTTGCAATGCTTATTTGTGGCCAAATTGACTTATTAAATGATTTATTTTGATAAAACATAAAATACCACAACGTGAGATCGACTTGATGTCCACACATGATTTTATTTTCTCTATGGTGCTGCCATCTGCTGGCAATATCAGATTGTAGCAACACCTTGAGCCTTTGAACTTTTCTTTTCAAGTTATATAAAGTTATGTAATATCAGGGACATAAGGGGATGACCCTTTGGTTTTTTACCCTCAGCCCCTGATGTAATCAGGCTGAGGGTATTGCAGTACTCCTGGCGTGGGTATGTATGTATGTATGTATGTATGTATGTATGTATGTATGTCTGTATGTATGTATGTATGTATGTATGTCTGTAGCGAACATCCTTGTCATCGCGATAACTCAAGAACAAATGATGGCAGCTTCATGAAACTTGACACACATATGCATCTGGTGAAAACCTCGGACGAGTTTGATGGACGGCGACCTTGACCTATTTTTCAAGGTCACAGGGACAATTATGTGAAATCCCAAGAATCACAATAACTCAAGAACGAATAATGGTAGCTTTATGAGATTTGACACACATAAGTATCTGGTGAAGACCTCAGAATTTTTTCTATGAAACATGACCTTCACCTACTTTTCAAGGTCACAGGGACAATTATGTGAAATCATCTTGTCATCACGATAACTCGAGAACAAATGATGGCAGCTTCATGAAACTTGACACACATATTCATCTGGTGAAAACCTCAGACGAGTTCGATGGACGGCGACCTTGACCTATTTTTCAAGGTCACAGGGACAATTATGTGAAATCCCAAGAATCACAATAACTCAAGAACGAATAATGGTAGCTTTATTAGATTTGACACACATAAGTATCTGGTGAAGACCTCAGAATTTTTTCTATGAAACATGACCTTCACCTACTTTTCAAGGTCACAGGGACAATTATGTGAAATCATCTTGTCATCGCGATAACTCGAGAACAAATGATGGCAGCTTCATGAAACTTGACACACAAAAGCATCTGGTGAAAACCTCGAATGAGTTCGATGGATGGCAACCTTGACCTATTTTTTTTAAGGTCACGGACAATTATGGGAAATCCCAAGAATCGCAATAACTCAAGAACGAATGATGGCAGCTTTATGAGATTTGACACACACAAGCATCTGGTGAAGACCTCAGAATTTTTTCTTTGAAACATGACCTTTATCTACTTTTCAAGGTCACAGGGATAATTATGTGAAATCATCCTTGTCATCGTGATAACTCAAGAACAAATGATGGCAGCTTCATGAAACTTTACACGCATAAGCATCTGGTGAAAACCTCGGACTAGTTCTGTGGACGGCGACCTTGACCTATTTTTCAAGGTCACAGGGACAATTATGTGAAATCCCAAGAATCGCAATAACTCAAGAACGAATGATGGCAGCTTTATGAGATTTGACACACACAAGCATCTCACAAATATTGTGTGGAGCGAATGTTGTGCGATGAGTTACCAGGGCTGAGGGTTGATGCATCTCTGATGCCTATGTTTAAAACTGAGTATGAAGGGCAGTGATCAGTTCTAATCACATTTATCACAGCACACTGTTGCCTATGGTTGCAATCATTACTCATTAAAGCTTCTTGTATGCAAATATATAGCTACCATGCCTAACATATTTGAAATATATATTATGAAATATATATTTTGTAAAGGCATTGTTTAAGGAGTTGCTTTGTGTCCCCCTCCATGGAAACTATGTAAATTGGAGCCAATAAGAATCCAGGAAGAAATTACAATGCATATGTTGCTATACAAGGCACGTAATAGACTATGTTATCTGGATTCAGGTCAGTGGCATTGCGGGTGGTTGGGGGTGGGTAATCCTTAGCTGTGTTTATAAATTAGATCAGACAGAATGCAGCTAGGTCATAAGGTTAGATTCCAATCTTTTGATATAGCATTTGCAGTGCAATGCACATAGTATTAAGGAATCGGGTTGTCACTCTGTCTACTATTATTGTCAACACCTTTTGTGACAAATTTGTCACAGGGTATCTTGTTTTTCTTTGTTTTCATAGATTTCATTAATTGCATGCATGTGTTAGTGTAGTGATCTGATCATTATATAAACAAAACAAAAATAATACAAACTATATAGAATTTTAATTGAGCTTATAAAGCATGGTATCTCTGGAAGATATATTGGTGGAACTGACATGTTGCAGCTTCAGATGTCAAATGGTTTTGTTTTTCTTCCTTTTCGGGGTCTTTATATAGGTGCATTGTGACACCACACTGTCAAGATTGTTGAAATAGCTGTCTCAGCATGTTTTTGAAGCGTTTTTTTCCCTTCAGTGGTTTAATGTTGTTTGATCGGATGTGTTTTTCATAAGCCTGGTTCCTTTGTTTGAATTCTCTTTGATTTGCACTCAATGAAATGATGCAGCATGAGTTGTGTGCAGGGCACCTGAGATGCTGTTGTCTCTGTGAGCCACTCTGAATTACTGTGTCTCCCGCCTCCTTCAAGGTCCCCATAATGTTCATTCAGCATCATTAAAATTTAAAATCTGTTCTCATCTTGTATCCCCCTTAGATTTAAAGATTTAAATGAAGAAATGGTTATTTATGTCAGTTTGACGTGTTCTTTCGCTTTAGCATTTTATTGCAGTTCTTTGATGTTTTAATCTTTTTTTTTTATAATATTGAATTATTTCAACAGTCATTTGGAATTGAAAGTGAACTGCAGATAAAAATAGCTGCATGTGATATAGATTTCATGTATTCAAACCATCAGGTTCATGAAACTGGAAACTAAACAAACTAGCATCTGGCAAACTGAACAAGTTGTCTTTGATTGTCTCATAATAAGTAGGATATATCTATTCTTATGGACTCATGAGACACGTCACTGTCTCACTAACTCAAAGCAACATCTAGTCCTCTCTGCTAGATGGAATGATACTAATAAATAAAAGGGACAAAAATAGTTGAAATCCATGCTGAGTGTGTGTGTGTGTGTGCGTGTGTGTGTGTGGTTTTATACAAGTTTTTATAAAATGCTTCATAACTGTATATTCTTATAAGTTTCTGTGTACTTGTTCCTTCCGGTATCAGCAATTTCCCCCCAAGAATGGCTCTGAATGCCCTTAACAAAAATTTCCACTCCGTGCAAGGCCACATTTCAGGTGAGCAGGGCAACAGGCAGAGTTCACTTGTAAATGCTGACCTGTTTTGACCTCTCTCTATGTGCTGGGCAATGCTTGTTGTGAAGCCTTTCGTTTTGAAGGGATGACTTTTATTGTGCGGTTGCAGCCTATTCTCGGTGCCATTTCATTAAGGAATTGTATGACAGAGTCTGTTTACGCTGATGAAAAAGTGGTCGTGGGGAATGTGGGTTCGTTCCCGTTGCCATTATACTTGGGGGCTTTCCCCGTCACAACTCATTAGACAGGTTGCCGTGGCAGGACTGCTCGCCAACCAAGAGAGGACACCACACTATCATGTGAAGTCCGCAAAGTCGGCCAGAATTGTCGGCAGAAATTTCCTACCTGACGAAAGCACCAGAATTGCGATAGACAGGTCCCATATCTGTCAACAAATGGCTATCCCATCTTTGGATAATCATTGGCGACAATCACAAATCACTGGCGGGCTTCTCTGCCTCACAGAGTAATAGAATTACCTGATATATCAGCCGCATATTTGCAAGCATAACAACCACAACAAATACACTCATACTTTTGTTTTAGTTGTTTTTTTTTGTTTAAGATTCTTGACTCTCGAAGTTGTCTGACCTTTTTTTGTCTTTCTGATTAAATCATTTATTTTGTTTTAATTTGTATCAGGATGAAATGAAACTCTTTGTTTTTTTTGTTTGTTTTTTTCCCAGGATTTTTACAAGATTATTTTTACCATATCTCTGTGTAGGGGCAGTGGCCTTCAAATGTCACTCTCCGCTCAGACTAATTGAAACTTCAAAATAAAAATTATTAGCTTAGCTCAAGTTTTTGCTGATCTAGTTACAAGATAACCTCTGCTTCATCAGGTGCTAATCTTGAGATGTGTAGCCTGATTACCACTCCAGGTGACAGGTAGACACTGGGCGACTGAGGACCTTCGGAGGACCTATCATCTGTGCACAATGGTCCCAAGTGGTTTGCTCAATCACACGGTCCTTGACTTTTCATCTCAGAGATTGAGTATGCCACCTATTGAGCACTTGACCTTTTTGTGAATGTCATATCCGTGAAGGAACACCGCAGAGATAGCTAAGTAACCATCGTTTTTTGTTTGAGGCCATTGCAGATCTAGGATGCCACATCTAAAATTCACTATTCATTCTTTTAGTTGAAGGTACCATGTCAGTCTTAAGAAAGAACTCCCATCAGGTAGACTCTGATTCACCTTATTATGCAAACTAGTTTACCATTTTGTCATTTTGTAGTCAATCTGTTCTTGATATCCGGAAACTTTTATTTTTCGGAGAAGTCATTATCTGAAGTGATACAGAAATTAGCTCCATCTATCTGCTAATCTTTACAGAAGGATTAGCAGATGTATAAGGAAAGAGGGTCTTGAACCCCTCATAGAGGAAGAAGCCATGGGAAGGTAAATTAACTAGTTTTCATATTCAGATATTTTATCATTGATTTAATTCTTTTTAATCATGGAGGGCCAAATATGTGCCCATTGCAGGGAAGAATAGTCATACACATCCATCATGGTTCTTCCAGTTTATTATTACATCATTTTACTTCTGAAAAGCCCCTTTGGTCCTTTCAGCAATTAATGAAATATGTAATTAATGAAGCCAAAGTAACCTTTCCAACAAGTAATAGACCAGGTCACTGTGACCTTCTCAGCAGGCAATAGGTCAGGTCACCTGTGACTCTCTCGTCAGGCAATAAATCAGGTCACGGTGACTTGCTCAGCAGGCAATTGACCAATTCACATTGACCCTCTTAGCAGGCAGTAGATCAGGTCAGAGTGACCCTCTAAGCAGGCAGTAGATCAGGTCAGAGTGACCCTCTAAACAGGCAGTAGATCAGGTCAGAGTGACCCTCTAAACAGGTAGTAGATCAGGTCACGGTGACCCTCTAAGCAGGCAGTAGATCAGGTCAGAGTGACCCTCTAAACAGGCAGTAGACCAGGTCACGGTGACCCTCTAAGCAGGCAGTAGATCAGGTCAGAGTGACCCTCTAAACAGGTAGTAGATCAGGTCAGAGTGACCCTCTAAACAGGTAGTAGATCAGGTCAGAGTGACCCTCTACGCAAGCAATAGACCAAGTCACATTGACCCTCTCAGCAGGCAATAGAACAGGTCACAGTGACCTTCTAAACATGCAATAGATCAGGTCACGGTGACCCTCTCATTAGGCAATAGGTCAGGTCACATTGACCCTCTCCGCAGGCAATAGATCAGGTCACTGTCACCCTCTCTGGTGTCCCATGACAACTATGTGACTGCAGGGAGCTGCAACCTCAAGTGCATGGACTGAGTCATGGTGGGAGGACAACACGCACTCACCAAATACTTTCCACACGCACATCACAGATTATTTGGCAAAAACTGATAAAGCAATATTTCTGCTTTTGCCAGTGTGTTACCATCTTAAAGGTTTGATTAGTGTCTGCTGGCTTGGGGTGGCTTTGTAGATGGGGCTGACCATTGTCAACTGCTGAAATTTACACAATGCAGGTGCTAAGAGCCTTGAGTAAAAAGGACGGATAGAATCATCCTATGTGCGTGCACTCGACAGGTCTTTCTCACACAAATGGAGTGAATTAATAGAATTGGTTTGCCAGAAGGTGGCTCATTTATACTGGGTGCTTGGGGGATAAAAGTTGCTACCTTTTTGAATGAATATAAATGGGAGGTACATTTTTTTATAGGATAGAAAGACACTTTTCACACATGCCCCTTTTTCTTAGTTTGAATAGATTACCCAGAAGAAAATGTAGAGAGAAGGACTTTTTTTATATATGTCTGGTATTTTATTTTTATTTTGAGGGAATATGTGAGAGAACTGATAGATGAATGAATCATTTCTTTGTTATTGTGTCACATTTGCCCTGACCATGATCGTTTCATTTGAGACCTGTGTAAGTATTATGGCAGAACACGGGTAAATTAGCCGAGGCTTACTGGCGGGTGGCTCGCCCCAATGTCTCAAGGCTGGTATCTAGCAATCCATCAGGACCGGGTGGGAGAGTGTGGGCAACTTGAGCCTGGACGTGTCAGGCTCCGTGTCAACATTGCTGTGCCGCCTGGGCTCCGTGTTGAGACGCACCGCGCCAGTCCCAGGTGACAGGCCGCGAGTCAGAGGTCCCTCATCCGAGCCGACAGGACGTGCCAGCCTCTATGACAACCTCGTCTACCACCGGCACTCACGGGGCTGCCGCTTAAAAACCTGCTGCAGAAATGCGACACTAATGCAAAGCAACCTGTCGCATACATGCACGCATCTAGTTTCACGGCTCGGCGACTTGCTTCCTGTCTCCAAGTAGCCATTTGCGATCAAATTACTTGCAGTTTTGAAGCATAAAGTTTTTCTTCTTCTTTTTTTTCCTGGCATGGTTGGGTTTAGCATGGAGTATATATGGTACAGGCAGATGCAGTGAGGTACTTTCATTGTTAAATGGGGGATTTCTGTGAATCTGATGACACCTCGGTCTTAATCTATGAGCTTTGTATGTGTCTTTGACTGTGTGTGTGGATTAGTGTGAGTGATGGAGGTGCATTACAATAATTGTAGACTCACTCTTGGGAACATGGTTCAGCACAGCAAACTGATATCCTCTAACATGGCCAGTCCTGGTGCTAACACGATTGCCGCAGCATCAAATGTATCACCTACAATGCTCATGTCAGATGATCCATTGGCATGGAATCACTTTTTTTTACTTTTCTATCTCTGTCCCCAATATTGGCAAAAATAATAAATTTTGGTCATGGAGTTTAAGCACATCTAGTTGAGGTTGGTGCGCTTATTTGATGTAAGCATGTGTACTGATAACTGATATCTTTTACTTACATTATTCACACCTGACAAATCTTTACCATCACAGCCACACCCGTTTGTCATTCTTTGCACTATCACAGGTGCTGAGAACACCTGTTGTTGCATGTTTATACATTCCTGGCTTATTGATATATTCAATGTGGATCCATCGTCTATTTTTTTTGGATTTCAATGCCAGATCAAGATAGTTTTGAAATAGTCTTTGATTGTCGTTTTTGTATTTTTCAGAGAATGTCCGTGATTGACAAGTGACATGAGGCGGAGGGGGATTGCCCCCTCACACCACCTACTCACACGCCATCTGCTGGGAAACAAGCAAAACAGAAGAATTCACTTCTTCCAACACGGGTTGCCAATTTCATCCAGCTCAGTAGAACGCTGTCAAAATCAAAAACTCAAATGGGCAAAAAGCCAGAAAAAAATGACAGCTGACAGAAACATTGATTTTGAAATGAATACAGAATAGATCAGCTCAAAGTGGAACCACGATCAGAATGATGAACAAGAATTGAATAAGCAAACTGTATGGCACTGTGGGGCGTGATCCTGATCGGTGTGCAACATGTATCAGGACTCGACAGACAGCAACTGGAGAAGAAAGTGTGTTGAAGCATATCAGATTTACAATGTCAAATGAACCGTGTTGATCATGGCATGTACCAGCAAAAGTCGTGTAGGAACGACATGAATTTATTATGGAGAAAGAGAATTGTAACAGAGATTATAAGTAGTAAAATATGTCATAGTAATGATTTGTACCTCGGGACGAATTGCAGTCTGCCAGTAACAAGTATTTACATGTCGATTTGATGTGTTCAGAGGTACAAGACTCATCAAAAAGAATAATCTTTCCACCAGTAATTAAATTTTTTGCCAAATGAATTTCTTTCTCTTTAAGTGAGCCTTGTAAATGCTCAATTTGTGTCATAAAGGTTTTTTTATGTAGCCCTATTTATTTCATTGTATTGCGACTAAAAATGTTTTGTGCTTTGGCATTGTAAATAAATAAGCAAGTAGTTGTAGATGTATGTACATATCAGAATACAAGATAATACTGATAAATTCAGGAAGGGGAATGAGATGAAACAATTTGGCCTTTAAAGTGTTATAACCATCAAAGCAAATTGAATACCAAGCTATATGGTAGCCCTGGTTATTTGGCCATCCCGATTCCTGAATAATAAATGTTGCCAAGGTTATCAAATAAATGTAAATATATCCATATAAATTTGATGTATAGGTGAAAGAAAACATGCTAACAGAAAAGTTTATGCATACAATTCTTTGCGAAAAACTGAAGTAAAATTGTCACATATGCAATCTAATTCTGTATCAAAATTTGTCAGATATATTAATGTGCATGGTAATTTATACTTCATGGCAATAGGCAGGTTTTTGTTTTTGTATAATACAAATTTATACTCTGAGAAGTGAGAAATAACTTAAAGCCATGATTAGTCCTTAATCTGTTAGCTTAAACAACTAATTAGTTGTGAAAATCTGAAATCCCAGTCGCCATTGATCATGCAGGGCATTGGATCTCCTGAAGCAGCGACAAGGTCAGCCCATGACCCTGCCCCCTGAGATGCCCTATTCCACAGGTGACATATTGATGTATGGACATCTTGTGTCCGAGACAGTGGTGGAGTGCGAACTTGAGGTGACCTTGCAGAGACCTGGTGAAGGTTGTTTTGGGATGAGCCGTGAACCCCCGGGGTTTGGAGCAGTAATGGTTCTAATTTGCAGGGCCTGTCTGTGCCTCTGTATGTGCGGCACAGACAAGTCACTTGTTGGCCAATTTGCCCGGATGTCTGCCTGTCCCATTACGGTCGCATTGTGTAGGGGGCGCCACACATGCCCTGTGAGGCTCTGCACCAATCAGCTGCAAGCCCCAGGGGGCACGCATCATCAGCTGCTGATGCAACCAATAGCGTGGCATCAACTCTTCCCCCCCCTGCATCTGGTGCGGGGAAAGCTCGGTTATCCAGCATCAACACACCTAACACTTATCCACGTCAAATTGGAGCTCAGTTCTCCTCTTGTGTACGTAATCCATCAATTGTACACACTGCGTGGTGGCCGTGCCAATCTATGAGTGTGCTGATAGGTCGCACAAATCCCACACTTGTTCCACCAAGGCAACTTCATTCATAGAGGAGAAGGCCATCTCTTGCCCTTGTGTGTCGCGTATCCCGTGGCCGTCTTGTAAAAGACCTTAATTATCTGCATTTGCATTGAGTACCAACTAGCATTTCTACTGAAGGACTTTCCAGTCTTGTCAAGGGTTCATGACATGCTTATTTATTGCAACAAATATTAAGTTGACAGTTTTGGGTCTATTTAGTATGAAATATTCCATATATTTGCATAGTTGTTTATGCAACATCAGATGACATCAGCAGAATAATCATCACAATCTTGCATTTTCATGCATTTATCACGTAAACTTGCGTGATCAAATTGTATCAAGTGATAACCATACTGGGCATAGTGACTTAGGATAAATATTACTTGTAGATGTGTACGTCTCCCTCTCTCTCTCTGTCTTTCTCTATATATAGGGACTGGACAGGTGAAGGCAATACAATATACAATATAATGTGAATCGCTACTTGATGAATTGTGAGTTAGGTCACACCAATAGGTGAAGCACTTGTCTGCTATCAGCTTATGTATCTGCTGTTCTGTACGAGCGTTATCTTGACCATCTGACCTAAGTTAATCCCGGGCTCAGCTCCACACAGAGGAAGTGGATAAGGGGGCAAGCATTGTTGTTGTAGAGAGACCTAAATGGGATTAATCATGGCACATTCCAGCGAGTCTCTATGGCCAGCTTGTCTACACGTGTCGAGGCAAGGTTGCCAACACTCACTCCCATTGTGTTTGCCAAGCCACTATAAGCATAGAGACTTGATCAGTTGGATGATGATCTCCTGACACTAGAGGGCGTTCAGTGTCTGGCCAGGTGGAGTGACAGCCCATCACCACATGATTGGCAGTGGTGTTGATGACATGGTACCAATATTTCCCATCAACTTCTGTAAAATCTGTCCTGATCATCTGGCGCCCTGCTCCCTGATCATGTGATACCCTGCTCCCTGATCATGTGATACCCTGATCATCTGGTGCCCTGCTCCCTGATCATCTGATACCCTGATCATCCGGTGCCCTGCTCCCTGATCATGTGATACCCTGATCATCTGGCGCCCTGCTCCCTGATCATCTGATACCCTGATCATCCGATGCCCTGCTCCCTGATCATGTGATACCCTGATCATCTGGTGCCCTGCTCCCTGATCGACCAGTGCCCTGCTTCCTGATCATGTGGTGCCCTGTTAGACAAATTGTAATCAAAAGAGTGCCATTATTTTAAAAAATAGATTAAGTTTAACTATACTAAAAAAAACTATCCATAAATGCTGGCTCACATCGCTGGAAGATTATATAAACAAGTGATAATGTTTGTTACCAGATGTGAATTTTTTGTCAATAATACAGGATACCCTCAGAAATTTCGAAAGCATTAAATTGCATTACATGTTGAAGGTACTTAACATGAGTGTATGTATATAATAGATATTAGTATATGCGATATATTGTGTTCATACCCATTAAAGAGAAAGTGTTGATGAAATAGGGTGTGATTGTATATATGTGTATCATTGTAGTGGAGATTGGAAGGCATGCATTGGTGATGTGCGAATTGATTGTTTGCCGTGTGTTTGTGACTGTGAATGTGACGCTGCATATGAAGAATGAATGCTACTGTAGATGTGCCCACAGCAATCACTATAAATATCAGTCCACTCCTGACATCGGTTGGGTCATGCATAATTATGACAGGATGGTATCATCCTGGGCTCAATGTGAAGCTATGTGGTCACGCTTGATTTTGCTTTTCTGTGAACAGCATGTGTGTTTAGAGACAGCCCATACTGGTCATAGTTATGCGTGATCTTATGTTTTGACCGGACTGATTATAGCCATTGTATATATATATATATGGATTGTGGATATGACAAATTGTTACCCCACGATGTATGACTGAGGAAATGGGTCTTGATGACAAATGTACAAAGTTGATATCTGAGGTCAGGACCAGAAGACCTGTGTTTCACATACATATATCAGTTCACAAAGGCTTAAACTAGTGTTTTGTTGCAATGTTTACCAATCGATACAATTGAATTTGTAACTTTTCTTTTCGAAGAAAGACAAATTGTCATTGTGATTTTTTGTATAGTGTTTTGTATGATAATAAAAATAGAATTATATGCAAACTAGAATATAGTATTGCTTACATCTTCTTAATAAATATTTCAGGGAAATTTAACCATGATGTATAGATTATAAATACATGACAGGTGATTCTCCCGTGAATGCTAAGTATGGGGAATAGATAAGTATGATAGGGAAAGCATGATTGTGGATATGGCGAGGCTACTGTATAAATTGGATGTGGGATTTCATTGTAGGGATGATGCTTCTGATTGCATGGGCAAGCCTCTTACTTAATGTTTCACCACACTCTGCCACCACTCGTCATGTGGAAACTTACTGGAGATGCAACTAATGTGTAAGCCAGAGAAGTGCACAAAACAAAGAAATAACTGTGACAACAGAGGCATAAAGAATATTACATGCTACAACACATGTATCGATCGAAAAGTGCAACTTTGAAGCCACGTATGATGAGTTTGATTGTCTGACGAGATCTGAAGTGTTCATGCATAATATATATGCCACTTCTTGCAGATAATAGCGAGGTAGTGGAAGCCTTCATGTTGTGCTCCATATTCCAAGATACAGGCCAGCTTAATCCTATTTGGTAAATGCATCTACCTTATGAATAATGCATGAGCCTGCTTGTTTTCTTTCTTTTTGGATGGGGATGGGGGCAGACATGGCTTGAAATGCATCTTGAATTTGAGTGGTGATATTGTGTACTTTGTCAATAGCTCGCATCTATAAAAATATGCATTTGGTCGATGCCCAACGTTTGCATGAATGAGAAAATAACATTTAAAATATGTTTAACATTTGACCAAATTAATCCTGGGGGATTGCCAAAAGTGTGTTTTCAAGGACCTTTGATATATTGGTAAAGCCAGTAAAAAAATTGTTTTCTCCTCACTATAACCAAGTTTGTGGGTAAAATGAAAAATAGTTTCAAGTGCCACATCAAAGTAAGGTATGTACAGTTGCGACCACTGGTAATATGTTTTTATCAAAACAAAATGTTTCACTGATCCCATTATTTGTTCAAAGAAGACAAAAACAAAATAAAAACAACTCTCCAGGACAATTTCTAGCTGTGCACAGCATAGTTTCTGTAGTAATTTTTGTCATTCGCTCTGTCCGTCAGCGTTGATCTCTGTAACTCCTGGTCAGAGATTTTAACTATTAATAGGTAAGATATATTTTCAGGAGACCAATTCTATCTGTTTTTCATAATGATCAAAGTTTGTTCAATCTTTTTATGACTTTCGAAAAATCTAATAGCTTTCTCTGAGTTGCTTTGGAGGTTTTATTCAGACACAAATTTAAGACAACTGCAACATTTATACTAATAATACTTCCACATACAAGATAAAAAAGTATCTTTCCAACCATTAAGGTTGATAAAGTTGACAGAATGAATTGAGTTGCTGAACAAAACAATGCTTTTTGATGTTGACGAAAGGTTTTAGTACAAAGCATAGGGAATATGGTTTCATTAAAATTGATTTGTAACAAAGAGAACATGTGACAAACATAATGTCTTTGAATGAGACCCAGCAAATTGAAATAATTGGGCTGTTCACTCTGAACTATAACAGGTTCTGCATGAAAGAGTAGTTATATTGGATCTACAAAACTGTCTGTCTGTTTCACATCACATGATACCACCAGGGTTGGGGCATGTCTAACTCTGCCTTATCACTTAATACCACCAGGGTTGGGGCCTGTCTAACTCTGCCTTGTCACATAATACCACCAGGGTTGGGGCCTGTCTAACTCTGCCTTGTCACTCAATACCACCAGGGTTGGGGCCTGTCTAACTCTGCCTTGTCACTCAATACCACCAGGGTTGGGGCCTGTCTAACTCTGCCTTGTCACTCAATACCACCAGGGTTGGGGCCTGTCTAACTCTGCCATGTCACATAATACCACCAGGGTTGGGGCCTGTCTAACTCTGCCTTATCACTCAATACCACCAGGGTTGGGGCCTGTCTAACTCTGCCATGTCACATACTACCACCAGGGTAGGGGCCTGGCTAACTCTGCTATGTCATAATACCACCACCAGGGTTGGGGTCTGTCTAGCTCTGCCTTGTCATATAATACCACCAGGGTTGGGGCCTGTCTAACTCTGCCTTGTCACTCAATACCACCAGGGTTGGGGCCTGTCTAACTCTGCCTTGTCACTCAATACCACCAGGGTTGGGGCCTGTCTAACTCTGCCTTGTCACTCAATACCACCAGGGTTGGGGCCTGTCTAACTCTGCCTTGTCACATAATACCACCAGGGTTGGGGCCTGTCTAACTCTGCCTTGTCACATAATACCACCAGGGTTGGGGCCTGTCTAACTCTGCCATGTCACATGATACCACCAGGGTTGGGGTCTGTCTAGCACTGCCATGTCACTCAATACCACCAGGGTTGGGGTCTGTCTAACTCTGCCTTGTCACATAATACCACCAGGGTTGGGGCCTGTCTAACTCTGCCTTGTCACATAATACCACCAGGGTTGGGGCCTGTCTAACTCTGCCTTGTCACTCAATACCACCAGGGTTGGGGCCTGTCTAACTCTGCCTTGTCACTCAATACCACCAGGGTTGGGGCCTGTCTAACTCTGCCTTGTCACATAATACCACCAGGGTTGGGGTCTGTCTAGCACTGCCATGTCACATGATACCACCAGGGTTGGGGTCTGTCTAACTCTGCCATGTCACATGATACCACCAGGGTTGGGGCCTGTCTAACTCTGCCATCTCACATAATACCACCAGGATTGGGGTCTGTCTAACTCTGCCTTGTCACATAATACCACCAGGGTTGGGGCCTGTCTAACTCTGCCTTGTCACATAATACCACCAGGGTTGGGGCCTGTCTAACTCTGCCTTGTCACTCAATACCACCAGTGTTGGGGCCTGTCTAACTCTGCCTTGTCACTCAATACCACCAGGGTTGGGGCCTGTCTAACTCTGCCTTGTCACTCAATACCACCAGGGTTGGGGTCTGTCTAGCTCTGCCATGTCACATGATACCACCAGGGTTGGGGTCTGTCTAGCACTGCCATGTCACTCAATACCACCAGGGTTGGGGTCTGTCTAACTCTGCCTTGTCACATAATACCACCAGGGTTGGGGCCTGTCTAACTCTGCCTTGTCACATAATACCACCAGGGTTGGGGCCTGTCTAACTCTGCCTTGTCACTCAATACCACCAGGGTTGGGGCCTGTCTAACTCTGCCTTGTCACTCAATACCACCAGGGTTGGGGCCTGTCTAACTCTGCCTTGTCACATAATACCACCAGGGTTGGGGTCTGTCTAGCACTGCCATGTCACATGATACCACCAGGGTTGGGGTCTGTCTAACTCTGCCATGTCACATGATACCACCAGGGTTGGGGCCTGTCTAACTCTGCCATCTCACATAATACCACCAGGATTGGGGTCTGTCTAACTCTGCCTTGTCACATAATACCACCAGGGTTGGGGCCTGTCTAACTCTGCCTTGTCACATAATACCACCAGGGTTGGGGCCTGTCTAACTCTGCCTTGTCACTCAATACCACCAGGGTTGGGGCCTGTCTAACTCTGCCTTGTCACTCAATACCACCAGGGTTGGGGCCTGTCTAACTCTGCCTTGTCACTCAATACCACCAGGGTTGGGGCCTGTCTAACTCTGCCTTGTCACTCAATACCACCAGGGTTGGGGTCTGTCTAGCACTGCCATGTCACATGATACCACCAGGGTTGGGGCCTGTCTAACTCTGCCATGTCACATAATACCACCAGGGTTGGGGCCTGTCTAACTCTGCCTTGTCACTCAATACCACCAGGGTTGGGGTCTGTCTAGCTCTGCCATGTCACATGATACCACCAGGGTTGGGGTCTGTCTCGCACTGCCATGTCACATGATACCACCAGGGTTGGGGTCTGTCTAACTCTACCTTGTCACATAATACCACCAGGGTTGGGGCCTGTCTAACTCTGCCTTGTCACATAATACCTCCAGGGTTGGGGCCTGTCTAACTCTGCCTTGTCACTCAATACCACCAGGGTTGGGGCCTGTCTAACTCTGCCTTGTCACTCAATACCACCAGGGTTGGGGCCTGTCTAACTCTGCCTTGTCACTCAATACCACCAGGGTTGGAGTCTGTCTAACTCTGCCTTGTCACTCAATACCACCAGGGTTGGGGTCTGTCTAACGCTGCCTTGTCACTCAATACCACCAGGGTTGGGGCCTGTCTAACTCTGCCTTGTCACTCAATACCACCAGGGTTGGGGCCTGTCTAACTCTGCCTTGTCACTCAATACCACCAGGGTTGGGGCCTGTCTAACTCTGCCTTGTCACTCAATACCACCAGGGTTGGGGCCTGTCTAACTCTGCCTTGTCACTCAATACCACCAGGGTTGGGGCCTGTCTAACTCTGCCTTGTCACTCAATACCACCAGGGTTGGGGCCTGTCTAACTCTGCCTTGTCACTCAATACCACCAGGGTTGGGGTCTGTCTAACTCTGCCTTGTCACTCAATACCACCAGGGTTGGGGTCTGTCTAACTCTGCCTTGTCACTCAATACCACCAGGGTTGGGGCCTGTCTAACTCTGCCTTGTCACTCAATACCACCAGGGTTGGGGCCTGTCTAACTCTGCCTTGTCACTCAATACCACCAGGGTTGGGGCCTGTCTAACTCTGCCTTGTCACTCAATACCACCAGGGTTGGGGCCTGTCTAACTCTGCCTTGTCACTCAATACCACCAGGGTTGGGGCCTGTCTAACTCTGCCTTGTCACTCAATACCACCAGGGTTGGGGCCTGTCTAACTCTGCCTTGTCACTCAATACCACCAGGGTTGGGGCCTGTCTAACTCTGCCTTGTCACTCAATACCACCAGGGTTGGGGCCTGTCTAACTCTGCCTTGTCACTCAATACCACCAGGGTTGGGGCCTGTCTAACTCTGCCTTGTCACTCAATACCACCAGGGTTGGGGTCTGTCTAGCACTGCCATGTCACATGATACCACCAGGGTTGGGGTCTGTCTAGCACTGCCATGTCACATGATACCACCAGGGTTGGGGCCTGTCTAACTCTGCCTTGTCACTCAATACCACCAGGGTTGGGACCTGTCTATCTCTGCCATGTCATAATACCACCAGGGTTGGGGTCTGTCTAACTCTGCCATGTCACATGATACCACCAGGGTTGGGGCCTGTCTAACTCTGCCATGTCACATAATACCACCAGGGTTGGGGCCTGTCTAACTCTGCCATGTCACATAATACCACCAGGGTTGAGGCCTGTCTATCTCTGCCATGTCATAATACCACCAGGGTTGGGGCCTGTCTAACTCTGCCATGTCACATGATACCACCAGGGTTGGGGCCTGTCTAACTCTGCCATGTCACATAATACCACCAGGGTTGGGGCCTGTCTAACTCTGCCTTGTCACTCAATACCACCAGGGTTGGGGCCTGTCTAACTCTGCCTTGTCACTCAATACCACCAGGGTTGGGGCCTGTCTAACTCTGCCTTGTCACTCAATACCACCAGGGTTGGGGCCTGTCTAACTCTGCCTTGTCACTCAATACCACCAGGGTTGGGGCCTGTCGAACTCTGCCTTGTCACTCAATACCACCAGGGTTGGGGCCTGTCTAACTCTGCCTTGTCACTCAATACCACCAGGGTTGGGGTCTGTCTAGCACTGCCATGTCACATGATACCACCAGGGTTGGGGCCTGTCTAACTCTGCCTTGTCACTCAATACCACCAGGGTTGGGGCCTGTCTAACTCTGCCTTGTCACATAATACCACCAGGGTTGGGGCCTGTCTAACTCTGCCTTGTCACATAATACCACCAGGGTTGGGGCCTGTCTAACTCTGCCTAGTCACTCAATACCACCAGGGTTGGGGCCTGTCTAACTCTGCCTTGTCACATAATACCACCAGGGTTGGGGCCTGTCTAACTCTGCCTTGTCACTCAATACCACCAGGGTTGGGGCCTGTCTAACTCTGCCTTGTCACTCAATACCACCAGGGTTGGAGTCTGTCTAACTCTGCCTTGTCACTCAATACCACCAGGGTTGGGGTCTGTCTAACTCTGCCTTGTCACTCAATACCACCAGGGTTGGGGCCTGTCTAACTCTGCCTTGTCACTCAATACCACCAGGGTTGGGGCCTGTCTAACTCTGCCTTGTCACTCAATACCACCAGGGTTGGGGCCTGTCTAACTCTGCCTTGTCACTCAATACCACCAGGGTTGGGGCCTGTCTAACTCTGCCTTGTCACTCAATACCACCAGGGTTGGGGCCTGTCTAACTCTGCCTTGTCACTCAATACCACCAGGGTTGGGGCCTGTCTAACTCTGCCTTGTCACTCAATACCACCAGGGTTGGGGCCTGTCTAACTCTGCCTTGTCACTCAATACCACCAGGGTTGGGGTCTGTCTAGCACTGCCATGTCACATGATACCACCAGGGTTGGGGTCTGTCTAGCACTGCCATGTCACATGATACCACCAGGGTTGGGGCCTGTCTAACTCTGCCTTGTCACTCAATACCACCAGGGTTGGGACCTGTCTATCTCTGCCATGTCATAATACCACCAGGGTTGGGGTCTGTCTAACTCTGCCATGTCACATGATACCACCAGGGTTGGGGCCTGTCTAACTCTGCCATGTCACATAATACCACCAGGGTTGGGGCCTGTCTAACTCTGCCATGTCACATAATACCACCAGGGTTGAGGCCTGTCTATCTCTGCCATGTCATAATACCACCAGGGTTGGGGCCTGTCTAACTCTGCCATGTCACATGATACCACCAGGGTTGGGGCCTGTCTAACTCTGCCATGTCACATAATACCACCAGGGTTGGGGCCTGTCTAACTCTGCCTTGTCACTCAATACCACCAGGGTTGGGGCCTGTCTAACTCTGCCTTGTCACTCAATACCACCAGGGTTGGGGCCTGTCTAACTCTGCCTTGTCACTCAATACCACCAGGGTTGGGGCCTGTCTAACTCTGCCATGTCACATACTACCACCAGGGTAGGGGCCTGGCTAACTCTGCCTTATCACTCAATACCACCAGGGTTGGGGCCTGTCTAACTCTGCCATGTAACATAATACCACCAGGGTTGAGGCCTGTCTAACTCTGCCATGTCACTTAATACCACCAGGGTTGGGGCCTGTCTAACTCTGCCTTGTCACTCAATACCACCAGGGTTGGGGCCTGTCTAACTCTGCCTTGTCACTCAATACCACCAGGGTTGGGGCCTGTCTAACTCTGCCATGTCACTCAATACCACCAGGGTTGGGGCCTGTCTAACTCTGCCTTGTCACTCAATACCACCAGGGTTGGGGCCTGTCTAACTCTGCCTTGTCACTCAATACCACCAGGGTTGGGGCCTGTCTAACTCTGCCTTGTCACTCAATACCACCAGGGTTGGGGCCTGTCTAACTCTGCCTTGTCACTCAATACCACCAGGGTTGGGGCCTGTCTAACTCTGCCTTGTCACTCAATACCACCAGGGTTGGGGCCTGTCTAACTCTGCCTTGTAACTCAATACCACCAGGGTTGGGGTCTGTCTAGCACTGCCATGTCACATGATACCACCAGGGTTGGGGCCTGTCTAACTCTGCCATGTCACATGATACCACCAGGGTTGGGGCCTGTCTAACTCTGCCTTGTCACTCAATACCACCAGGGTTGGGGCCTGTCTATCTCTGCCATGTCATAATACCACCAGGGTTGGGGTCTGTCTAACTCTGCCATGTCACATGATACCACCAGGGTTGGGGCCTGTCTAACTCTGCCATGTCACATAATACCACCAGGGTTGGGGCCTGTCTAACTCTGCCATGTCACATAATACCACCAGGGTTGAGGCCTGTCTATCTCTGCCATGTCATAATACCACCAGGGTTGGGGCCTGTCTAACTCTGCCATGTCACATGATACCACCAGGGTTGGGGCCTGTCTAACTCTGCCATGTCACATAATACCACCAGGGTTGGGGCCTGTCTAACTCTGCCTTGTCACATAATACCACCAGGGTTGGGGCCTGTCTAACTCTGCCTTGTCACTCAATACCACCAGGGTTGGGGCCTGTCTAACTCTGCCTTGTCACTCAATACCACCAGGGTTGGGGCCTGTCTAACTCTGCCATGTCACATACTACCACCAGGGTAGGGGCCTGGCTAACTCTGCCTTGTCACTCAATACCACCAGGGTTGGGGCCTGTCTAACTCTGCCATGTAACATAATACCACCAGGGTTGAGGCCTGTCTAACTCTGCCATGTCACTTAATACCACCAGGGTTGGGGCCTGTCTAACTCTGCCTTGTCACTCAATACCACCAGGGTTGGGGCCTGTCTAACTCTGCCTTGTCACTCAATACCACCAGGGTTGGGGCCTGTCTAACTCTGCCATGTCACATACTACCACCAGGGTAGGGGCCTGGCTAACTCTGCCTTATCACTCAATACCACCAGGGTTGGGGCCTGTCTAACTCTGCCATGTAACATAATACCACCAGGGTTGAGGCCTGTCTAACTCTGCCATGTCACTTAATACCATCAGGGTTGGGGTCTGTCTAGCACTGCCATGTCACATGATACCACCAGGGTTGGGGCCTGTCTAACTCTGCCATGTCACATGATACCACCAGGGTTGGGGCCTGTCTAACTCTGCCATGTCACATAATACCACCAGGGTTGAGGCCTGTCTAACTCTGCCATGTCACATTCTACCACCAGGGTTGGGGTCTGTCTAACTCTGCCTTATCCCACCTATATATACCATATTACATAATACCATCAGGGTTTGCGCCCACCTTTATGTCATGTTTCATAATACCACTAGGGCCAGATTTTTCCATAGTACTTCAATTTGAAGTACATGCTCAGATTTAAGATTTGAGGTGTGATGGAAAAATTGGGCCTAGGGCTGAGGCCCTCTGTCCTTGTAAATCTGTGACCTTGTAAATCTGTGACCGGCATGACACAAAAAATGTTATGTGGAAATATGCCTGATAGCCTAAAAGAAGCAATCTTTAGACCACTAATTAAAAAATTGGGTCAAGAATTGGGTCTAGAATTGCTTATAAAATTATAGACCAGTCTCACACCTAGCTTATCTATCAAAACTAATTGAAAGGGCAGTAGCAAAGCAATTTGTTGGACATCTGGTGAAAAATGAAATTCAAAGCATGTTCCAGTCAGCGTACAAGGAATTTCACAGCACTGAGACTGCCTTGCTGAGGGTTCAGAATGATATATTAACAGACATTGACAATAATAAGGCAGTGATGCTTATATTACTTGACCTCTCTGCGGCCTTTGACACTATTGACCATAATATATTGCTAAACAGACTTGAAAAAAGATGTGGTATTGGAGGTACAGCACTCAAATGGTTCAAATCTTATCTGTTAAGGTATTTGGATACCCTGGTTGTAGGTGGAGCCACAGTAGCACCATCTCCACCTGGTGGAAAAAATGGCAAATTTGAGTTGTCTAGTAAATGAAATCTTAAATAAATGTACTTCCACATGTAAAACCTTTCCCACCAAAAATCAAATCAGCTTTGCTCATTCTGAGACATTAAAATGAAAATTAATGAAAAGGGCTGTCGTGAATCATTATACCCAAAAGCATGGTCAAAATATGTGAATAAAGGCATTAAAGAAGTTTCCCAGATTCAAATTATATCATTTAAATGACATATGTTGTAATTACATCTTTCAGCCTCAATAATGGACCAAAAATGTCACTTTTCTATAATTTCGCCCATATTTGTGCATATTCTATTTCAAATAATTAATTTTTCAGAAGGAAATAATGTGGTGACATCCGTATTTTTTTCCATTATATGATAGAATACATATTTACCTTCATTTTTAGCAAAGTAACTAAGAAATTAAACTAGCCAAAATTAAATAAATGCATTAGATGTGGAATATTGCAGTAAGATTATGCCACTACATGGCGCCACTGTTGTGTTATCAAGCAATCTATAAATAGAAAAAGTACTAATTTCATGCAAAACATGCTTGTTATTGATAAACAATGTAAACTTAAGTATAAAAGTTATATTTCTTTTCCTTAATGTTACATGGGATGCATTTAACTGAATTATGTTATTCACTAAATTTATTGTAAAATATTGATTTTTCCCATTATTAGTGACAGCTGTAAAAAAATATACAGATGGTAAATGTACAAATAAAAATTGTTTTTGACTCAGGATATGTCTTCTGTTTCAATATGCAAAAAACTAGAAAAATTAAACTATAAAATGCCAGAGTATCCAAATACCTTAAATAGAAAACAATGTGTTACAATTGAGGGAAAAAGATCTGAAAATATGGATATTAATTATGGTGTTCCACAGGGTTCTGTATTGGGCCCCATTCTTTTCACAACATATATGGAACCCCTGGCTGATTTAATTGAGCAGTATGATTTGAGGCACCATGTCTATGCTGATGACACACAGATTTACATCTTCCTGGATCCAAAATCCACTGATGGAATGAAAAAATCTACAAAAGAAATAGAAGAATGTATAAGTAAAATAAGAACTTTCTTGGATAATAAAATGAAGATTAATGATGGAAAAACAGAAATGCTTGTTTGCGGAAAATAATTCTGACATTAAAAATATAAATATACGTGGAAAAATTACAGTCAGATTATCTGAAATTCCTAGATCAAGGATCAAACAAATTAAAAAAAATATGTAAGAGTGGTTTTTATCATGTCAGAAATCTGGCTAGAATAAGAGGATGTATGGATGAGAAAACTTCAAATACTTCTACACTGGATTATGGTAATTCTCTACTGGCTGGAATGCCTAAATGTGAACTGGCTAAACTTCAAAAACTTCAAAATGCATCAGCTAGGGTTGTGGGAAACCTAAAGAAAAGGGATCATATTACACAAAAACTGATGGATCTGCACTGGCTGCCAGTTGATGCTAGAATCGACTTCAAGATTGCCTTGCTAACATGGAAGATACAAAATGGCTTTGCCCCCAGTTATCTAAATTATTAAAACCAAAAAATGGAGAGAAAAATCTAAGATCTAAAGAGAAGAATGAATATATAATTCCCAAAACTAACTCAAAAACTTATGGGGATTGGGCTTTTGCTGCATACGCACCTAGAACATGGAATGCCCTGCCCCTGGAAGTGAAAAATTGTAAGACTATTGAATGCTTTAAAAAGCATTTAAAAACTCATTTATATAGAGAACATTACCTTCAGAAACGCCATGAGCAGACCTGGTCTGAAATAGCGCTATAGAAATGTATTATTATTATTATTATTATTATTATTATTATTATTATTATTGTTGTTGTTGTTGTTGTTGTTGTTGTTGTTGTTGTTGTTGTTGTTGTTGTTGTTGTTGTTGTTGTTGTTGTTGTTGTTGTTGTTATTATTATTATTATTATTATTATTATTATTATTATTATTATTATTATTATTATTATTATTATTATTAATTTTGAAGGTTTTGGAATCAAATAGTCTGTATATATCATTGATTGAATATCAAAGGTCAAGATGTAATCAATCGGAAAAGATCCCAAACTTTATAAAATGATATATTAAAAACTACAGGGAACATTAAGAATTTCATATTCTGACCACAACATTGATGTACATATTGCATATTGAGAATGATGAAAATTGCAGTGTATATATAGCATCTTCAAACATAGTACAGACATTGTTCAAAAGAAAAAAATGGAAGGAAAATCACACTTTAGAAAAATTAGCTTAATTCTCTACTTTACACACACTAAAATTTTACATGCACTTTTCTCAAAGGCATGATACTTAACATATATAGCTATATTTAGCCTCGATTTGGATATGTCATCTTATAGACATATTTCAAATTATGGAAATTTTGGAGAAAAAAAACATTGCTGCATTTTATTTAACAAAAACATATTTGTAAAAAGAAGAAACTGCTGGCAATTTTATTACCAAACTTGACCCGTGGAAAAAGTTTCAGTGCAAAGAAAACTTTCCACCAGCGGTCTGTTTGGAATTGGCCAGATTACTATTATTCTATAAGACCTAAGTGAACACAAAGATTTGTCTTTCATTGTCTTGACAATTTTCATCCATTTATTATCTGAGGAAAAATACAAAGATGTCTTGCGGTTTACTACATGTTCAAAGATTGCTAAAATCTCCAAACCTGAGTAATCTATTGTTGAAATCGTACATTTGACACTTTCATTTCTTGGTAGAGAGTGCATGTTACGTAATAGCACTTTAAGAGATTCTGAGACAATCTTGGAACAACATCACGGGCAAACTTATTAGCACCAGTTCCTCTGTGGTGATCCATGGGTCCTGGGTTCGATTCATGGCATGCCGAGATTGAATTCATTATATAATTTCGCGGCATGTGAGCCAAAGTCTGTGCCTGAAGGGTTAACCCATTAGCCTTGTAAATTTGTGACTGGGTGGATTTCCATGTCAAGTACCTGCAACATGACAATTCAGCACTATATCTGCCATGAAATATCTGAAATAATGTTGAATTTAACGTAAACCCCGAGAAAACAAAGAAACCATGATTCCAGTGCTTTCACAGCTTGGTTATGAGCTACCACAAATGATTTTGACGCCAACACAATTTGTGCGAATGCATTCGCGCTTGTTCCATTTAAATGTTTTGCCTCCCACCCAATCCCCACGATTTTCCGAGGTAGTACTCAGACGGAGGGGTTATCAGGAATTACTGGGTTATGAATATTGGTCAGGACATTTGACTTGATTTGTGCCTGGATCTTTATGCAAATAATGCAACCTGGGTAATGAATTTGTGGACCCTAATGATCCATACTGACAAATGGATTGTGTGGTTCTGAATTTCATCTTTCACAAGGTTTGGTTCCAGGCATTTTACTACAGAGTACAGAACATTTTACTTATTTCATAGAATGTCTTAAGATTATAGGATTATAGTCTAATCATTCAAATCATGAGAGAGATAACTAATTCTATTACTAACTTTATTTCCGCTAAGATTACTAATTTTATCATTATTCCCACTTCTGCTAATGAATATGTAAAATGCAGTTCCCCTTCGGAAAAACGACTCAAATTGTATATCTCCATAGAAAAGGCATTATTTTAGATGAAAAAGAGACAGATCATGAACAAATATGTAAAAATGACTAAATTGCAATTCCCCTAGGAATAAATGGCATTTTCCTTATTGCAGATGCGGGGATGCAGTGTCATGGGTCTGTCTTGGAAGTCATGCCATTGCAAACATGCAGTTCCCTTGGAGACATGACAATGCCAAATGTCGGTTTCCTCTTGTTATAAATGGCAATGCACGATGTCTGATTTATAAATCTAGTATATTATAACCTTTTTACTGAGGTCTTTCTCGTTGGGTTTGAATAAAGTAAATAAAATGCCGGACCATTTGTAAAATGTTATTACTGTGAGATCCTTACTGTTACAAAAAATTAAATTTCAGGACAAAAATAGAAACCTCCGGGGAATGTCATTTCCGGTTAGCGAATGTTACAAGCTGATACTGTGGCATGCATGAAGTATGATTCTTCTGATGGTGAATAAAACGGTTCGGAAGACGTTTTGAAATAATATTCATTAATAATGGGGCACAAATGAGTTTTGTTTGTTAACAATCAGAATTTTAATAGAATAAACATTTATTGTAATATTTATGCCAATGGCTTTAAACAAATTCCAAGTTAATATTTGTAGTTCGAAACTACTCTGTAGAAATCATGCAGAAGTTAAAAGATGGAGCAATTGCATTTTAAGATGAAATGTGTTTGAAAACAATTTAGCACTGAAGGTGTAAGATGCTCTGCGAGGTTTTCTGTAATACAAGGTTCACTCAGATCACAAACATGGGGACAGAGGGCAGGTGACCAGTGGGGAGGTCATGTGACCAGCGAAGAGGTCACGAGGCCACGCTAAACCAATCCGCTGCTGACAGGAAGTGGGCAATTCTTCCTCATCAATGCATGGCGTAATGTATTGCTGGAAGGTGACAAGGTGTACCTGCTAACTGGCCTGGGCTTTGGCAGAGTGTGTGCCACACAGTGTCTACAGGAAACAGGCCAATTAAGGCTGCAAGTGCTATACCACTGCAGGGGAAATACTGGGTTCAGGCCAGCCAACAACTTGTTATAAAAGGGGATGTGTGCCCAATACTTGCAGAGGCAAAATTCCATCTTAGCATGTGGACCATGTTTTCAACAACCTGCCCTTGTTGTGTAAGGTATTTTTAGAAGCTCATTACCATCACAGGGGTTGAGGTCTTGTTATGTAAACATCCTGTTCAACCAAGTTGAAGGATCAACGTTCTATTGATTGGCCCAATTGGTAGCGACATTTAGCCCACAGTGTGCCTTGCCTTGACATACATGCAGGTACCCAGAGACATTGCCTGGTGCATATGAATAGAATGTGAACAGGACCAAGTTCATCAACGGAAGAATTCTCGTACCAATCTGAGTACTTATTATTTTTCTTAGACATTCAGTTGTTATGAAGAACCTAATTTTGAATCCTAAATATATGGATTTACCTTATCAGAAACGAGAATAAAATAGAGGAAACCAGATCCCCCCCAAGTTATCATGGACTTCTAATAAAGTATTGATTTTAATTTATTGTTACATGAACATTATTCTATTTGTATCATTGCCTTAAATTGAAATGCTTTGAACTCTTTTTCCCAGAATGCATTCTTTGATAGAGGTAGTTGCTTTCACACAGCAGGTGTTCTAACTGTTGATCTTGGTTACATGCAATACAACCCATTCCGAAAACAATCAGATGCTTAGTTTGGGTAGAATCACAGGAAATAAAATAGATTATCCCCTTGTCTGTAAAGAATAAAAAGTAAATGCTTGTATACTTTAACGTTTTCCGTTTCTGTAATATATTCCCATAGTTAATGTCAGCCATTATAATGATTTAATGGAGCATTATCTTTGTTTAGCTGTAAAAGGCAATCATCATTTATCGTGTTTCCTTTATGAACACAATACACATTAAAATGTACATAATACACTGATATTTGTGCGTTTTTAGCAATGCGTCCCAAGCTATTTCAAGCTTCCAAACTTTGCTGCAAGCACAACATAATCGCATTTGAAAATGTCTCTTTATGGTTTAGAAATATGCCAATTCTTCTCTTTTGGTTTGAGATTGGATCAAAAGGCACTAAATATAACTGATAATAATTATAACACAATGTTATTATCCTCATTAAAGCATTAATTCTTGAAATGACATTTTTATTCACCTTTTCCTTGCATAATATAAATGTTTAGTGAAAGTGTGATAAAATTTTACTTCCCCTACATAAATATCTATGCCATTTGAAAGTAGAGTCTTCTGCTAAAATCTAAATCATCCATTGTAGATTTTGCCAACAAATTTTGTTCAACTGACCGGTGATCTGGTATAGACACCGGCGTTGTAAGCCTTGCTAACAAGGGGACTCCTTCAGATTGGGACATTGGGGTAGATCAGAAAATGTTACTATTGTCAATTAAATGAAACAACAGGACAAAATCAAATAAGGACAACCGATGGAGCAGTTATGATATCCGCTAAATGGATTGAGGCCTTGGGCTAAGAACACCTAATGTCATACCAAACATAGGTGAAAAAACATCCCAGGAAACCGGTTCATAAATTAAGATCAAAATGTCATTTTAAAACAATGCCTGAACGTATTATGAGAATAAATTTACATCATTATGTTGGGAAAGTATTCTTGCTGTATCTAAATGAGGAGAATATGAATGTTGTAAGTAGTATTATCCTTTGAATGATTTATTTGAGATGGTTTTAATTGAACCCTAATTTTCATTGATACACTGAGAATAATAAGAGAAACAGGTTATTTGTTGTTTGAAAATGTGATTTATTGTTAACTATATATGAAAAATAACAAAAGAACAACAAAGATTCGTTGGAACTGAAATCCATCATTATTGTAACTGTACAACATAGTATTAACAATTTAAATTTGAAAGAAGGATAAATACAGATTTAACAGGGTAATAACTGGCAAAATCTATACACTTAAAGGATATAATGTGATATTTGCAGCATAATAAAAAAGGGTCACAGTGGATGATGCAGATTAAAATTAGATTGTTATTAGGAAATAGGTTGCAATTTGGGTACAATATTATTTTTTTATTATTACATGCCATAACCATTTTAACCATATTATTGTTAGAGAGTCCGTATGCATTGGGAATCCAATATTTGAGGTGTAATGTGGATGTCAATTATCAAAATATGGACCCAAATAACCCTCAACTCAAGCACTTGCTTTCAATTCAAACTTAAGCAATTGAATATCAGATCCTAGTCTTTTGAAAACATAACCGGCGTACTTTAAAAGTATTCATCCACCTAGTGGTTGTGTGACTGAATCTTAATGCCAACCTAATCATCACAAATTGAGTAGATCACACTTTAGTACATTTGTGTTGAATGTAGAGGCAGTTGATTTAAATACATGTGTTATGCAATATGTCACAAAGTGTTAAGTTCATGTACCTTGTCATTTACCGTTAAGCTTGATAGGTCACCTTTAGACATAAACTCAACTTATATACAACCTTGTTAGTATATTCCATAGAATATAACGGTTCGGCCAATCTGTACGTTCTGAGAATTATTGTCTGTTTTTTGGTCCTATTTGTCATGTTCTGGATATCCTGTTGCATTTGCATTTCAGCATAATACTTATGTTCTTATGTTTGCAGGTAAAGGAATGGAATGTAAAGATGTCTTTATGATATTTACAGAATCTGCATTATGAGCCTACTATGCTTATTTTTATACATTGAAGTGAAAGGTTTCAGCCCTTTTCCCATATTACATGACATTCTTTTTGCGAATATAATATTTCCCACTATCGTAATATTATCTTAATGAAATACAACATATCAACATCATTTTTTTAGGTTGACAAAAAGAATATCTCTTTTGTGTTGTATTTCCTCATACTTTTTTTTATCTCGAGTGAGCCCTATGACCTCATTGAAAGGTTAATAGAAAAAGGATGAAGGTGTACTGCAGATTTTATAAACATCATAGAGAACAAACAAGATGATCTGTACAATTGATTACTTTGCAGGTTTCAAGTGATTACATAGCATGCATGACATATGAAATACATATCCCAAACCACCTGATATCAAAGATTATTTTTTACTTAATATCTTTGAGAGTCCAATCACACATTAGAAATTATTTCTACGATTCATACATATTTCCCAATTATAATGAAATGGTATGGTTCTGGTATATTTGTTTGATTCACAACACTTCTAAAATTGAGCTTTTTTTATACATCAAGGATCATTAACCTCATATGCCAAACATGCTATTACAGGTAGAGATCACGTTTTTTTCCATGAGGTGCGAATATCATAATCACACAAAATCACACACTAATTAACACAATTCTTTTATTAGTGAACCAGATTTTATGGAATAAAACCAGGACAAATGGGTAATACAAAGTACTTGTTCTTGTGTGTTTGCCCAGTCTTTAACTGGTTAATTTGAGAGCAGAATATGTTATGTAATATATATAGTAAATAATTATATTTGAGGCAATTGTATTAGACCCTTTACCTCTTATAAAACGCATTACATGTAATACATAATCTGACAGTCACAGACACATCAAAACGTGTCTCATTTTGTTTTGTAACTGATAGAGGAGTCACGTGCACCCATATAGTGAAAGTATATTTATAAATATTTTCATCGTAATATTCATTATTGTTACCATTTTTATGGGAAATATAAACATTTTTTTAAATATCTCCCTTTACTGGCTTTCTCCTCATTTGATAAATGATAAATATATATATATATATATGATTAAATGAACTTGTGTATTTACAAAAATATGTACACAGTGCTTGGTGCCGATCAGTTACACTTGTGAGGATAAGTATCACTGTCACTGTAAGCTATGTACACGAGATCCATATATCACCATAGAATCTCTTATAAGCAGATGTCCCTTCTGAATATGTGGCATATATGGGGTAACCAGATATCAAATGTAAGATGTATATATATATATATATATATATATATATATATATATATATATATATATATATATATATATATATATATATATATATATATATATATATATATATATATATATATATATACCACATCAGACCTCAAACTACAATTATGATACATCAACACCTGACAACCCATCTATACCTGTTCGTCACAAAAAGACATTCTGTTTTGCGAATAACTGACTTGAGTATTCAATGATATTCAGAGTACAGAATTGTTCAATCTGTCCAATAAAATGGGCAAATACCTTCAATAAGACACGCCATTTTCACTTTATTGAGGGCAACTCATGTGACCAAACCCACAATAGTGAAACTATGGATGTCGTTAGATTCCCTGTACTCAGCCCACAAAATACTGACCAGGAGCACATATTCAGAAATTTCACTCTCTTGTGAAACAAATTTTGTAATGATGCGTCTTTAGCGACTGTTTTAATTTCAGTTCTAGTCACTCTCCCCTTAGACGCTTAGTTGTCTTGCATAAGACCAGTTTACTCATTTGTCTATTTCCCATTGTGCTGATAGATGTGCACCTTTCAGCACACAATGCTAAATGTATCCAAACATTTAATGCTTTCTTTCAGTGCATTTTGTTCCCTCTTGAGATGATAAATGTTTGCGTTTTATGACTGTAATATAACAATTGCATACTGTTTACATTCATTCGTTGGCGGCCGTGAAGACAACTGTAAATTAGATTTCCCAATATTCCTTGAGGAAGACCCTTTTTTTTCAAATTAACCAGACAGCACCATAATATAAATCAATAATGCAGGGACTATTTTAATGCAAATGAAGAGGTGAACTTTTAGGAGCTCACATTCTTTGATATATTCTACATATTCTGTACTTCACCAGTTTCAGCCTCCACGTCCCCCTTATTTGCCTGGAGGCTGCATATATATATATATATATATATATATATATATATATATATATATATATATATATATATATATATATATATATATATATATATATATATATATATATATATATATATATATATATATGGGCACTCAAGGGGGATAAGGAGATTGTTGTATTAAGCTTGTGGTTGTTTGTGAAATATTCCTTGCAATCTGATGTCCTCTGGTCATTATACATACATAATGATTCTTCATTATCAACTTTATTGCTCAGGCGGGCTTCCCAACCAGTATTGTGAAGTGGATTTGTACACATAATATACACATGTAGATAAAACAATATGTTCAAGAGAAAGAAATGCATATTGTTTGCATCACCATCAAGCAGTACAACTTTAATCTAGTATTCAAATCATAACATTCTTTTATGTCATTGGCACAAAGTACTGTTATATTTTAGAAAACAAGCATTGATAATTACATTAACGCTAAAATAATGGTATCTGAATATAACTGAATACTGCAAAAGCTTTTCAAAATAATAATTTCCACTTTCTCATTCTATGACTAATTTCCTTTTACAACATAAACATAAAACACATGATATATGATAGCATACTACAGCTTCAATAAAGATAGTATGATTTCTCTGAAATTTATGTTTAAAAATGATTTATCCAGACCCAACAATTTCGCCTTTAATGTGTAACATTATTAGTATTGAGTTTAAATGTCAATCGTTTACCTGTGCTCATATGGCGTGATTACTTGTGTTAGTCCGCTTCATATGTCACACTGGTAAATTCAGAACTCATGGAACTCACTCCTTCATGTTAGCAAATTATCGAGATCTGATTGCAACATTATAATTATATTTTAAACTATTAAAACGGGGAAATAACTTTTTCATATTTCATGTGCATCCCAAAATTGAATAAGAAGGGCACTTCAATATCTGGATGACCATTCTTAAACATTTCCAGTTGTTTTCATTTCCAGTATGATAGAATACATGCTAATCACATTACTATACACATATGGTTGTTGCTTGGAATACCTCACAAAATACCCACTCAAAAGGGTTTCCTATTCCGAGATCGTGCAATATTTCAACCACATTGGGTTTGGATTTGAATTGCTCGTTCTATTATATCCAACTTACATTTCTTTTCAATTTCTATGCGTGATATCAATACTGAAATAGAATACTTGTTGTCATCACATTTCTCTTTTGTTATTTTCTGTGCCCAATACGCATGCGTGGAAAGCCATCATTTGTTTTTTTTTCTTGGCTTGAAGCGGTATTCATTATCTCTCCATTATTCCAAGAGCTTACAAAGAGGTTTCAGAGGTTTCAAACCGAGGCCGATCTTTCTGGGAACCCGGTTGCTTCGGCTGCCTTTTAATCTAGATCACATGGTTTATTTTTCTTATAACCAACCATAGCACCAGACTTTTTGTACAATGCACTAAGGCGTCTGCTTGACTGATCAGCTAGCTTCTGCACCTCAGCTTCTGATAAACCCATTATTAATAATTTCTTTAAAGCAATTTCCTTTAACATTGTCCTGAAGGCTTTCAAATAACAGATTCTTTGTTACCAACTCTTTCCTCTTCACAACTTCCGCTGTCACTTCCGCATATGTGCATTTCTATCTCAGCCAGTCTGTGTTCAACTTCTGTTTGTTGTTGATTGAGTTTTTGACTCATACAGGCGTTTTCAGATTCCAGAGTTTGAAGTCTCTCTCTAAGCCGGCTTATTTCTTGTACCAGAAGGTCAGAAGAGTCATGTATTGGTAGCGAGTTGGCACTTCCTGTTGGTACCATAGACATGGCCGGGACATAAGGGTAGGATTGGCTGGAGGCCAAGGGACCCGCAGTCGTCTGTCTCAAGTATGTAGTACCTTTGGATGAAGGGAAAGTGGCGGATGGTTCCGTGAAGGCAGCGCTAAATGGAACAAGGCCGGCTTTGTCTGATGCAGCGAATGCCGCGTGAGGTGCACATCGCGAGGATGGGCCATGAGGCGGAGACTTGTTTGGGGGGACTATTGTCACAATCGCTGTATTGTCTGATGTGTTGGGGGCAGTGGAAGCACCAAAGAAGTGATTTCCTTGTGGCATTGCAGAGGCAGAAGGCTTGTTCGTCGAGGAGAAGGAATCCATGCGCATGCGCTGTTGTTCCGGATGTCCCACCATCACAGGAGGACTTCCGCCGGCAGAGGCCTGCATGGACCCAGCGCCCCCTGTGGACGGTGGGGAGGAGATCGGGGGAGAGGAGGAGGGTCGCGGGGGAGGATCTATCATCCCCACTGGGGACTTTTGTATCGAGGTATCTGTTACATATGACGTAATGCTAGACACTGTCATAGAGTTTGTGATGTCAGCACTCTGATGGGTTAATCCCAGCTCTCCGGACCCTGAGGGTCCCTCACCAGAGTGTAAACTGAGCGGGTGATGTTCACTTATTGAACAGTCCTCATCCAGGCCTCTCTGGTAACTAACGTGACTACAATGACTGCCACTGTGGCTCCCTCTGGGTGTCAATGAAGATGTTGGAATCGTGAAATGCCGTGTAGGAATTGCGTTTAATTTCATGTCCTTGAGATGTATTTTGCCTGTAGATTCTACAAGACCTGGGCTGCTTTTGCTCCTCGGTAACACAGCTGAAATATATAAAAAATATTACTTAAAGATGAGAAAAAAATTCTAAAAATCAATATAAAGATGTTTTAAAATCATTTAAACATAACGCAAACATTAAACGGTAGGTTGCGAATTTATGAAAGTACAAATAAACTAAAACGTCTTTTCTTTTGTTCATCTGTTGAACATAATATTTATCTTTCACGTGAAGTAATCTCTTGAATTGCAAGAAAAGGTGGATAGTGCAGAGATATATGTGGCAGGCAACATTCCTCAAAACGATCACTATGCACCATTCAAGTGACATACCATACATTTTCATCATATATATATATATATATATATATATATATCATTATATTTCTGTGTGGAAAGAAGAGAAAGGCTGTCGTAAATCAAGGAAAGGGTGAAATATTTATTGATATTTAATTTAACAGTCTAAATGAGGTCTCAGGGATCTATTTATTCCACGGGAAAAATTACCTGGTCTCAATAATCTATGATGCTGACGCATCTAAATTGACTAATGATTTAATGGGTAATGTTTTGATTTGCAGTTTTAAAGAGTATTTTCCTCACCCCTTATTTTCCTCACCCCTTAAACTGTCTGAATTTCAAATAAGTGCAAAATGTATCGCGAACGGAGTTATGCCGCGATATTAAACCTACCCAGTTAATAATGAATCTTTTTAATTGATCTTTTTGCCCTTCACCAACCTTTCAAAATAGTTGAGAAGGACCATCAGTATCCATTTAAAGCTATATATATAATGTTAACTTTGAGCTTGCAAAACTGTACAAAATAATAATAAGAAATTACACGATGTTACATCTACTTGTTATATAGTTTTCTTCATATACATTTTATGCAATATATCTACCACTCATTTTATGCAATATATCTACCACTCATTTTATGCAATGTATCTACCACTCATTTTATGCAATATATCTGCCACTCATTCCTATTATAGCACTTATCTTACATCACTACCAACACTCGAGGCAAGACACATCGTCTCACAAGCCAAAAATACCCAAGCCAATGCCACTTATAGCTCTAATTATACTTATATTCATACGGTATGTACGGCCAAGTATAATTTATAAACCTTGCCAAAGGCGACATGGCATGCATGTTGCAAGACCAATGTTCTTCATGCCGGTTTTAGAGGAGATGTTATGCTAATATGACACCCTCCACCCACCAGGACATGTAATGGTCGCATGCTGGCAATACGGGGCAAGATTTACATCAGTGCCAAATATAATTTAAAATTTTCGTATTAAGGTAAATATGTGTTAATTGATTTCACTTTTATGTTTAAGAAATAAATATTTATAATATAGCTTTTTTATTAACCTTTTGAGTGAGAAATACATTGGCAATATATTTAGTGTTCCTTGGCTCAGTTAATCACTCTGTCTTGGATAGTGGTAAGTCCAAATAATGGATTATTAGAGGCAAATCAAGAAGACCGGCCTATCAGATTTTAATCTTCTTACGGATACAGTTTAAATCATCAACTAAATGGATCAAATGTGTGTTTGTACCCAGTTGGTCTTGCTTAAAACAGAAGCATGCCGTTAATTAATGGTGTTTAGTAAGGGTTAATTCATTTTCAATAATATCTGTTAGTTTTGTTTCAAAAGTGGTCGGGCATGTTAGGATATGCCAATGTTAGAGCAGAATGTAGAAAGTTTTTTTATTTAAAGTGTTTTCATGCTGCATGGTACCTGTCTGTACTTCACTGCCAATCAGACAAAATAGGAGATACATCTTGTAATTGCTTATATAAACACAGTCAATGTGTCAAGATCGTCAATTGAGAAATGACAAAACAAATAAAGAATAAATAAATCATAATTAAATGAGTCATTCATCCATTCAGTTTTACAGCCTTATACATTTAATTTTCTAAAATAGAATTATAACAAAGTTGAATCATGTTTTTAAATTTGGTTGATATATCGTAAGTTGAGGCTAAGTTTAGCCAATTTTGAGACATTCAATCAGATTTATATCATATTGAATTTAGGGGAAGATATCGTTTAACACATGTTGATATCGATTACATGGACAATACACAGACGGGTGAAAGAAATACACAACACTGGGACGCCGGAAGCGGAAAGGAGAAAGAAGCCAGGTGCCCGACCCGGTAGGAAATACCTTTTGCATTATCGTCGTTACCTTTCTCCAGGGGTGCTTTTTTATACTTTTCAAGTCTTTTAACAGCAATAGCCTCAAGGCGGACTCGTGCCGTGGGGTAGTCCTTCAATACGTCCCACAGGTCATCTTTGGAAAGGCAGAAAAGATCGGAGTATCCAACGGACCGGACCGAGGCAGTGCGACGGTTTCCGGCGTTGCCCATGTTGAGGATTGATATCTCGCCAAAGTAGCTGCCAGGTCGAAGCGTGGCAAGTACTGTCCTCCCATTGTCCGCTACCACCTGAAGTCTCCCACGGTTCACTATGTACATGTCCTTGCCAACCTCACCTGCAAACAGTGTGATATCAATAGACGGAACTAAAACTCAAAAGCGCTTAATCAAATGTGTAAGAGAATCTATTTTTTCCTGAGTCTTACTTTTTACTCACTCACCAGTATTTTTTTTATATTTCAATGTATATGCACGGAGCTTGCTGATTATGTGTATTTGCCGTCATGATATTGTGATCATATGAAGTGTTTGAGAAACAACCAAGGATTTGAAATATGCCAAATTATATCAATATAATTTACAATTAA
Organism: Amphiduros pacificus; assembly: GCA_949316495.1. Lineage (NCBI taxonomy): Eukaryota > Metazoa > Annelida > Polychaeta > Phyllodocida > Hesionidae > Amphiduros > Amphiduros pacificus. Next base: position 40,049,390 of record OX439003.1, on the reverse strand, counting down.
TATATTTTGCAATGCACCTTTGGTTTAATGAATACATCTTCAATCAATATGAATGTCTATTGGAACCAACATATATTTTGATATATAAATATAAATCATCTTTGATTGTGTTGCTTTGCTCCATTATTAGAATAGTCCTCTGCATGGCAAAGAACGAGATACTGAAAACACTTTGGAATTGGTTCTCAATGTAAACATGACCTTCTTGGTGTGTCTCAGGATTTCTATGACCCACAGGATCCAGACCGAAGATAGATCTAAGGCGGCCCATTGTATATAAATGACATTTGGGAGTTGAGAAGACTGACTGGTATAGCCCTCTTACTGTTTATCATACCAATGTAATACAGATAAAAACAGCACAACCCCTGCCGCAGTAATTGCCGCAGCAACTTTTTTCAAAACACACCCAATGCAATCGTGGTTGATCTCCATTCGTATTCCGCGCGGCCTTATGAAGCTTATTTGGCCGACCGCAGGACCATACAGTGCTATCACCACACCAAGTAGCTCAACAGAGGGCGCCCTTGTGACACTAGAGGGAGGCAGGGCAGACAAACAGAAAGACTGACCTATATGTGACCTTCCCCACCAGCCCCTTGACTATTGAAACCACAGATGTGCCTCTATACATGCAAAACCCTGGCATGCCCTTCTGGATGTTGATATGTGCATGAGTGCGTCTTGAGGGGTGGGCATCAATTATAATTTATCACCCATCAGCAGTCACCATCATCTCAATGAGTTCAATGTTAAGATGTTCATGATTCATTCTCACACTTGACCCTTCTATTTATCAAAGCTGTTATTTACAAGACGTAAATGGATACGGCATCCCGTAAATTGGGTGGTTTCCTCAGAGAAACCCAGTCTTACACAGGGGAGAGGTAATTATCGAAACCGGGTTAGACAAACAAATTGTTCATCCCATGAGTAGACTATGGCTACCTAAGCAATTTCCATGACAATTTTTCTTCAATGTTACATGACCTTTGCCATCTGTTTTCCAGTCTTATGGGATTTTAGGTGTCTTTCCGTGGAAACCAATTTGGTTGCCTCTCTCACAGGAATGTCTGATCATCCCAGTCAATGGAAGAAAATAGTTCAGAATGGCTTTTAGAACTTCACTTCACTTCTGACTTATACAATAAGACATGGGATCAATTTTAATGGGCTAAAGAAAGGAACCTTTCTCAGGGGAGGCATATTTTCTGGGTGTTGTCAACTTATAAATTCTACCCATCATTCAACTTGTTGCTATGGCTCCTTGTATTGTCACCACAACCATTGTTTGTCCCCCTGGTGACTGTTTGGAAATGCTACGATAAACAATGGCGTAGATGGGAGGGACATTTTTTTTTTAAAGACAAAGTTGTAACCTTCTCAAGGCATTTATCCCTATTTAAACAATTTGTATTTTTTTAGCAATGTCCTATCTTGATCTATTAGACTCTGAATGCTTCTTTATAAAATTATATAATATTTATTTTTTGGTGCAAATAATTATTAATTCAATTATTTTTTGTGCAATATAATTTTGCTTCTATCTTTTTCTGTACTTCAAAAGGACGACGAAAATAATTATGAACTACACATCTATTGCTAGTATTAGCAAAAAATTAAGTGTAAGAGAGGTGATTAGTCCTGAAATGTTGCTCACATTATATATTGCTTTCACAATTTGGCGAGACTCTCACAGATAATGTTGACCATATCACAATTAGTGCGCATGCTTTCGTCGCTCTAATCTACGTATCATTCTTATCCCAGTCCATGCCAAAGACTTCCTCTTAATGTTTGCTATTTTCTCTTTAGGGAATAACACATCATGACATATATTATATTGACATGTCTTTCTTGGTAGACCAATTTATTTAATATATTTTTAAAGAGTTGCCGTAGGAGACATATAAAAAGTGGCTTTTTTCAATTAATAAGTCTGCACCAGGGCGTGATATGAGTTTGTCTAGCATGGCTATATATGGAATTATCAATCAGTTTCACAGTGTCTCCTCAAATTTCTCTGCCACCTTTTGGTCATGTCGTGGAAGCATTTTATGCCCGCCCTGGGATGTCTACTTGAGCCCGTTTGGAAAGGTTTTGGTAATTGACCACCTTTATAGGACACTTTATGTCCCATGGTAAATATTTGGGCCCTGCCTAGATCAGCATATTAGGCAACCCCATTGTGAAACGGTAATAAAGTCTGGGATGACAAGCGGGTGGTGGGCTGCGACCAGGCAACCTTGAGCAATGTTCCCCACTTGGACTCCTCCGGCAATTTGTCACGTTTTGCACTCTGACAGTGGGGTCCACGTTTCTGACAGAGTATTTCAATATATATTCATCATATCAACACCGGGAATCCATTTTCTTTGTTGGTGTCAGTTTGGTGGTTTCGTTGAGTCACTTAGGACCCATAGTACGAGCAAAGGACAAACAGACACTACATCATTTTGTATAATCCTGAGGGCGACATATCAGAAGGAATATAAACAACCTCATACAATATAGGCGTATTATTTGAAAATATAATCACCCCTCGGTAACATGAGGAGTAGGAATCCCCTCTCTCTCTCTCTCTATATATATATATATATATGCCCTCCCTATTTATACACCAGAACTTCCCTGGGAAAGTACAGAAAGCAAATGAGCAATAACAAGTCATTCCATCACCTACGCAGCGTTTATTATTAGAGAGAAAAGGGTCTGTCCAATTATGGGTGCATAGTATTCCCAAATTATCTTTTGTGATAGAGATAATTTATGACCCCCAGTGTATATGATTGGGATTCATGTACAAATATGGCATTTGCTCTTTTACTGTGGAGTTTCACACAGCAGATTAGTGTAGACAATCATTGATTGGGGCTTCTGTAGCTTAACTGAGATATCCTATATATTGTTTATAGATATATCCATAAGTAATGTTTTTTTGTAATCTGATTAACTGCGCATCCCACCATGCAAACGCCTCATGTGGGGAAGGACTTATACTAATACCATAGAGGTCAGCTACCTAATGGCGCCCAGGTCAGTGACCTATCTCATCTGGAGGTTTAATTTGCGCAATTTCATTATGTAATTTCCACCATTTACATACAGTGTTAGTTTTGATAAAGCGAGTTAATATGGAGATGTATGCAAATATTTTCATTCAGCATTGAAGTTTAAAATTGATGGTCTCATATTTGACATTATTGCACTGGTTATGATTGCGTTCACGAGAACATATATCGTCTGAGCAAATTTTATGGCTTACTTTATGAGCGTTTTCATAATACTTCTTGGAAAACTTTGGGACAAGTCTATTATCCAGACCTGGCACAAACCATATAAGTGACTTTTATGAAATCTCAATAAAGAATAAAGTGTCTCTTAGTTAATCCCCATGGTATCTGTAAACATATGTCTGTGGAGAATATCGCTCTGTGAGAATTCCTATTTTCAGCAAGAAGACGAAATAAGCGTCTCAGGGGTGGCGGCAAACTGTCAGCTTGGCTGACAAGCAGTTGAAACCTGCCAGTGGGAACCAGGAATTCAATTCTTACAACAGGAGTTATAGAGCCTCGTAGTCGGCTGAGAGCTCCCCAGTCGTGTATATACGTGGGTAATTTAGATATTATTGTGAATTTGGTATCCAGGCACGTGTTATTTGCAAGACAACACACTTTTCTTGAATCAAATGAAACTGCTACAGCCAATATAAAACAGCATTCATTTCGGGTTTCTCTGTGGCGAAGCGTGAGAAACGATCTGAAAATATACGTCCCTTATTTGACTTAAAGTTCCCGTCTGAGCTTTCTGATATATCTTATATTTAATTATATTTAGAACCGCTTTTAGAGGCTATAGGGAAAGAAAAGTGGAGAAAATTGGTCACATTTTTGCTGAGACCGGAAGATGACACCAATTTCATTTATCTTTACAATTACCGGAAAGTGATATGTCAATAGCCTCTCTCTGCTAACAAAATGGGATTTTGCTTTTCAGTCATGGCGCTCTGAAGAATTAAATCTGTCTCTATCTTTTGGAATACAATGGATTGTAACCTCTATTTTTTTCCATACCCAATTTTTATATATTTAATTGATCGCAGATGATACTCCTCCTGGGATGACTTGGGTGACAGGATAACAACTTATGAAATATAATACAAAGAACATCAAATATGTTTAGGTCAATTTTGATTGTCTACAGAAAATCAATTTACAAAAGTGGTACCCAAAAATCACAGCTTTTACATTTCTTACTGTTATGTTAAGATTGTTACTGCAGAGGCCCTTAAATCGTCTAATTCGCCATGTTCGATGGGAAAGACACGTAAATTGTCATCATATTCCATGCATGAATCTATGAAAGACTAAGCCATCAAATAAATGTCATTATATTCTAAATTTCGATTTGTCAGCACATTTTATCTTATAATATAACATATATATATATCATTAAAGATACCTAATAGATCAAGAGAAATTGGACCGGAATGATAATAGTCAACATGCAATATACATAAGACGGTTGTGAATCGATAAGAAATAAGGAATGTTTTGCTGCTTGTGCTTAGTACTGAGATAATTGATATAGGCACGAGATCACAAGAGATCGCACTGACATACAGTTTACCCCAACTTGTCTGCTCTGAATAGAATTTTATATCAGTAACTGAAGCAATTATGCTTTTCAATATAATGGTTTTTATAACATTTGATTAAAACTCTTCCGGAAGATATATATGTGCAAGTTAAGTTATCAAGATAATTTGGCATTTACTGTAAAGCTTTCTATTCTAAAAGAATGGTGCTGATTGAGATCAATCATAAATTTCAATGTTGGACACTATTTCATTGGTTAGGTCCATTCACACGATGTGTATACGTCATTATTTTTTGTGCACATGTCATCCTTCCAGCTTGAATATTGACATCGTCTGACATCTTCCCACCCTGATTGCAACCATTTTGTAATCTTCAAACCACAAATTGGATTCAAGTTCTCTTGTTATTGGACTCACCTTTTCTGCAGATATAATCACTAGGGGAGAATAGGACGGGACGTAGCTTGAGGACAAGCTCACACAGGAAGCCTGCCTCTGTGTTTTGGAAGATTTCGACTCTCTTGAGCGTGTCTAGGTGTACATGCAGGGCAATCTCCGCCTTGAGTTTGTTAGGCAGAAGACTCAATGTTTTTTCTTCATCAGAAGACTTTTTGCTAAGCCACAAGTAGTCAAACCATTTTATCACTCTGTCCTGCAATCTTAGTGGTACCCTCCGTAAGGACATGTACGTTTTCACGCTGTCCAATTTAGCTGGAATAGAAGAAAATATAATTCATGTAGTAGATTTCGAATATAGATATATATTTGTTAAATGTTACCAATATACCAATAAAAAAAAATATAAAAAATAGAGTCAATAATAATAATAATAATAATAATAATAATGATAAACACCCATTTAAAACAAATAACCTTGAGCATATCAACAATGCTGATATGCTCAAGGTGACCTTGATGTTGTTCAGTTTCATCACAAGTGCGATTTATATGAGCTTACAAATAAATTTCTTACAGAGATGATTTGGAGCTAAGTAGGTTATGAGGCTGTAATACCACAAGCTTTAACAGCTCTTAGGTAACTATCAAGGACCTGAATAAACGAAACGCATTTAATTTTGTTAACACTTTTAAGGTCACGGGGGTACTTTAAACATAAGATATAAATAAATCTTTAAGGATGTCCTTTAACAAACTGGACAAATCATCTGTCACTAGCGCGCTTATTTAATGATCCGGGACGTGTAATTAACCAACATATCTGGTCATTGAATTTGATAGGAGAACATCATCGTGAAAGCCTATCGTGGACCGCTATATTTGATCACTATATTAGGTCTTTTCTAACAAACACATTTTTCTCATCAACTCGCATCAAATTGATTTCCAGCAGAGATTGTTCAAACACTTCTGTGAGGTAAATGAAATAGGCACGGAACGGAATTTTCTAAACTACGCAAACGGAACGAATATTGCCACTAGAATGAATAACCGGGGCAGTTGGTGTGCTATATAAATGCATGTGGATTTGAGGCCAAACTTGCCAGTGTGTCTTGTGGCTTGAATATGTATTAAGATATAGCATGTTCCAAATTAACTTTTCTTTTTGGTAACAAGTAGTTTATGTTCACGCATTTAATCAAAATGCAGAATCTAAAGATGTTATGACAATTTTGCTTTTTTCTTGACACATAAATATAATTGGAGAAACAGGTCTTAGTATCGTGTCGGATACATTCAACTTCCGGAGCAGCCTTTGTTATACAGATTTTAATAATCCACATTCCATTGCCATAGGTGTATCACGGGAAAGTTAGCACCACAAGAGTGCTGCAATTGATACAGCGTCCATTGGAACCTAAATATGATTCATGGTACATTGTGCAATATCAACCTCATAGAAAACAAAAGTGTCAGGTAAAAATCTATTTCTGAACAGTGGTGTAACTATATAACTTTACAAACACAAATACCTGATATATGGACCCACTGTTAATGTATTTATAAAACTCCTTTCTGAAACATACGCTATTAAAGATTAATCACTATCTATATTTTAGATAATCTCTCACTGGAAGTCTGTTTCAATCAGAACAAAACATATTCATACAGGTAAAAGGCATTCATTCTTCCCTTCTCTATTTTTATGGACATAGCAACAAAACAACTTCAAATGATTGATTACTAAAAGATTTCTGAGAAGGTAAATTTATTTCCACACACAATCTGCACTAAGGAATCAATAAAGAAACCGCATGGTAAGAAAGCTTAATAATTCAATACACAAATCACAAAAGATTTATGAAGTCCCAATAAGGCATGAGTCAATAAAGTATAAAGTGTTATCCTCCAATCTTTCTCTCTCTCTCTCTCTCTCTCTCTCTCTCTCTCTCTCTCTCTCTCTCTCTCTCTCTCTCTCTCTCTCTGTCGCACCCTATCTCCCTTTCTCTATCTCTATTCCACTCTCTCCCACGTTATATATCGCTCTTTCTCTTTCTCTCCCTTTTACTACATACATGAGATATCGACCCCAGCATTTGTGCTGTCCTTTGGTGAAAACAAAATTTTTTTCCATTCAGATTATTGAAAAGGATTTCAAGATCTGAAATCAATTCATATTCCGGAGAAGGTTTTATATTATCTCAGGTGGAAGCTGGCCTGATGTACCGACATAAGCTGCTTTTATGAGCTCCTGGGGCACAACTATTATAGACCCTAGTCATGTTATACCATATATTTCTTTCACGGTATGGATGGTTTTAGTAGCTTTGGTCAATTACAGAATAGTCGTCTCAGCATTTCTGGCCACTAGGGGGCAGTTGTTATATGATCAACTCACGACTTGTCGTAAAAATCAATATGGCAGACATAAGTATGTCGACAAGATTAATTGGGGTGAGACAGTGAGTTCAGCCAAGCATTAGAAATAGGGCAGTTAATAATTTATGATCTGGTGGAAAAGATGATAGCCATACCATATTGAAATACAGCCACGCAATGACCAGAAACGTATAAATACAGACATTTTTGGCGATATATTCTCGGAGTTGTGGCATATGCATGATGCCTATCGTGTTTCTAATACATATTAATTGTTTTTCAGGATATCATGCATCTGGTCTATATCCAGATAATGTAAGAGTGAAGGTTGTGGATGGTTTGGGCAAGACGTATAGCTCTTGTTCTCCACTGTTTCACAACAAACACCATTTATTTTCTATTCCCCAAAAGATTTATTTTCTTGATTTTCTTATTTAGGGAATTTGAGCTTGGCTTTTACCTTAAGTTGCAGAAAAGAAGAGACCGTTCTTCTACAAATCTGGGGGCATTTCAGGTGACACTGATTGCACATAATGAATATGTATCGCCATGATTAAGTCTAAGATCAAAGACCGATATATATACCTTGAAAATGAAAACAAATGCCTGACCTAGTTTAAATCTTTTCAGTTTCCACACGACAATCCTGTGAAGGGTAGATAATGAGACAATCATCTTTGTCCCAGAAAGCATTCTGGTTTCGAAAATCAAAAGAAAGATTTAAAAGTGCTGTAGATATACTGGTATAAGTCTATTAGATATCCAAGGCGAATGCTTTAATGGCACTTAGCTCACAAATGTAAACAAAGCTATCTCAAAGAAAATACTCTGCTCTCAATCATGTCAGCATTACAATAAAACTATTGCATGAAAATATAATAAGTACATTTTCTGAGATAGAAGTGCTTATGCGAAGAATAGCAGAATATGAACCACATTACACAACGTGGTGGACAATTGTACTAATACTGCATCGGTAAAAGGATCTAAAGACAGAAATAAGACCAGATCTAAATCAGACTCTTGTCGTTTCCAAACAGGTGTGGCAATACCTTCTTTTTACTCGTGTGTACAAAAAACGATGTAACATAGAGTGCGGGCTATATTTTATTTGCATTTACTCTGTAAGATAACCTCGTACCGAGTACCCCAAATGAATTGTCATAACAGGTGAGGCAGTGAAAACAGCTCTAGCAATTTGGTATATTTGATAACAGTATAAACCTTCATTATTTTTAAAAACAGGCATAACCGTTTCATTGCAAGTCTGATGTCTATATTAACTTGTGGTAAACCACAGGCCTAACCCAATGGACATTACCATTATTAACCATTATAAACTGCGTATTGCAGCAATAGGATACAGTTTCACAGGTGCAGAACCGTCTTCATTGACAAAATAAGTGATTGTGATAAAAAACAAAATGGTTGGTACCACGGCTTTATAAGGCAGAAGACCATAACTGAAGTGGGTACGTGGCGAATAAGGATTCAACACATGACACAGTGGCTTAACGACGCTAAATTACCATGGTAACAGGCTGCTTGTAAGGCAGATAAACAAATTGGAAGTGTCCCCAAGCGCTGGTGGATCCAAGACAATTACTGTCAGGATACAAAGGTTATGTTAAAGCTGCCCCCCAGGAATATGTTTTTACCAGAATCACTATATGAAATCCCTTAATGCTAAATCAACACTTTATCCTATTATGGGTACTTTATAGAATGATGACACAAATTAGGAGAAATGGGGAATATCAGGTCAAATACTTTGGACGTTTTGGTATTAATTTCTGGGCTCCTTGTCGGATGACCACCTGATCCCTGTAAAACATTCCATAATGACTTTCCAAAATGGCGGTTGATATTTCTACTTGGTGACCTGGATCAGAGATCTTACTAAATGGGAAAATAACAATGCAAGGCAAACACCCATTCAATCTGTATAAATATTAAAGCTTTCATTCAATCGGATTACCAAGCACTTTTCTTCACATAATATAAATGTTTGCATGTTAATACTCATCACATTACCCCTACAAAAAATCATGTGCCATTTGAAAGTAGACGCTACTTTCTGCTGAAATTTAAATCATCCAAACTTTGTTCAGCTGAACCGTGATCTAGTGCAAATACCTCTTAGTAAAGATTTGCCAAAAATGGGGCACCTTTTTATAGATTGGTACATTGGATGGACTTGACTTACAGAGTGCTGTTTATCCATTATTCTTTTGCCGATTGGTACAGACCAAACACCTTTTCGGACAACAACAGTGGCCATATGACCACGTAGTATAAGGCATTTTAAGGTAAACTCAACACTCCAGTGGTATTGTGGTTGACTTCAGTGAGTTAGCTTGAATGTGTCACTGCATCATGATCACATATCATTTGAACATGCCCCAAATCTCTGTAAAATCTCCGTGATTTCATGAAAGCTTGAAGGCCTCTAACATTTGGGTCAAATTGTAAACTTGATGACTTAGCTTCGCGCTGCTCTTATATGGATAAGTGCAATTTTTGGATGCAGTAAAATATTTGGTTAAAAATAGATTTTAATAGAGTTTAGGTATCTTAATCTAGTGCCAGATATGTTACCTACCCTAGTCTGGATTTTCCGTGAGAATTTCTTTGTTGAGTTTATGCAGTTAAAGGCATCATTTGTACCACCATTAAATCAACTGATTTTAGGTGGCTTCCATAGTTTGGGTCTAAATCATATTTTATATCAGTGCTGTTGTCCTTTACGTAATAATAACGACGATGACCTAGGTCAAATTCAGCACTGATCTTTCAGGATGGAGATCTACAGATTGTCAGATATAAAACTCTACCTGTTCCATAAGTCACAGGATTCTCCTAGAAAAAAGGAATTCATTACATTCTGCATAAAGGTCTGTACAGTATTGTTTATCAGGATAAGTTTTAGTATTTTGCAGCATTGGATGATGGCTGTTGCCTATGGGGTGACTTATCACCCTCAGCCACAAAACAATACTCGCCGATAAGCGTTTAGGCACGCAACGAGTTTTCCCTAATCCCTACCGAACCCAATCTCAACCACAATCGGAAATTGTGTCCTTACATACCAGAAAATAGTGCCATTTTCAAGCGTCTTAAATTTTGCTCTCTCGTTTGTGTGTTGTAACTATTTACAAATATGCCATATATTTACAAATAAGTGTGTGAACAATACGACTTTTCTGTTGACTGTAAAATGGAACAAATTGGCAAGTTATTAACGCATAAATTATGGAGGTTAATTATTTAGTATGCGTAATATTCATATTGTTAACGTGGGACTTTTTGGCTTGGCGAAGAGAGACTGGAGACATAATTGCAGAGGTGTGTTGTGGGCGTGGAAGAACTGACCCGGGGTGTGACTTATGCTGAGCCACAACGTGATGTCTTGGCAGATGTCTTGGCAGATGTCTTGGCAGATGTCTTGGTTGGAGAGACCAGTGTGTGTCCCCTGGGTAAAGCCACACCTGTTGCCGCACCACGGGGTCCTCACACTCAGGACCCAATAATCCAGCCCATCATGTGAGAGATTCATATATAACATATACCATGACAGGCATGAGATCTGTACAAGCAGCACAATATCCCTCCCATCTCCTGCCTAACACCCGGCTGTGACACCAGGCCTATCGCCATTCCATGAAGCGGATAAGAAAATGGTTGAAGAAATATGTTTCTATATTTCGTTTCCTATTCAATTAATAAAACTGTTTTCGGGAATACAATATTTTGTGGTACAATTGCAGTTTCTTTGGGGGCAACCTTTGTATTTGATAGTAAGCCTAGAGTCCCTGTCTATAACTTGTGCTAAACGACAATAGAGAGAAAATACATTATGTATGTTCATGCCAATATATATCGTCAGTTGCATAATTGCCAGCACAGAGATAATAAATTCATTGAATGAGACAGAACAAGATGGATAGAGATCAAAAGTGGAGTGATCAAATGGGGAAAAGATCAGAAAAGAATAGTTAAAATAAGGAAGAATTAAATAGGAAGAGATCAAAAGGGAAGGAGATCAAATAAGAACAGATCAAATAGGGAGAGATCAAACGAGAAAGGGTCAATCAGGGAGAGATCAAAAAGGGAAAGGGATCAAATAGGGAGTGATCATTAAAGGATATATCAAAAAGGGAAGGATCAAACAGGGAAAGGGATTAATTAAAAGAAATAAAATAGGGAAAGGGAGCAAATAGGCAGAAATGGAATGGGGAAAGGATCAAATAGGGAGTGATCAAAAGGCGATGATCAAATAGGCGAAGGGGTCAATCAGGGAGATATCAAATGGGGAAAGGGATTAAATAAGGAGTGATCAAAAGGGGAAGGGTCAAATTGGCGCAGAGGGTAGGTGAGAACAGATAAGATAGTGATCATACAGAGGGTGAGATAGATATAAGGAGTGATACCAAAAAAGGGGGAGATTAAAAAAGAGATTATTTCAGGATAGATTGATTACAGATACAGATATAGGGAATAGGGAGATATCAGGAGGTCAACATTTGTAAGAAGACTCTCCCTTTAAGTAGAGAAATCTTGACTACGTCTCTTTGGGTGTGTTGTGGGTCATGCCTCATTCTGGAATTATAACGAAAGCTTTGAAACGAATTGACCATTGTCCTGATGACCAACGTCCTGACGACCATCGTCCTGACGACCATTGTCCTGAAGACCATTGTCCTGAAGACCATTGTACTTACACACAAAACCCTTTTCAAATAGAGGTACAAGAAAGGAGATTACTTCTCTTAAGTAAGCATGACCCAGTTAGATTTCTTCATGCGTAACCCATCAAAGTGGCTTTCAAAAGAAAAAAATCGATGCCGACAAAGTTCAAGGGATTTCTGTAATCGATATAACTTAGGCAATGTTGTTAAACTGTAAATCTAAACTGAAAAAAATCAAAACAAAAGAAAGCCACATCTCCAACCGAGCATCCAAGGCCAAAACATCCAATTACAAGCGTCTTATTCACGCTGACACATCCTTCCGAGTGTTGTGTTGAAAACAAGACTGGGTTCCCAGATAAAAAGTTAAATATGCAGATGTAATTCTCGCATTGCCAATAAGCTATATTTACCATGAGGCTCCAATGTTCTGCCGCCCATAATACCACGGCACACTTGAACAGAAACCAGTAGCAAGATATTAAGTAGACTTGGAGGGGCCAATTATCAAAATGAGCCTACTTCGAGCCTGCACCGGAACAGGTTGTAACCTCCGTGTTCTCGCGCTTGTTGTTGACTTCCGCTGCAGTATGATGGTTCTTGTGACGTTTCCCAGCAACCAAACTGTGCCTGCCAACTGGGTGCCCCTCACTGCTTACACTCACAATCCGTCCATTGTGCTCTCCCCTACTCCACATCTGCAAGATGTGTTTTCTATATCCCTGTCCCCATAAGTTCAGTATCACGTAATTGCTGTGTGGTATGCAACCAGTCCAACAAGTTACCATACACAGGCAGGCATCGTGGAAAAAATTACAATTTTCACCATTCGTGACAATCGAGAACGTTGTATAATCACTTCTACAAAAATGACAAGTAACTTTGGAACTTTTGCTTCAGTCAGGTGGTCAGGACCTTCAAGAAGAAGTTAAAACGTCTGCATGTCACAATAAGCGGTTGTGACTGGAGGCAAGGATCATATAAATATGTTTTGTGTTTTCCTCCTTCAGACTCAATCTGCTCTCCAGGGCTGATATGTCAGATGGTAAGGGCAACTTCCTGACCTCTCTGTCCACACGGCTTCATACAGCTGAATTAAAATTCAATAACTCATGTGATTAAAGAACCTGTGCCAATGAAGACGGCATTGACACTTACTACTGATGTGGCAAACACAGCTGATTCACTTTTTTGTGTGATAATAAAGAAGAGCACTGTGGATTAAATCGAATTTATTTTCTCTGAACACGCACTTTTCACGTCTACATAAGGTGGTGTTTTGATATTGAAATATGTGTTCACAACCTATAACAGCATAATTGCAGTGCAAATCAAAAGAGATATTAAGTTGCATCAATAATTAAAGTCCAAATGGCTTTCAGCTCTGTCTGGTAAACAACTCAACGATCGGATTAGTTGCTTGTATCTGACTAATTATGAAGAACTAGGGTTACTTCACCTGCCCTCCAATTGGGTTCAAGGACAAGCCTAAAGCCTTGATCACGCGATGACCATCTTGTAGACTGTAAATCTACTTTTGAAAGTAACCATCCTGTTCTTATCAGTTCCAGTTCATCAGAGTGAGCTACTCAGGACTTAAGGTTCATAATATAAGGCCAGAGATTTGCTGTAATTTCCCAAGTAAACCAAGTAAAGCTGATCTTACCTCATTAATGAAGTATATTCTTCTGCCTATAATTTACTCGTGTTATTTTAGTGATGAATAAATGAGTTTAAACCAGATGCAATCTGAACTCACATGATGGGGTGCGTTTCCTGTTCTCTATATTTGATGAGTAAGGCTGGAATTCACTGGGGATAAACTGTCACGCGGTAAGGAGGGGTAAATGAGTAGTTGCTCAAACTATATATAGACTTGTCTGTTCTAAAAATAGACATTTTCATCGTGTGAACTTTCATAGAGCAAAAAAGAGCTGAAATAGCAAAATGCAGGCGATGTATCGCAAATACATTTAACTGCTTGAAAATAAACAAACAACGTGTTTCAACTGAATTGCTCTGAAGTATTTTAGAATTTATATGAAATAAATACGACTGATCGGACATATGGAATTCTCCTAGAGGGGCTGCAGAGGAACGTATATCGCATAAGGAGGTCTGTCAGAATTTTCCACTTACAATATGGATCGAAAGTGAGCTTCTGTCACGAGGTCTGTGACCTCGTATGCAGATTAGCGGCAAACTCCCCGCCGAGTATGGCACTGAACAAACACACCGCAAATTTCCATCTAAAAATAGACCAAGACCTAGAGGTTGTTTTTGGAAAGACATAATGGCCTATTGATTTTTGCAAGCCAGTCTGGGGTGCATCATGATCAGGCAGACACTTCTCTCTGGTGTCCGACAGGAAGCCATTCCACAACAGGTTTATCACAATATGCAAATCTATATATTGTCTTGTCTATGGCATTTTCAAGTTAAGATAGTGTGGTATTCAAGGGAATTCATTATCAAACATAAACTTTTGATAAATAGTTTTATCTCAGCAACGACCCTTTCATCATGATTTCATAATATGAAGATATGACTATTACAACAATATTATCTTGCTTTAATATTATAGATAAGCATTGTAGTTTGGACACATCGTACGTGTTTAAACTATTTTCTTCTCATATCCCAACTATTTATTGTCTACGAATAAAGGCCAGTTCTAGATCATGTTTTGCATTGTTTTCCATAGTAGGTGCAGACAAACTGTTCATTTTATTTAAATTCTGGTAGCAGATTCTATTGGCCGCTTATCTTTGTTTATGTTCCATCCACGTCTACGAGCCAGCTACAGTAATTGTGTTCCTTCTCTACCGAGACCATGTGATGAGGCTCAAAGAGATTTTACCATTGCCCTCGACTATCACCTAACAAAGCATACAGGGTCTATCTTATGCAATACACTTGTTCATTTCAGCAGAGTGTTTTGTGGTGTCTTTTTATGGTAAATCTTGTAAAGGTTTAGTCCATACCAGCTGCTTGAACATGAACCTCAGGCAACGAATCTGGCCTGGTGGCTTTTACTTCAAAGTAAAAAGAAATCTAAACGATAAAAGAAATCTATGACTTGCACAAGAGCACGTTGAAAACTTGTAAAGAAGTGGTTTTATGTTGGTTTACACCCAGAAGCGGCCACTCCTCCAGACGAGATAATCCGCCAGAGCATAGACACCCTTGAGTCTTGGAAAAGTTACCGGCCATTCATCGAGGGTTCTTGCTAATTATTTCCTCTGAACAGTTATGCCCCCCTAAAGATAAAGAGACCAACTGCTTGTTTGACACCTATCCTGGTTTGTGATTTACGGTTTTCATCTATAGCTGAGGTTGAAGGTGCTTAATCTACCTTCTTGTATGCAGCAAGGATTGGACTGACCTTTGGCGATCTTTATGTGATATCATATTCAGCGTCATGGTTCACTCTCTGATATGAACATATTTTCTAGCTTTCCAGATTTTTGTGTATACGTTTTGCTGACGATTATAATCAATTAAAAAGCCGTTGAGATATTGGTTATATTTCGTATTTTGTTATTCCATTCTACATTTGACACGTGAATAACATCATATTTCGGTGAAACCTTATATCAAAATTATTTATAACAGTGAAGTGAACACGTTTGATAAGTAGCAATTCCGAAGAAGTTCCGTTTATGTTATCTTTGTGTAGTTTCCAATATCCAATTTCCAATATAAAATTTCAATACCACAATTATTATCGTTATTTGATATGCTAGCACTGAGTACTTTCGGAATGAATATCAACACAGAATATAACAGGTCTTGAACAATATGCGCATTGTTTTTAACATAACATAGTACAAAAAAATATGAAGCACAAAAGAAGTGATTAGAATAAGTGCGCATGCGCCAATCGCTGGTTGGTCAGACTACTATTCAATTTATTGTTCCCTTCTCATTAAATAGATCTTTTAGGCATTCATAATTGAGGACATCATTAGCCTACATACAAATACATATCCCAAATTGGCACAGAAAAAACCCTTATCAACACATAGACTACACACAAGGTTTCCCCGCACTGAAATGTCCTAGTATGGGGTCATCTTTGATGGTTGGTGCTATTGAGTTGACTTCATTACCCCCAATAGATTTTAACATAAGGACCGAGGAGGGTCCTTTCATGAATGCAACATGATTGATCGAGTCACATTAATTCGCCCAATATCGCCCTATTTGTGATATTTGCAAGTCATTCTGTTTTTGTGTCATAAATCAGGGGTAAGTAATGAATACATGTCTCTTGGTTATATTAATATGATACTGCAATCTGGTTGGTGAATTGCAGGCGCCTGCTTGGACAGCATCAGGATCACTTGGGGAGCGCGGTCCGATTCTGCCACGCCGATATCAACAAGCAAAGCACATTTCTATAAATATTATATTATGGGCAAATGTGGTTGGTCGTGGGCAGCTTCGGAGATGAATCTAGCTTGGAGAGCCATCCAGTTCAGTCAGGAGGCTGTGTTAGCTTCCAAGCTTGCCAGACAAACACCCTGAAGACCTCTACCTGATTTTAGCTCCATTTCACACAAATCCATCTCTGTTGAAGCCACATCACATAATGATCTCTCTCCTGGCATCTTTATTTCATTAAGAATCGGACAAGGAATTAATAAGCGATCTCCAGGTGATCGTAAGCAGGACATGAGTGAGTTTGGGTTGTCTTTTGCATGGCTCCTGGGCACGGTATCAGCGCTCTGTCTATGGATTTACCAATATCTAAGTTGTCCCCTAAGGGCATGGCTTGTCGCCTTATGCGGGATGTCTAGATAAGCAGGTCAAGATCGAGGGAATACAAGAGATCAAAGGATAACACTGAGATGCCGGCGCCATGTCAGAGATCAATTCCATATAAGGAAATGTCCATTATTAGAATGCCTCTTATGTCAGAACCATGAAGCATAGATACGGATTAAGCCCCGATCATTTGATATTTTGAGGGGTGGAGCTGGTATTAATAAAATGCTCTGCAATATGTCATATTAACGCATTAGATACTTCCGCAATTTACACCAACAATCAAATATCTGTCTGAAAATTTGCTCACAGACAATGAAAATATTTATTCGAATTTTTATATTTTTCAATTTATGACAGGAAATATGAGTGCAACATTAAAGAGCTTTTGACTGCTTGTTACACGTACACGCGTATCATGGGAAATTCAATTAAGGAAGCTTTCCTACTCCTTTCCGTATAAGTAAACATTTTTATTGTAATTGTGTCACAAGATACTGGAGTAGCACACATCTGTTGCCAAGAAACACCAGATTCGTTTGTGGATGATATGCTATCTTTCTTATTTATAGCTTGTATCGATTGAGCAATTATGTCTAAGCCAAGTGAATAAGGCAGCGCCATTGGCAGTGTTAACAAGGTTATAACATGATACCACTTTCCTCATATCTCAGAGGTCAAAGTAATCTGATAGACATCAAAGCTGCCACAAGATGGCACAAGACCCTCCATGTTTGACCTATGCATTGGGTACACGTGATGACGTCACAACTTGTCATTGTTGTTGACCTTAATCTGACTTACGCTTGACCTTCTTGAGAGGAAACTAGGAGATATACTGTCTCCCTGGGGGGCTGTGTTCCGCTACCATCCTAGGTATTAGCTGTGGGAGAGAGGGGGTTAAGGACCTCAGTATGTGACCTGCACATGTGGCTTGGAGTATGCCCAAGCTGTAGTCTTCGTGTACTGAATAAGGGCCTTTTTGCACCCATCATATGCCCTCTCTTGTGTCATGTGTGATCTATTACGCGGCGACCACCCGTGAGCCACGCGGATAATGTAAACTTGTCATGTATATGCCAGTAGCGGAGGAGGAACTCAAGTAGGCCCATCGGGGTCTCTCATATTTCGCTGTTCATTCTCGTATATCGCATATCAAAATACATTGACTGATATGGCACTCATTCATTGAGTGATATAACAAGCCCCTTTGCAAATTGAAAGTTTGCCCATCACATTTCATAAATGAAATGGCTCAAATCAAAGTGGAAAAGTGAATTCTGAGGATATGCCACAGGGAAAGAAGAATCTGCAATTTGGAGAATGTTGGGTCTGGATCAATGAGCCAATCAATGTGAGGGCAGTGGTGACACATGTCTGTGGTGTCAAGGGGCGAGAAGGCAGAGTCCCCAGGCCAGCTGATAACGTCTTCTGCCACCATCTGGACGTCACAAAATGTCAATAGGTTTCCATATAGTTTTTATCAGGGCAGAGAGGTTGTGTGAGCACTGTCTACTATAAAGAGCTACCGCGAAGGTATCAACGTTCTCAGTCTATGGTTAAGAAACCACAGGCATCTTAATGTCCTGGCTGCTGTGACCTAGTCTTGAGCAGAAGTTCTGTCTCACCCGTTTGTTGGCAGCTCTTTGTGGCCACAGAGGAAGAAGTAGTTGCGGTGATTGATGAACAAAGACATGCGACATTCTACAGCCAACTTAACTGTAAATCTATCTGCATTTTCCAGTTGCAAAACTGACAGCAATGAGTAGCAGGAACATCTGCCGCCCCACAAGATTACAAGTCAATGGTTCGATATGAAAAAAACACTATTACAAGGGAGGCCACTGTCCTTGTGTAAGAGACATCAATCTTCTGCAAGCTTCACAAGACATTGCTGGCTCCAACTCATCCCTAAAGACAGGACCCAACATTGCATCTGCGTGGTGTGATGCTCACAAATTAAAGGCCTGATTAAGGCATATTTACACAGACCAAACCATTTCACTATTGTGTATGTGGTGCATCAAAATAAGTTTGTCCAGAATCATTATAGTGGTGGGAATTTGGGATTGGTGCATGTTAATAGCAAGATTTAATAAGTGTCATCGGGTGAACAATAATATTAGGACGCTGAACCATGCACTAGGGCATGAAACATTATATGTTTGGCCTGCTTTACCTGGAATAACCTATAGAGACCATTAAACCAATATATGGTATTTTTACCTGATTGAATACAACATTCTTAACTAAACTTATAGAATCAAACAATTCAAATTTCAGTTTCTGTATTATCTGCTAACCTTTATCTTTATTGTCGATTGGGATATAAAATCAAGACCGTATCCTTGTCCTACGAATGAATATTATTTATAATGATATTTGCAATGAAGCCTGAACACCGAATTTACTGACCCTGGTCCCATATATTCATAATATCTTCGTTTGACTCAACCATAAGACCTGTACAAAAGTTGAGTTAAACTCAACAAGCCGTGGGCATAATAGATATCTTTAGATGATCGACCTCATGTGGTCTTTGTGGCTGAAAAGGTCGCAAAACAGCATTTAAAAATATACAGATTGAACCAGTCAGTCCCACATACGGGCACCTTCTTCCACATACGGGCACCTTCTACCACATACGAACCATTATGGCATTTCACTGGCTTTTCTCCTTAAGGTCAACCTTATAAGCTTTACGCACTACATTTTGCATAACACCACGCATCCTATCAATGCTATCGCAGATTAGCATAACAAATAGCATTGATTTGATTGGAGGATATCAATGCTTCCTGAGACTAACACAATGAATAACACTGATTTGATTGGAGGTCATGAAGTGTATGTAATTAGCTTCACCCTTGGTGATGTAGACCTTCCCAAATATGGGGTGACAACTGAAATAGAGGCATACAAGCAATTCTGGCCTCCCTTATAAAGAGCTGAGTGGGCAAATGACCAGCAAGGATGCTGAGAACATGTAATATTAGCCTTCAACTGTTCTTCATTACATCGGTGGTAGTCCTAAGCCAAGGCAGCTGTTGCCGCAAGGGGGATGTGTTACCTCCAATGTTTTTAATCACCAAGCTGTTCGGTTCTGTCTGCACATCGATTGGCAGGGCTTGGGCTTTAATGTAACAGACCCCAGGACAGAAAAAAACAAAGCAGCTGTTTTTTTTTATTGCAGCGGAGACGATACTCTCTCTCCAGCATGGCATTTCCCCCTGACTCCAAATAGGTTCATTTAGGGTCCATACAAGTGACATCTGGGTGGTGTGGCGGACAGCGGTGTACCTCGTATAGTCAATATCCTGCCCACTGCCCCACTGTACACGGGGTGTCAGGTCGTCTCGTGGAAATTCAAGCTGTCCACTCAAGATGACACCGGGGACGATGTACTATGTCCGCCACACCACATCGCTGTCGCGCCGCCGAAGTCGCTGCAGTCATCAATCAAACTCCGCTGCAGACACTAGGGTGGTATTGCTGACCACGTTGGCATAAAAAAGATGTCCTTCCGCCTGACCCAAAAATGTCGGATATAGCGGCGTCAGAACCATGTTTTACTATGAAAGACAATTGCTTTCATCTGCCTTTGTGGCACCCTTTGCTTCTGGGTTGTCATGGTCTAGTCCTTGTGGCAGGCGGATTGCGGGAGACAAACGCCCCTGGCAGCGCCCTGTTCTGGAGACAGCGGTTCACAATGATAAATAGAGGCCGCTTGACACACATGGGGGAGGGTGCCGACGAAAAAAGCAGTCATCCACCTTAAGCCAATATCTCCTCAGCACATGTCGTTCTCTTTCACTGGCTAATAACCGTTTATAAACAGACCAATAATACCACATAATGAATGGCTCAAATCTATTTTTAGCCGCCTAGGTCTAGCGTCTGATATCTGTCCCGATTTGTCTCCTGGTAACACGAGACGAAATCCCTTCTCTGAGTGCATTATGTAACCTAGGATATGGCCGTTATTATTGCTGATGGAAGGGATAAGTCACCAGTTGACCCCAGGCTGCTCGCTTATCTAAGGTAACAGACAAAACAACTTCAGCATATGGAAGACTTAAATTTTGATGTCAATAGCCAAGACTTTGTGTTTCCATGCCAACGGGGAATCACAATTATGGCTTTATTTTAACGAGGACGCAGACATGGCAAATTTATCCAATATTATTGGTACATTGTCAGATAATGGGAGGGTAGGAGTCTCGGTGAAGCAATGTGATGACGCCATCTTGACTGCAGTGGCACAGTTATTCTCCAAATTAATGTAACCTTTTATTGTTAGAGACGAGTTATTGCCAACAAGTGGTGATTTAAAATTAAATCAAACTGGCAAACTGGTACAGGTTTTACTTATTAATATGATAGAAGCCAACAGAAAATGAGAAGCAAAGTTGTGCAATAATTCTAAAAGTTTGACTAAATCTCGCAAGCCAATCCTGAGATTTTCTGATATTTGTCCAAATATGGGGCGAAAATCTCAAGCCTTCTGAGTTGAAATCTCAATCACCCAGCCCTGAGGGCCTGACAAACATAAATGAAAATAAGATGATAATATAGAGCCCGTTATAATCTGGGCGATACAGATATAAACATCTTCAAAATAACATATCTCATTCCATTTATGGCATCGCAATGATACTCTATATTCATGCCTCAATTTTACGACATCCATCTGCAGAAGTACACCTTATGGCACGGGCAGACGTCGGTTTGTGGCACTTGGTTCGGAATAATGACAGTTCCCTGGGTGACCTACTTACCTAAGATTGCCATATGTGATTGCACAATAATGATGGTTGTCCTGCATTTGATGCTATCTGCCTCACCATAAACCCAAAATATTGCATGGATATAGACAACTATAATGAAATAGGCAATTTCTTTGAGAGGCGAAGTTAGACATTTTTTTTTACATTCTTTGTCTCTATATTCATGTAAGATATAAAACACGTCCATACATATGCCTGATATGATTCATGGATAATGCTTAGCCAGGCAATATGGCCTGTGATAAAAAGAAACATCTAATCCTGAGGTGTGAATGTCAAAGCTTGATTTTTCTATACGCTGAAAGGTAGTTCATGTCATGCTAAACACACTTTCCCCTTCACGTGATATGTGTTAAGAATTCTCCGAGCAGGTTATTAGTGTTACATCAATAGTGTAAGGGAATTTGCGAAATATCTCACAGTTATTCAAAGTCAGATTTT
The DNA here is from genome assembly GCA_949316495.1 of Amphiduros pacificus. Lineage (NCBI taxonomy): Eukaryota > Metazoa > Annelida > Polychaeta > Phyllodocida > Hesionidae > Amphiduros > Amphiduros pacificus. The sequence continues at coordinate 40,027,326 of OX439003.1, read as the reverse complement.
ACACTTTTCCTGCCATGTGGTAAATGATACTGGTTGTCCTTTGTACATAAGTGTACATAAGCTGCCACTCAAACATGTCCAGTTGTGTGAATCACATCTATACTTTAAATCGGTCTGTTGTTACTGCTTAATATTGGCAAATGCCATGAAACTTTTTGATTTAATCTATTTAATTGACAAATTTGGACTTACCAGTTAAGCTGCAATCATGCTTAATATTACATTAGAAACATGTTTTCTACGTGCATATGTTTTAAGAGATTTGAGACGGCTATAAAAGTATTTTAGAATAATAACCAATATAGGATGTTCATTTTGCTTGAAATTTAGATTTACACAAATTATAAATTATTGAAATTTGACAAGCTTACAATTTTTTTTCCCAAAGAACCAATAACATTTCCATGTTTATGATTCCAAACTTTAATGCAAATATTGACACATGAATTGCCACGATTAAATGTGAAAATTAAATAGTGAGTATGAAGAATTAATGTTTAAAAAGATCATTTGAGCACATAGATGAGTAGTAGTAATCTAAATGTGGTAATCTAAATGAGTGGATATCTAAATATCAGTACACCATATCATTCTGGCCTGTGTGCAATATCATTTTTGGTTTGGTGTGTAATACCATTTGGTCTGGTGTGAAATATCATTTGGTCTGGTGTGTAATATAATTTGGTCTGGTATGTAATATCGTTTGGTCTGGTGTGTAATGTCATTTGGTCTGGTATGTAATATCATTTGGTCTGGTGTGTAATATCATTTGGTCTGGTTTATGATGTCATTTGGTCTGGTGTGTAATGTCATTTGGTCTGGTATGTAATATCGTTTGGTCTGGTATGTAATATCGTTTGGTCTGGTATGTAATATAATTTGGTCTGGTATGTAATACCATTTGGTCTGGTGTGTAATATCATTTGGTCTGGTGTGTAATATCATTTGGTCTGGTGTGTAATATAATTTGGTCTGGTATATGATGTCATTTGGTCTGGTGTGTAATATCATTTGGTCTGGTGTGTAATATCATTTGGTCTGGTGTGTAATATCATTTGGTCTGGTATGTAATATCATTTGGTCTGGTGTGTAATATCATTTGGTCTGGTGTGTAATATCATTTGGTCTGGTTTATGATGTCATTTGGTCTGGTGTGTAATGTCATTTGGTCTGGTTTATGATGTCATTTGGTCTGGTGTGTAATGTCATTTGGTCTGGTATGTAATATCGTTTGGTCTGGTATGTAATATCGTTTGGTCTGGTATGTAATATCATTTGGTGTGGTATGTAATACCATTTGGTCTGGTGTGTAATATCATTTGGTCTGGTGTGTAATATCATTTGGTCTGGTGTGTAATATAATTTGGTCTGGTATATGATGTCATTTGGTCTGGTGTGTAATATCATTTGGTCTGGTGTGTAATATCATTTGGTCTGGTGTGTAATATCATTTGGTCTGGTATGTAATATCATTTGGTCTGGTGTGTAATATCATTTGGTCTGGTATGTAATATCATTTGGTCTGGTATGTAATACCATTTGGTCTGGTGTGTAATATCATTTGGTCTGGTGTGTAATATCATTTGGTCTGGTGTGTAATATAATTTGGTCTGGTATATGATGTCATTTGGTCTGGTGTGTAATATCATTTGGTCTGGTGTGTAATATCATTTGGTCTGGTGTGTAATATCATTTGGTCTGGTATGTAATATCATTTGGTCTGGTGTGTAATATCATTTGGTCTGGTGTGTAATATAATTTGGTCTGGTATGTAATATCATTTGGTCTGGTATGTAATATCATTTGGTCTGGTATGTAATATAATTTGGTCTGGTGTGTAATATAATTTGGTCTGGTGTGTAATATAATTTGGTCTGGTGTGTAATATAATTTGGTCTGGTATGTAATATCATTTGGTCTGGTGTGTAATATAATTTGGTCTGGTGTGTAATATAATTTGGTCTGGTGTGTAATATAATTTGGTCTGGTATATGATGTCATTTGGTCTGGTATGTAATATCATTTGGTCTGGTATGTAATATCATTTGGTCTGGTATGTAATATCATTTGGTCTGGTATGTAATATAATTTGGTCTGGTGTGTAATATAATTTGGTCTGGTATATGATGTCATTTGGTCTGGTATGTAATATCATTTGGTCTGGTATGTAATATCATTTGGTCTGGTGTGTAATATCATTTGGTCTGGTATATGATGTCATTTGGTCTGGTGTGTAATATCATTTGGTCTGGTGTGTAATATCATTTGGTCTGGTGTGTAATATCATTTGGTCTGGTATGTAATATCATTTGGTCTGGTGTGTAATATCATTTGGTCTGGTATGTAATATCATTTGGTCTGGTATGTAATACCATTTGGTCTGGTGTGTAATATCATTTGGTCTGGTGTGTAATATAATTTGGTCTGGTGTGTAATATAATTTGGTCTGGTATATGATGTCATTTGGTCTGGTGTGTAATATCATTTGGTCTGGTGTGTAATATCATTTGGTCTGGTGTGTAATATCATTTGGTCTGGTATGTAATATCATTTGTTCTGGTGTGTAATATCATTTGGTCTGGTGTGTAATATAATTTGGTCTGGTATGTAATATCATTTGGTCTGGTATGTAATATCATTTGGTCTGGTATGTAATATAATTTGGTCTGGTGTGTAATATAATTTGGTCTGGTGTGTAATATAATTTGGTCTGGTGTGTAATATAATTTGGTCTGGTATGTAATATCATTTGGTCTGGTGTGTAATATAATTTGGTCTGGTGTGTAATATAATTTGGTCTGGTGTGTAATATAATTTGGTCTGGTATATGATGTCATTTGGTCTGGTATGTAATATAATTTGGTCTGGTATGTAATATCATTTGGTCTGGTATGTAATATCATTTGGTCTGGTATGTAATATAATTTGGTCTGGTGTGTAATATAATTTGGTCTGGTATATGATGTCATTTGGTCTGGTATGTAATATCATTTGGTCTGGTATGTAATATCATTTGATCTGGTGTGTAATATCATTTGGTCTGGTGTGTAATATCATTTGGTCTGGTATGTAATATCATTTGGTCTGGTGTGTAATATCATTTGGTCTGGTGTAATATCATTTGGTATGGTGTGTAATATCATTTGGTATGGTATGTAATATCGTTTGGTCTGGTATGTAATATCGTTTGGTCTGGTATATGATGTCATTTGGTCTGGTGTGTAATATCATTTGGTCTGGTGTGTAATATAATTTGGTCTGGTATAGGATGTCATTTGGTCTGGTGTGTAATATCGTTTGGTCTGGTATATGATGTCATTTGGTCTGGTGTGTAATATCGTTTGGTCTGGTATATGATGTCATTTGGTCTGGTGTGTAATATCGTTTGGTCTGGTATATGATGTCATTTGGTCTGGTATGTAATATCATTTGGTCTGGTGTGTGATGTCATTTGGTCTGGTGTGTGATGTCATTTGGTCTGGTATATGATGTCATTTGGTCTGGTATATGATGTCATTTGGTCTGGTATATGATGTCATTTGGTCTGGTATATGATGTCATTTGGTCTGGTATATGATGTCATTTGGTCTGGTATATGATGTCATTTGGTCTGGTATATGATGTCATTTGGTCTGGTATATGATGTCATTTGGTCTGGTATATGATGTCATTTGGTCTGGTGTGTAATATCGTTTGGTCTGGTATATGATGTCATTTGGTCTGGTATGTAATATCATTTGGTCTGGTGTGTGATGTCATTTGGTCTGGTGTGTGATGTCATTTGGTCTGGTATATGATGTCATTTGGTCTGGTATATGATGTCATTTGGTCTGGTATATGATGTCATTTGGTCTGGTATATGATGTCATTTGGTCTGGTATATGATGTCATTTGGTCTGGTATATGATGTCATTTGGTCTGGTATATGATGTCATTTGGTCTGGTATATGATGTCATTTGGTCTGGTGTGTGATGTCATTTGGTCTGGTGTGTAATATCATTTGGTCTGGTTTATGATGTCATTTGCTCATATCAAATCATCCGCCCATGTATACCATATTATCTGACGTGATAAACGACAATTTGTCAGTTTGCAACATTGTGTAACGCCTAAACCACCTATGCCAAGGGCGTAACATCTTATCTCCGAATATACCAGAAAACATCCAGAAAGTATCATGCATAATTTATGGTTCTGTCCAGCCTAGTTGTCGTGGGGGGACGTAAATGGCAGCGGAAGTGCAAACAGTCAGAATGGCTACCAGTCTAATTTGTCTGGTAACGTGTATTATCGAATGATAAAATGTGAAGAGACATTTGATAAAAATAGAGGAATATCCATCATATTCTGTCACTATTCAGATTGTCCACAGGTGGCACTCAAATAGATTTCTTCCCAAAAGTTGTCACACATGTAGAAATACAGCTGAACAGTAATTATATCGTTACATAGTAGACTAGAAATGGAAATAGAAAATATCAAGAGGATATACCTGATATATCATGAAATCATAAAAACTTTTCTTCAAAACCTTTTGTAAAACTGTCAATCCGGTCTGACTGCGTGTGCATAACACTCATGCGACTAATCCATGAACTTTCACCTACAATTATTCCTGGCAGCCACTGTCCATTGCAAGTGCATATAAAATACACAGAAAAAAATGTGTTGACAGTCATACTCTCAGGCATGTCTCCATGTCGAGAGCAGTCACCTTCATTAACAAGTCGGCCATATTGGAGTGGTGTAATCTCGCGAGATTGGAACATTGCATGATAGCGTGCCCAACGTGACTTTGTTCCCAGAGTGAGAGTTCCGACCTTGAGGCGAGCCTGGTAAAAATAAAACAATATTTATGGGCCAAGAGGCATCGATTGGGCATCTGAGTCGCGTGAGAGGTGCTTATGGAAGTGAAATTGGTAGGTTTACCTGATACCAGAACCTCTAAGAACACATGTAGGAATTCCACAAAGGACAATCACATTTTGGACGAGCTTATGAGCCTCTAAACGCCCCCTCTGCGCATCTAAGATATGGCACATCTATAGATTTGGATTTTAACATCAACAGAGTTAGTTTATTTATTTGTTTCTGCAAGTAATATTTTTGGCACATGGTAGGCTGTGCACCAGGTCATACGCCATCTGGATATCTAAGTCTGTTTTTAAATTCGCTTTTCTCCAACGATATCTTGCTTTTACAGATTAGACCAATGGCTAGTAAGTAAGTCAACAATGAAGAATCTAAATAATTAACACAGCACCTAATATTACTTTGTAGCCGATTTCCCTAATTGCAATGGAGCTTCAAATTAAACTATGCGATTATGTTGATATCTCTTGTTCGCTATGAGTATTGTTCATTATAAATTGGCGGGGTAAATAAACAGATGTGTAGTTATTATATTCTGGTCTCTATTGTGAAATGCACTTAATGAACAGTGAATAACTGAACGTTTAGAATTGTACCTTAATTATGAAGCTGGGAAAGTATGATGGGTTTTGAAGAGGAAATGCAGAACTTAGTCAAATAGAAAATCTCTTGCAATTCATCAAGCTCATCTGACTCAGATAGATTTACAGCAACCTGCCATGTTCCTTAAGTAGTAATTAGTTTGGATTACTTTTATCGGACCGAAGCATATACACTGCATGGAGAGACCCTAATCCATTGCAGAAACCGACTAAGGTCTTCTTATGCAATCGTGTGAAAGGTAACCCAGATACTGCTCTTGTTATTGCACCTTGCCTGTCGCCATCTTTGCTGTCTCAAAACGAGGCTGCCTCATCATCACTGACTAATTAGTCTGCTGCAATCCAGTCACGTGACTTGCCTGATGAGAACTCTTAATCTGTTACTCTGGGCGATACTCCCAGCATTTTGGTGAACTAACGTTGAAATAACTTGCTTCACCAAATAAATAAGGTCCGGCTGCTGCAGCACTCCCGTTGGTATGGGATCCACCAGGTGTTAACATTACCACCTAAAGACTACTTTGTGGTACAAGCATTGCGGAATAGTGTGCAGTTACCGAAGACTGCTGCACCATTCATTCATAAGCACATTATCTCTTGGAAAACCTCTTGGATTCGTCTGCTCGCATCCTTATGTTTAGCTTTTCCTTACAATCTTACAGACAGAGAAAAACCAAGGTATTGTGAAGAACTAATTCAAGGTCGCCCAGTGTTCTACACCGAGATGAAAGATGCAGATACAAAAGTCAGTCTCCTAAGCCGATTCAACCAAAGAACAATGAAAGCCTAACAGAAGCCTTTGTTACTGGGTAAAACAATAATTAGAAGATATATAACGCATAAAGATTGATGATTATGACTAATCAGTGTTCACATTAGGAACATTACCAAAATCAAAGGTAAACCTCAAGACCACGCAGCTGAAAGAAAATGGCATTTGATCTACCAGCATCCTATTGCTAAGCTTGATTGATGTCGAGCTGCACAATGATTGTGCATCTCTTTATTTTCACATATCTTGATGGTATGCCTACATCATACAGGTGCAACATATTGTCTAAAATGGTGCCACTTGATGTACAATAGATGCCGGATAAAGACTATATGACTGTATAAAATAAGCATGGGAAAGGATTTTGCTTTCTTCTCAGGCGTGTCGCAATATCTCTGCCTTGTTGATCAATGCGAATAGGAAACTTGGTAATAAACTCTGCTTAATCGTGCGCATGCGCATAAATAACTTTACCCTATGCCATAACCCAGTGTGGAGAAGAGTGGTAAGGGTTGTAATGTAGATGTATGGTGTCAAGAAATAAGGCCGTTATGACCCTCGTATGAGTTACGAGGGCTGTTCATGACCACTTCTATTGTAACATGAGATATTCATGTTGCTCTCTTCTCCAGTTAGCTCAGTCATCAGCATCATCAAACGTCGTAAATTCCTCGCCCTAATATCGCCCAATAAGCGTCTGCCTAATGGCGGCCAATAAAACCCTACTCCCATGAGTAGGCCCAGAGTAAGCTCTAGCTGGTTGCGCGAATCTGCCTTTATCTTAGAGTGTCTTTTTGTTGAAGATAGCAGAACGACAATTCTCTTCCATCCTGCCTCCATGACAAAGGTGTGCCACCCCTTTGAAACTATCTCTCAGATTTATATGCGATATAAAGTATCTTGGCATTATATATGGGCCCGTGTATGTCATTGTGTCCCGGGTTTTTTTCCAGACAGTTTGATATCCACTCTATATGTGTGTGAGTAGTGTCCACCCACGCGGCTACACGTGCCACTTCCCGCTTCTCCCCCAACCACAGACAAGCATATATATTGAAATACGTCTGCAAATAGTCAAAGAAATTCATTCCAAACATATAGATCTGTATAGGGATATATTATACAAGGTTTAAAACATCTACCTTCTAATTAATTAAGATAATAGCATTTAGGTGAGAAAATAAAATTATGTCACAACAAAATGTTGCTGGACCAATTAACAGTGTACTATACACTCTTATACCAATAACCTATATTTAAAGCCACTACGCCTTGGTATAAAAAGATGAACAGAGAATTAGATATTATTTGAATAAGTCAAACTTTCATCTTAGGATATTGACTTTTTATCATTTGGGAATTTTACTAAAACTTCTAACTCGTCACATGTAATAGAAATAATTTGTCCCTGGCCATTTAAAGTTGATTAAGAAATGTTATTTATGAAACCATATTTATCTGACTGAGAAGTCTCTTAATATTTAGGTAAGAGTAATTTAGGTACTAATTGACCACTGTAGGACCCTAGGAATGTCATTATTCCTTTTGACCTATAGATACACCCCGTGTGACCTCTAAGCTAATTTTCCGTTCCCTTATTTCATGGTATCTTGCCTGAGATTCCAGATAAGTGTCATTGATGAATATGAATCAGCACAACCAATTAATCACTATTGGTCAGTATACATACATTAATGTGGGATCGAGAGGTCATTCACAAATGTAATCATGTAAAATTGTGAATGCAGCCTTATAAGGTTTGAGTGTTGTCTCTCCCTCTGCTATACAAGGGTCACCATGGGCTCTGCTATCACAGATGGCATGTACTCTCGCAGCCCGTGTCACGTGGCACCGACTGGGAACCCGTCAGCTGATGTCTCATGTCACATTTATATTGCTGTGGGACACGTCACAGTTGCAGTAATGCGCCATACCAGGAATATTCTCACAATTCATGTGTAAGATACCATGCTTTGCGTGCAAACCATTATTCAAAATCTCATTAATGTACATCGTAAGGTCCAAACTGTTGTAAAGTTGAATAAAGGAATATAATATGAATAAAGAATGATAGACCAACTTTGGTGCGAAAACAATTTGGAGGCAATTGCAGGTATCTTTTTAATTGCTGTTGAAGGAAAGACAACCTTTAATCAGGATTGGTATGCCAAATCCTGTAAAGAACAGGAATACACAAACCTTACACTGCAAGATCCATGCCTTAAACAAATAATCTTCACTTAGGAATAATATAATTGAGTGAGTTGCTCAAATGGAGGATTGTCCCTTGTGGATATTGGAGAAACATAATAGGATCTAGGAACAGGAAATGGCTTACAAGAACTTCTCGCGTCTTCCTGTCTTAAATACGTCTTTCATTATACCAATGCATTTCAAATGCCGTTGAGTATAATCAATTTTGGATGCCGCTCAGTAATAATTTGCATGACTAATTAGGTTATTAAAAAACTTTGTTAAATGTGTCTCGGTAAGTAAAACTATATATTTGGATGCCGTCCATGTTATCTGCAATGTACGATGATAGGGCTTCATAAAAGTGAAACTTTCAACTGCTTAATGATCAGCCAATGTCTCTGAATAAAACACTGATATTCTTAATCTGTTCACATTTATAGGCATAAGAAGCCCTTTATCTCAACCCTGTATAGGTGTTCAGGTCGTTATTTTCCATTAAAAAGCCAGAGCCACGTACAAGGAATAGATATATCATTATATCTTAAGATACTGGTGTCCGGTACCAGAGCCGTAGACATGGATATATCCACACTAACTGCCTATTTGTGCAGGGCCTGAATGGATACTGCTTGTACAATAAACCTTTACATGATAAATGGTCTCAGGCCTCTACTAATCATGATAGTGTTTTATTATGCAATGTTTAAAGTTTAATTTTGTTTAAGGCCTTGATATCATTTAAGTTCCATCAGATTAGAATCGATTGATTTTTGACTATTGATCAAAATTATTCATAACCTGGGACTCAAGAAAGGTCATTAATTATAAGCTACGAATCCTACTTTATCTGGAAATTCTTAGTCATAGGGCAAAATGCAATGATAACTAACTGAACTGTACAAAATACTAACACAATATATACCATAATTCCAGGAAGAATCCTTTAAGGCAGTTTATTAAAATGAGAATAATGAGCCTATCAAGGTAGATACCCATATACGATGATTGAGAGACTCTCAGAGTAATCCCAAGGTTAGGGTCCTAGACCAAGTTATAGCCTTGCAGTGTTTTGCCCAGGGTCGCTGAGCTGCCAAGAAATACCAAGAGATATGGCCAACCCAGGCACGAAGATTTGGGAATGGAGAGTTCTTGTATGGTGAGAGTGTCACCTGAGAATTAATCTAGGTTAAATGCTGCGTGTGCAACATAGTGATGAGATTTCACAATTTTTGCACAGACCCAAAAATATAGATATATAGCAAAATGTTTAAAATGAGCCTTGATGAAAATACCATACTCAATTTAGTGGTCTTTTTCAGCATACGGTAGGAGATAACCTGGGAATCACATCGTATCAGATATATGTGAGAAAAGTCATCAGCGTTGTCTGGACTGAAGTTCTCTATAAACGGCATAATAAACGTACTATATAGCGTGGCAGAGTCTTACATTCACACAATAGAGCGCTCCCTCTTGCCAATCTTATTTCACACCTCACAAATGGATTTCTGTTGGCTTCGTTTTATTGCATATATCTGCCCAGTCTCACTCTACAACTGAGGCCTTCATAAGGCTTCAACACTGCTCACATGACAAACAGCAGAACTGTCTGATATAGAGTGTATTGTAAAGATTATTTCAAGGTTGGCTGTATTTGATGTAGAATTACACCCTACCTATCAATGCCTGTGTTTCGTTTGTGGAATATATCATTCTCATATATGAGAATGTGGCATTGATAATTTTAAAAAAGTAATTATCCACAAATAATATAAAAATGTAATATTCTACAAACTACTAATAACAAGCTGTTAATATTGAATTAAGTAAATTGTAAAACAGACCTGCCACCAGGACTCTATACCTTACTCGTTTTAAAGAATGTATGTTTTTTCTCTCCTGCATTATCACATAGATATAACAAAATAAACAATATCCCAAATCTCTCCAGTCAAACATCTATTGCCAACATGAGACACGTATATCTTACACTACACTTAATACACCTTATTCAACTTAATGAACTGATGGACCTGTAATGCAAACATGAGTCTTGATGCGTGCATCGTTATATTGCAGGTTCCTACGAGTATATATATATATATATATATATATATATATATATATATATATATATATATATATATATATATATATATATATATATATATATATATACAACTTTAGTATTTAACAACTTTAAATAAATAGGCGACCTTTAATCTTACAAAACAGAGGGAGGTGATGACGCCATCCATGACATGAAAAGAATGATTGGTGTTGAACCCCTGTGACTAAATACACACCCAATATCTTCACCTAATTACCTTTAACTACACTTCCTTTGATTCGCAAATTAGTTTTTAAGCTACCATATGGTATCAGTTGTGTAATATATTGCTCATAACATATAATGCACCATGCTGTGAACCTTTAAGTTCATACTGTGTAACAAATAACTCATATCTTATTGGGTGAATCGTATTGTGTAATATATATATGATTTGCCCGTTATTTTGTACTATTGTGTGACATCTACCTTGCCCATTATTACACCTAATTGTGTACCATTCAGCATGGACCACATTGTGTGACATCTACCTTGCCCATTATTACACCTAATTGTCTACCATTCAGCATGGACCATAATGTGTGACATATACCTTGCCCATTATTGTGTACCATTCAGCATGGACCATATTGTGTGATATATACTTTGCCCCTTATTGAGTAACATATATAACTTGTCCCCTATTATGGACCATCTAGCTTGAACCTATTGTGTAACATGTCCATAACACTCCACTGTGTACCATTTAGTAGGTAGCACTTTGTGATATACCTAGGTAACTTTTAATTTCAGCTAAGGTTTGGCACATCATTCATTGTTGAAGTGTTGCTCATTTCATAGACGCCCCCCTGACAGGACCTTATTTTTACAACATTGATAAAGCTATATTTAGTATCTAAAATACACAAAACATAGTAGAAAGAGACAGCCCCCTGGCCTACTGACAGATGGCTTAGTCTGAGATTCAATAGAACTCAACCATTCAATAATGACTGACAAGGAAAAGAAATAAACTTTGGCAGGGGATCACAAGAGTTGACGGTCTGCAAGGTTTTGCGTGGGAGAGAATTGATAGATTTCTACCCTACTACATCTTTATGTTGGATCATTTTCTTAATCTCCATCTTAGCGGTCTGACACTCAACTTGATATGTTTATTTTTTCTTCTCTGTTTTTTTCCCTCACAAAAATGTGTTTGAAACTGGGTTATCTACCATGTGACTTCATCAAAATACGGCATCAGGTTATTGCCGAATTCCGTTTTTCCCACATCACTGGAAACAGGTTAATATGAGTATGATAGTATGATTTTCAACCCGGCTTAAACCCAAGGGTATCTGACCAACTTGGAATGTAAAACGATAGGAAAGGATGTCAGACACACGATACACAGACGAGTTTTAAAAATAATCACGTGAGCAAATGAGTGAAGCTGCAAAGAGTGCTAGAGGCATATCTTCATTTATGTACATGCTTGTTAACGTCCAATAAACATACCAGTTTTTATTCTCTTTTTCATGAGCTGAGACATGACAAAAATAGCTGACCAAATTAGCTTGGAACTATTTCTTTGCAAAGTCCATGGAGAAGTGAGAGCGTGTAGGTCATATTTTGGACCTTGTGGAAACCAAGGATCGGCGTTAGAATCACCTTTTAGCCGAGGGCACGACAGGCGGCTGGGCTACTACTAATAGAGCATGCATAATTGCCAATTTCATGAAATACCTTTCATGACAGGTTTGTAATGTCACGACGGGACGCCTGTTGTAGCAAATGTGGGATAGAATCTTGAGATTGAAAAACTTGTCTATTCGTAAAGCATGTCCCTTCCGGTGCAGCTCAACTTGCTGTTGAAATTGACAAAGCAGCGCCCCCTCTTGTCAGCCATAATCACATTATTGTGGAGTGATAACTCATATGTTGCCACCGTGGAAGCCTTAACCTTATAATTTGTAGATTGCATGCATTTTTCAGATATAGTAATATTCAGATAAAGTAATGGCTCCATGGCATATTTCCAAAGCCAAGCAGATTTATACTTTATGCTATGCTGTATAAATGCTGATCTAATAAATCATGGTAACTTCGTTAAGAATATGCCATCTCACCCAAAAGAGGGCTTTCAATGTTTGAAGAGTAATCCTCCTTTCAAATAGTTGTACAGGATTTATCTATAAATATTTGATAGAAAGCAATGTATGATCTATAGTTCTTTTAATCGAATGATCGGTCTCATTGTTTCTACGGTCCATGTTTTTACCAGCTTCCGTTTGTAATTATAATATTGAGAAAATAAAGAATACGTTTTTATTTCAATACCATCAGTTGTATTCAGTACAAGTCACAAATCCGTCGGCATATCGTGCTTGTGAGTTTCCCACTTAACAATTGGGTGATCATCACCTGACTCACCGGAAGTAGTTTTACTAGGTCTGTTTCACGTTTATTTCCTGTGTAATATTCTAGATATTGTTTAATCACTTTCACCACATTTCGTCTGAATTGGAACTTTTCTTCGAACTCAAAATGTCAAGAATCTCTCATCAGTCATTGTGCAACTAATCTTTATTTGTGGATTTCCTAGTAGATTTACTGATGATTATACAATCAGTGCCGGATTCCTATTCATACAGCAGTTCAGCTTCGGTTTCACCTCTCGGAAATATTGAAAAAATAAAAGTTTACATGTTAATGTGCTTAAATACTAAATTGTGTTCTATGGGATCACAACTTCGAAGAGATTTCAAGCAAAAGCACTCCTCAGTTCAGGAGGTTTATCCTGAACAAATGATTAAGAAGAAGATAAAAAGGTTGTTACCTATTATAGCAATTTGAAATAGTATTTATCAAAAATGAAAATAAATTCTTGAGTATCTGGATTGTATTTTATATCAGATACAATGAAATACTAGAAGGAAATAAGTCCCAATCTTTCCGATAATACTCGACACGGGCCCAAGGCGGATCTCATTGGATTTCGAGTGTAATGAAAACATGTAACAATTAGCGCAAGTTTGGCAGTAATGGGGGTCTCCGCGGGTTGGATCTAGTGCCCGATTCTGAGAGCTTCATTACGTCCCTACATGTCCTTGTATGTCCTTGTTATGTCCAAGTCAGTTATCAGCCCGTCAAATGGGTCCAGATATCTACCAGATGAGCCCAAACATGAGACCAAGCCCAACTTGTTTAAACCAAGTCTTAAACCAATCCCGTTCCGTTTGATACACAGATTTCATTTTATGGAGGCGGTCTGATTTAAAGCTTGGGAAATATATAAATGCAAAACCCAATTACCCACGTGAAACGTCCTGGGATGCAATGCGACAAAGCCGTTTTTCAGAGAACATTCCAGACAAATCCCTACACTTCGTGTCTTACACGAACTCATTATAAGAATTTCAAAGGTGTCCCTCCTCCCGGAGGGGATGGGCGATGATGGGGGATCAGTAAATAAAAAGTAGTCCTCAAAGTGGCGTGTGAATATGAGACGTAATTGGAGTCATATTGAGACCCGGGGATATCATATATTCTCGTTACTTGTCTCTTTATGGGCAAATCCCATGAAACAATGTTACATTTTTATTCAGGTGACAAATATTGATATATTGCTGACAAAAAAGCGAATTTAATTGCAGATATCATTGGTTCCATTTCCATGACAATCACCATTATTCACTCGCACAACACTTTGACCCAAATAAAAATCGGGAGAACGTTACATTAGAGGGATTTGATAATTTCACACATCACACACATTTGTGTATTTTGACGACTTTATCGAAGTTAAAAAAATGAGTTGGATCGCATATTGTTTGATCAGCGCAGGCTGTCGCCCATGTGAAAGGCAAATGAAAAGAGAACATGTAAAATGGCCATTTGCACATGAAAGCAGCGTGTTATTTTGCACTTTAAATTGTGCGATATGTGCTCACATTGGCTGCACAGCTGGCTCAGCTTTGCAATATGTTATCGTATCTGTCTGGTTGTGATGTGTTGATAATACCGCTGAGAACTGATCGCCAGACACCACAGATTAAAATGATGTCGGGGATTCAGTATGAACATGTGGTGTGTTACATGGGTCATGCAAATAGACTGACACCTTATATATATCTGAACTGATATAATTCATAATACATGTAATATTATATATAATAGAATATCTGCCATAGGGGGTTAGTGAGGTACTCTATTTCTGTTAATTACAGATTGGCGTTGAAACAATATTTTCATCAATGCTGTTTGGTGGAGGCTATATTAATTACGAAAATAAGCTTGAGTAATCAACGCGGGTCTCAAAGAATACATCACCAAAGTTATTCGCTGTAATAAATATTCCTGTAACAAATAATCTCTATGGATAAGGATTGACTTGAAAAAGGAATATATATATATATATATATATATATATATATATATATATATATATATATATATATATATATATATATATATATATATATATATATATATATATATATATTTATATTTCAAAGATCCTAGTTTTCTAAAAAAAGAAAAAAAGTCTACTCTCTGGAAAAGGATACACCAACTCAGAATTCCTTTGGAGAAGGTAAGTTCTAAAGTCACGTCCAGATCACGTTAAATAAGGCAACGGGTCAGACATCCGGTGCCACGATTGGACTGTAAGACGAAATAGAACTATCTGCGTGGGAGGTACATGCACGGGGTCCTCATTTTCTAAATAAAGGACTGAAAGGTGTCTTCTCTTGGGTTATTCAAAGTTATTCAAATGCACCATTTCACAATATGAGCACAATCTGGCCGAAGGTATGACACTATAAACGTAAAAATGCTTCGACCAGTTATGGGAGGCGCGTGGTGATATTGTTAAGTTAGACCTCTTCTCAAAAATGGCCTAACTCTTTGAATTACCAGTTTTATTCTTTCAGTATGTGTACTGGACCGAGGTAAATATAATGTTTAATGTGCAATTTTCACAGAAACATTCAAATCATGGTGGACCCATTGCACGTTTTTATGAGAAGTGAAACACGTGCTTGCGCACTCCCACAAGGTTTTGTAGACATTCGTGTGTTAACTAATTCCATTACGTGTTTGGAAATCTGCCATAGGGGGTTACTGAGGTACTTTATTTCTTTTAATTACAGATTGGCGTTGAAAAAATATTTTCATCAATGCTGTTTGGGTGGATGCTATATTCATTAAGAATATTTGCTTGAGTAATCAAACTTCTTGACAAGATTATCCTCCGGCTTGTAACAACGAAATAGATCCCGGCTGAAAATTGCAAAAACACCCGTTCACACGCAACTGCCTCTTTAAATGTCAAGCCATGACAATTTTGCTATTGCTATCTGGGGAATAGGGAGAATTAGTAAAGATGCTCATATGCCCCTACTGTCGTCTCTGTCTTTGTCTAACACACCCAGGAGCCGGTTGGGGACTAAACACTTATTAATCATGCATGTATTTTCATATGCTTTCACCTTGTGTTTAAAGTAATTACGTAATGTTTTTAGTCATTAGTGCATTGGAAGACTTTGCGTAAATTCATATTTCTCCGAATATGCAAGATAGTAAATATTTGAATGCATTCAAGAAGACGTGATAAATGAAATTGTCTGTGGCAAGGTTAAGTTGTTTTGTACCACCAAAGGCAAATACTGAGGTATGATAAATGAAGAATGCTGCGCCTTGAGTGATGAACAATTCTTCTCTTATTGTGTAATTATCTTGCAGACTCGTAGTCATATTTCTCCAAATAGAAATCATCAGGATACATAAAATGTGATTCATTTATCTTAATTTTTTGCTGTTGCACTTAACAGACAGGTTTATCCATTTTCAAGATGATATACGTTTTTGTATTTATTTACTTCGTAAGACATAGCTTTCTTAGTTGTTGATCGGTTTGACCATTTTCTAACTACTGCTTCAAGCCATACCATAAATGAATTAAAAGAACACATTAATTATTTATCATTCAATCAAGAAAGCAAGTAAAATTAAATAACACACTGTTGTTTTAAACTACAGTTTATTCCAAGAGACGGGCGACCGAAGTCCATAAAACTTCGATTTTTAGCAATGTGCATGGCATTGTGTCTGCTTTTTTATTTATCTTATGATGAATAATTCCGTTCACAAAATAGTTTCACAACACCAAAATGAAGGTCAACAGAAGCCACACAGAGATCTGGTCAAGAAGAGGAGCAACATTAGATAACAACTTTGACCTTTCCGATGTTGACAGGCCTCAGTTGTATCAGCCTCTGAGAGAGTACATTGATATACAAACCTGTTTCTGTTTCCATGGTTGTACCAAAATCAGGCTGCCAACAGGTGCATAATAGCAGAATGTATTATTCATTTATGGCAGGACCCCATTCGATTATCTCATTATGGCAACTTAGCTTTTATCAGTGCTTTGTTAGAGGATGTTAAAAATAAATATCTCTTTAACAATTACTTATCAAAATAAAAAAAAATAGATTTTGCAAATGAAATAGATAGGCGTCTCCTTTCCTCAATAGAATAGAATTTCAGATTTTACAAAAAACAAAACAAAATGCACTCTTAGCACGTATATAATACTGGAAAATGATAGAAAATCTATTTCAAGACTACTTTTTATAAGTCATGCAAATGTAAAGTAAGTACATCTGTGGTTATATATTGGGGGCGTTGTCTTTGAAAAACAAAAACAAACATCGTATAAATAGGAATAGAAGGAAATCCAAACTTCTGCCTTATAATTGCATGGCAATGTTGTCACGAAATAAAGCCTAATATATTCTAAATATATTTATTCAGTCAGTTGTTCATATTCCCTATGCAAATGAGTGCACTTGTCATTACTGCGAATCCGATTAGAGTAAGCATAAGTCAGATTTACAGATTACAGTCTAGTCATTTGTGTGTATGTCATTTGGAAGGCGGCAAATCCATTCAGCTTCTGTGTATTCTACTTCGCTGTTTGGTACAGAAGCCAGCTAAATTAATGCCATCCCCAAAGTGAGTAGGGATATAACGCGATTCTGAGATCAAACAGGCGTAAATGTATATTAGAGAATAGAGAATAATGCTACATTATCGCTCATAGGTCCAGTTAGCAATCAACATTTGAGAGCATGTACAAAGTAAATGTATATCATCATTGAGTATTATTACCATAAAACTAAAATAAAGACCACAGATAATATAAACGTTACTCAATGCTCTATTCGCCATAGACCTGTGAATAATATTTCTCCAAAACACCAATGACAAACTTTATCATGTATACCGCATTGATGCAACAAAACTCAGATGTCAAGCTCGAGATATTGCAAAGGTCATATTGCAAAGGTCACGGGGAAGTGAGTGAAACTGTCACATATCCCTCACGGGACAAACTGAGATATGTATAAAATGTTTAACAACCCACACAAAATATCTGAATATTATTCATTGAATGCATATTTTTTCTGAGGTATCGCTGACAACCTGCCACTATGTTCTATCAGTTTTGTTGAACACTTCTTGCAACATTCCTATTGTATTGTTCAAGCCATCACCCTCCTATCTCTATCGCATACAAGTGGATATTTCCTGCACTAAACGTGTCCACTTCACTAACGTCTCCAAACAATTCAGTTGTCCTGAACAAGAATATGAATGAGAGTATTAATCTGACATTTGATATACAAATTGAATCAATACTGGCATCCTCAGTACGTGTGCGTGTATGTATATTTCGTCACTTAAATCTTGGTTCTATATTTTGGGTACAGCCTTTGGGTACAGCCTTTCTGTCCCTATTTAATATCCTTTATCTCTGTCCCTAATTAAGGTCCTTTATTTCTACCCCAATCTTGGTTCCCTTTTCTATCCTCATCATAGTGCCTTATCTTGGTGTCTTATATTGGTGCCTCATCTTGATGCCTTATCTTGGTGCCTTATTTTAGTGCCTTATTTTAGTGCCTTATTTTAGTGCCTTATCTTGATGACTTACCTTGGTGCCTTATCTTGGTGCCTTATTTTAGTGCTTTATCTTAATGCCTTAATTTGGTACCTCATCTTGATGCCTGCTCTTGGTGTCTTATATTGGTGCCTTGTCTTGGTGCGTATCTTTGTGACTTCTCTTGGTGCTTGGATTTTGTCACTGGCTTTACTGTTCTCCCAATATTAGTACAAGGGCAACTTATATAATTTAAAGTGATAACTGACACGTGCTTGCCTTGATGTATTCAATACCCTATATGAAATCTCCTGCTGGCAATTTACCGGGAGTAGAAGCAAAATATTTACATAGCTGAGCAAAGTCAAGAAGCTATGCCGAAATGTCATAAGAAAGAGGTTCTGCATAAGGCACAACTATGTGTATTATCCATATAAATGTAAGATAGACAAATCCTGATGTGAATGTTTATCTTATAATCATGTCAGACATCAGAGGGGAAATGCAATTCTTGAGATGAGGCAGTTGGTCATCAGAGCCAGGTGATATGATATGAGAAGCGATTATACAGGAGACAGGACACCTGTACCATCTTTACCTTTGATGTAGGCTGCAGCCAACACATATAAAAGATAACCCCAGCAGCACATTTCAAAACCTCTGAGCGCACTCAGAAACTAAATGGAATGGATCCACTAACTTAAGCTGGTCACATCGTGTGGACATTCTTGTCACATCAAATAGTAGAATGGTCTGCCATGGTCAACTGTTTGATAACTGTAACAATTTTGTACAGGTATTAAGTACAACATAATATTGTTTTTATCCTGTTTGTACACCGATGTGTTTGCTTTGATTATAATTTAATAGTTTATTTCTTTAAAGAATTGTGTATCTATCATTATAGTATATCAAGTGTTAACATCATAAACGTTAATTGGCTTATTATATGTATTCAAAAACTGAAAATATATAGGCATATCATTTACAATATATGCAGCAAAGTCCATCTCTCTTTAAGGCGCTTCTGATGAGGTCAATCCCCTAAAATGGGAATGCTTTAAAGAAACAAGAGAATTAAGCAATGTTGCTGATTTGACAGGTCCATCAGGATGGTGGTGGAGGCGTTTTTACCAGCAGGATGTGCCTGCAGGCCCGAGGTAGCCACTCACTGACCACCTCTTAGACTAATGCTAAATCAGGCTCTAATGATATAAAAGGCAACTCAGAATGAGGGCAATAAGACACGGATATGCACCCAACACAGGATCAACACAGCTAACATGGGCTAAACCATTAACTCGGTGAATATCTGGCGGTCAATCGCCTTAAAGCTTTTCATCTAGGATATTGCCTAAAAATCAAATTTTATGAACTAGTTTTATTATTCAAGGATCGAAAAAATACATCAGAATGTCTGTGCCTAAAATGATTGAATTAATTATTTAGATTATTAAGATGATTTTGTAGCTGATATATTTTGGAAAAAGACGACTTGGACATGGTGTCACAGATTACATATATTAGGATGTTTTTGTATGATATATATGCAAACTGACTAAACACCTCTATCAATTATCCAGTCCATATGAGTACGCTATCAGACGGTAATGAAAGATCCTAGTTTTCTAAAAAAAAGTATACTTTCTGGAAAAGGATACACCAATTCAGAATTCATTTGGAGAAGGTAAATTCTAAAGTCACGTCCAGATCACGTTGAATAAGGCATAAATATATATATATATATATATATATATATATATATATATATATATATATATATATATATATATATATATATATATATATATATATATATATATATATATATATATATATATATATATATATATATATATATATATATATATATATATATATATTCGTTAGGTCATGTGATGTTAAGAAATGATTCATTTTATTTGTCATAGTAATCTTTTTGGAGTCCTTGGTGCAAGTGGTACTCAGCTGGCAATATGTCTGCAATAACCCAGGGGCAATTTATCAATTGTACCTCAGATATGAAGGAATGAATATAAATCCCATAGGAGAAAAATCTGAATACATTTGTGAAAGATATGCGCGTACTGCCACAACACGTTTTACGCAAATGGTGATGATCAAATTATTCACAATGCACAGCTCTACTTAGTCAAATTTATATATTCAGTGAAAAAGGGGGAAAACAAACAAAACAAAAAGTGCCCCAAAAAAACAAAAAAAAGTATGTGATTTACAAAAGTACCAAGTAACGTGCACCGGCTAATCCGCCTTTAATTACCAGGGATTTTTTTTCCAGAGACACGACCAGGCTAATAAGAAAACGTTGCAATGGCATAGCCATCCTCGCTCCTGTCACTGAGTGGGTGAGCTCACCTCCCCCACCACAGAATGCTTTAAAACAGGCGCTATATTTACAACACTTAGTCAGCAGATGTAATTTATATTGTTTACAACTTATAATAGATTTGTTTTTTGCTCAAAACTATTTAAAGTTTTCCGATCGCTTATGCTAACAACATGATTTTACAACCCAGTTGAAGATCACAAATGATTACATTTTCAAGACTATATGTTTTACATCTAATAAGATGAATACAAACATATAACCTAACTTATTCATACACTAATGTAAGATATATTATTGAAATATACAGGCCAAATGATGTAAAGCGACTAACAATTCTTTATTAAAATAGTTAACTTTTATGTAAATATTTTCAAAGATGTTACCAGCATTTAAAAATGGATTTATATAAATATTATGAAGTTGAATATGTCCGAAAAGAGCATATATATTTATAGATCTGTTCCCCAATAAATAAAATCAACTAAAGCTAACATTTTAATGGAGCAAAGTTAAACACACCCACATCGCACTTTTCTTGTGATTTGGCATATGGACTCAAGAGAAGAGCTTCAGCAACTTTTCCATTATGGTGATTGACAAGTAACCTATTGTTCCATGACAAACACTGGACACCATCGTTCAGAACAATTCCACCGCCTTGCACCCAAAG
This sequence comes from Amphiduros pacificus, assembly GCA_949316495.1. Classification (NCBI taxonomy): domain Eukaryota; kingdom Metazoa; phylum Annelida; class Polychaeta; order Phyllodocida; family Hesionidae; genus Amphiduros; species Amphiduros pacificus. The sequence continues at coordinate 40,005,868 of OX439003.1, read as the reverse complement.
TTGCAAGTCGCTCCTCACACGCAATAGCAACGGGCAGAGAGAATGCCATGGTAACGGTGAGCGGCAGCATGACCCGCGCGATCTCAATCTAAACCGAGGCTCTTATTAATGCACGTCAGGAGACGGGACGAATTTGTCAAGGTCGCCCGCAGAGCCTGCTTCAACTATCGTAACAGGAGTACTGAACAAGCTCAGCGTGACCTTCACCGCTATAAGTACGCCCCTGTTCTATGTATTATCATTGAGAGAACTGCGCTTCACACAAATACTGGAGAGCTTCATTGGTGGTAATTGCTTGATCTGAGAAAAGAATATTTCCTCATAGAAGCATAAACCTATTAATTCCACATACTCCTAATTTGTTTGTGAAATAGTATGCTGATTATCTGAGCTGCTCAGACTTTTCATATTATGATTAATTATGTTATGAATATTCTCTACCAAAATAATCCCGTCCAGTATCATGAGTAAGATAGGCTGTTGTAAGATAGTTTTGTTTGTAAGATAGTTTGTTGATAATAAAACTAGTAATAATACTGAGTAAAACTGTTGCATTTCAAGTACTTGTTCAGCCAGCCAGCCCTAACCAGCCAACACCAACCAGCCAGCACCAGCGAGTCAGCACCAAACAATCATTGCCAACTATTCATTAACAACCAGTCAATGTCAATCAAAGTTAGCTGGTAAAGTAACGAGCCAGTTTATCACCACAGAGGAAGAAGCTACATTGCTTTATTAATTGCATCCTGCATAGGTTAGTGTTGACATCATTACTGATAACGCCATCAGTACATTTTCTGATTTGTGAGATTTTCCCTTGCTTTCTTATTGCTCCAGCTGTCCATTGAAATATTTACTAACGCATCACTTAGGGCCCCTCAATTCTTGCTTACCCATCACTCCAACTCCTAAATGAGATACTTACAATGCCCATTGAAATACTTGCTTACTCCTCAATCCACACTCCCGAGCCCAGTTTATTCATCACGCTAGCTCCACATTACAACATTTGCTTATTCATCATTCCAGCTCATGCATCACATTATTTGCATATTCATCATTCCAGCTCTCCGTCACGATATGTACTTATTTATCATTCCAGCTCTCCATCGCGATATTTGCTTATTCATCATTCCAGCTCTCCATCGCGATATTTGCTTATTCATCATTCCAGCTCTCCATCGCGATATTTGCATAATCATCATTCCAGCTCTCCATCGCGATATTTGCTTATTCATCATTCCAGCTCTCCATCGCGATATTTGCATAATCATCATTCCAGCTCTCCATTGCGATATCTGCTTATTCATCATTCCAGCTCTCCATCGCGATATCTGCTTATTCATCATTCCAACTCTCCATCACGGAATCTGCTTATTCATCATTCCAGCTCTCCATCGCAATATCTGCTTATTCATCATTCCAGCTCTCCATCGCGATATCTGCTTATTCATCATTCCAGCTCTCCATCACGATATCTGCTTATTCATCATTCCAGCTCCCCATTACCTCCACCTGAACATGTCATATTGACTCCCAAGGTCGATGTCATCATTAAACTTTCTACCTCATTAATTCTGCTTTCCATATCAATCACACTGCTTTGTTCTTGTACACAACTCAGTCTATTTATAAAACCAATGTCCTTGTTCTCGTCTCTCACAGCCAATTGAATGGAACAACGCCGTTTATTTCTGAATATGAGAGTACCACATCAAAACATCTAACTCACAAACAATTCTTTTGGCATGGAACACATCCAGAGCTGGGTGGTATAAATTCGGATTCTGTGATTTTCAGACTTCTAACATTATTAATTTGCTCAGTTTTTCATTTCTTCAAATTCTTATAAACAACTGAAAACGTGTTGGTAAATTTCTGCCATGATGATTACTTGAACATTTGTCAGCAAAGACATGAGAACTAATTATGCAATTATGACAAGCTGAATTGACATTATCAGTAATAATCGATGCACCTAATAAACCAGTAGTTGGCTTTGAGGAGCCGCCACGGGAGTTTGTCATCTTAGATGCATTTGTTTCTCTGACAGATAACCGATGCTTTGTGTTTAAGTCAAGCAATGGTAGACAAAGCTAATCATATAAATGCAAGTATTCTCAGAATATTCTTTCTTTCAGACACAAAAACATCTTTAGTAATTTTAGTAAACGGCAGCGACAAGAGATCATGCCAAAGGGAAGGTATACTTGCTTTAGTCTTGTTAGAATACGATATATGCTTTTTGAGTATATCTGCCTTATTTAAACCTTATTCGTGATATTTTTCATTTGTTTAAATTTCAAAGACAAGGAATAATTTCATTAAAAAGATCAGCTTGACCATGTTTTAATGCGATCACAAAGCAAATATTGTCTCTTTTTTTCAAAGATCCCTGATTTTCTTACTTTGAAGTATCATTATAAAAGACTTAAATACACATATATGTATAGATTGGACACATAACCGAACGTGATCAGGTTTCTGTATATTTGCCAATATGAACTAGTTACGTGTAACCTGATTCAACTTCACACCAAAAGTGTCTGTCTGTAGTTTCTTTGAGTTACATAAATAGCCTGACCCAACAAAAGGCAGGGTTTGTGCATAGCAACAGCATCTAGGGACCTGTTCCCGGTGGATCGTTGTGTCGTGATGGTAGTGTGTCTCTGACTGCCAGAAATTTACGCCCTCTCACTTTACCGGGAATAATTTACCACCTAAGATGTCTATTTATAGACATTGGCTATTTTTAGAACAGACCATATCAAGGGGGATTGTCTGTTCAAGATTAAAGAATGTTACAATACATGTAAATATGAAGCAATTGTATTTATGATTTTTGGCAGATTTAGCTATTGACTGCCATCAAGTCTTTTTTATTCTAAATATTTGAACCTTATTACTAAAAACACAAGAATTATGAAAACAACTTTTGAAATAACCTTGACCTTCCACGCTTATCTTAAGGCGCCAATACATGCACACCTGTAAGGGAAGGCACCCATCTGATTTGGCTTTTAGCCAATCTCAAGATTAATGAACCACTGCGATGAGTAACTTGACTGTGTATATTAACAGAATTATGATGTGATCAGTGCATTTGTATGTATGCATTATTTGCAATTGCCTACACAGTTTTGTTCTTGCGTGTCATCGCATCAGCATCCCTGATTGCCGATAGAAGTTTATCATAAAGTGCAATCAAGCATTTGCAGAAATCGCTCGCTCAGCACAACTGATCCAATGCAACTGTCATTGGAGAGGAGAAGAAATAAAGACAGCATGCAGCATGCACCATGGGAAGGTCTATTTCTGGTGCTGCTACCACACCCTGTTTCCATGCTGAACGATAGGTTGTTGCATTGTCTCCTGGCACCCATACCAATTTGTAAGCCTAATGCCATGACATATATGCAATGTGACCTGTCACATTTTACTTTTGAGCCCAATGGTGCTGATCATACCATGTGACATCCGCTCTTTTGAAACCTTTAATGCAACCCACCTTTGCATTATTTAATTAAAAACATGATACGATCATCAAAAATGATCAAAGAAAAATAACACAAATCCTGCATTGAGAAACGTAAGTGCAACCCGATGAGAAGAACAGTCTTCAAAGCTCAAACTCACGCCACAAAATTGGAAACTTACAATCACATTAGTTAAATGAATATTTGTCGAATGCTACGTTGCTTAATTTTCCTTAGACCTTGATTGAAGGTTCTCCATTGATAAAAATAAAAATGTCATTTTCAAATAAACACTTTCGTTGTTTTGTATTTTCGAAAACACCAGGTGTTTCAGTTTAAAGTCAGCCTCATCTTCCATAATAAATCAGTGAGCACTTTGATATAGGAATAACAGTTTTATATTTCTCACAGTAAAACGTGCTACTTTTCACAGTCAAATTGACTTGTGGGCGTAGTTGATATACTATAATGATGGAAGAAATCGACAGTGTTGCTATTTACTCAGCGTAGATAAGTTGTTCATGTTCTAAAATAAACACATTGCTTTGTGTGCTGCAATATATTTACTTGATGATGTGAATTGCTTTGTATTGACATATGTAGGGGTAGTATCAAATGAGTGATACTTGGAATACATAGATAATCAAACGATCGGAAAAAATGTTTTCTTTGTCGATCGGAAAAAATGTTTTCTTTTTCTTTGTGATCATAAATCCATGTTGTCTGCATGATACGTTTTAATCAGAAGGTTTTATAGACAGAATCACTGGAATATATTGGTTTTATATCGAGCAACTCATTTTTTCCAACCATCATTATTATAAGAATATATATATATATATATATATATATATATATATATATATATATATATATATATATATATATATATATATATATATATATATATATATATATATAATTATATATATATAGTGTATCTTTATCAGTTGCCAGGTAAATATTGCTGTGTACTGATGCGAGGCTGGATATTATAGTTTTCACTACAAAATCAGCTCATAGCTAGATGTATCAGAAAATATCAAATTTGTTACCATCTAAAACTTGTTGGCAAAAATTTCAATATAAATTCATAAGAATCAAATAGATAGGAAACACATAAGAAACTATTGGTACGGATCACATCAGCTTTAAATTGGGTGAACCCTACTTATAGTACGCAAGTAAAGTACACATCATGTGCGCACATTTGTATCAAAGACCTTTTTGCCACTGTTTATGCAACGTCAGGTCAGATCGAAACCTGTCACTGAGTCTCAGTGCCACACTCTTTTCGAAGACGGATTTGGGATAATACGTATACCACATAGACGTGATAGCACAAACCAAGGTCCTTCGAAAACCAGCCATGGAACACTGGCTGGAGAGAGAAACCACTCAGTAGCAGATAATCACATTTCTCGACCATATAAAGTACTTGTCAAAACAAGGATTCGAACCCCTGACCTTTAGCATGGGAGACAGTCATATTACCAATGAGCCACACCCCAACTTAAGCATGTGCGTACAATAATATGAGTGAAAGGCTTATGTTTGGCATACACATTTTATCTGTTTATTAGGAGATGTCATAACTATAAACAATGATTCAGAAAGAGTTCGCAATATAACCATCTATTGCATCAAGTGCACTCTCTCCTTAACTATTATCTCATTAAAGAGATATATTATCGTGATTATCGCATTAAAGAGATATATTATCTGACACACAGAAAACATCATAATCGCACAGTCTGTTTTTATTATTTACCTGTGTATTGAAGATTGCCTTATATATATATATATATAACTCCTGGGCTGAAGCATAACGTTCACACATACCCCACACGCCGTTTTCTCTCACTTTATGTACTATTTCATGTGGCTTTTTGTAGAGTAGGGTGCTCCGTGGTTAAAGATAAAAATAACCGTGGCGTATGTGTAATCAGTGGTGATGTTTTGATGGCAGAGTCAGTGCTTGCGCGGTGTAATTATGTTTTGTCGTGGAGGTATGACCACACCTACTGCAGCAGGCGACCTGGGCAGGCCGACAGGGCACGGGCAGGGCTGGCACAGGGGCTGGCACCGGGGCTGGCATAGGGCGCATAGCAATGCAGCCTGCTAATACACGGCCGATAGGCAGACGACACACAGGCAATATTAACTCCATGTAAGGAATTACGTGGTGTTTGCAACCAAAAATACCACGGAGTTCAGGTTTTAGCATTTTTTTATATGTCAAAAAGTGATCACCTTGATTTCACGATGATTTTCAATCCCATTCGACAGTTAACTTTATTGCATTACTTGATGTAAGGAAGGAACTCTATCACACCATAAGAAAAAATAACATAACATACATTTTTAGCCAAACAGAAAAAAAAATGTACCTGGTCGCTTTGACAATACCAAGATTTGGAGGATAATTGTTGTTGGCAGGCAAATATGGATGGCTCCCCCCAGAGTTATGAATAGAATGTGAAGGCATTAGGTGGCCGTGATATACGACTGCTTGGTGGCTATTTCCCCCCCACCCCGACCCCCCTGTGCTTCAGACCCCCTCACATCTTACCACAGACCCACCACCACCACAATGCACCGCTACATAAGTCACCCCTTCTCACGTATATGCCATTCTATTGGCTTCCGTGGTCACGTGATAGGCGTAATGGGAGCCGGAAGTCATCGTTATTTATAATGGCCACTCAACAATATTGATTTGTTTTGTTAGGTGAGCAATTATTTGTAGGAAGAATGGTTATTTCAGTGGAAAAAGTTCAGGATTAACAGAATGTTAATGGTTACATGGTTGGTGTCTTGATCTTTTAAATTTCCATAACCTTATAATGATATGCATCTCGCAAAATATACACCATCTTGCTTTGTCATAACAATGAGTATTGAAGCTTGTTTACTTGTAAAATGTCTTACAAAGAATATCTGAGAATATTGGAACACTATTATTGTCATATCTATTCATATTGCATTATAACAGAAATATAAGATCGTTTTTTCTGCCACACCAAATAACTTAGCTCCACGACACAAATATTCCATCATTAAATGCCATTAAATGAATCCAGAAATCCATGTCACCTCGTGGGGGGCCTCGACACTGTGACTATTAGCGGTGTCGAGGCCCCTAAAGGTGGTCCACATTCGATTTTACTCTCTGCAATATTATGCACTCTTTTTCTCCTTTATATATTTGGCCAGTTTTTTTTCAACCTACAACTTTTTGTGATTGTCTATGAGATTCTATGGTGTGAGCTGCTCACTGAGAGGAAAGCAGACTCTCAGACACAAGAGGATTATTTGTGAACATATTCATTCTCTTCCTAACAGGGTAACGCTAGCTAGAGTCTACACTTGTGGCGCACAAATACAAAACTATAAAGCCTAGCTGACAGATCTTCCAGGTAGGCGGGATAAATGAACTAAATGAAATTACTATGCACACAAAAGGCAGAGATGTATCGCAAAAATACTCTAAAATTGTTCATGGATCGAACCTAGTACAAAAAAGAAGTATTTGATGCAAATCTTAATTTACAATAATAATTTTACAATTAATCAATACGTACCTAACCACATCTAAAGAGACAGGACAGGGGTTAAAAAATATATATATATATATTGTGTGTGTGTATCTGTGTGTGTTGTTCTTACAGACCACAAATGACACATTAAAAGGGCTTCGGCAAGGGGCACTTCTGTAAAACTATAGCGCGTGTCTCTCAGGAATGAAAAGTGATTTTGCTGATGTTTTGACATATTAAAGCATTTCCTCTCATGATGTGTCAGATGCGTTCAGGAAGCACGATGTTGGTGTCCTCCATAACAACACAGGAGGTTGCATGTTAGGGGACATTCCTCACAGAACGCAGAGAAATCCAATCTGCTCCTGATTAGCAGGCCTGTGTTGTAACTTTACACGATAATTTGATCATATGATGAAAGCTACGGAGCGCCTAAAGCGACGGCCCCGGGTATCGCACATCCTCGGCATCAACTGCCGCCATGTTTTAGCTGGCGTGATGGAACTGCCTTTTGTAATTGGAAACAAACTTGACACCCCTGTAGAACACACAGAATTGCAGAATTGTGTACCCCCTATACCGGCGAGTAAGATGTATTCACGTCGCCGGTAACTTCCCCCTCAAGACACTCCATTGCATGACGTTTTCTATTTTGAAGCCGTTGATACATTAGACCGTCCCTATTGAGAACACCCTAGACAGCCTACATCGGCAACGCTAATGGTGTCTACGTTGTTTTGCCATACTATACATCACATTCAACAATATATGATAAGACTATGCAGAGTGGGATGTGGAAGACTAATTCCAGTCATAGAAACGCAATGAAAGCGCCTCCTTTTTTGGAAGTAGGTTGCTTTTCCAATGGTGCTCTACGAGGACGTTAAGGCTTTTTATCAACAGGTTCCACCATCTGTCTTTGCTTTGCAATTAATAAAACACTTCATGAATATGAGTTATAAAAGCATGGAAAAGCAACCCCATCAGTCATCTTGAAGGCCGTGATGTCTCCCCATTAAAGATATTATCATTTGGAGAGGGAACTGTCCCTTCAAAGCTTTGAGGAATTATCGGCAATCATCGGACTAAATACTGAAATGACATGATCTCATTGTGTGGGTCATTCTCAATAATAGCCTATTACTGCACTTCTGAAGACATAGCAACATCCTTTGACAAGTCTAATAATGTTGCCATGCTTTGCAATTATTTTCTGTTTGTAATGTATTGACTGGGGCCTATTCAGTTTAATGGAGTGCTAGATTCTGCAGGACACATCATATTCCTTTCCGGTGCCTCAACCAAAGATGGCCCATTTAAAACAAGTGTTAAAAAATACATATATATTGTAGATTTATCATACATATTTCATAATCAACTAAGAAGGAGACGTGAAATATATCATTACATTTTTCTTGATATTTTTGAGATATATAACAAGAGTATCTAGATAACTCTATTTCTATGGAATAGTTCTTCGAGCTATGGCTATATAATACAGGAGGCCTAAGTGAGAAAAACGCACGTATTAAACACTTGAAATGAAATATGAAAATAATCCAATGAACTAAAATGACCTACAAAAGACATTGATAACAGATAGGATTTTCTGTGTTACATGTACAGTTCATTAATAAAGGATATTTAGGTAAACGTAGTATTTGCCGCACTAGATATATAAGAGTATATCGTGAATTATAACCATATATATTTAATGATTTGAGTGTAATAGATATATTCTAGACAAATCATAGATACTGATACTTCAATGTACTGTATGCCATCTGGAGACCTTGCATACTTCTTGACACATTTTTAGTTATTAATGTTACAGAAAGTTGGATAAGTGTATTTGTCTAGCTTTAAAGACTTATGTATATAGTTGCTTGAGGTCAATGTAACTAAATATTCTATAACTATTATCTAATTTCTATATACTTGTCTATTTTATCCAGTTATCTAGTTAGTTTTTTGGCCTAGAAAGCTGGAACAAAAAGCGGCTTGATTTGCATTTAGAATCTAAGATTTCTCAAGATCTAAATCTTGAGATTTCTAGTTTATTTATTGTCCACCCTCTTCTCAACCTGATCCTTGACATCGATAGGAACACGCTCCTTTGCTACATCTAAGGGAAAGCCACGGACCACTCGGGTCACTTCGGGTCACTTCGGGTCACTTCGGGTCACTTCGGGTCAGGCACCTGCCTATTTGTGGTCTCCCTTGCAGGTATGATGAGCCGCTTTTACAAGCGAGGTTTCGTGTTTCTATGTATTTCTGGCACACTGCTGATTCATGTAAATGATTTGTATTATTTATCTTGGTTCGTCAGCATAGTCTACTTTAATATATGAGTCACATCTTCATCAGAGTCAGCAGATCAATTATAGTTTGTTGTTGTGTTCAAAGAAATACGTACAGGACAGTTATAATGTTTATCTCTGTTCTGTTATTCATATCAGATATATAAACCAATAACAGTTAACCACTGTGCGGCTTTTGACAATCTGTTGATAGCAACCCAAGAGTTAATGTTGTTACAAAAAGTGCAACAAGGGCACCAAGTAGTGTTTTCTCCTAAGTCGCTGGTGGCAGAGCACTAGATTTGGCAGCGCCTGCGGATGTGACCAGGTTTGGCCTTGTTGTGTAGTGTTCCTCCTGCATTGCATTGCGCCCCAGAGCAACAGTTCTTCTCCTGCTACTTCTAATGAGCAGCCCACTAAAGGGGAAGCCATCTATATGTTAATAAGGACGACCTCTTTGGGTCTGTCCATCTGGTCATTGTTTACACACACAATATCCTTGCTTAAAATGAAATATGAGGCCTAAGCCAGATCAATGTCAGATTTATGTCACAGCACAGCAATAAATAAAACATAAAGTATGACGTATGGTTCTTGGATTAAGAGTGACATTTACTAATACTGAATATTGCAATGTGGGTGTCAAAAGGTGTGGAAACTCCGGAGATTGGTATGTCTAAACCTTTCATAAAAGAGGGTGCATTTACAAAAAATATCTTTCAGTATAGTGGTAGTACTACAATGCAGTTAATCAGAGTGAAAGCTCTTATGGTCATACCTGCTTTACTGGGTTACGTGTGGATCCAATGAAAGCTTGCAGACGGTTATGAGGAGGAACGGACACCAAATGTGATATTGGGGGGGGGGGGGGGGGGAGCCGTGCTGACATCTGTTGGCGGGATGTCATCTTGTCCTATCCCCGAGGACAATTAGCGAAGTACCTCCCCGTTCTGACCTGATCATAGTGCTCGGCTGGTGATGGAGGTGATGTGGGGGAGGACAGGCAAGAGACAGGCAACATCTTGAAGAAAGATCACAAAGTAGACCTATTGCTTACTTATCCCACGCATCAGCCTATGTGTCAGTCTTGTCAAATGATAAATAAAACAGTCTTAAATATAAAACGCATTCTAAGTATACCATTGCCTTCATTAATCATTTACAACCTGAAGAGTTGGAAGTACTTTTATCAGTTTTTTAATGATTTTGAAATATTGTTTTAATAACATTGAAAAACTATCTGGTGCATAAAAGGGAGCTAAACTTGGTAGTTTTGGAGATACATTTTACTTGCCATTTTGTTATAAATTTATTAATACCACCCGTCTAGGGTTAGGTGAACTGTCAAACAGAAAAAGAAAACCAGATTTGAAATTCATACCTGAATATACAGTTCTAATTTTGATATCAATCGATATCCAATAGGCTGTCATGAACCATATTAGCGTATGTCAAGAAAACAAACATATATGATAAGGTTGGCCAATGAGCAAATAGGATTTTTTCTTGAACCGGAAGTCTTAATAATCCACTGTAAAGGAGCATTACTTTCAAAACATTACAGCGATGTATAAAAATATCACTCTCATGGTCATATGGACATATACTTTACTGGATTTTCATGTGAAAAAAGCTTTCTCTATATGATCTGAGCCCTTCGAGTGTCTCTATTTACATGAGCTCCCCCTATTGGGAAGGACAATCAACAATGTGTATGGAGCAGCGATGCTGATGAACAGTGATAGGTTCCCAGAAGTAAACTCAGTGATTATTATTGGTTCTCTCTCACACTCTTATGAGCCATAATCTCCTATAATTAGACCATCGGGGAGTGTCTAAGGTCTCGTGATATCGCGTTTATGACGTCACTTCTTTCGTGGCAAAAATGTAAACAGACCTCTTTTCAAATCTCGCGAGGTTTGAAATGTTTATCCCGAGAAAATGTTTGTTTAATAAAAGAACCAAATAGGGAACAGGAGATCCAAACGACTATCTCTTTCCAGGTCTAATACATAATCTTCAGGGAAATCTCGTCTGGCATAAAGAAGCAACTAAATATATGTGAGAGGAGCTCCCCATTGCTCTCATGTAATCAATGCAGACTCGTGGTTTGGACTGGAAGACACCAGAAAACTCAATGGGTGATATTTTGACATACAAAACCCTGCTTTTTAGTCTACAGGTGGTAATGTATGCACTTGTGCACTTCCAGAATATAAACCAGTCTAGGAACATAAGGCAAATGCAAACGATAGATGACCTATTTTATGAAAGGTAGCATTTTGACTTTCTTTCTGCTGATAGATGGGGCTTTACTATATTTTTACAAAGAGCGAATATTGGATGCCTTGCTTGGAAAAACCTGCTAGTCATTTGTTTTGCTTTCCCACAATGCAATGCGGTATTCCCATCACTCCCATGATGCCTCATTCCCATATTGGTGTGGTTACCGGTCTAAGGCAAAGATAGGCGACACGATTAGAATAATCCGAAATCTGCATAAAAACGAGCAATTAGCGGTTGGCGTTGGTCTGTTTGGCACAGAAGTTGTCTATGTTCATCCTGCATTATTTAGACCACCAAACATGCTGCAGATTCGTCGCATGTAAACCACTGAACCAGTCTCACAGACGTATAGGTTTTCTCAAGCAAAGCATTAAATAATTAGGCTACCACATCAATCCATTCTACATGACCGGGCTTTTAACGATATGTTTGTGTTCATTTAAAACAAAAATGCTTAAAGTCAGTCTGGCATATGTTGTTAAATGGAAACATTTCAAGACATCTTACACAATTTTGTATTCTTCCTAAAACGTTAGAATGTTCTGTTTTGTTCGATTCCGCCTTTGTTTAGATGTTTCTTTGTTGCCTTTCTATTTGTCTGTAAAACGCACATAATAATTAAAAAAAGATATCATAAACACACCAGACGAAAATAAAATATTATCAGAGATTTGCCCGTAATAATCAAATACGAAACAGCATCAAATGTATAGCTCTTATCTCGACCACATTTGTGTGAAGCCATTGTTGCATGTGATGTCTAATTAATATAACATCTATCACATGTATCTCCTTCCAATCTAATGTTCTCAATACTATACCGATGCTCTGCTTATGTATCCAGAGCAATATACAAATAAATAGGACAATATATTCTTGGATATGGCAAACATAATCCCTCATGATCCTGAGCATCATACAAGTACCTCATCTATATGTTCCATGAATTGGCAGACATTATTATCATTAGAACTGGAAGCAGCCGCGCTGTAAATAAGTACCGTTCATAAGATGATATATGCATGGACCGCGGATCCCACGGGGAAGCACAAAAACTCATCTTGGGTCAATAGAAACGATATGGAGAGGTGATTATGTGGTATCTGTGACTGTGTTCCGGTGCTGATATCACACGTGGTAATGGATCCTCGGCGTCCGCCATTTGTAAATATCATATATGCATTGTGATTAATTCTGTGTAACTCAGCAACTCTTCTTACATAAAGAAGTAAAAAGCCTGAGACGAGCTTCCCGTTGAGACATTTTGACCCTACTCCACATGCCGGTTATAGATATCAAGAACCTATTTTCATGAGAAAAGACTATAAAAGTAAAAGGCTGTTGAAATCGTTTCACTTATGTGAGCATAATATACTAAGTACACAAGAACTTTGCCTCTGTCATGTCAAAGAAGGAGATCAATAACAGTCTGTTATCTTTGTCTTCATAGGCATTTCTGTTCAGTAAAAAGCCACTGCAGGGTAAGCAAAGAATGGCGCACAATAGCTCCTTTGGTTTGGCAAAGAGGTCCTTCTTTTGTTTGTGTATTTGGCTCATTGATATTGCGTCTTGACCCTGACCCAGGATGGACCCACAAGTCTGGAGCTTGCTGACCCCTGGGGATGGAGGAGAAACTTCAGGGCCTGCTTGGCCCATATCCGTCAATTTGTGCACATTCTTACCACAATCTATAGTCACAAAAGATGTAGTTTCGGGCGGGGTAGCGTTGTAGTAACCGAGAGACATTAAGATCGGACCCCAGGGTTAATGCCGTCTGTAATAATATAAAGGCCTCTTCTGGTATTTCTCACGCACAACCCTATAGCTGATAGTAGACATAACTGATATTACATATAGCTGATAGTACATATAGCTGATAGTACACATAGCTGATAGTACACATAACTGATAGTACATATAGCTGATAGTACACATAGCTGATAGTACACGTAGCTGATAGTACACATAGCTGATAGTACACATAACTGATAGTACATGTAGCTGATAGTGCATGTAGCTGATAGTACACATAACTGATAGTACACGTAGCTAATAGTACATGTAGCTGATAGTACACGTAGCTGAGAGTACACAAACTGACAGTACACGTAGCTGATAGTACACATAACTGATAGTACACACAACTGATAGTACACGTAGCTGATAGTACACATAACTGATAGTACACGTAGCTGATAGTACACATAACTGATAGTACACGTAGCTGATAGTACACGTAGCTGATAGTACATGTAGCTGATAGTCATATAACTGATAGTACACGTAGCTGATAGTACACATAGCTGATAGTACACGTAGCTAATAGTACATGTAGCTGATAGTCCACGTAGCTGATAGTACACGTAGCTGATAGTACACGTAGCTGATAGTACACGTAGCTGATAGTACACGTAGCTGATAGTACACGTAGCTGATAGTACACGTAGCTGATAGTACACGTAGCTGATAGTACACGTAGCTGATAGTACACGTAGCTGATAGTACACGTAGCTGATAGTACACGTAGCTGACAGTACACGTAGCTGATAGTACACATAACTGATAGTACACGTAGCTGATAGTACATGTAGCTGATAGTACATGTAGCTGATAGTACACATAACTGACAGTACACGTAGCTGATAGTACACGTAGCTGATAGTACACGTAGCTGATAGTACACAAACTGACAGTACACGTAGCTGATAGTGCAAGTAGCTGATAGTACACGTAGCTGATAGTACACGTAGCTGATAGTACACGTAGCTGATAGTACACGTAGCTGATAGTACACGTAGCTGATAGTACACGTAGCTGATAGTACACGTAGCTGACAGTACACGTAGCTGATAGTACACGTAGCTGATAGTACACATAACTGATAGTACACGTAGCTGATAGTACACGTAGCTGATAGTACATGTAGCTGATAGTACACATAACTGACAGTACACGTAGCTGATAGTACACGTAGCTGATAGTACATGTAGCTGATAGTACACAAACTGACAGTACACGTAGCTGATAGTGCAAGTAGCTGATAGTACACGTAGCTGATAGTACACGTAGCTGATAGTACACATAGCTGATAGTACATGTAGCTGATAGTACCTGTAGCTGATAGTACACGTAGCTGATAGTACACACAACTGATAGTACACGTAGCTGATAGTACACGTAACTGATAGTACACGTAGCTGATAGTACACGTAGCTGATAGTACATGTAGCTGATAGTACATATAACTGATAGTACACGTAGCTGATAGTACATGTAGCTGATAGTACACATAGCTGATAGTACACGTAGCTGACAGTACACGTAGCTGATAGTACACGTAGCTGATAGTACACGTACCTGATAGTACACATAGCTGATAGTACATGTAGCTGATAGTACACGTAGCTGATAGTTCACGTAGCTGATAGTACACGTAGCTGATAGTACACGTAGCTGATAGTACACGTAGCTGATAGTACACGTAGCTGATAGTACACGTAGCTGATAGTACACTTAGCTGATAGTACATGTAGCTGATAGTACACGTAGCTGATAGTACATGTAGCTGATAGTACACTTAGCTGATAGTACACAAACTGATAGTACACGTAGCTGATAGTACATGTAGCTGATAGTACACGTAGCTGATAGTACACGTAGCTGATAGTACACGTAGCTGATAGTACAAATAACTGATAGTACACATAGCTGATAGTACACGTAGCTGATAGTACACGTAGCTGATAGTACACACAACTGATAGTACACGTAGCTGATAGTACACACGTTTTCGTCAAGAATTCTTTAACAGAAAGCAAATTTCTGTGGGGTTGTTTGAACACATCCTCATTATTTTACTTGACTGTTGCCATTCCTTGAAGCTTTTTGTGCGATGTGAGGGTCGGTGCCTACAGTGACGTTGGGAATTGAAGCTCGGTCGACTATTCCACCTAAATGTTTTCGAAAAAAGCTGGACTCATATCAAGATGCCCAAAAGGCAAAGGTGACCCAGTAATTTGATAGGATATCATTTCACTAATGCTGTTTGCTGACCTTTTTCAATTCTTATATTCCTTGATAGTTTTATGTCCTTTTTTAAACACAACTGTCACTTTTGACAATATGTTTTGTAAAATATTCATAAGAATCCCAACTCTCACTCCCGCCTCCGCTATCACACGTAATACACGTAATACTGAAAATATCAAATTATTTGCTTTATAGTGATAATTATGAAAAAAGCTCAGATATTTTGATGACGTATATCTATATATTTTAAGAAATCTTGTGCAAGATAAAGAGCAAAAACACAACTAAAAATGAAAAGACAAAAAGAACAAAGGTACTGCTGTTCCAAACAACGAGATATATATTTAAATGTTTCATATAATACGAACATTAAATGGCACATAAATTTTAAAATACAGGCAGACATTTGTGCAATATTAGCTTAGATTTGAGACTAGACCATGAAGGGCTTTAGGAAAACCTGGGTCTGGGGCAATTGCAAGGCAATTAAGACTTCAAAGAAGGCGCCAGCAGTCAGACATAAGGCACGTCCGTCGGTCACTGTAGGTATATGCAAAGACACAAGGCTAGCCTTTGTGGATAGGTGGCCTAACTAAGCCGGCTACTCAGAGCAGGGGAGCTACTCAGGGCGTGGCTACTTATACTAGCTAAAACGTGTGCAAAGATTGAGCCGCTCTGAAATGAGCGATTAGGAGTTGGAAAGGACATGGCTGGCTAGGAGACAGACATTGCTTGACAGATGTTAGTGCCATGAAAATACATACGCACCTACTGGTCAAAGCAACACATAGTTATATATGAAGGGCATCATGTATTTATCTCCTCGTAGCAATTGTTTTTACTTTCATATTACGTTATTTTGATGATTATTTTGTTTATTGATTTATTTGAAATGAAAATAAGGAGGGTTCACTTTATGTGTATACTATATGTGAGAAATACATTTTTAAAGGCTAGATTTAATAAGAATATTTACGTGGTTCCATGTGCATGCGAGGTTTGTAAGATTAAAGATGTTAAAAATTTATGATGTCTCCTCTATTCCATTTTCCCGCCTAAAAAAGACACCGATCGTCTGCTCCCCAGCGAGAAATACATTGCTGTCACGTGTTGACTGAATGACGTTGTTTCAGCGTGATTACAAGGGTTTGTGTAGAGGAATAAGAGCGGCAGTTTGGTGGATGATGGGTCCTGAGATGTGAGCAGAAGTCACAATGTCCATCACATGCAACGCAGACCCAAACCTATTTGGGAACCTGTTTGGAATTAGTGGAATTGCAACATTTCAAAAGGGTCACTCAACTGTCATCTAATCGAGTAAATGAAACTGTGATATTGTGCAAATCGTCTACCACAAAGCAGTGGTGACTTTACTCAAGTTAATTGGCGCCCTTTAGTTTATTATACCACGCAAATGTAGGTCGTGCATATATCTATCTATAAGAGTGTCCTGCCAACCTTTGAAGGCTTGTGCTGTTCACTGTTAATCTGAAGGAAATAATTCAAGCTCAGTTGCGTGGAATCTTATAATCTAATTCTACAAAGTGGACGGCGTAATCAAGTGGCTCTTCCACCTATGTGCAGAGGCACTAAAGTAGACTCAGTGGAAGCTTTCTAGACCGGTCCTGATCAATGGCGGATTGATGGATGACCGATCAGACATTTGACGTGTCATGTGACAGGTCACGTGATTTCTGCCTCCCCAGACAGTCACAAATGCGGTTCCAGCGAGGACTGAGAGCAATAAAGAAATCACAGTATTGTGTTTCTCTTTTTATTTGTTTGCTATTGAGGGTGTTTAATGATAATTGCATAGAGTTTGTGGCATTGAAGTGTGATATCAATAAAAAGTTCGTGGCATGATAGCAGCAATGAGCAACTCATAACATGCAATACTGCTATATACGGCCGAGTCCAAGACACTGAAAAACAGACCCCATGCACAAACAGTGTAATTAACGATATTGAAATGTACTTCATGAATAAAAAGGTATGCTTTTAATCTGTTATTTGAGATCAATTTGTGGTAAATGAAAAACACATCACATGATATGATATGAAACATTAACAACTTCAGATTTTATTATCTATCTTAATTTAAAAAATCACTTATTATGTAAATAAAACTTGCTCGCACTTACCATACATTACAACATCATCAAACATAAATAAATGGAGCAAAGAAGCCTCGTTTTTATGCAATTAATCTATTTGCTTTATACAATTTACACGGTCGAGCTCTGGGTTCCTGTTCCCCGCTTGTCTCGAGTTATCCGTAGACATTGAGAGAGTTTTATTCTAAAATATAATTGTCAAACTACAAGCCGTACTGGTTCAAAAATCAATGACATTTTTGACTACCACTGACCTACTGACCCAGAGTTTCTACAATGACGTCATTTGTGCTAAGAAACCACGTGTTTCCACCCATGTCACGTGGTTAAGTGGACAAATAGTTTGTTAAGTGAGTAGAAAATTGATTATGATCACTTCGGAAGTGTCTAGCTTTAGAAAACACTCTTAGCCTCGTTTTCAGTATTGACCCAGTGCTATTTATTGGTGGGATGGCCTCCTACAACATTAACAGCCCCCTACAACATCAACAGATGGCATAATGGTGATGTTTACTTCATGCTCATCTCCTTGTCAATGGCTCATAAACCTGTGGCAAAATGAAGGAGCCTCAAGCCCCAAATGTCACTGCTACATCCGTTTTCCTTCCTAGATTGCCACATATTTCAGGAAATGGTATCTGAAACAAACTAGGCCCCTGACCGCCCATATGCAGCCCATCCTCCCTTATCTAGAGCCCCGCTCTTCCGTCCTGCGCTCCCAACGTGTTTCAAACGGAAATTGCCGATGCGAACCGAATGCAAATGAAGGTCGTGACCTCGGAAATAATTGATGCCAATGTCGACTGTAAGGCAACAGCAAAGACTATTCTGCTGGGATGGTCGTGTATAATTCGGTTGTATAATTAGCATTATATGTAGGTACTGGCGAAAACGTTTGCCTTTTTGTCCACGTGGGGTACGGCCCTGAGCACGTGGCCTGCATAACGTATGGGCATAATGAAATGGAAAGAGACGGCGTCTCATTAGGACCGCATTAGGAATCTTGTAGAAAATGTCAGCTCCATCCTCGCCAATATTGCTTCCCCAGATATTGTAGTATCTCACAGTTATAATGAAAACGTCGCCATCTTGTCTTGTACCTGTTCTTATAAGAGGTGAAAGGCATTCAAGCAGAACGGGTTTCAATGATCTGCAATGATCTGCCAGATCTGTAATAATCTACAGAAATATTAATATGTGAGAGAGATTCTTCTTCTAAAAATGTCAAACTGAATTTAAGATAAAATAAAGCCTAAAAAATACCTCAAAAGTGATAACCTCAGAAAATAACGTAATGCAATTTTCCAGACACCTGATTAAATAAGACACATAAGATATGCAAAACAGCCTGTAAAGAATATATCATATACACAAATATGTCAGCTGAACATGCTTAAAACTGAGCTTGGTTTTGTATTGTTCCCTTGCAGTATCTCCAAGGTCCGATCAATAGTTTATCTTTGTGGCTGGCAAATGGCTATGAAAAGTGTTTATTGACGTTGTACTACTGCATTGGGCGGGTGAGACATGTTTATCAGTATTCAGAAAAAAATGTATTGTATACAATATGTTTTCGCTCTCAATGCCTACATGCTCATCTTGAATTATATGCCATGTTCAGCATGTTTTGTACAGATGCTTGAAGAACTTTTGATAAAAACAAAAAAAAACATTCCAAATCAATATTAGAGGGACATTTTTATATGATTTTCCAGGAAACCGTCCGGACAGACGGACGACCTTGGGCCTAGACAAAGATTCCAGATTATTCTGAAATACTACATAGCATACTAAAAATACCAGAAATTGTACAAAACGATTGCCTCAGTATCATAAAAAGAACATATGGTGCTTGCTTATACAGTTGGTGGCACAATTATCATTGCAAATAATTTGACTTGAATGCCTAACATCCCAGGCTTCCTATATGTATATGGAGAAAGGTTTAACTGCATCAAACTATCCTTGGGCATGACCCACATAAGTTGCTATGAACATTGCACTTAATTCAATCCAGTGATATTGGTATCAATAAAAATTGCCATTATTAGCAGCGGTAATTTAAGTTGGTTGAAATCTATCTCCGAGTCTCAGCACCACAAAACCCAAATACAATTAATTACGTTTAAGTGAAGATTCATGTGAGTCCTAAATTTGATCCCCAAGTCAAAAATCAAATTAAACAGAAATTCCATTCATAATATCGGTTAAATCAGATCTTATGTGAAGAATCAATTTACCATGTAGGCGTGCAAGATGGCAGCTTCCTTCATAGATTTCAAATATTTATGATGTAGTCTTAGTGCATATATGCACGTTGAACTGATGCAAGCAATTAGGTGTTGGCATAATATTGCTGGTATGCCAGCATTGCTACATATTGCATGGACTGTCAGTCAGAGTAGTGCAGGAGGGAAGACTAAATAAACACACCTCCATCACCAGACCGTCTTAGCGCCAGCTCACTTCTATTTATTCTGTCATGATCAAATCTCTGTGTAATGCAGCAAATATTTTTTTGACAGAAATACACGACAAAAATTGTGATATATGTTTGGGAAAATGTGACGCTTAACAAAGTAGCATATTTTGTTTGGCAAATATGCAAGATATGAGCAATCAAGGACCTTTTGCGTGCCAATCATCATCTGTGACAACTTCACATTACTACGCCCCCCACCGAAGAATATTTCTCGTTTTCTCGAGTAATCAAATTGAATTCATTTTAATGAATTATCGAAAATATGATTCCATTTTATAGTTATTAAGTTACATTGTTACATTAAAGCTAAATGTCGAATAAATAAAGACACCGTGGTGTGTGTTAAGTTATGCATAATCTTAAAGATTATTATAAAAAGACACCGAATTTAAAGGTAAATATTGTATATTGGATATGGCTAAGCGTTTCCCGGATGTGTCTCCTGGATGTGTCTCCTGGATGTGTCTCCCGGATGTGTCTCCTGGATGTTTCTCCTGGATGTGTCTCCTGGATGTGTCTCCCGGATGTGTCTCCCGGATGTGTCTCCTGGATGTGTCTCCCGGATGTGTCTCCTGGATGTGTCTCCTGGATGTGTCTCCCGGATGTGTCTCCTGGATGTGTCTCCTGGATGCGTCTCCTGGATGCGTCTTCTGGATGTGTCTCCTGGAGTGGCTATCGACTGATCCCACCATTTACAAGTACCAATTATGACCAATACACAGAACAAACACGGCACTAATTGTATTGTATTTGTCTTTCGCCTCTCCCAACAATCAGCACTACACCTTTGCACACTTCGCATTCGCGGCGACACCTCCTCGCGTCATCTCTAGGTGGGTGGCGGGTGAAGGTGGGAGATGGACAGCTGCATCTCAAACAGATACACCACACGTCCTGGCCAAGTTCAAATGTATTGCATTTACACACACACACACATTATATTTCCCACACACTCATTTTCTAACACACACATAGATGTTATATATTTTCTCATTTTGTCAGAAACTCAGGTTCAATACAATTCTATTAATTCCCTAGAATCTGCTTGTTTTCTTACTATCAACTGATAGAGATTATGTGAAATTGTTTCAAACTAAATTTCAGAGACGTCAAACACCTTGATTTGTGTTTGCATACAGGTTTGAGGGATCTTTTTGTTTTTATCAATATGTTCTCCACGGAATTTATGTTAGTGCCTCTTATCTAGGCTGTGGGTGTGTTAACTGCACATTGTGATGAGTATTTTGTGTTGATCCTTATCCTAATGGAGCAAATCTCAATAATTTGTTACAGGGGAACCAATTGGAAATTTCCCAAATCAAACAGTGTTTACCAAGAATTGTGTAAGTTTGCGTGAAGGTCAAAATGATGATGAGATTAGCAGGCTCGCTGGCAGAATGCTTATCGATCACCCACCTTATACCCCTCCCCCCGCTCTGACCTCAACTTCCCTCACCGTGAAATTATTACAAGGTCACTATTGAGTATCACAGTTGAGGAAAGGAACCCATTGCCTAGTCTGACAGCCAGGCAACATGGCTTTCCCCTTTTGCTCCTTGACTCCAATTTTAGCGATATGAATTCTCTGCCTCTTTTATAGTGTAGCGCACTTTTATTCATGTATACCACATGTAGCTTTGTTGGTGTTAGGTTGGACTCATCCCGCTTATACCATTATATATTGCACAGTTTTGTGCTTGAGGATTATGGCATATGGTAGCGAAAATATAACAGATTGCAAAGATGAAATATATTGTCATGTGGTATGAAAATGTGTGAGTTTTGACTTCCGGGCTTGGCAGTCTGCGGAGTGTCTTCAGTACATCGTCTTGTCTTACTGAACTCAGACTGCGAAAATAAACTAACATCCACTAACCATCCCCGACGACTAGAGTAATAAACACAGTCATAAAAACATCTCTCACACCATTAAATTTCTAAATTATCTCATAACAACGATTGAGTGCCATATGAAGACAAGATCTGAGCAGCCATGAGTTAGGTCCTATTTCCTAGGCGAAGGTTGGTCACATAAACCATAGGAGCAGGTACCAGGTGCTGTGAAGGCAATATGGCGGCGACCTTGACCCTGATAGATGGCGGGAATCTGAGCGTGGCATCGTTATAATTGCTTTACGCTGACGGAAATCACATAAGGTGCCTCATACCAAGCAATGGTAGTGTAAGCCCTGATTTGTGAGGCCTAATAGTGCCATCCTTGGGCCAAGGTCACACAAACATGACTATTTGTTCACCTAAACCCAGCCCTCCAAAATATCTGTGTGTATAACTAACTCTAGAAGGCAGAAGGTAGTTAGACGATCCACAGCCAATTCTTTTATTCTATCTGAATAGATGTGTATGATTTTTTAGAATGAGCATTGATTTGTGTTTTGCTGCTATAAAAAGGGTGTTAACTGCAAATTATGGGATTTCTTCTCCCATTTTCCATAGACTGCCTTAAAGATTTAGGAATAAATCATGTTCAGGTTAAAGACAAAATGTATGGTGCAATGTGCTATACAGAGGCTTTCTTTGTCATTACTCAATGATCCTGGCTTATCTCATTTGTTGTCAAATCAACAATTTTGCAGGTAAGGGTTATCAGAGTGCGGAGCTCAAATATCCTCCGGGTGTTGCACACTCAAACACCACTCATTCTTTATTTAAACCTTATAACTCAACGACATCACCGGCTCACAAAACTCCTTTCTCTGGTATATTAGATTTCCACTTTCTTAAATGACCCTCCATGAGACCAGTACATTTACGTGACTGTCCTTGGCAAATGGATAGTGGAGCAGCGTATAAATCCATCACCTTTCCTTCCCCTCCTTGTATACATTAACACATGCACACTCTCCATTCAATCACACACCTATAAACCATCACCCCTCTTCTCGCCACCTGTGATTTCACTTGTGGATGCCTAGTGCCCGAAGCTACCTCCCATCCCACAGAATGCCACGCCAGTCTGTGGTACAACTAGTAGAAAGGTTACATATAATACCTTCTTTCATTCCACACAGTTGTATAGGTTTCACTTCTCCTGTTATCTAAGCCATGATAAAACACAATTTGTCAAACAATAAAGCCAGAGCTGATGTTGGAAATGTGACACTATCCTGCAGACGTTTTGTCAATACGTTATGGAGTGGCATAATAAGCTACAAAAAAAAGATAAAATATTACATTGGATTATTAGAACATTCTTCAAAGTGTTTTCTGCGTCTCTCTCTGCAAGCTAAGAGTATAACTACATTTTTATTGGTATATTTCTAACAAAATAAAAACTACGATTGTAGCTGCTCCTGTTTTAGAGATTTGTATGTGGAGAACACAATGAAGGCTAAGATTGTAGCTGCTCTTACTAAAGTGATGTGGAGTACTCAATTAAGGCTAATATTGTAGCTGTTCATACTTAAGTGATGTGGAGTACTCAAAAAAGGCTAAGATTGTAGCTGTTCATACTATAGTGATGTGGAGTACTCAAATAAGGCTAAGATTGTAGCTGTTCTTACTAAAGTGATGTGGAGTACTCAAATAAGGCTAAGATTGTAGCTGTTCTTACTATAGTGATGTGGAGTACTCAATTAAGGCTAAAATTGTAGCTGCTCTTAATATAGTGATGTGGGGTACTCAAATAAGGCTAAGATTGTAGCTGTTCATACTATAGTGATGTGGAGTACTCAAATAAGGCTAAGATTGTAGCTGTTCCTTCTATAGTGATGTGGAGTACTCAAATAAGGCTAAGATTGTAGCTGTTCTTACTATAGTGATGTGGAGTACTCAATTAAGGCTAAGATTGTAGCTGCTCTTAATATAGTGATGTGGAGTACTCAATTGAGCTGCTCTTACTATGGTGATGTGGAGTACTCAATTAAGGCTAAGATTGTAGCTGCTCTTACTATAGTGATGTGGAGTACTCAATTAAGGCTATGATTGTAGCTGCTCTTAATATAGTGATGTAGAGTACTCAATTGAGCTGCTCTTACTATGGTGATGTGGAGTACTCAATTAAGGCTAAGATTGTAGCTGCTCTTAATATAGTGATGTGGAGTACTCAATTGAGCTGCTCTTACTATGGTGATGTGGAGTTCTCAATTAAGGCTAAGATTGTAGCTGCTCTTAATATAGTGATGTGGAGTACTCAATTGAGCTGCTCTTACTATGGTGATGTGGAGTTCTCAATTAAGGCTAAGATTGTAGCTGCTCTTAATATAGTGATGTTGAGTACTCAATTGAGCTGCTCTTACTATGGTGATGTGGAGTTCTCAATTAAGGCTAAGATTGTAGCTGCTCTTAATATAGTGATGTGGAGTACTCAATTGAGCTGCTCTTACTATGGTGATGTGGAGTACTCAATTGAGCTGCTCTTACTATGGTGATGTGGAGTTCTCAATTGAGCTGCTCTTACTATGGTGATGTGGAGTTCTCAATTAAGGCTAAGATTGTAGCTGTTCTTACTGTGGTGATGTGGAGTACTCAATTAAGGCTAAGATTGTAGCTGCTCTTACTATGGTGATGTGGAGTTCTCAATTAAGGCTAAGATTGTAGCTGCTCTTACTATGGTGATGTGGAGTACTCAATTAAGGCTAAGATTGTAGCTGCTCTTACTATAGTGATGTGGAGTTCTCAATTAAGGCTAAGATTGTAGCTGCTCTTACTATGGTGATGTGGAGTTCTCAATTAAGGCTAAGATTGTAGCTGCTCTTACTATGGTGATGTGGAGTTCTCAATTAAGGCTATGATTGTAGCTGCTCTTAATATAGTGATGTGGAGTTCTCAATTAAGGCTATGATTCACCTTAATGATTACAGCTGTCTTCTAGGTGAGTACACACATAATCAAATTAATCGTTGAGATAAATTTTGTGGATGGCGAAACTTATTAAAATTCATATTAATTTCTATTTAAATGCCAAGTCTGATTTCATGCTCCAGATTGTTAAAATGATCGAAATGAGAGCAATGTTGCATCTGTCAAATGTAATAGTGGTTGGCGTATTAGTTCTACAGATTTGCACAAAAAGGTGTTTATCAAGAAGACGAATCTGTCACTCTCTCGTGGAGTACTCCACTCCCAGATTCCTGCTTCTAATTAGGAGAAGTCTTATTAATCCGCATTATGCAAATAGAACTACAAACAGGACGACAAATACGACTACAAGGTCCTTGAATTAAAAACAAAATAAGCTGAGAGATATAGCATGTCTCCTAAATTAAGTTTTCAATAAGACTCATTCGAACACGTTTATGGTAAAATTTAATACAATTTATTGTCTTTAAAATTTGAAGATTGAATCATTTTTCTCCTCGTCTTAATTGAAGCCCACGTGTACGAACGCTGTTATTTATGTACATACATTATGTGTTATTTTTCACCTTGAGAGAGTTGTTAAGATTAATATGTAAACCGTAATAAATTGCTTCAGACAAGAATTAAGATGTCATTATGAGACAAGATATTTCCGCCAAGAATTTCCCCTCATATGCCACTCGATACTAACTATCCAATGATATTCATTACGTCATTTTGCATTTGTCAAATGAAAGCAATTTCCCCGATATAGGGCCGCAAAATCAAATTCATTAAGCTATCTGTGACACTGTCTGGAGATAATCTTGTGTCTCGTATAGACACCCACATCCTAACATCTATATATATATATATATATATATATATATATATATATATATATATATATATATATATATATATATATATATATATATATATATATATATATATATATATATATATATATATATATATATATATATAGATGTTAGGATGTGGGTGTCAATTACAATTTAGGTGTTTTTGATTGAGCAGGATATATTGCATTTGGATATTTAAAAATATTATATTCCCGTGAAAATACCTGAAGCACACTTTAATATCGTAGTCATTGACTGTGACTCTTTGGATTTAACTTGAACAAACACTCGGTGCTAATATTAAAAAAACACTTGAATATCTCAACAACAACTTTAATCGAAATGCATGAGCAGTTTAAGACCACCTTGCCAATTGCCATCTTCTCCCATGTACCCAAAGGGTTTAGCTTCCGGTAATATTGTTAGAAGATTTCACTTTCTTTAAAGTTGAGGACACTGTTTCTGATGAAAGAGCAATGGGTTTGTTTTATGTTTGGGGAAGCCACGATGTTGTTTCAGGTCCTGCCCACAGAGCAGGTTCCCAAGACAGTGTCGAATTCTTACTTTGGGCCATCTCTTCACTTGATAGCGATACCGCAGACAGGCATAAAGTAACTCTGCACCAAGTCTCATCCAATCAAATGCTTTGCGAATTTTACCATCGAATATGTAGAGTGCTGTTTAACCAACTGGAAGTAAGTGAAGATCAATTTTGTACCAATGTTTATGGATTCTAAATCATCTATTGAAAAGGCCATATATTCCAGTGCATTATTTGAATGTTTAGATCTTGTAATATTTTTGACAGTTTGGACCGATCTTCAAAATTACGATTTGGTAATTGATATTTGATCATGATGTCCTACTTACTGTCTTCAAATGTAATTAAATACCTTTTGTTAATGCAAGATGTGATGTAATTAATGAGAAGTAATGAACAGCTTCCTAGAATTTGGGAAGGCAAATTAGTTTTATTTTAGTTGCTATGAAATCTCAGTAAATATAACTGTATTTGACTTCAACTGAACCTTTTTTATTGTTGGATTTGATAATTTGTTTAACACTGACTATACTGGTTTTCAACAACAAAAAACTGTTCACCGTACTAAGATGAAACAAATATTTGCACTTGTACGGTATGTTATGAAGAATAAAAAAAGTCACGATAATTTTCTTTTCAGCCTCATATCTTATTTTAATTCTGTTATATTATGCTGCAGTGTACAAAATAGCAGTAAACAAAGTTTCCCCCAACCACGCGAGAACGTGATTTGAAAAGATAAAATCACGTGAGAGTGAGTTCGTAGCGAGATTAACATGCTAGAGGGCAATTTGCAGTTTGGATGTGTATTGGATGTGATGTAACCAGGGAGAGTTTATAGTTGGCTACCTTTAATTCTTCACTCTTCACAATAAAACTCTCCATAACATAAAATCAAGGACAGTTTATTGATGGCTATATCTTATACTTCCATCTTTACATAAAATCTTGATCAAACATAAACAGGTTAAATTCTGAACTGAATAAGGGCAACACGCATTACATTACATGTGAACAAAGAGTGCACTGCAGATAGTAAAAAAAATGCCTTTTTGCTATTGATTTCTTGGTATATTTCTTTGCGAGCCAAATGTTGCACTTTCCGCCATCTTGAACCCCCAGGCTCTCGCTGGTTGGTGGAATCTCTATTTGCGGTAATGCAATAAAAATGGAGGGCAGCGTTTGCCTGATGTTGGTGTGTGAATTTATGTCAGTTTGGGTGTACTAGGAAATCTAGCATATGATTCTACGATCGTCGTAAATAAGCCGACTGAGGCAGCCAAGTCAGTGACGGCCCCCTACTGCATGTTGCCTGTGTGAGCAGTATGTGTGAGATGACTCTGTTCTTCCCTCTCCCCTCCCCTCCCGTAATTCCCACCCCAACCCCCGTCATGTACAATAACTCCCACTCAAACCCCTACATCATACACCTATAGGACAAGGCTGCAGCATCCGACTGGATCACTAGAGTTTCCGATACCACCTTGTTGATCGCAATGCTTTATGATGCGTCGGAACTTCGTACTCTGTATTGCTATCAGATATATAAGAAAATAGAGCAATTTCCGCCCAACAAATGCATTTTTCTCTGTATCTGAAGTTTTTTGTTTTGTTGTTTTGTTTTTTGTTTTTTGCAAATGTGAAATAAAGGAGATTTGCCTTGTATTGTTCTTATACAGATACCTTGGCACCATATCAATTGTTTTGTTGTAGAATACACTTTGAAAGAAAACCAATTATAAACTCAAAGAGAAAGATATTGTCAAACCATGGAAAGACAGCTTGTGGAACTGCCAAACGGCGCTCAGAGTATATAAAACAAGCTGAAGTATGCATCTCCTTGTTTTGAAAGACTCTTCATTAATGGAAGTTTTAATTTTGTTCATGGGTGATGGAACTGGACAAAAAATTACGTCCATTTTAACAACATAGATTCAACTGAGGTAAAAGTGATTGGTGATTTTAGTTTGTTTCATGTTGTTTGATATTGACATTATTGGCAAGGAAACCTGCATGCATTAGCTTTTCTGCATCTAATGAAGACATTAATTACTGTTATTGTAAAATCAACTTATATTGATAGATTACTGCCACTCAGATCTTTCTTGAATTATGTAAGTATTCTGATGATGCCGACATTGGCACTTCATAATGATATTATAATACATACATACTCGGAGTGTTCGCAAATAATAAGGTGCTCACAGCAAATTTAATATCTCTTTGTTTTTCTGGGAGGTCAATATCTTTTTAATTCACTATGAAATGTTAAGTCTGAATATATATAAGTGTTTACATACATACACACACACACACACACACACACACACACACACACACACACACACACACACATATATATATATATATATTGAGAGAGAGAGAGAGAGAAAAAAATATATGGAGTTGCATATTTCCATTTACATAAAAGAATTGCAATATCATTGTCTCCTCAAATATTCATATTAGACACAGAAAGAATCTCATACCGAGAGGAATTAATTTCAGACGCTATCAATCACGCTCATGGCATACATGATGGCATATGCTGCCTTGTGAAATCCTTCTATCTTTTTACAAGATATTTTGAGTCATTACCCTTTCTTTTAATTTCTTTCTTTCGCGCCTCCAAACGCTAGCGACGCTTGCTTATTAATTATTGTCGAGTGTTGGCAGCCGTCAGAGACACAAGTCAAGAAGAGATTTTTGGAGAACCTTGGGAAAAGTAACACTTCAGACTGCGTGATTACGATGGAATAGAAATCCCCTTTTCATTTGTCAGAGATGGGAATATAATTGGCGGGAGTTAAATCAAGGATGATTTTTTTTATGCGAAAGAGAAAATCACATTCTGTTTAATAATAGTACAGAGAAGAGAGTATTTGATTGAGGGCTTTACGCACTTATGAAGAGTGATAATATGTGAATATGCAAAGAACTAAATAAAAACATCTCGCTTGTTTTCTACATGTTCATAGTAGGAAATATCTTAATAATCCAATATGTTTGCCAGTGATACATTCCAAAAAAATGTTAATACATATTTAAGATTCAGATAATGTTTTCTTTATTTCCTGTTCTTTTCCTGGTGATAGGAACCTGCGACATGTATTTCCATTATCTATATTTAAATTCATTGATTCACTTCCAATTATGTATATCTTTGCATTTATTGATAATTTCATACAAATTTGACAAACATATAATCAATTGCTTCATCTACCTTTAAAAGGCCTTATATTGTAAGACAAATTTAAGTAATTTATAAATGTATAAATATATATATATATATATATATATATATATATATATATATATATATATATATATATATATATATATATATATATATATATATATATATATATAGATGACTATATATGGGCGTATTCATCTTTCATTATATCATATATTTTACAATATTGTGGAAATGGTGCAGTATTATTAAGACATATATTTATATTTTTGACGTTTATGACCCGCAAGATGTGGGCCCTTTTCGTGGGATCTATTTAATAGATTATCATATGTAAGAAAAAACATGAACTTTTATTGTGAATAAATTTGCAGTTGTTAAAACCATCACGCACCAGTTTATCATTGTTGAAGTAGAGCTGAACCCGTATGCGGTCACTCTAGGGTACTTCATAACGTGAGGTTGGGTAGGTATATTGATGAAATGATCGACATAATAGCTTTAGTGGCATAAAAGCAGCTGTATTTTGGTACACAAATGGTGAGAGAAAGTTTGATGAGTCTATTCAGATCTCTATGCACCTGTTCACACACCTTTAGTATATGGGGTTACTGTTGTATGTCCCTTGTCTCATATTAAATCCGGGTGACCTCATTCCTATCACATGCAATATCGACCAGGCTGCATCCATAAAAGGTTACCAATACCATAAGACCTTTTATATGTGAATGTAGAATAAGCAAAATACTGGATATCACTGATACCATTATTAATCTAACCTAATAATGTTTTTATATATTTGTCGGTCCTTTGTATCTTGTTACATTTTCGGGAAAAAGGATAATATAGAATATAGCTGTTTGCAAAACAGATGGTTTTGTAGCTTTTGATCAAACGGCCATATTACATATTACGGTCACATTGCATATTGCATATGATGGCCATATTGCGACAAATTGCATTTGACGGTTATGTTACATATGGCGGCCATATTTCATTTGGTGGTTATGTTGCATATGACGGCCATATTGCATTTGACTGTTATATTGCATATGACGGTCATATTGCATATGACGGTCATATTGCATATGACGGTCATATTGCATATGACGGTCATATTGCATTTGACTGTTATATTGCATATGACGGTCATATTGCATATGACGGTCATATTGCATTTGACGGTCATATTGCATTTGACTGTTATATTGCATATGGCGGTCATATTGCATTTGACTGTTATATTGCACATGGCGGTCATATTGCATATGGCGGCCATATTGCATTTGACTGTTATATTGCATATGACGGTCATGTTGCATTTGACTGTTATATTGCATTTGACTGTTATATTGCATATGGCGGTCATATTGGTTGCTGATAAGCCACTTCCACAATACCACAAATTTGGTGTATTCATATCAGATGAAACGTTTATTGGGCATTTCACATTCATTTTCTCATGATAAATATGGATTATTGATAATAACTTCACACACAAATAGCTTTTCGTTATCTACAGCACTTAAAACAGTATGCCATATGCTATTGACCTCACTAAACTTTTTCTCCACTTTCTGAGGCACTTCTAGGCTTCCCTTTGAAAGAATTTTACTGTTCTAATCGGCAATTAAATAGCACTCAGTGGTTGCATTACAACTTGTAATGTGAGTGCAGCTAGTATCTATTTATCTAGCCTCAAGGTTAATGTGTTCAACACATGGTGCTCGGTCTCACACAAAGGTGGTACTAAAGACTATCTAGATACAATGCCCTTCTTCCTTCTGTATTCCATTCAAATTCTCCTAAAAAATTGCTATTGATTATTTTCGTATCTGTGATGCTACATTTCAATTTTGCATAGAAAATCGTAAGCTACATTTAGGTTTTGTTTTATTTCATTTTTCGTATTGAAAAATGTATTTTTTTTACCAAAGGTAGACGACGTCCTCTTCTGAAAATTATCACCCCTGTAATTATTAGTGATCTGTTATCAGGACATTCTCATCTAAGAAAGTTCCATTTAGACAGCCAGAGGAGATGTACATGAACATTAAATAATAAAATTCCTTGTTATGATATGAGGCAATACATCATTAAGTATATGACCTCATTTCAGAAAGAAGAGCATTAAGTGAGAAGTGTTTGGTGACATGAAAAACCTAAAAGTAACATGTGCATGTGATGGGAATGTACCAAAATTAACGTTCTTCCTACCCTGGGTTTGTAGCCTGAATGTCTACAATGGGAAGCCAAGCCAAGCACCAAGCCTAACGCCCAATACACCCCAGCCCCCTTCCCCCCTCCAGGCCTCTATTTCTGCTGACATCTGATTAATCTCTAGCTAATTGAGATTTTATAACAAATTGACCTTGCCAGGTGACACTTGACCTTGTCAGGTGACACTCTGAAGTTCCTTCCTTTCACGAGTTCTCCTAACTAACTAACTTGCATTATCAATCACAACGTATACAACCTTAACTATTCGGAACATGGAGGAAAGCCATGCAAAAATATACATGCAGAATTTTATGATAATCTAACCAATCAATGATCATCAAATCCTTGAACTCTGAAAAAAGGTTGTTTACCTGAACAGGCCTCTATTTCTGTGATTGATTGTGGCACAGTGGTTAGACAAATGTGTGGCTTATTACAACAAAGTTGATTCTATGCCATAATGCTGGAGCTGAGATGCTAGGAAAGGTTAGTAGGCAATCGAGACAACACCCAGCCAGTAAACATATAACCTACACTAATGGAAGGATAGGAAAAAAATCAGCGCCAGGTCCAACCTAAGTTACTCAATATGAGGTTATTCTCACACAGACATCAAGCCAAATGTTAAGTGTCACGCATATAGGACAGGTTGCATGGTGATGTCAACGATGCTTGTACCAAAAAAAAAAGAACGTGGCCAAATGGATTGGTAGTTGTTGCTGGAGCTGATGCTGAAATCAAGATTTTATCAATTAGGAAGATTAGAATAATGGAAATAATTATGCTGCAAACTTTGGAGCATGGCCTAAACCGATTCATTTCTAATTTTAGATAAACACCAGAATATTTGTCTCTTACTGCAAATAATGAAACCAAATATTTGGCTAGAATATGTTGAATGTCTTGTAAATATATTTCGTTTAATAGGAAACACCCCAAAGGAAGCATTTTAGTTTTCATTACAGAAGAGTAATTATTTGAGACAAAATGTAAAAACTAATGGCTTTGACTGCAACAATTGAAATTATACTTCACTATGTGAAATGACTCAACATTTAAAAGTTGTAATTTAACTTATTGTTTGCAAACAACAAAGTAAACAATTTTGAGATAGGAATAGATTGTGCTCATTTCAAATGGCACCTCAAGCTTACCACTAAAATCTTATGTCTAATATCACGGCGCACTCCTCATTGTACTTTGCCAATGATCAATGCATCACACACAACTGTCTAGGATAAATAGTGGCATGCAATGCGTGCTTTACCAATACATCACATACCACTGCCTGGGTTACCTCATGAAAACCGAACGTCTGCATTAACCTGATTGTAATGATAGCACAATTGATGATTGCGCATGCGTGGATTGGTGGTGTTTTTGTTTGCTATTGAGTCATTAGTTTGACTTGTAACTAGGCATATGTACCTTCCATTATCCCCCTCAATGCTAAATCATTAAAGTTCCTGCCTCAGGGGGAACACTGTTGCGTAAGCCATCATTTAGTGCTCAAAACAATAACTTTGTGACATCTATCATAACTTTGTCAACATCCTTGCCGGATACCCCTTCCCATTAAGGGGACCGCAGTCTCGGCTCAGCCTGCCATAGTACAGTATACAGAGACATGCACATCATGGTCATATTACTCTAACCTGGACCGCCTCTGAGACAACAAATTTCTCTTCTGATATCCATATCCTGCAACTTACACTATTTGATGATGTCTGATCATGATATTGACGCTCGCTCAACCTGACAAGCAACTTCCATGATTTTCTCTTTGGAAAAATTGACAAAATCTGCAAAGAATGGATAATATTCCAGTTACACACCGTTCATTGTTCCAACACCAGATGGCATGGTGAACAATACACATGGCATTATCAATACTGATGTCTTCAAACCTGTCCACTGAAGTCATGTAAGCTTGATCCACTACCCACATGGCTGCTAACTTCCCCACAGTCGTGATGAATAAATCATTGGAATATGCCTCTCCACCAGCAAATATGTTCATAATTAATTGAAAAACTAAAAGGTCAGTTTCCAACCTGACCTATATTTCAAAACTGACTGAAAGGGCAGTAGCCAACCAGATAGTCTCCCATCTGGAATTAAACGGCTGCACCGACAGGTTTCAATCTGCACGCAAGGAATATCATAGCACTGAGACAGCACTGCTCAAGGTAGAACATAACATTCTGTGCAATCTTGGCAACAAAACTACTGCTACTTACTTATTCTATTGGTAGTATTTGATAATATTGATCATCAGAAATCGCTTACATGGTTGGTATCAAAATGCAAAGTAACTGGTTATGCCCCCAACTGGATAAAGTAAAATCTAATGAACAGAAAACTGTTAAATGGGCATACATAGGTTTAATATGAAAGCCAATAGGTATGATGTCCCACAAAGGTAAGTCCTGGGACCTATTCTATTTACCATTTAAATGCCCCCTCCCCTTCCTCCGTGACATTATTGCAAAATGTGGACTGAACGTCCGCATCTATGCAGATGACACACATATCTTTATCTCTATGGATCAGAGTAGACAAGGTGTAGTTAAATGTAGACTTGTCAGTGAAGTCAGAACTTTGATCACAAATAAGATGAAACTCTATTTTGGAAAGACGGAAATGCTAATCTGTGTCAACAATGGCCTGTCATAGACATAACATTGGTTTAGGAAACATGGGTGATCCTAATCACAATCGAATATCTAATCACGTTTTTCCAGTTTTGCAAAATGTTGGATTATTACTCTTTCATCATGGGGGCAAGTTTTGCATTAACATATGACACAGAACCAGCCTTAAGAATAGCTCCAATATGACTGAAATGATTCTTCATTTATAATATAAAAAAGATCAACTACAAAATCATCTTATCAGTTGATGTAATTCAAAATATGTGTCTGATCTGAATTTCCTGAGGATGACAGGTGGATCAATATTTCTTGGTTATTTCTGAAGATAGAAGCATCTGGTAGCATTATTCCATAGTCTACGGTGCAGGTAGAATGCTTCGCGGAGGGCAGACATAATTATGTAGCAGCAAGGACGCTCAGCATAGTTGCCGGGTCATGGCTGGGAAAGATAGGCAGGATTCAGATTGATCTTTCCCAATTCTGTCACGTATTCGCGGGCTTCTCAACCAAATTCTTTCAGTCAAATTGTTTCAAGTGACGATCGATATCAAAATTCATTTTTTTTTAAACAAATCAATTTCTTGTTTTCATCATGTAGCTTAAAAGTCAAAGTCTATTTTTTATTCTGAAATGTGGCGTTCAAACCAAACCACCTGATAAAACATTTCAGTCAACCTTTGATCAAGAATCAAAGTATTTTGGTGTAGACAATACACGACAGGTAGGATTAGTGTTTTTAGCCACTGAGTTGGCAATAAGTGGCAAGAGAAGAAGAAAGACAGGTTTAACACATTCTTTCATCCGGGCTTCCAGTCAGCTGACCTCCTATGCAGGAGCTCAAACACTGCCCTTGAAACCATCGATCAAACTTCTCTTGCGTTCCCTGAAGTAGTATTAAAGGGCACTGCTTACATTTGGCCCAATTCATCTCATGAAAACAGCCTTATAAAAACGATTCTTGGTTTTCTTTATCCGCGTTTTATGCGGGATGGCGATGGGAAGGTTGGTGGTGGCGGCAGAGTGGACAGCCCTTGTCGTCTGCTCTCGAGGAAACCGCATGGTACTCATCAGTAGAAGCAATCACAAGGCCCCCTACCACAAACACTCCACGTCCACAATGAAACAAGACCCCTTAGCACAAAGTCCTTGGTCCCCCCACAGATGACAATATCAATATATGGAGCACGTTTCGATTTCTGCTCAGAAATGCCAACCATTAGCCTGCCGGGAGTATGTATGAGCAACAGCAGGGCCACGTGGTCAACTGATAGGGATGACCTCCGGATATGGTAGACAGCGCACCCTAGTGGCCTTGGCAGCTGGCTATGCCCATACACTGATACAATCTTGCCCCATTTCCCAGTAATTCAAGATCGATTCCCAACTTATGCCGCACGTCGCCACAGATAAAGTACAGAAACAGATAACTACACACCAACAGTTGGGTACAGCTCATATACAGGACCCTCAACTACAACCCAGCATAATAAATATCCCACATACAGCACCCTCAACTATAACCCAGCATCATAAAAACCCCATATACAGCACCCTCAACTACAACCCAGCATAATAAAAATCCCATATACAGCACCCTCAACTACAACCCAGCATAATACAAACCCCATATATAGCACCTTCATCTACAACCCAGCATCATAAAAGCCCCATATACAGCACCCTAAACTACAACCCAGCATAATAGAAACCCATATATAGCACCCAAACTACAACCCATCATAATACAAACCCCATATATAGCACCTTCATCTACAACCCAGCATCATAATAGCCCCATATACAGCACCCTAAACTACAACCCAGCATAATAGAAACCCATATATAGCACCCTAAACTACAACCCAGCATAATAGAAACCCCATATACAGAACCCTCATCTACAACCCAGCATGATAAATATCCCACATACAGGACCCTCAACTACAACCCAGCATAATAGAAACCCATATATAGCACCCTCAACTACAACCCAGCATCATAAAAACCCCAGATACAGCACCTTCATCTACAACCCAGCATCATAAAAACCCCATATACAGAACCCTCAACTACAAGCCAGCATCATAAAAACCCCATGTACAGAACCCTCATCTACAACCCAGCATAATAAAAAATCCATATATAAAACTACAACCCAGCATCATAAAAAACCCATATACAGCACCCTCATCTACAACCCAGCATAATAAAAAAATCCATATATAAAACTACAACCCAGCATCATAAAAAACCCATATACAGCACCCTCATCTACAACCCAGCATAATAAAAAAATCCATATATAAAACTACAACCCAGCATCATAAAAACCCCATATACAGAACCCTCACCCACAAGCCAGCAACAACTCTAACCCAGCATTATGTAAACTTCATAAACAGCACCCACAACTCTAACCCAGCATTATGTATACCTCATATACAGCACCCACAACTCTAATCCAGCATTATGTATACTTCATATACAGCACCCACAACTCTAACCCAGCATTATGTATACCTCATATACAGCACCCACAACTCTAATCCAGCATTATGTATACTTCATATACAGCACCCACAACTCTAACCCAGCATTATGTATACCTCATATACAGCACCCACAACTCTAACCCAGCATTATGTATACCTCATATACAGCACCCACAACTCTAACCCAGCATTATGTATACCTCATATACAGCACCCACAACTCTAACCCAGCATTATGTATACTTCATATACAGCACCCACAACTCTAATCCAGCTTTATGTATACCTCATATACAGCACCCACAACTCTAACCCAGCATTATGTATACCTCATATACAGCACCCACAACTCTAATCCAGCATTATGTATACCTCATATACAGCACCCACAACTCTAACCCAGTATTATGTATACCTCATATACAGCACCCACAACTCTACTCCAGCATTATGTATACTTCATATACAGCACCCACAATTCTAACCCAGCATTATGTATACCTCATATACAGCACCCACAACTCTAATCCAGCATTATATCTACTTCATAAACAGCACCCACAACCCTACCCAGCATTATGTATACCTCATATACAGCACCCACAACTCTAACCCAGTATTATGTATACCTCATATACAGCACCCACAACTCTACTCCAGCATTATGTATACTTCATATACAGCACCCACAATTCTAACCCAGCATTATGTATACCTTATATACAGCACCCACAACTCTAACCCAGCATTATGTATACCTCATATACAGCACCCACAACTCTAATCCAGCATTATATCTACTTCATAAACAGCACCCACAACCCTACCCAGCATTATGTTTACCTCATATACAGCACCCACAACTCTAACCCAGCATTATGTATACCTCATATACAGCACCCACAACTCTAACCCAGCATTATGTATACCTCGTATACAGCACCCACAACTCTAACCCAGCATTATAGATACCCCATCTACAGTACCCCGAATTACAATTGTTATTCAGACTACTGCCTGATCGTGGCGATCTTCCACGTTCACTATTTTCTCGATGCCCACACGTTTGTCGTTGTCAATGATAAAATACGAAAACAATTCTCAGGAATATCAATAGTTTGATTATACAAATAATGTATGTAAAAATATACAAATGTGCTTAGAGACCAAACATGTTTTGGTGTTGTTGATAAAGTGTTAAGCAGTACTTCCATGCACAACTCTCACTGTACCCTTGTATTCGTCAATATTCAAATAGTTCTCGTATCTGAGGCTGTGAAACTGAACAATTTCAAGGTCAATATTTCTTGAAATAATCACAAAACAGCAGTAAAAGATTTAACAGAAATAAATTGGTACTCACTTTGGAAGTCCTTCCTGGCCGTGCTGATGCTAGTGACGATCATAGCCACGTGACCTAATATGGTGGAGAAGAGCAACAGACCAAACACAAACTCTGTGATTACAAAAACGTACTCCCCCTTAGACTGAGGTCGCGGTAAATCCCCGATGGTCGTTAGCGTCAATGTGCTCCAGTACAATGCGTGTAAATATTTCTCCAGAGTATCTCGCTCCTCTGGACTCTTCCACTCATCTAAGTTTTCTTGTTCCAGCCAGTTTTTGTTCACCAGGTTTTTGGTCACTAGATGTATGAGACAGGCATTCCAGTGGTAAATGGCAAACAGGTAGTGAAGCAGAGTGATTGTTCTAACTACATTTGGGTAGTTTGTATGCCGTTCTGTTCGATCCAGAAAAGCCCAGTAACGGTAGATCTTCACTAGTCTGAAACAGCGCAACATGGACTTAAACCCAATGGAGAGATATAGGAAATCCAGCGGTAATAAACACAAGCAATCTATATAGAACATGGTGGAATTCATGTAGTGAATCCGGAGCTTGGTACCATCCGTTTGGAGGACCCCGTCTTCGAGGTAGCCTGTCCTGAAGTGGAAGGCAATATCCAGTATGTACAGCAGATCAGCAAAGTAGTCCAGAGTGAACCAGATGGCCATATTGTTCCCGTTGATCTCCTCAAAGGTGAATCTGTAGATTATCACCCAAAAGTTATAGAGGAAGGCAATACTGACAATGAACGACCACCAGTATGCTAAACGGCCCGATGGATCAAACACGAAGGTCCATCTACATCCATCCTTGTCACTACTAGTTGTGGATGACTCTACCATCCGCTCTAACTTCTGGGCTTGTGTGGCTTTACGGCCAAACTTCGCCTCTATTTCTTTTCTCCGGGCTTTCCGGATTTCCTTAGGTGTCATGGCATCACTAACGTGAGCCTTGTTGATGTAGGCTACCTCCTCCTTGGAGAAGGCCCTACTCTTCCTCGCCTTGCGATCCAGCCTGCTGGTTACTAACTCAAACAGACTGTGCCTGGATGCGGTTCGGGTCCGCTGCTCCACCACCCTTCCGGAGTAGATAGGTGATGAGATACTGATTCGACCACTAGAGGGCGCGCTTAGTTGTTCGCCGATGAGTTGGGTGCGGTCAGAGTGGCCCTGATGCTGAAGGAGACCAGACCCGGGGATGAGGCGTGGACCGTTGGCGGTTCTTGCCTGTAGTGGGTCCGACGGATCGATGGCTCGTCGGTGGGTCGGTGTCGGCGTGGGGTCATCGCGGCTAACAACGGCAATCTCTTCTAGTTCTTCCTCATCGGTTTGGTCACCCTTGGCGCATGGCGTATACTTGACGGTCTTGCCCGTGTCCGAGACGTGGCGTCGTCCTAGCACGCTGGTCATTCCGCGTCCACGCCGGCCCCACCCGTGCAGACACGTGTGCACATAGACGCTCCAGTACACGAGGTCCAGGCGAGAGCGGAGGCTGCCGGTCCTGGGACCTGAGCTCTGCTGCTGTTGAGACGTTGAGGGCTGGACGCCACTTTCCTCGCCAGTCGCCAGATTCACAGATTTGACCCGAAAACGCCCCCAGACACAGTTCCTAGCCACACATCTCAAATCTCTACTCTATAATATCAATACCTATAATTTTGTAATTAATTTTTCTCTTACTATTTTAGATTAAAATCAAGAACTTTTGGTGGTGTTAATGTTTGTAAAGAGTGTGAGCTATAAAAAGCCTAATAAACCAAAAGGAGATTTGAGTTGTATAAGATTATTCCAAGGA
This sequence comes from Amphiduros pacificus, assembly GCA_949316495.1. NCBI lineage: Eukaryota > Metazoa > Annelida > Polychaeta > Phyllodocida > Hesionidae > Amphiduros > Amphiduros pacificus. Next base: position 39,965,741 of record OX439003.1, on the reverse strand, counting down.
ATCAAGTTAAGCTTCTTCAGTAAGACGAATCAAGTGTCGAGGGACGTAATTGTCAACTGTTTGCCTGAGCTAAGGTATAATGTCATCTATGCATTACAACGGTCAGGTTACTTGAAGTCCTCATTAGATATTTGATAGGATGAGTCAATAGTGACAATCAATCATTTAGCGTAACTGATCTGCTGTACAAGTCTTCATGGTATTCCATTTCGTTTGACAGGAGAGATAAATCGTTGTTTTATATATAAACGTGTGCCCGATTCTGCAATTCACATTCGTGTTTTCAGTGCAACCATCGAGACATTGCCTGCAATGGACGAAAACAGATAATTAACACAAGATCACAGAGTTAGGTAAACATATCAATTATTATTCGGACATTCATGATCATATGACAGGATGGCTGAAGGTAGATAATTGGTAATGATGATCTTGTCATGAGAGAATTATATTGTAAAGGCATACACAAGGTCACCATATGTTCATAAGCCTGGATGGACCATTCACCTCAATGTCCTAAATATACACGAACCTATATATATATATATATATAGCCTCACCAGTCAGTATCATATGGTTATTTGATTTCTCTTAGCATTGCTTATTGCTGCTATTTATAGATCATATTGGATATATTATTTACCTTATCCTTTGGTAAATGATACCTAGCATGTCAATAAAAGTGCATAAATAATCGTTTGTTTTATTTGTCTGGCAATATTTATGTGTTATCACCTGTCCTCCTATTGTTATGAACTATTGTAATGTAATTTTAGTTAATTCAGTTACCCTTTTATCTACATAACTTCAATCCTGGCACCACCATTATTTAGCCTAGATCCAATTAGAGTTTATATATATATATTGCATGTGACATGAATATAAATATAATATATGATAATAAAATGTCTGGGGAGAGAGTGAATGGGTACAACCGATACACACCATGGATCTGGGAACAATATTCTTCAGTTTCTTATTTCCCATATGTCTTGTTGATCAGGAGATTGCTTTAATGGTTGTCGTCTGTATGCAGCCTTATGAAAAAAGTAGTTAAGATATTGCCCCTTAGTGAAGTTTGATGAACTAATGGTTTTGATTGTGTCATTACCACAGACGTCTGGCACGAAAAATCTTCATTCCGATGAATATTGTCAAAATGAATATTTCTTTTCATCATTTTGTATGACGTCAACTTTCCCTTAGAATCAACATTTTTTTGTATCGTATAGACAAAAAATAGGTTTGTTATCGATCACAAGTTTGGTGAGGATTTTGGTTGGACTCGGCCATGTTAGAGTGATGATGGAGGGTAGGATTCAGACACACAAACCCCCACGTGACCTTGTGACATATATCTCTTGATTGGACACCACCGGAAGTTGCGAAGGTGTCGCGACGAACTGCAGCCGAAAATAAATTACATTCCATATGGATTACGGCTAGCATGTGTTTGGCTTGCAGTGATCGTTGTATTTACTCTCAATCCGGCCTCACTTGTCTCTTAATCGATCAGAACTTTTCTATACCCCCAGCCCTTCTATCCTCTGCTACCATTCTCTTAATCCAGCCTTGTATTTGGTCTTAATCCGGGCTTTATTAGTCGGCACGTGCGCGTGTTTGTCTAGTCTGCAGATTCCGTGTTCTTATAATGTTATCTGATCCCGTTGGCTTGCAGTGCGTCAACATAATTTGCCACAGCCTTTTGTTGTCTTCATGGCAAAGTGATTGAATCCCATGCTGTTCCTTTTTTGATATACTACAATGCCAACATCTGCTGCGAATAGTAATTGATGGCATGGCAGGTAAGGGGTTAACAAATGTTCACTTCCTTGAAAATATGAATTATTAACTTTGTGTAGTTGTATCACATTTTTGCAGAATGTAGTCTCTGCTTCGAGTTGGCTTTCTTCACTTACATCGCTTTCCGTGCACGGAATAAAAACTCTGCACTTCGCTCTGAAGTCCCAAATCTATCGTATTACACCACTGATTATCAGTTTACATGTCATGCCATGTATTATTTAGAGGATATGGTCTATACTCCCTTCACACTAAAGATTTTCCAATCACTAACTCAATGAATTCTGGCATATTGGACAACTGCAATATGTAGCCTGTGTCATCTGAGTTGGCATTTTGATGAATCTGTATTTGGTTCTCAACAAGTGGCGTGGTTCTCCACACGTAGACTATACATCATCGGATTGAACAGCTACCTCAAATAACTCATACTATACAGTATAAATCTGCCTGAGGATTTTAGCTTTTTGAAGTTAGGAAATTCCGATTTTTTTTCTGCTTTGTTGCAATTTTCAATATGTATAAAATCTCAATTATTTATTCAAATGTTATTAGGTTAAAACGAATATACCACACCGATAAAGTAAAGCACTTTTTCAGGTTGGTCAGCACAACTCTTTAGACTTAGCATGTTTGGGACATTAAGGTTGATGGTCAATATGCTTTATTCACCCTCCGATTTCATTGGCTCAATCATGTGGAATGGTTGGACATTTCCAGTTTCCATTGGTTTGGATCATATACAACGTTGAGGATAGCATAAAGCGTAGACATTTTATGCGCTCACAAGAAGACTGAATCATGATTGATCTCCACAGGTTATAATGGCAACAAATCATCACAATATATTGAACCAAACAATATTTGCCTCTCCCCCGATCCTTTTTAGTTACTTCCTGTCTACAAACTTTCCCCCAAACGGCGCTGTTTGCCATGGACTGCACAATGCAGTGTGGATAGGTAACCCGGACAATGTCTGAATTGCTTCATTATTGTGTGTATTTGTTTCCAGCGCAGAGCCACAGTCAGACCCCCATGCATTTATTCATGTATTTAACCCTTGTTTAAAGAGGTTATTTTTCCTCGGTGAGAGCGAGACTGCAAGAATGTTTTACAAAACGCTTCTCTTTTCAATGCTGTCTTAAATTCAAAAATGTTTCTTTCTCCGAATCGCTGCTTTTTAAATTTGAGACTTGGTTCACACATATTTATCCATAAGCAGTTTAATTATCGACATAGAACGTGACTAAGTTGATTGATTGTATTATGTAAAATGGTATTTATATATCCGGATTCGCCAAGAAGGATTTATTGAGGTTTAGAATGAAATGTAGCCAGCTATCTGGTGCAGGTTTCAGCATTTATCATGCCAAGCTTGGGTTAATCCTCACACTGATTGGATAATCTGACATACCCACCTATAAATGCAGGAAAACCCATCCCGGATCAATACCACCTCAACCTTTAATGCTGAATGTTATAATACAACTTCCTTTACACAATCGTCTCCAATGTTTATGTTATGGTGTGCTTACTATCATTGCTTTTGTTTATTGTATTTACGTTTATACTATGATTTATTTACTATTATTTGTAATTACGTTTATTGCGTATATGCTATGGTGTATTTTCTATCGTTGCATTTATGTTTATTGCGTTTATGCTATAGTGTATTTTCTATCGTTGCATTTACGTTTATTGCGTTTATGCTATGGTGTATTTTCTATCGTTGCATTTACGTTTATTGCGTTTATGCTATGGTGTATTTTCTATCGTTGCATTTATGTTTATTGCGTTTATGCTATGGTGTATTTTCTATCGTTGCATTTATGTTTATTGCGTTTATGCTAAGGTGTATTTTCTATCGTTGTATTTATGTTTATGGCGTTTGTGCCATGGCATGTGTACTACCATTGCTTTCTAGGAAGCATTCGGTTCTGGATCTGGGCCTCACTTGGTTCATATGACCTCAATGTTATCTCATATATCAAGCAATCTACATACGGGATATACGGGATATATATCAATATCGGCCAATTTCAAATTTATCACCAGCCATTTACCAGTGAATGATGAGATGAATATGGTTAAACCTAAATATAAAAAGACATTTATCCAGGAATGAGGACCAGAAAGCGAATTATGCATTAGCCAGTGCTGACATGTGCCAAGACATTAGTCATCTCAATTAGTGGAATGATAATTCCTATTAAACGTCACTGCCATTTAGGTGTTTATTCCTCACAGACCAATTTGTCCATAAGTGTGGCGACATGTGGGCCATGGTTTTGCAGAAAGCAAAGAAGCTCCTCGCTCCATGCCAAGCTGTATTCCTCCATTATCTATATATTGAATGTTGCGATGACATTTCTTTTTGAAGAAAGCATACAAAGGATGAGCAACTCTGATCTGTGTATAGATACATTCTTGTAGGGAAGCTCTACATGGAATAGTTTGATGGGTGTTTTCAGAGATGAATATAAAATAAGGTCTGGTTTGTATGAAAACCTGTATGTAGCATGCATGTGGCCTGTCTTTAGCCTGTATGTAGCCTGTATGCGGCCTGTATGCGGCCTATATGTGGCCTCTATGTGGGCTATATGTGGCCTGTATGCGGCCTGTATGCGGCCTGTATGTGGCCTCTATGTGGGCTGTATGTGGCCTGTATGCGGCCTGTATGTGGCTTGTATGCGGCCTGTATGTGGCCTGTATGTGGCCTGTATGTGACCTGTATGTGGCCTGTATGTGGCCTGTATGCGGCCTTTATGTGGCCTGTATGTGGCCTGTATGTGACCTGTATGTGGCCTATATGTGGCCTGTATGCGGCCTGCATGTGGCCTGTATGCGGCCTGTATGTGGCCTGTATGTGGCCTGTATGTGGCTTGTATGTGGCCTGTATGCGGCCTGTATGCGGCCTGTATGTGGCCTGTATGCGGCCTGTATGCGGCCTGTATGTAGCATGTATGTGGCCTGTCTTTAGCCTGTATGTAGCCTGTATGCGGCCTGTATGCGGCCTGTATGTGGCCTCTATGTGGGCGGTATGTGGCCTGTATGTGGCCTGTATGCGGCCTGTATGTGGCCTGTATGTGGCCTGTATGTGGCCTGTATGCGGCCTGTATGTGGCTTGTATGCGGCCTGTATGTGGCCTGTATGTGGCCTGTATGTGACCTGTATGTGGCCTGTATGTGGCCTGTATGTGGCCTGAATGCGGCCTTTATGTGGCCTGTATGTGGCCTGTATGTGACCTGTATGTGGCCTATATGTGGCCTGTATGCGGCCTGCATGTGGCCTGTATGCGGCCTGTATGTGGCCTGTATGTGGCCTGTATGTGGCTTGTATGTGGCCTGTATGCGGCCTGTATGCAACCTGTATGTGGCCTGTATGTAGGCCTGCATGTACCCTGTATGCGGGCCTGTTTGACCCCAGGGAGATTGGCTGGACTGTGAAAGGTGTGAGAATGCCACTGGACTCCCATCTTCGTCTTGTTGACAAAGGTAGGCGATGATTACGCTCGTGTAGGGCTTTCTAATGCAGACACTCTAATCAGCAAACATCCTCACAACGCCGCGCTCCTCGTCTTACACACGGGGCTGGCATTTTCTAATTTACGTTATGATAAAACATCACTAACTTTGTGACCTTCTGACATCGCTTACATGTCATTGAACTGCAGCACATTTTGTGGACAACCAAGGCCTTTGAAATCATTCATCTCTCGAAAAATTAATCTTGTCATGTCATTGGTGATAAGTAGAAGAAATAATAAAGGTGCTCAAATTTAATCTAAATAATCACAGCACACAACTTGGTCCTGAGATTTTCTAATTTTAATGTACATTACCAATTTTCTGGTGACTTTTATCCAAATAGAGCTTTACCGTTGCAGGAGTTGTAAAATAGAGTATAATTTCCTCGTAGGCTTCATACACATTTCTGTTCTATTCATTCTTGTCAAAATATCGTATCCTTTCATTTGCTCACGGCTTTAAGCAAATAGGCAGGCTTAAACTGACAATTGATCATTATCTTAACTTGTAAACTACAGAGTAAGCAAAATATCGCATACTTGCATTTTCGTTAATAGTTTTTCAATTATTTTCCAAATTGAGATTGTTGACTCCATCATCTTTTCTGAAAATACAAAGCCTCATCTTCATACAGCCATTGTATTTTAATAGCTGTAATTATTCCTTCTTTTATACCATAAAATATTGTATGAAATTGCTCACAGCTGCGATAACAAGGGAATGTTTGATATTAATACAACTGTGGTGAATTATGTAAGATGATGTAATGTTTTGCCATAAGTTATATAACAATAATAGTGTCAATTAATTGGTGATGAATATAAATCATATTGTAACGATTATTAAGTTCAGGAAATTAAAAACCTGAGATATATGTTTCAATAGCACTGAGTTATACAAGTTAACTGAATGATGTCTTTGCCCATATAGATATACATAAACAGTAAACTGGGAAATGTATTCTAAAGGATATTGAGCCAAATTTTGGTTTAAGAATTAAGTACACTATACACTATAAATACGCTATATAACATTTGATAGCTTTTGAAAGCTAAGATGAATGTAGTTATGGATGATATACATATATATATATATATATATATATATATATATATATATATATATATATATATATATATATATATATATATATATATATATATATATATATATATATATATATATATATTTAGAGAGAGAGAGAGAGAGACAGACAGACAGACAGACAGACAGACAGACAGACAGACAGACAGACAGACAGACAGACAGACAGACAGAGACAGACAGACAGAGACAGAGACAGAGAGACAGAGAGACAGAGACAGAGAGACAGAGACAGAGAGACAGAAAGACAGAGACAGAGAGACAGAGACAGATAGAGAGATTATAACTAACAAATTTTAAGCGAATTTCTAGATCCAACGTTATGTGAACTGAATTATCTGTTTAACCACCTGATGATTCGGAGGAAATGTTTTTCTGTGACTAAATGCTTCAATGATGGGGAAATGTGTTATGTGCCGTGCTTTCAGCGAAATATCGAACATTGAGAGGAAAGTCTTGGTTGCATAGAGTAGAGCATCGAATTCATTCGCACCTATTGTGTTACGGCTAAAATCATTTATGATAGCTCTATCCAAGCTGTGCAAGCACTGAAATCATGATGACTAAAGTTGGTCGAATAATGTGTCAAAATCTCTTAAGGGCCCAATGCGTAATGCTATATCAAGTACAAATCCAGTGCTCAGCGATGTTTGAAATAAAAGAAACCTCAATTTTTACTGGGAAATTTCAACATTGCAGATGAGAGGTCATTACTGTTAATGAGGAGGCTGAACTAAAATCTGCAAAACCTTGGCTATATGTTCTCTAAATCCTTTAAAAAAATAATGTCTGATCAGTTCAGATAGGAACATAATGGGTTGAATGCATATTGTTCATAAGTTTGGCAGACACCGACAACCCTTCCTTGATGTATCATGTCTACAACAGACCGGAGAGACAAATTTGGGTTCAAGTCAGTTTTATGGATATAGACGACCTCAGCGAATTTAAAGGCAATAGCGAACGCCATGTTTTGAGTATGACAAAAGAGAATTCACTTACACGGTAAACGAAGCATATTCGGCCTTGTTTTACAGACAGCCTGGTGGAAATAAGAGGAAAACCTATCTGCTGACCTAGAGGGAAATTTCACCATAAACCAATAGTGGGTCCGCAGTTAAGCGGACGGACAACAGTCCTTACATTAAAAGCGTACTCACAGATAAGTAAGACGGGAGCGGGGGTTGTGTGCCATTTCTACCCCTTCTTTAGAGTCTATTCTCTGTGTTTAGTGTTAAAGGTGTGTTCACAGATAAGTAAGGCGGGGGCGGGGGTTGTGTGCCATTTCTACCCCTTCTTTAGAGTCTATTCTCTGTGTTTAGTGTTAAAGGTGTGTTCACAGATAAGTAAGACGGGAGCGGGGGTTGTGTGCCATTTCTACCCCTTCTTTAGAGTGAATTCTCTGTGTTTAGTGTTAAAGGTGTGTTCACAGATAAGTAAGACGGGGGGCGGGGGTTGTGTGGCATTTCTACCCCTTCTTTAGAGTCTATTCTCTGTGTTTAGGGTTAAAGGTGTGTTCACAGATAAGTAAGACGGGGGTGGAGGTTATGTGCCATTTCAACCCCTTCTTTAGGGTGTATTCTCTGTGTTTAGTGTTAAAGGGGTGTTCACAGATAAGTAAGGCGGGGGCGGGGATTGTGTGCCATTTCTACCCCTTCTTTAGAGTGTATTCTCTGTGTTTAGTGTTAAAGGTGTGTTCACAGATAAGTAAGACGGGGGCGGGGGTTGTGTGCCATTTCTACCCCTTCTTTAGAGTGTATTCTCTGTGTTTAGTGTTAAAGGTGTGTTCACAGATAAGTAAGACGGGGGCGGGGGTTGTGTGCCATTTCTACCCCTTCTTTAGAGTGTATTCTCTGTGTTTAGTGTTAAAGGTGTGTTCACAGATAAGTAAGGCGGGGGCGGGGGTTGTGTGGCATTTCTACCCCTTCTTTAGAGTATATCCTCTGTGTTTAGGGTTCACAGATATGTAAGACGGGGGCGGGGATTGTGTGCCATTTCTACCCCTTCTTTAGGGTGTATTCTGGTGTTTAGGGTTGCACCACACCGCCGTGCCTGAGCTACTCACCACGGAGGACAACCATCTACTCTACTGTAACGAGCAGGCTCAGCGCATCTCTACCGCATCATGATATTGACTCATGGACTATGCTTTATCAAATTACAGTGCTTTTATTGATCAACATTTCCGTTTAGCCTGCTCAAATTTGTAATTTGCAAGATCGTGAAAACAGGCAGAATTGCATCGATTTGCAGGCACTTGAAGGAAAACAAACCCCGGTTGTTACAAAATAATGAACAATGCGTCCTCACACAGACTTCATTTAAGCAATGACCTAGATCTGACCAAGAGGTGTTAGTTGATGCTGGGTGGAAAGCGGATCCGATGTATTAATTCGGTATGTGGTTATTGATTTGCCGCGAGACACAAATGGTGGTGGACGGGAAAGCGAGGGGGTCAGTGATAGGCCTGGCGGTCCGGCGGTCCAGCTGCTGCCTCCACTACCACCACGCTAAGCACCGCATCTTACATCACGCCGCTTACATAACCCCCTGCCCACCCTTCCCTTGGATGCACAACAAGTATTCATCCCCTTCTCTTGTCATACACACATCTTTTTTTTAGAAGATTACTAGAACAATGACGATTTCACAATATATTTGGGTGAAATCGGTCTAGTGAGTTTATGCAAGTTTTATAATTACGTCAACATTACTTGACATATATCGTGGCCAATATGCAATTAGGTATACACTCTATAACACCTTCCAGTTAACACTTCATGATTAATTTATCATAATATACGAGGAATCTTGTAATTGATGACCACCTTCTGAGCTCTCTCTGCTGTATGCGTGATTTTCAATATATCATATATCTGATTGTTCATCAATTAGCTTTTTTTCACATGCGGTAAATGGTAACTCTTTGGTAAACATATTTCGGTTCCGCTCCCCCAAAACTTCATAGTTATTGTATAGAATCATGCCTCTGCTTTAATAGACTCTATAATATGACTTGTTAAGGGTATCTGTGTTGTAAAGAACTTAATATTTACATTTACATTTGAACTGAGTATTGCATCAGCTTGTTTCTAGTACTTTACCATCTGTGTATTAGATTTGTCCTGAGTTGAATATTTATCCCAATAAAAATGTGTAGTGTAAAAACAAAGTGCACTAGCCGACTGAACAAAGTATGCATGTGTAAATGGACATAGTTGTTATTTGTATAATTGTTTTGGCTATGGTGTTTGCTATACGATGAGTATAACTGAGAGTAGCAATAAATATATTGAGAGTAATTGCATTAGAGTGTTGAATAAAGGAACAGTATTCACTTACAAGTTGTGTTATTTAATATGGATATTATTTATCACAAAGTGACATGATATCTCCATGTAAAACAAACTTCCATGAATTAAGCAGGTGGTTGGGATAAATGGTAAAATCTAATTGAGAAAGAAAGGAGTATTGATATTTGATGAGCTGGACGCTGCAGAGATCTCGTTTGACAGTGTTGGCAGGAGCCGTGGTGCATTTGGCAACAACAAACGGTACGTGTATAGCTGATGAAGCATGTTTTCAAAGAAGCAATGTTATGAAGCATTAAGGCGTAACTAGACAATCTGAGCTCAGAGGGAGTTTGAAGTAGACAGTGTGCCTCCTCTGCGCACGCTACACCAGAACCACAGAGTCCCTACCTACCGTGGTAAAAGACGGCTAGCTCCGAGTGTGGGTGATCCTCTCCTTCTGATCATCATCCTCGTCACCATAATGGGGGTAATAGCATGCCAATCCCGTGCTCGTCTTCATCTTCTATGACACTGCCTCACTGGGCGATAATATGCGCACACTGTGGCTCCTCTTTTTTTTTAGATTATGGCGAGAAAAAGAGAGGGAGTGAGCCGAGGTAGAGACGTTTCCAAGGGGAAGAGACAGTCTTAGAGAGAGCAGGTGGTGATCGCCTGCTTTCCGCCTCAGAACAACACACACGGTACCATCCTCTCAGCACTGAGGGTGCAATATTGCAGAGAATGCTACTAGTACATTCAGTATGGCTCCTCTTCCTCCTCCTCTCTCTCTCTCCCTCAGCCGCCGGTGCTGGTTCCCTGTGATGGTCACAGCGTGTGACAATCACAAACTGCGCTCTCCTCGCCCACGTGTGGCTTGTTCATATGATGATGATGGGAGCGTGGCTGCCTTGCCTGCCTGCCTCGCCTCCTCCTCCTCCTGGTTGTTGTGCCGTGGCCGGGGTTCCAGTGTTGTTGTTAGCAGCTGGTGCCTTGGCTGCTGTCTGCCTGTGTCGCGGTGCTGTGTGCTTCAAGCACGGGGCGGTTACGCTTCCCCACCGGCGGTCCAAGAGCTCACGAATCTTCAACCAGCCAAGCTCTCTCACACACAAGCAGTGGTGGTGGCCTACCCGCAACAACAAGGTGGCTTATCCTGTGCAACAAGGGGTGTGTGAATAACACCTTGCCCTCTCCGGATGCCTTCACACATACACGGTCCTGACACGAGCCAGCGGTGAAGGCTTTATTGCACCATCAGCGTGGATCTGGCTGCGCTCTTGCTTTGCTCATCACCGCCCAATAGATAGGCCCGTGTACAGAAGCACTGTATCAAACAGAATCAGTGTCAAAGAAACATAACTATATCAGCAAGAAATACGCTGAAGTTGTAGGAGTTCCTTGACTTGTCACAGTGAATTTATGCAATCATATACAAACAATAAAATGTCAAAACTCAAAGTTTTTATCTTGAATTTACAAATAAAGGAATCCATGAAATTTATATTTATAAATGTTGTTAATATCACAGGAAAAGGGTTGGTTTAATGTTACGCAAAAAGGGAACCTTAAGTAAAAACCCTTAACTATTCGATATGAATATATATATATATATATATAGACGTAAATTGCTAGCTTGCAATCAAATATTTATATTACTCTCTTAGATACGGCCTGAAATACTTATATTATTCAGAATGAAATTTCTTATTAGATTTATTTCAAATTAGAGACAAGTTATACATTTCACAAAATACTACCTTATATCACACTGAATGATACACAATACACAAAGGTAGACAGACACAAAGGGAGATGTTGAATACAAGGTTGATAGGGATCAGGTGAGTATCAAGTTTTATAGAATATTTGGTGGAGGGTGAAATCATATTAAGAAAAGGTGAGTTTGAACAATACATCGCAAATTCAGTTTCCACATGCAAACAGATTAAAAGGAAATCTCATATATTTAAATTTAATAGGATTTATAGAATAGACGAGTGATATGCCCATATAAGGAGACATTGATTTCCATTATGCGAGCTTTAATCCCTTGTATTTGCTCAGCATTTTAGTGAGAAGCAGATCAGGGACAAGACATGTGTAGCCATACATCATTCTATTACATAGCGATACAGTAGCCTGTTCCCCTGTAAACACTCAATAACCTCTGTAAAATAAATATACTAAAACATACGTATCTTTAAACGAAATCACAGGCTTACTTTTTTGTAATGAATCAGGTTTTGTATATTATAACAAATGAGTAAACGGAGTCTCTTGAGGTAAACATATTAATATTACAGTACATAGGATCACAATGCACTTTAGGATGTAAATAGTGTCAGGTATTAAGACAACAACTGAGCTTGGTGGTACTGTGCTATGGCTTGTAGAGGACAGGTCAAGCCCAAAAAGGCTGCTAGAAACGGCTTTTCACTGCACCGATGTTTTGTCAATTGTGGTACTAAATGTGTCAGGAGCGTTTTTACAGGTGATCGATTTTAATGGTATGAAGTGCAGCGAAATGTGTTAAAAATGATGCCTCTCTGAAGACTAAATACTATTCAATGTTTTAGTCCCCATGCTAGTTCCGCACTCCAGTTCCCTTCATGGAAAACACGTCTTGTAATAATATATATATATATATATATATATATATATATTAAATATTAACAGCACATACTTACACACTTTCTAATATTAACATTCCAAACATTCCATATATATATATATATATATATATATATATATACACACACACACATTTAAATATTAACAGCACATACTTACACACTTTCTAATATTAACAGCACAGACAAATGCGCATGTTGATGTAGTGTTCTTTACAGGGGGTTATTCAATGCATTATCCAGTTAAAGACTACGGGAAATTGGTCCATTAAATCTGTGACCGGACCGAACAACACTCAGCCATCTCTAGTGGGGGTTCACCTGCTTCATGTCTTACACTAATTATAAATCATTCCAAATGCGATATTCCTAAATTCTCTAAAATATTTATTAGACCAAAATATCTGTTGGTAATATTATCTTCGAGAAAAATATGAATACAGATGTCCAGATGGAAAAATATAATTTCTTTTATGTGTGTAGATAAAATAAAAGTAACCAATCATTTTAGTGGATAATAACATTTTTATATCAAATAGAAAAATATTACTCTGCTGTAGCAGTAAACTGTTTTTATTGAATCTTCCTTTTGTACAGAAATGTGAAAATGGCTACTTGTTTATGTTCAGCCAAATGTAATTAAGACATATGTTGAGATTTCAATCATTATTTTAATTATCATGTTTATAAGAGGAGAATGCCATTTTTGGATAAAGTGGAAAGAATGTTCACATGCAACAGTAAATTGGAAGAATACAATAACAAGAATATTAATGATATCAAATTCGTTTTTTATTGATATAAGCACTGGTACAGGGCTTCTTCCTTTTTTTGACCAAATTATGAGAGATACATGTCGTACCTGACAGCAGTTGATATGCACCCAAGGGAAAATGTCAGATTAATCAGACTGATTACGTTTTGGAAATTGAGAGATTTTACCTTGGCTGAAAGATACCATTTTGTGTCACATCATGGCATTTGGTTTTTGTATTGAAAGGGAGCAGTGTTTCTTTGGGTCTCACATTGCCAGAAATAGCCTATGCCAAAGTTCTAATTGACAAAAATGCATTGTGAATCAAGCCACGTCAGGACCGATTGGTGATTGTCATAACCTGAGGCCTCCCGGTGTGGGGAAATTTTGATTTATTACTATAATCTGTGCAACACCAACTCCCACATATTTCCTTCTTACCTCGTGCTATTTCATTGAAACCTGTCAGAACTTTGAGTAAACAGGAAATCAGAGAAAGGGATGTTTATTTTTATCATTTAAGCCATTTCAACATTCGAACTCAACATTGGAGTTGAAACACTAAACATTCTTTCTGGAACTCACAATATCATATTGATTTTCTCATTTATATCAGGGAATTATCCCATAGATAGAATATCTTGAAGGACAAAAGCAGGAAAGCTATTTGCCATATGTTTATTTGATTAGAGGTTTGGGTTTTCCTGAACTCACACATTTTAGACTCATGGGTGGCAGGAGGATGAGAGCAATTGAAATCATCAAACCCATAAGGACAACCCATAAGGACAACATAGATTTGATAGGGAAAATTACATATGCCCAAATTTTCAATTTGTCAAAAATTAACATTTAATTTTAGACTAATATTATTAAGGGATGAGGGTAGTTCATATTTTAATATATATATTAGTATGACATGGATGTGACAGGGTCTAGTTTCATGTTGCATGGATGTCATGGACAATATTCTATATCAATTTTCAGTATTGCCAAATCAACGATAACAATATCAGGATAAGCTTTTCTCTCTCTAGTTATATATTATTCTGTCTAAATATTATTCTAATTGAATTGAACTGAAAACTACTTGAGAACTAGAATATCACAGATTTACTATGTCACTGGTGCAAGGAGAGCTTGGCCTTCAGATATGAAATACCCTCATCCTTTTAAAAGATTAACATCATATCATATAATGGTCATTTGAGAAGTCTTCATCCTTTCCAATTTGGAGATTAATAACTCTCTTTTAACTCAATAAAGAATTTTTATATTTTCTTAGAGGTTTATTAACATGTAATTAATTCATTTCCAAATATCTTTTTATACATACTTTAGAAACCCATTAAATAATAACTCAGTGATTTGAGTTCTAATAAGTCTTATTTTAATAAGTAATAGACAAATCAAGAAATTTGCACAGACATATATTCATTTAAATTGAAATAAATCCATTCAAGGCTATGGCCATATTCTATTTTTCTACTGTTCATTCTTTTTTGCCTTTCAACTATATATCAGGATCAGTTACATTTTGTTTTAGAGGTATGTCCATTGTTTGTTTGGGTATGCTTATACCTGTATATATTTCTACCAGTTTTAGATCATTTAAAGGGCAACCGTTGCTACAGGTACTACCCTTCAAGAACATGAGACACACTAGGTAAATCATTTGAACAAGCAGAAGTAAAGCACCAAGCCAGCACAGTACTATATTCCCACCAATTATGGCAAGCTCCAATTTTGTTGATGCGAGTGATAGTCCATACTCACATTGTACAACATAGCTGTGCACTGCAATCGCTTCCATTATTTCAAAACCACAGATTAGTGAAAATCTGGACCAACCTGTATCTTGTGTTACATTTCTTCTTGTATCCTGCATTTCATGTTCTCTATTTTGTGTTGGGGGCCTCTGTAGAACAGACAGGGTTTGATGATATATGGCTCCAAAGATAATTAAACAAAAACATGTCACACAGAGTAAACCTACATAAAACGCCACCAACCCTTTTGATTTAGATGAATCCCTGATTGACTCTCCATTATTTCCCATGCTTGCAGCTTTACTTTTTATTATCAATCCAGCTAAATATGTCAAAAACAAAGATAAAGAAATAAACATAATCTGCAATACAAGTATGTGCATTAGTTTCTTATATGTAGCAATATCAGATGAAGTGTGGAAATGTTTAGACAGTTCTGTTCTTGTGAGCGCCTCAATATCTCTTTTCAATGATGAAATTTTCCTTGGACTTGAAAAAAATAGGGTTGAGCTGGCATCATTATAATTCATTGCTAACACAATCATCTCATTTCTACAGAATGCATTAGCATACTCTACATGGGAAGAAGTAAACTGGGCTGGACACCAACAATTGGTTTCTGCAATAATATTAATAATAAACATACAATATGAATTATCTATTTCAACCTATTAACACACAAGATTTCAAAGTCAGGCATGTTCGGTTCAGAAGTACAATACAGTTTTATTTATACTAAAATATGATACTCTTTCTAAATATACTGAATAAAAGCAAGATGTATCATTACTTACTTATGTTGTGTATATTTTCAGGAGTACAAACCCAACATATAACAAAAGCCAATAGGAAAAATACTGATCCCACAAGAATGAAACCAAGGACAAAAAAGTGTTTGATCCAGATACCAGATAACTGTAATTCTATTTAGGGATGACCATTTGATGATGCATGCACAAGTGTGATAAATCCTTGTGTTTGTCCATGACATGTCAAAAAGATTCAATTTCATTTTACATAATATTAGTTATTTTTATCATTAATATTAAATTTTGTTTGTATGATCAATATGGTTTGGCTTACCAGATACATTTGAATTAAATATCTTTTTCTATTAATTTTGGAGGTCTTTTTAATATCATGACCAGCCATTTGGTAACTGGGTTAGTAGGCTCAGTACTCTTTGTACTGAAATAATAAGCTCAATTTGGATAATTTGGTTGAGAAGAGACTATTATATCCTACTCCGTGTTTTACATTATGTGAAGTGACATATCTAAATGCTACTTTAACTGTGCATCCACAATGGCACTTCTAGGCTGAGTTATTAGATCTCATTTGTTTAGAGTTATTTCAGACCCTCCTCCTCTCTCCTTCAAATACACAAAAGGTGTCATTCAGGGCATTACTTAGGGTCAAGTCCTCATTATGTGTGACCAGCGGAATTATTGATAAATATTACATTCATGGGATTTCTTGCACCTGAATCAACTATTCTTTTGTATTTATATAAAAAATGAAGAATTATTGTCCCAAACACAACCATTGTATTTCTTCACAGTCGTTTAAATATGTACTCAAACACACAACAGTAGGTATCTGATACAATCTTTGCGGTCAAGATCAGCTGCTCTTGACTATTGATTTCAATTATGTTTTAATTCCTCAATCATAGATAATTAATGGAATAGATATCAAGTCAAATTCATTTTACAACTCTCCTCTGTGCACAGTGGGCACCATTTAATCTTGCCAAACCATGATCCAATTTTTTATGTATTTACAGATACTATTAATTTGGTCAACAACATTACAATACTGAATTTGCTGAGTTCTGTTACATCTGCCTCGAAATATGATG
This sequence comes from Amphiduros pacificus, assembly GCA_949316495.1. Lineage (NCBI taxonomy): Eukaryota > Metazoa > Annelida > Polychaeta > Phyllodocida > Hesionidae > Amphiduros > Amphiduros pacificus. The sequence continues at coordinate 39,949,003 of OX439003.1, read as the reverse complement.
TTACAGATTGGTGTGGTCAGTATACACATGGTAATGGCATGCTTGACAGGGGAATAGAGGAGTTCCGACAGTACACGAGATGCACACAAGTGATGGGAATGTAAAATTGTACAAATTAATCACAACATCAGCTCTGGTGAGGGTGATGTAATTCCATTATGTGCAATAGAATTGGTGAAATGGTGGTTGCTATGCAAGTGAATAATGCTCATAACTAATGCTGAATGGTTGCTAAGGAGCAACAATGCCTTTTATTGGCATCCGGGGCCTAATTGGTTCAAAATGGAAGTGTTTAAAAAAGCATAAATATAGCATTGTATAGTCTCTGATGCATCACCTTGTTCTCAAACAATAGAGAATGAAACACAGCAGCAGAATTCCAAGTCAGGATTTAATGTCAATTGATTCAGGAAATCTTTTCTGAAAATTTTCTAAACTGGTTTAGTGGCAATTGACTTTGATAAAACGAAACAAAACAGAAACAAAGTAATATCTCAAATTAGCATTTACAAGATTGGCATATTTTACTGGTCTTATCATGGCTTGAATAATAGATTATTTATTACTGGTTCTCCCATTTCGTAAACATTTTATGTATTACCAGTCCTCCCAGGCCTTGATCATGTTTTGTATCAATGGTCCTCCCAGGCCTTGATTATGTAACTATTACTGATTTTATTATATATTTCTGCTCCGAGGCCTTGATTCTTTTTATGTATTATTGCTTCTACCAGGCATTGACTCTTATGTATTACTGGTCCTCTCAGGCCTTGATTCTGTTATGTATTACTTGTCCTCTCAGGCATTGATTCTGTTATGTATTACTGGTTCTCTCATGCCTTACTTATGTTATACATTACTGCTCCTCTTTGGCCAAGGTTATGTTATATATTACATTACTGCTCCTCCTCACTCAAGGTTATGCTATGTATTCCTGCTACTTCTCGGCCAAGGTTATGTTATATATTCCTCCTCCTCCTCGGCCAAGGTTATGCTATGTATTCCTGCTACTTCTCGGCCAAGGTTATGTTATATATTCCTCCTCCTCCTCGGCCAAGGTTACGTTATATATTCCTGCTCCTCCTCAGCCAAGGTTATGTTATATATTCCTGCTCCTCCTCAGCCAAGGTTATGTTATATATTCCTCCTCCTCCTCGGCCAAGGTTACGTTATATATTCCTGCTCCTCCTCGGCCAAGGTTATGTTATATATTCCTGCTCCTCCTCGGCCAAGGTTACGTTATATATTCCTGCTCCTCCTCAGCCAAGGTTATGTTATGTATTCCTGCTCCTCCTCGGCCAAGGTTATGTTATGTATTACTGCTCCTCCTCGGCAAAGGTTATGTTATGTATTACTGCTCCTTCTCGGCCAAGGTTATGTTATAATATATTCCTCCTCCTCCTCAGCAAAGGTTATGTTATTTATTCCTGCTCCTCTGCAGCCAAGGTTATGCTATGTATTACTGCTCCTCCTCAGCCAAGGTTATGTTATATATTACTGCTCCTCCTCAGCCAAGGTTATGTTATATATTAAAGCTCCTCCTCAGCCAAGGTTATGTTCTATATTACTATTTCTCCTCGGCCAAGGTTATGTTATTTATTCCTGCTCCTCCTCAGCCAAGGTTATGTTATATATTCCTGCTCCTCCTCAGCCAAGGTTATGTTATGTATTACTGCTCCTCCTCGGCCAAGGTTATGTTATGTATTCCTGCTCCTCCTCAGCCAAGGTTATGTTATATATTACTGCTCCTCCTCGACCAAGGTTATGTTATATATTACTGCTCCTCCTCAGCCAAGGTTATGTTATATATTCCTGCTCCTCCTCGGCCAAGGTTATGTTATATATTCCTGCTCCTCCTCAGCCAAGGTTATGTTATGTATTACTGCTCCTCCTCGGCCAAGGTTATGTTATATATTACTGCTCCTCCTCAACCAAGGTTATGCTATGTATTACTGCTCCTCCTCGGCCAAGGTTATGTTATATATTACTGCTCCTCCTCAGCCAAGGTTATGTTATATATTACTATTCCTCCTCGGCCAAGGTTATGTTATATATTCCTGCTCCTCCTCAGCCAAGGTTACGTTATATATTCCTGCTCCTCCTCAGCCAAGATTATGTTATATATTACTGCTCCTCCTCAGCCAAGGTTACATTATATATTCCTGCTCCTCCTCAGCCAAGGTTATGTTATATATTACTGCTCCTCCTCGGCCAAGGTTATGCTTTGTATTACTGCTCCTCCTCGGCCAAGGTTATGTTATATATTACTGCTCCTCCTCAGCCAAGGTTATGTTCTATATTACTATATCTTCTCGGCCAAGGTTATGTTATATATTCCTGCTCCTCCTCAGCCAAGGTTACGTTATATATTCCTGCTCCTCCTCAGCCAAGATTATGTTATATATTACTGCTCCTCCTCAGCCAAGGTTATGTTATATATTACTGCTCCTTCTCGGCCAAGGTTATGTTATATATTCCTCCTCCTCCTCAGCAAAGGTTACGTTATATATTCCTGCTCCTCCTCAGCCAAGGTTATGTTATGTATTACTGCTCCTCCTCAGCTTGTCGTCTCAGGCATTGATTCTGTTATGTATTACTGGTTCTCTCATGCCTTACTTATGTTATACATTACTGCTCCTCTTTGGCCAAGGTTATGTTATGTATTCCTGCCCCTCCTTGGCCAAGGTTATGTTATATATTACATTACTGCTCCTCCTCAGTCAAGGTTCGGCCAAGGTTATGTTATATATTACTGCTCCTCCTCGGCCAAGGTTATGCTATGTATTACTGCTCCTCCTCGGCCAAGGTTATGTTATATATTCCTGCTCCTCCTCAGCCAAGGTTATGTTATATATTACTATTCCTTCTCGGCCAAGGTTATGTTATATATTCCTGCTCCTCCTCAGCCAAGGTTACGTTATATATTCCTGCTCCTCCTCAGCCAAGATTATGTTATATATTACTGCTCCTCCTCAGCCAAGGTTACATTATATATTCCTGCTCCTCCTCAGCCAAGGTTATGTTATATATTACTGCTCCTCCTCGGCCAAGGTTATGCTTTGTATTACTGCTCCTCCTCGGCCAAGGTTATGTTATATATTACTGCTCCTCCTCAGCCAAGGTTATGTTCTATATTACTATTCCTCCTCGACCAAGGTTATGTTATATATTCCTGCTCCTCCTCAGCCAAGGTTACGTTACATATTCCTGCTCCTCCTCAGCCAAGATTATGTTATATATTACTGCTCCTCCTCAGCCAAGGTTATGTTATATATTACTGCTCCTTCTCGGCCAAGGTTATGTTATATATTCCTCCTCCTCCTCAGCAAAGGTTACGTTTTATATTCCTGCTCCTCCTCAGCCAAGGTTATGTTATGTATTACTGCTCCTCCTCAGCCAAGGTTATGTTATATATTTCTGCTCCTCCTCGGCCAAGGTTATGTTATATATAACTGCTCCTCCTCAGCCAAGGTTATGTTATATATTACTGCTCCTCCTCAGCCAAGGTTATGTTATATATTCCTGCTCCTCCTCGGCCAAGGTTATGTTATGTATTACTGCTCCTCCTCGGCCAAGGTTACGTTATATATTCCTGCTCCTCCTCAGCCAAGGTTATGTTATATATTACTGCTCCTCCTCGGCCGAGGTTATGTAATATATTACTGCCCCTCCTCGGCCAAGGTTATGTTATATATAACTGCTCCTCCTCAGCCAAGGTTATGTTATATATTCCTCCTCCTCCTCAGCCAAGGTTACGTTATACATTCCTGCTCCTCCTCAGCCAAGGTTATGTTATATATAACTGCTCCTCCTCGGCCATGGTTATGTTATATATTCCTCCTCCTCCTCAGCCAAGGTTACATTATATATTCCTCCTCCTTCTCAGCCAAGGTTATGTTATATATTACTGCTCCTCCTCGGCCAAGGTTATGTTATATATTCCTGCTCCTCCTCGGCCAAGGTTATGTTATGTATTACTGCTCCTCCTCAGCCAAGGTTATGTTATATATTCCTACTCCTCCTCAGCCAAGGTTATGTTATATATTACTGCTCCTTCTCGGCCAAGGTTATGTTATATATTCCTCCTCCTCCTCAGCCAAGGTTACATTATATATTCCTGCTCCTCCTCAGCCAAGGTTATGTTATATATTACTGCTCCTCCTCGGCCAAGGTTATGTTATATATTCCTGCTCCTCCTCGGCCAAGGTTATGTTATATATTCCTGCTCCTCCTCAGCCAAGGTTATGTTATGTATTACTGCTCCTCCTCGGCCAAGGTTATGTTATGTATTACTGCTCCTCCTCAGCCAAGGTTATGTTATGTATTACTGCTCCTCCTCAGCCAAGGTTATGTTATATATTCCTGCTCCTCCTCAGCCAAGGTTATGTTATGTTTTACTGCTCCTCCTCGGCCAAGGTTATGTTATGTATTACTGCTCCTCCTCGGCCAAGGTTATGTTATATATTCCTGCTCCTCCTCGGCCAAAGTTATGTTATGTATTACTGCTCCTCCTCGGCCAAGGTTATGTTATATATTACTGCTCCTCCTCGACCAAGGTTATGTTATATATTACTGCTCCTCCTCGGCCAAGGTTATGTTATATATTACTGCTCCTCCTCGGCCAAGGTTATGTTATATATTACTGCTCCTCCTCGGCCAAGGTTATGTTATATATTACTGCTCCTCCTCGGCCAAGGTTATGTTATATATTACTGCTCCTCCTCAGCCAAGGTTACGTTATATATTACTGCTCCTCTTCAGCCAAGGTTATGTTATATATTCCTGCTCCTCCTCAGCCAAGGTTATGTTATATATTCCTCCTCCTCCTCGGCCAAGGTTATGTTATATATTTCTGTTCCTGTTTGACCAAGGTTATGTTATATATTTCTGTTCCTGTTTGACCAAGGTTATGTTATATATTTCTGTTCCTGTTTGGCCAAGGTTATGTTATATATTTCTGTTCCTGTTTGACCAAGGTTATGTTATATATTTCTGTTCCTGTTTGACCAAGGTTATGTTATATATTTCTGTTCCTGTTTGACCAAGGTTATGTTATATATTCCTCCTCCTCCTCGGCCAAGGTTATGTTATATATTTCTGTTCCTGTTTGACCAAGGTTATGTTATATATTTCTGTTCCTGTTTGGCCAAGGTTATGTTATATATTTCTGTTCCTGTTTGGCCAAGGTTATGTTATATATTTCTGTTCCTGTTTGACCAAGGTTATGTTATATATTTCTGTTCCTGTTTGACCAAGGTTATATTATATATTCCTGCTCCTCCCAGGTTTTGGTGATATTGTGTATTACCCTGCCAGGGAATGAGCTTATAGAGCCGCTCATGCCAAATAGCAAGAAAGGTAGATATTTACTATGTCTATATTACTATGTCGATACAAAAGTACGATCCTCAATCACTCTTCGAGAAAAAGTATGGCAGAGTACTGGTGATATGCCCTAAATAGTGCTGGAAAAGCCATTAATACAAATAATGAAGAAACAAACAGATCAGTATGTTTTCATTTCACGATTTTCTTGATGAAATGTACCTCAGTGTCAGTTGTGTTGTATACGAGTGTTCCTTTGAAAAGGATGTGGACGTTAATGTCAGACAGGAGTGCTTAATGTCAGATTAAATACAATCGGTGGCATTTCAACCTTCGTATGCTGCGTGTTGACTTACATTTTTAGGGAAAGTATGATGGGATTTAAACATTGTTTGCCAATCGATTTGATTATAATCTAAATTGATTGCATATGTGAATATCTGATCTCCAAAAATAAGTTTTGAACAGAGTAATCTCTCAGTTTTTTAATGTAACATATTTGTCCGTGGTAATTTGATGTTAATGCAATAGGTTTAGGATTAACAGTTTGTCTGCACAAAATAGTTTAAATTACCTACTTTCCAAATGCCGAATACAAATACAATTTATCCATAACATGTGCTTCTGTTCTTTTTTTCTTCCTAAGTAATTTGAATAAAATAAGTGAAATAGTTGGCATGTTGCAAATCTTTGTTTTTTCAATTAATAAATAAATAATATTTGCTATACATTAAGGCAGCTGCATTGAAACATGCTTGCGCACCTTCCCCAGAACCGGACACCCAAGTCATTAAAACTTCAATGTAGTCATTTATCTCATACTTGGTGCTTCAAGAGGGTGTTCTGCACCTATGAGATATTCTTTTGCAGATCACCCCTCTGCTGAACTACTTTCGCAGATCACCCCTCTGCCGAACTACTTTCGCAAATCATCCTTGGTCCAAATGACGAGTGAGATCCTTCCACCAGAACCAACAAAAGAGATCTGTTAGGCTGAACACTGCATGAACCCATGCTCTTGACTTTATCTCATATTTATCTACTGCAGATGGTTTATATACCAGACCAGATCTTAAGAAAAGAACATGTGAGTGCAGTGTTCAGGCTGACAGATATCTCTCAAGTTGGTTCTGGTGGAAGGATCTCAATGCCCACCTTTCAATGACATCATTACATAGTAAAATATATGTTGCAATGACGTCATTGAGTGTGACGTCATTAAAAAGAGGGCGTGGCATTGTTTATGTTGTTTGACACACACAACATAGGTCCCAACATGCTCACAATATATAGTGGCACTATGCCCACCCATCAATGGCGTCATAGCATAATAAATTATGTTGTAATGACGTCATTGAGTGTGACGTCATTAAAAAGGGGGCGTGGCATTGTTTATGTTGTTTGACACACACAACATAGGTCCCAATATGCTGCAATGTTTTCCTCTATGTTTTGCTTTAAATAGATTGGACATCAAACCAAAACCTTCATCTCATACCTATCTGTAGGAGTTAAGTATGAGATAAAGTCAAGAACATAGGTTCGTGCAGTGTTCAGGCTGACAGATCTCTCTCGTTGGTTTTGGTGGAATGATCTCACTCGTCCTTCGGACTCTTGAGATCCTTCCACCAGAACCAACTTGAGAGATCTGCCAGCCTGAACACTGCACTCACATGTTCTTGCCTTAGTATCACCTCTATGTGCCTTTTATTTCATATGTTATAAAAGAGTGTGGAATAATATTGGTATCACAGCATATGGTTCGTGCAGGGGCGGGCCAGGATTTTTTTTACCCCGGGGGGGCTCAAATGTGCTCTGAAAAAAGCGGGGGGGGTCTCCCCCCCCCTTGGATCCGCCACTGTCGTGAAGAATCCCTGATATGCAGCTGTTACGGATCATATAATACAGTGTGTATACTGATCATCAAGATGACCACATTTCAAATGCATTACTATGCCGGAGTCATTGGCAGCGCCCGTCGGCTGGGAAGTAGGAATCAGCCAGGGTGGCAGGGACTTTTTTCTGATTTGTGGGATTTGGCAGGAGTATGGTCACACAGATACAGCCACCACATGACCCGTGGAGTGCCAGCCGATTCGAGGACATCACACGGTTAATTCAGGATTGTGTACGGTTACCGTCCGGTGCGGTCTTCAGGACACCTGCTGTGTAGATTCCAATGTGTTTGTGTCAGAAAAGAAAGCAAATCGTGATAAAGACTGGGTAACATTTATTCATATTTCAACATGATTTACTATTAAATACAAGCAAGCTCAATAAATACTAAAAGAACATCAAGCCAAGGAAGAATACAAGTGAGGAAATACAGAGTCTCTTCATAGTGGTGTGAAAAGCAGTTGTGACTATAATCAAAGAACATCACAGAACCTCTGCATTCAGTAGTATAAAAAACAAGATATTCCAACAAAAGGGTAAATTCAACCACAGGCAAGTAGTAAACATTCAAAACAATACTGAACTTTGTGGGTTTGTGTATATTTTCAATATTCTAATACTTTGAGGAGAGATTCTTTGCAACCTTTCAGACAACATAGTTGAATGACAACAACACATACAAACACACATTAGAATAATAATAGCACATTCTAGCACATATACAAACACCAACAGCACATATTAACACACATTTGAATATAAACAGAACATACTGAGACAAGTCAAAACGTTACAGCACTTACTAACACACAACGGAATACTAACAACACAAACTAATACATATTTCAACATCAACAGCACATACTTATACAGATTTCAATATCAAGCACATATTAACACACAACTAAATGTTAACAACACATACGAATACACAATTGGATTTTAACAGCACACAGTAACACATGATGATGTGATGTTCTTTACAGGGGGTTATTTGATGCATTATCTAGTTGAAGAGGAGGGGATACTGGTCCATTGAATTTGTGACTGGACCGAATAACACTCAGCCACCTCTAGTGGGGGTTGAACTGCTTCATGTCTAACACTAATTATCCACCAGTCTAAATATGATGTTCCTAAATTCTCTGAAACCTTCATGATTATACCAAAACATTTGTTTGCATAATTCTCTTCAAGATACATTAAAGCAATCATGAAGCACTTTTTCTTCATATAATATAATGTTTATACCCCAAACTTTGTGATCAAATGTTCTTATCCCACCATATTTCCTCTACATAAATTCCTGTGCCATTTGAAAGTAGATGAGTCTTCTGCCAAAATCCAAATAACCCATTGAACACTTTGTCAACAAATTATGTTTAGCTGACCAGTGATCTAGTGCAAAGATCTGGTTAGTAAAGTTTTGTTATCAATAAGGCAGATTGACGTCTGACATTCAGACTCAACCTTGGCTTTTTTATATGAATTATCCTCATCCTTTTAAAAGAAAATCATCATATGATAAAATGATCACTCGAGAACCCTGAGAACCTTTCGTCTAATTTGGAAATGAATAACTTCCTTTTAACTCTTGTATTCAATTATCAGATGATCAACAAAAAGAAATAATCACAAATTAAATTTGATTCACATTGGATACAATTCAATATACTTTTAACTTTTAACTTGATATATTCTATAAGGTTTAACATGTAATAAATTTGTATTCAAATTATCATTTTTTCTTAATTACTTACACATATATTACAAACCCATTATATAATCTTCAAACTCAGTGAATTGAGTATATCAAGTCTTATTTTAATAAGTAATATAAAAATCTAGAGATTCGCACAGACAAGTATTCATTTAAATTGAAATGTTTACATTCAAGGCTATGGCCATATCCTATTTTTCTACTGTTCATTCTTTTTTTACCTTTCAACTATATATCAGATTCAGTTACATTTTGTTTGAGAGGTATGTCCACCGTTTCTTTGGGTATGCTTATACCTGTATATATTTCAACCAGTTTTAGATCATTCAAAAGGTAACCATCATCACAGGATCTACCCTTCAAGAACATGAGACACATGATGTAAATCATTTGAACAAGAAGAAGTAAAGCACCAAGCCAGCACACTACTGTATTCCCACCAATTATTGCAAGCTCCAATTTGGTTGATATACGAGGCAGACCAAACTCACATTGTACAAGATAGCTGTGTGTTCTACTACTTGCATGTCTTACTTCAAAACCACAGAATAATGTAAGCCGGGCCAAATCTGTATCTTGTGTTACATTTCTTCCTTTACTCTGCATTTCATGTTCTCTATGTTGTGTTGGCATCAGGTTTTGATGATATATTGCTCCAAAGATAATTAAACAAATACATGTCACACAGAGTAAGCCTATATAAAATACCACCAACCCTTTCGATTTAGATGTATTTCTGATTGTCTCTCCATTATTTCCCATGCTCGAAGCTTTACTTTTTATAATCAATCCAGCTAAATATGCCAAAAACAAAGATAAAAAAATAACCATAGTCTGCAAAACAAGTATGTGCAATAGTTTCTTATATGTAGCAGTATCAGATGAAGTTTGAAAGTGTTTAGACAGTTCTGTTCTTGTCAGTGACTCAAAAGTCTTTTTCCAAATATGCAATATTCCTTGGACTTGGAAAATATAGTTTTGAGCTGGCATCATTATAATTCATTGCTAACGCAATCATCTCATCTCTACAGAATGCATTAGTATACTCTTTATGGGAAGAAGAAAAATGGGCTGGACACCAACAATTGGTTTCTGCAATAATATAATAAACATACAATATGAATTATCACATATTTACACACAAGATTTCAAAGTCAGGCATGTTCAGTTCAAAAGTACAATACAGTTTTATTTATACTGAAATATGATACTCTTTCTAAATATACAGAATAAAAGCAAGAGGTATCATTACTTACTTATGTTGTGTATATTTTCAGGAGTACGAACCCAACATAAAGCAAAAGCCAATAGGAAAAATACCGATCCCACAAGAATGAAACCAAAGACAAATCTGTCTGTAAAATTGTGTGCCATTTTGCTTGAAAGTGAGCTCTCAGAATATCCATGTATATGACATGGAATTGTTTGATCCAGATAAAAGATAACTGTAATTCTATTTAGGGATGACCATTTGATGTATACACATGTGTGATTAATTCATGTGTTTGTTCATGACATTTCAAAAAGATTCAATCTTATTTCACCTAACATCAGTTATTTTTATCATTAAAATTAACTTACGTTTATATGATATATGGTTTGTCTTCCTAGATACATTTGACTTAAATTTTTTTTTTCATTTTGGAGGTCTCTTTAATATCATGACCAGCCATTTGGTAACTAGGTTAGTAGGCTCAATACACTTTGTACTGAAATGATGAGCTTAATTTGGATCATTTGCCTGAGAACAGACTGTTTTACATTATGTGAAATGACATATCTAAATGCTATGTTAACTGTAGATCAACAATGTCACTACAAGGCTGAGTTCTTAGATCTAATTTGTTTACAGTTATTTCAGACCCTCATTCCCTCTCCCTCAAATACACAAAAAGGTGACAGTCAGGGCATTACTCAGGGTCAAGTCCTCATTCTTTTTGGATTTATTATGTGTGACCAGCAGAATTATTAAGAAGTTTAAAAAGAATTTACATTCATGGGATTTCTTGCACCTAAATCAACTCTTCTTTTGTTTCACATAAAAAATGAAGAATTGTTGTCCCAAAACCAACCGCTGTATTTCTTTCCAATCATTTAAATATGTACTCAAACACACAAGAGTAGGTATTTGATACAATCTTTTTTCAATCCAGATCAGCTGCTCTTGACTGTTGATTTCAATTATGTTGTAATTCCTCAATCATAAATGATTAAGTGAATAGATATCAAGTCAAAGTCATTTCACAACTCTCCTCTGTGCAAGGTGGGTACCATCTAATCTTGCTAAACCATGATCCAATCTGTTTTTATGTATTTACAGTTATTATCAACTTGATTGACAACATTAAAGTTCTGAATTTGCTATCTTCTGTTACATCTGTCTCGAAATATGATGTTACAGATTGGTGTGGTCAGTGTACACATGCTAATGGCATGCTCAACAGGGGAATAGGGGAGCTCCGACAGTACATGAGATGCACACAAGTGAGGGGAATGTAAAATTGTATAAATTAATCACAACATATCAACTCTGGTGAGGGTGATGTAAATCTATTATGTGCAATAGAATTGGTGAAATAGTTAAGTGGTTGCTATGTGAGAGAATAATGCTTATTACTAATTCTTAATGCTTGCTAACAATGCCTTTTATTGGTTTCTGGAGCCCAATTGGTTTAATTGTTTCAAAATGTTCTCCCATTTCCTAAACATATTATGTATTACTGGTCCTCCCAGGCCTTGTGTGTGTTGTGTGTTACTGGTCAACACATGCCTTGATCATCTATTGTATCAATGGTCCTACCAGACCTTCATTATGGAATTATTACTGCTCCTGTAAAACCTTGATTTTATTATATTATATAAGCCTTGATTTTATTATTTTTGCTGCAAGGCCTTGATTCTTGTATGTATTACTGCTTCTTCCAGGCCTTCCTTATGTTATATGTTCCTGCTCCAACTCGACCAGAGCTTGTTGAGCTGCTCATGTGGAACAAGGTCTCTTGGTCATGCTGCATGGTGAGTATGGTGGATATCTTCCGTGTCTATATGATGATACAAAATTTTGATTCTCAATCTCTCTTAGAAAAGAATATGGTGGATATCTTCTGTGTCTATGTGATGATACAAAATTTTGATGTCTTTGAATTGGCTGGCACTCCACAAGTGCGGGTCATGTGGTGCCTGTATATGTGACCATACTCCTGACATATCAGAGAAAAGTTCCTGTTACCTTGGCTTATTCCTACTTCCCAGCCAACAGCCGCTGCAAATGTGACTGAGGCATAATCCATATCTGAATTTTATTTATATTTTATTATTAATATCAGCACTGATAAAAAAATCCCATTAATCAGACTGATTACTGGCCCCACTAGCACAGTTGGTAGTGCATAGGATCTGTGCCTTCATTGCTTATATAAGTGGAGGACAGGAAGTGGTGGGTTTGACTCCCACTGCTGGCAATGATATTCACACTGGTTAAAAAGCTTGAAAGTCGACCTGATATGGCCATAGTTGCTGAAAGGGTCATAAAAGTTCATTTCACAATTTTTACAAATTGATTATGTTTCGGACATCAAGAGATTTTACCCTGGCTAAACAATACCATTTTGTGTCACATCATGGCATTTGATTTGTGTATTGAAAGGGAGCTTGCATCCCAACTTGCCAGAAATAGCCCATGCCAAAGTTTTAATTGACAAATGTATTGTGAATCAAGCCACATCAGGACCAATTGGTTATTGTCATAAACTGAGGCCTCCTGGTATGGAGGTATTTTGATTTATTAATATAATCTGTGCAACACCAACTCCCACATATTTCCTTTTTACCTCATGCGATTTCAGTGAAACCTGTCAGAACTCTGGGTAAACAGGAAGTCAGAGAAAGAGATTTTTATCTGTATCATTTTGTCTGAGGAACCACAAGGTATAACTTGCCATTAGATCGTTAAAGTTTGATACTGTCTTATCTGATAGCAATGGCTTAAATGAGTTAAAAAATGCTCATCCAAGAAGTCATGAAGAAGCCATGTGGGAATAGGATCAGGTTCACATGACTTCTTTGTTGCCTTTTTGATCAGCTTTTGGATCTCTTCAGCCGATAGTAGTGTTACCTTTGGCAGGGATGAGAAGTCATCAATATCAGTATTGACCTCAGCATTGTGCATCATTGTTCATTTCACTGCGAATTTTGCCAACCTTTCCAAAGAAAAATTCTTTGAACGTGTTGGCTTGTGATTTATTAATATTGTGATTAATTCATATGCAAATACTTTTATTTAATTCCGGATACTTACATTATAAACCCAATATACAATCTACAAACTCTGTATATACTAATTTAGATTTTAAAAAATATTCTCTTTTCCAACAGATTTTGGCCCTTCCACTATATATCAGGATCAGTAACATTTTGGTTGAGAGGTATGTTCATTTTTTGCTTGGATATGCTTACACCTGTATATATTTCTACCAGTTTTAGGTCATTCAAAAGGTAACCATCATCACAGGTTCTACCCTTTAAGAACATATGACACATGATATAAATCATTTGAACAAGCTGAATTTCCACTAATTATTGCAAACTCCAATCTGATTGACTTGGGAGATAGACCAAATTCACATTGTACAACATGGATGTGTTCTCTAGACTGCTGCATAATGTTTACATGGCACAACAATGTTAGCCTGGACCAAACTGTATCTTGTGTTACATTTCTTCTTGTACCCTGCATTCCATATTCTCTATTTTGTATTTGAGTAGTAAATTATTTACACATATATATACTCAGTGAATTGAGTATATCAAGTCTTATTTTAATAAGTAATATAAAAATCAAGAAATTCGCACAGACAAGTATTCATTTAAATTGAAATGTTTCCATTCAAGGCTATGGCCATATCCTATTTTTCTACTGTTCATTCTTTTTTTACCTTTCAACTATATATCAGATTCAGTTACATTTTGTTTGAGAGGTATGTCCACCGTTTCTTTGGGTATGCTTATACCTGTATATATTTCAACCAGTTTTAGATCATTCAAAAGGTAACCATCATCACAGGATCTACTCTTCAAGAACATGAGACACATGATGTAAATCATTTGAACAAGCAGAATTAAAGCACCAAGCCAGCACACTACTGTATTCCCACCAATTATTGCAAGCTCCAATTTGGTTGATATACGAGGCAGACCAAACTCACATTGTACAAGATAGCTGTGTGTTCTACTTGCATGTCTTACTTCAAAACCACAGAATAATGTAAGCCGGGCCCAATCTGTATCTTGTGTTACATTTCTTCTTTTACTCTGCATTTCATGTTCTCTATGTTGTGTTGGCATCAGGTTTTGATGATATATGGCTCCAAAGATAATTAAACAAATACATGTCACACAGAGTAAGCCTATATAAAATACCACCAACCCTCTCGATTTAGATGTATTTCTGATTGTCTCTCCATTATTTCCCATGCTCGAAGCTTTACTTTTTATAATCAATCCAGCTAAATATGCCAAAAACAAAGATAAAAAAATAACCATAGTCTGCAATACAAGTATGTGCATTAGTTTCTTATATGTAGCAATATCAGATGAAGTGTGAAAGTGTTTAGACAGTTCTGTTCTTGTCAGTGACTCAAAGTCTTTTTCCAAATATGCAATATTCCTTGGACTTGGAAAATATAGTTTTGAGCTGGCATCATTATAATTCATTGCTAACGCAATCATCTCATCTCTACAGAATGCATTAGTATACTCTTTATGGGAAGACGAAAACTGGGCTGGACACCAACAATTGGTTTCTGCAATAATATAATAAACATACAATATGAATTGTCTATATGAACCTATTAGCATACAATATTTCATGTTCAGTTCAAGAAGTACAATACAGTTTTATTTTTACTAAAATATGATAGTTTTTCTATATATACTGAATAAAGGCAAGAGGTATCATTACTTACTTATGTTGTGTATATTTTCAGGAGTACGAACCCAACATAAAGCAAAAGCCAATAGGAAAAATACCGATCCCACAAGAATGAAACCAAAGACAAATCTGTCTGTAAAATTGTGTGCCATTTTGCTTGAAAGTGAGCTCTCAGAATATCCATGTATATGACATGGAATTGTTTGATCCCGATACAAGATAACTGTAATTCTATTTAAGGATGACCATTTGATGTATACACATGTGTGATTAATTCATGTGTTTGTTCATGACATTTCAAAAAGATTCAATCTTATTTCTCCTAACATCAGTTATTTTTATCATTAAAATTAACTTACGTTTATATGATATATGGTTTGTCTTCCTAGATACATTCGACTTAAACAATTTTTTTTCATTTTGGAGGTCTCTTTAATATCATGACCAGCCATTTGGTAACTAGGTTAGTAGGCTCAATACACTTTGTACTGAAATGATGAGCTTAATTTGGATCATTTGCCTGAGAACAGACTGTTTTACATTATGTGAAGTGACATATCTAAATGCTATGTTAAATGTAGATCAACAATGTCACTACAAGGCTGAGTTCTTAGATCTAATTTGTTTACAGTTATTTCAGACCCTCATTCCCTCTCCCTCAAATACACAAAAAGGTGACAGTCAGGGCATTACTCAGGGTCAAGTCCTCATTCTTTTTGGATTTATTATGTGCGGCCAGCAGAATTATTAAGAAGTTTAAAAAGAATTTACATTCATGGGATTTCTTGCACCTAAATCAACTCTTCTTTTGTTTCACATAAAAAATGAAGAATTGTTGTCCCAAAACCAACCGCTGTATTTCTTTCCAATCATTTAAATATGTACTCAAACACACAAGAGTAGGTATTTGATACAATCTTTTTCAATCCAGATCAGCTGCTCTTGACTGTTGATTTCAATTATGTTGTAATTCCTCAATCATAAATGATTAAGTAAATAGATATCAAGTCAAAGTCATTTCACAACTCTCCTCTGTGCAAGGTGGGTACCATCTAATCTTGCTAAACCATGATCCAATCTGTTTTTATGTATTTACAGTTATTATCAACTTGATTGACAACATTAAAGTTCTGAATTTGCTATCTTCTGTTACATCTGTCTCAAAATATGATGTTACAGATTGGTGTGGTCAGTGTACACATGCTAATGGCATGCTCAACAGGAGAATAGGGGAGCTCCAACAGTACATGAGATGCACACAAGTGAGGGGAATGTAAAATTGTATAAATTAATCACAACATATCAACTCTGGTGAAGGTGATGTAAATCTATTATGTGCAATAGAATTGGTGAAATAGTTAAGTGGTTGCTATGTGAGAGAATAATGCTCATTACTAATGCTTAATGCTTGCTAACAATGCCTTTTATTGGTTTCTGGAGCCCAATTGGTTTAATTGTTTCAAAATGTTCTCCCATTTCCTAAACATATTATGTATTACTGGTCCTCCCAGGCCTTGTGTGTGTTGTGTGTTA
This sequence comes from Amphiduros pacificus, assembly GCA_949316495.1. Lineage (NCBI taxonomy): Eukaryota > Metazoa > Annelida > Polychaeta > Phyllodocida > Hesionidae > Amphiduros > Amphiduros pacificus. Next base: position 39,932,600 of record OX439003.1, on the reverse strand, counting down.
CTGGTCAACACATGCCTTGATCATCTATTGTATCAATGGTCCTACCAGACCTTCATTATGGAATTATTACTGCTCCTGTAAAACCTTGATTTTATTATATTATATAAGCCTTGATTTTATTATTTTTGCTGCAAGGCCTTGATTCTTGTATGTATTACTGCTTCTTCCAGGCCTTCCTTATGTTATATGTTCCTGCTCCAACTCGACCAGAGCTTGTTGAGCTGCTCATGTGGAACAAGGTCTCTTGGTCATGCTGCATGGTGAGTATGGTGGATATCTTCCGTGTCTATATGATGATACAAAATTTTGATTCTCAATCTCTCTTAGAAAAGAATATGGTGGATATCTTCTGTGTCTATGTGATGATACAAAATTTTGATGTCTTTGAATTGGCTGGCACTCCACAAGTGCGGGTCATGTGGTGCCTGTATATGTGACCATACTCCTGACATATCAGAGAAAAGTTCCTGTTACCTTGGCTTATTCCTACTTCCCAGCCAACAGCCGCTGCAAATGTGACTGAGGCATAATCCATATCTGAATTTTATTTATATTTTATTATTTATATCAGCACTGATAACAAAATCCCATTAATCAGACTGATTACTGGCCCTACTAGCACAGTTGGTAGTGCATAGGATTTGTGCCTTCATTGCTTATATAAGTGGAGGACAGGAAGTGGTGGGTTTGACTCCCACTGCTGGCAATGATATTCACACTGGTTAAAAAGCTTGAAAGTCGACCTGATATGGCCATAGTTGCTGAAAGGGTCATAAAAGTTCATTTCACAATTTTTACAAACTGATTATGTTTCGGACATCAAGAGATTTTACCCTGGCTAAACAATACCATTTTGTGTCACATCATGGCATTTGATTTGTGTATTGAAAGGGAGCTTGCATCCCAACTTGCCAGAAATAGCCCATGCCAAAGTTTTAATTGACAAATGTATTGTGAATCAAGCCACATCAGGACCAATTGGTTATTGTCATAAACTGAGGCCTCCTGGTATGGAGGTATTTTGATTTATTAATATAATCTGTGCAACACCAACTCCCACATATTTCCTTTTTACCTCATGCGATTTCAGTGAAACCTGTCAGAACTCTGGGTAAACAGGAAGTCAGAGAAAGAGATTTTTATCTGTATCATTTTGTCTGAGGAACCACAAGGTATAACTTGCCATTAGATCGTTAAAGTTTGATACTGTCTTATCTGATAGCAATGGCTTAAATGAGTTAAAAAATGCTCATCCAAGAAGTCATGAAGAAGCCATGTGGGAATAGGATCAAGTTCACATGACTTCTTTGTTGCCTTTTTGATCAGCTTTTCGATCTCTTCAGCTGATAGTAGTGTTACCTTTGGCAGGGATGAGAAGTCATCAATATCAGTATTGACCTCAGCATTGTGCATCATTGTTCATTTCACTGCGAATTTTGCCAACCTTTCCAAAGAAAAATTCTTTGAACGTGTTGGCTTGTGATTTATTAATATTGTGATTAATTCATATGCAAATACTTTTATTTAATTCCGGATACTTACATTATAAACCCAATATACAATCTACAAACTCTGTATATATTAATTTAGATTTTAAAAAATATTCTCTTTTCCAACAGATTTTGGCCCTTCCACTATATATCAGGATCAGTAACATTTTGGTTGAGAGGTATGTTCATTTTTTGCTTGGATATGCTTACACCTGTATATATTTCTACCAGTTTTAGGTCATTCAAAAGGTAACCATCATCACAGGTTCTACCCTTTAAGAACATATGACACATGATATAAATCATTTGAACAAGCTGAATTTCCACTAATTATTGCAAACTCCAATCTGATTGACTTGGGAGATAGACCAAATTCACATCGTACAACATGGATGTGTTCTCTAGACTGCTGCATAATGTTTACATGGCACAACAATGTTAGCCTGGACCAAACTTTATCTTGTGTTACATTTCTTCTTGTACCCTGCATTCCATATTCTCTATTTTGTATTTGAGTAGTAAATTATTTACACATATATATACTCAGTGAATTGAGTATATCAAGTCTTATTTTAATAAGTAATATAAAAATCAAGAAATTCTCACAGACAAGTATTCATTTAAATTGAAATGTTTCCATTCAAGGCTATGGCCATATCCTATTTTTCTACTGTTCATTCTTTTTTTACCTTTCAACTATATATCAGATTCAGTTACATTTTGTTTGAGAGGTATGTCCACCGTTTCTTTGGGTATGCTTATACCTGTATATATTTCAACCAGTTTTAGATCATTCAAAAGGTAACCATCATCACAGGATCTACTCTTCAAGAACATGAGACACATGATGTAAATCATTTGAACAAGCAGAAGTAAAGCACCAAGCCAGCACACTACTGTATTCCCACCAATTATTGCAAGCTCCAATTTGGTTGATATACAAGGCAGACCAAACTCACATTGTACAAGATAGCTGTGTGTTCTACTTGCATGTCTTACTTCAAAACCACAGAATAATGTAAGCCGGGCCCAATCTGTATCTTGTGTTACATTTCTTCTTTTACTCTGCATTTCATGTTCCCTATGTTGTGTTGGCATCAGGTTTTGATGATATATGGCTCCAAAGATAATTAAACAAATACATGTCACACAGAGTAAGCCTATATAAAATACCACCAACCCTTTCGATTTAGATGTATTTCTGATTGTCTCTCCATTATTTCCCATGCTCGAAGCTTTACTTTTTATAATCAATCCAGCTAAATATGCCAAAAACAAAGATAAAAAAATAACCATAGTCTGCAATACAAGTATGTGCATTAGTTTCTTATATGTAGCAATATCAGATGAAGTGTGAAAGTGTTTAGACAGTTCTGTTCTTGTCAGTGACTCAAAGTCTTCTTCCAAATATGCAATATTCCTTGGACTTGGAAAATATAGTTTTGAGCTGGCATCATTATAATTCATTGCTAACGCAATCATCTCATCTCTACAGAATGCATTAGTATACTCTTTATGGGAAGAAGAAAACTGGGCTGGACACCAACAATTGGTTTCTGCAATAATATAATAAACATACAATATGAATTGTCTATATGAACGTATTAGCATACAATATTTCATGTTCAGTTCAAGAAGTACAATACAGTTTTATTTATACTAAAATTTGATACTTTTTCTATATATACTGAATAAAAGCAAGAGGTATCATTACTTACTTATGTTGTGTATATTTTCAGGAGTACGAACCCAACATAAAGCAAAAGCCAATAGGAAAAATACCGATCCCACAAGAATGAAACCAAAGACAAATCTGTCTGTAAAATTGTGTGCCATTTTGCTTGAAAGTGAGCTCTCAGAATATCCATGTATATGACATGGAATTGTTTGATCCAGATACAAGATAACTGTAATTCTATTTAGGGATGACCATTTGATGTATACACATGTGTGATTAATTCATGTGTTTGTTCATGACATTTCAAAAAGATTCAATCTTATTTCACCTAACATCAGTTATTTTTATCATTAAAATTAACTTACGTTTATATGATATATGGTTTGTCTTCCTAGATACATTCGACTTAAAATTTATTTTTTCATTTTGGAGGTCTCTTTAATATCATGACCAGCCATTTGGTAACTAGGTTAGTAGGCTCAATACACTTTGTACTGAAATGATGAGCTTAATTTGGATCATTTGCCTGAAAACAGACTGTTTTACATTATGTGAAGTGACATATCTAAATGCTATGTTAAATGTAGATCAACAATGTCACTACAAGGCTGAGTTCTTAGATCTAATTTGTTTACAGTTATTTCAGACCCTCATTCCCTCTCCCTCAAATACACAAAAAGGTGACAGTCAGGGCATTACTCAGGGTCAAGTCCTCATTCTTTTTGGATTTATTATGTGCGGCCAGCAGAATTATTAAGAAGTTTAAAAAGAATTTACATTCATGGGATTTCTTGCACCTAAATCAACTCTTCTTTTGTTTCACATAAAAAATGAAGAATTGTTGTCCCAAAACCAACCGCTGTATTTCTTTCCAATCATTTAAATATGTACTCAAACACACAAGAGTAGGTATTTGATACAATCTTTTTCAATCCAGATCAGCTGCTCTTGACTGTTGATTTCAATTATGTTGTAATTCCTCAATCATAAATGATTAAGTAAATAGATATCAAGTCAAAGTCATTTCACAACTCTCCTCTGTGCAAGGTGGGTACCATCTAATCTTGCTAAACCATGATCCAATCTGTTTTTATGTATTTACAGTTATTATCAACTTGATTGACAACATTAAAGTTCTGAATTTGCTATCTTCTGTTACATCTGTCTCAAAATATGATGTTACAGATTGGTGTGGTCAGTGTACACATGCTAATGGCATGCTCAACAGGAGAATAGGGGAGCTCCAACAGTACATGAGATGCACACAAGTGAGGGGAATGTAAAATTGTATAAATTAATCACAACATATCAACTCTGGTGAAGGTGATGTAAATCTATTATGTGCAATAGAATTGGTGAAATAGTTAAGTGGTTGCTATGTGAGAGAATAATGCTCATTACTAATGCTTAATGCTTGCTAACAATGCCTTTTATTGGTTTCTGGAGCCCAATTGGTTTAATTGTTTCAAAATGTTCTCCCATTTCCTAAACATATTATGTATTACTGGTCCTCCCAGGCCTTGTGTGTGTTGTGTGTTACTGGTCAACACATGCCTTGATCATCTATTGTATCAATGGTCCTACCAGACCTTCATTATGGAATTATTACTGCTCCTGTAAAACCTTGATTTTATTATATTATATAAGCCTTGATTTTATTATTTTTGCTGCAAGGCCTTGATTCTTGTATGTATTACTGCTTCTTCCAGGCCTTCCTTATGTTATATGTTCCTGCTCCAACTCGACCAGAGCTTGTTGAGCTGCTCATGTGGAACAAGGTCTCTTGGTCATGCTGCATGGTGAGTATGGTGGATATCTTCCGTGTCTATATGATGATACAAAATTTTGATTCTCAATCTCTCTTAGAAAAGAATATGGTGGATATCTTCTGTGTCTATGTGATGATACAAAATTTTGATGTCTTTGAATTGGCTGGCACTCCACAAGTGCGGGTCATGTGGTGCCTGTATATGTGACCATACTCCTGACAAATCAGAGAAAAGTTCCTGTTACCTTGGCTTATTCCTACTTCCCAGCCAACAGCCGCTGCAAATGTGACTGAGGCATAATCCATATCTGAATTTTATTTATATTTTATTATTAATATCAGCACTGATAACAAAATCCCATTAATCAGACTGATTACCGGCCCCACTAGCACAGTTGGTATTGCATAGGATCTGTGCCTTCATTGCTTATATAAGTGGAGGACAGGAGGTGGTTGGTTTGACTCCCACTGCTGGCAATGATATTCACACTGGTTAAAAAGCTTGAAAGTCGACCTGATATGGCCATAGTTGCTGAAAGGGTCATAAAAGTTCATTTCACAATTTTTACAAACTGATTATGTTTCGGACATCAAGAGATTTTACCCTGGCTAAACAATACCATTTTGTGTCACATCATGGCATTTGATTTGTGTATTGAAAGGGAGCTTGCATCCCAACTTGCCAGAAATAGCCCATGCCAAAGTTTTAATTGACAAATGTATTGTGAATCAAGCCACATCAGGACCAATTGGTTATTGTCATAAACTGAGGCCTCCTGGTATGGAGGTATTTTGATTTATTAATATAATCTGTGCAACACCAACTCCCACATATTTCCTTTTTACCTCATGCGATTTCAGTGAAACCTGTCAGAACTCTGGGTAAACTGATAGCAATGGCTTAAATGAGTGGAAAGAGCTCATCCAAGAAGTCATGAAGAAGCCATGTGGGAATAGGATCAGGTTCACATGACTTCTTTGTTGCCTTTTTGATCAGCTTTTCGATCTCTTCAGCTGATAGTAGTGTTACCTTTGGCAGGGATGAGAAGTCATCAATATCAGTATTGACCTCAGCATTGTGCATCATTGTTCATTTCACTGCGAATTTTGCCAACCTTTCCAAAGAAAAATTCTTTGAACGTGTTGGCTTGTGATTTATTAATATTGTGATTAATTCATATGCAAATACTTTTATTTAATTCCGGATACTTACATTATAAACCCAATATACAATCTACAAACTCTGTATATATTAATTTAGATTTTAAAAAATATTCTCTTTTCCAACAGATTTTGGCCCTTCCATTATATATCAGGATCAGTAACATTTTGGTTGAGAGGTATGTTCATTTTTTGCTTGGATATGCTTACACCTGTATATATTTCTACCAGTTTTAGGTCATTCAAAAGGTAACCATCATCACAGGTTCTACCCTTTAAGAACATATGACACATGATATAAATCATTTGAACAAGCAGAAGTATAGCACCCAGCCAGCACACTACTGAATTTCCACTAATTATGGCAAACTCCAATCTGGTTGACTTGAGAGATAGACCAAATTCACATCGTACAACATGGATGTGTTCTCTAGACTGCTGCATAATGTTTACATGGCACAACAATGTTAGCCTGGACCAAACTGTATCTTGTGTTACATTTCTTCTTGTACCCTGCATTCCATATTCTCTATTTTGTATTTGAGTCTTCTGTTGAACAGACAGGTTTTGATAATATATGGCTCCGATGATAAATAAAGAAAAACATGTCATGCAGAGTACACCTGTATAAAACACCACTAAACCTTTTGATTTAGATGAATCCCTGATTGACTCTACATTATTTCCCGTGCTCTTCGTTTTACTCATTATAATCGATCCAGCTACATGTATCAAAAGCAAAGACAAAGAAATTAACATAATCTGCAATACATGTATGTGCATTAGTTTCTTATATGTATCAGTATCAGATGATGCATGAAAATGTTTAGGCAACACTGTTTTTGTAACTGCCTCAAAGATCCTTTCCAATGATACAAATTTCGGAGTTGGAAAATATAAGGTTGAGCTGGCATTATTGTTCATTGCTAATGCAATCATCTCATCCCTGCAGAATGCATTGGTATACACTTTATGAGAATATGTGAATTCGGCTGGACACCAACAATTGGTTTCTGCAATTATACAAGAAACATACATTACGAATTATCTATTGGAAATTATTGACATACAAGATTCCACAGAAAGGCATGTCCAGTTCACAGGTAAAATACAGTTTGAAGTATATTGAAATATAATTCTCAATCTCTAGAGATACTGAATAAAAACAAGAGATATCATTACTTACGAATGTTCTGTTTATTCCCAGGAGTATGAACCCAAGATATAACCATAGCCAATAAGAAAAATATCGATCCCACAAGAACGAAACCTAAGATAAATCTGTCTATGTTATTGTGAGCCATTTTGCTTGAAAATGAGCTGTCAGAGCTCCCATGCATATGACATGTTAGTGTATGATCCATATACCAGATGGATATAATTATTTGTTGGGAAGATCCATTTGATGCATGCACATTTGGTAACTGGGTTATTAGGTTCAGAACACTTTGTATTGAAATAATTAGCAGATTTTGGATCGTTTAGTTCATGACTGACTATTTTACCAAACTGTTTTACAATATATACGGATTTCAAGTGACATATCTATATAGTATTATAACCATGATTCATCTGTGGAATAAAAAGTCAGTCTTCATTTCCAGATGTGTATCCCATTCATTCTGCAATGGCACTAATTCTTTGATCTAGCTTTCAGCTATTTCTCAGACCCCTTTCAAATAACCAAAAAGGTGTCAGTTAGGGCACTACTTAGGGTTCGTGTCCATCATTCTGATTCTCACTACTATGTCTCAGAAGGTTCGGGACATCACTTATGACCAAGGGAAATATTTATTAGTAAGTACTACATTAATGGAATTCAAAAACAATATCCGTTATCCTAAACATCCCTGCTTCATATGCAATTATTTGAGAAAAATATCTATTTTGGGTTATATTACATAAAATATTTTCAAACCAGCTCATGATTACATGCTATTGAGTGTGATTTCAGTGTAGAAAGACACTAAGAATACTATGGCACAACAATCAGTTCTAATTCGACAACCATTACTAATTAAAAGAATAGATATCAATTCTAATTCATTTCATAATATCCTTATGTGCAAGGTGGGCTGAATTTAATATTGCTGAAATATTATTCAATCTCTTTTTTATACATATACAGAATACTATTTATACCATTGGCAAAATTGTAGTGCTGAATTTGTTGTTTTCGGCTACATCTGCCTGCAGATATGATGTTTCAGATTGGTGTGGTCAGTATCCACATGCTCATCACGAAATGACTGAAATAATGTCGAAAGTGATGTAAAGCCCCAAACAAACAAACAAACAAATCAGTATCCACATGGTAAAGGCCTGCTCGACAGGGGAGCATGAAAGCTTCGATAGCACACAAGATGTATAGATGTGATGGGAAAGCAAAATCGTGCAAATTAATCACAATATATCAGCTCTAGAGAGTGTGATGTAAATCTAATATGTGCAATAGAATTGGCGAAATGGTGGTTGCCATGCAAAAGAACAATGCTGCTAGCAATGCTGAATGGTTGCTAAGGAGCAACAATGCCTTTTATCGGCATCTGGAGCCTAATTAGTTCAAAATGGAAGTGTTTAAAAAAGCATAAATACAGCATTGTACATTTTTAGATGTCTACGATTTATCACCTTGTTGACAAACAACAGGGAATGATACAAAGAAGTAGAATTCCAAGTCAGAATTTAATGTCAGAATTGATTTAGAAAAATTTACCTCATCTCAAATTTCTCTTGTGATCTTTTCTATTTTGCATCCATAATTTAGTTGGTAGACTTGATTTAGCTTGGCATGGGAGGTAGAGTTCCCTTGAGAATCCTTCATCTGTGTTGTGCAATATGGGTGGATCGCTAGAGAAAATTCAATAATCTTGTTGCCTCCCTTGAATTGCGCTCGACTGAAATACACACGTATGTTACTATCGTGAAATGGTGTAAAATATTTGTATATGAGGATTCTTGTAGTAAGAATATATATATATATATATATACATATATATATATATATATATATATATATATATATATATATATATATATATATATATATATATATATATATATATATATATATATATATATATGTGTTATAATTCAGATTACGCAAAATATAAATGTTGTAAAATATACAGTAGTAATCACATATATATATGTTGAAACTATAAAAAGAGTGGGGCATTGCATCCAGGTAGCAGGCGACACCTTATATGAAAGTTGAGACCACATTAAAGTGAGACTGTTTAGTTTTAGACAAGTATTGAACTGCAAACTATTGCAAGGTTGGTAGCTTCCTTGTTATAGTTTCAAAATGTAAGACATGCCTGAGACTAGGTCTAGCATTATAACCTGCAGCGATCGATTACTCCTGAGGATAATAATCTGAGCCTCTCTTGTACATTTTCCGGTCATTGACAAGTTGACAGAGAGTTTATGATTGGGAGATATAATGATTAGGGTATTGACTCGTTAAGACTGGATGAGTTCAAACACTCGATGGCCAGTCGTATGCAAAGGTCCAATTACCGAGCTTGACATTTGTGGACGTCCGTTAATTGGGCAAGGGATTATATATTACTCATAATCTATTTGGGTAGTTAATCCTTTCATACTCTTTCTTACACTAAGTCAAATGATGTGTAGTGGAGTTATGATATTTTCATGTCCAAAAAGACATCATTGTCATGCCCGAACACATGGAAATGTAAAAATGATATTTCATTAAGGCTGACCTTCTTATTTGCGTCCATATATAAAGGTCAGCTGTGATAATATCTAATGATTGGACTTTATTGACCCTCTTTATTCGAGTCTAATATGATTTTGCGGAAACAAAAGCTGTTTTGACTCGTATGATACACATCCTAATCAATTGCTCATTGATCCAATCAATGTAATCCTGCAAGCCTTTCCCACGCTAGACAATCCGACACGATTCTGCACATTTCACACATTTACAGGGGTAAGGTTTAGTAAAAAAATGACTGAAGAAAACGAAACGGAAATAAATTAAGCTCTCAAATTCACAAAATGAGTATATATTACTGATCCTCCCATATTTTCATTATCTATTTTTGGTAATCCAGGCCCTTCAACAGATTATATATTACTGGTAATCCCAGACCTTAAATAGATTATATTACTAGTAATCCCAGGCCTTAAATAGATTATATTACTAGTAATCCAGGCCCTTCAATAGATTATATATGATTGTAAATCCATATGAAAAAATGATGTTACATATCACTGGTCCTTTCAGGTCATAATGTTAGTTGACTATTTGCTTCTGTGTACCCACACAGTCCAAAGGTGTATGAAAATAAGGGCAAATTTCACTGCAGCTAAGAATAAACACTAACTGTATAGCTGGGCGTTGTGGTCTGCTTTTAAGAAAGTTTGTGATATCAAAGGGAATATTTTCACTGTTTTCAAAAGTTATGAGGGGACATTATTTTTAACCTTACAGTCGTGTCCTGCCAATCTCTGCGAACATAAACGTACGGACAAGTAAAACACTGAGCAAAAAATACTCTCACAGTAAAAAATCAACTTACAGACAAAACAAATGTCAAACTCACAAAAACAAGAACATTGATGCGGAGTCTACCGCCATTGAATGATCTTGTCAGACCAACTTATAAAAAATACATTTGTATTGTTTACCAAATAAATGGATATACATTGGGGAATCAGGTGGTTTAAGAAAGTGTTGAAATGTCAGCTGTCTTAAAATTGCAGAATAAAGAATACAAAGTCAGACACACATTAATGTGACTGTGCAATATGGAAACGATCTGGGCAATCATGCATACGATACGCAGGCTAACTGCGTGTATCACGCAGTAAACACACACCGGGCAAACGCTAATCAGAACTATATATCGCTCAACAAATTACGGTTTTGCATTTAAGTTTATTATTGTTTGTATTAGAAATATGAAAAGATCTGTCAAGGCCGCTTTGTTTGTATGCAAATCTGACAAAATTATGTAACTATAAAGATCTGCGATGTTGGTCATCTCTCCTCATAACTTTTACCAAACCAACATACAAAAATACATTTATATTGTTTACAAAAAAAATCTAAATGAATATACATTGGGTAATTTGCAACAGTCCCCATAATGAAATGTTGTGCCATTCGAGAATGACACTATATTATGCTGTCTGCGTCCATTAATCAATCTGCGGGATGGACATGGCACCAGTGATGAGCGATAATGGGCAAAGTGCTGATAGAGGATGTACAGGCTAATAGACACACGTCTGAAATTTATGCGGCCAACAAGGCACAACTTGCTTGATCCATTATAGAAGAGCCACGGGTGACATTGTATATTGATATAGACCTTTCTCTGCATTAATGAATAATTCAACGCCACACACTACTTTGTTTGGACTCTCATATATATACATACACACCTGAGCAATGCACCAAGACGCGCCCCACACACAGTCTCATCTGTATTCATGTGTGTCATCAGAGAATATTCAAATATTTACTCACATACAAATATTAATAACACAAGCATGTGTTCAGTGAGTGAGGCGGTGTCAAAAGACAACCTCAGGAATTTTCTTTCAAATCAAAACTTGTTGATTTGGTGAATAAATCATAGAACATGAGTGATGTATGTCTTGTGCAGTGATACATCACTAAATACATATCGCTTGTCATGTAGCATGTGTAGTGCAGAGTTATTTGCAAACTAGAAGATGACATAATGAGAGGAATTTACTTGTTTTGCAATTTTACTGTCCACCTGCCTGTTACAGTGTTCACCTTTAATAACACAATCCACCTACTGTTAAATAAACTGTCCACTTACTAATCAAAATGTCCAGCTGGCATTGCACTCTCTATTTACTAATTGAACTGTCCACCTGCAATCACACTGTCCACTTACTAATTAAACTGTCCACCCACTATCACACTGTCTTATTTCTAATTAAACTGTCCACCCACTATCACACTGTCCACTTACTAAATATACTGTCCACCTGCTATCACACTGTCCACTTACTAATTAAAATGTCCACATAACATTGCACTGTCCACATACTAATTAAAATGTCTATATAACATTGCACTGTCCACTTACTAATTAAAATGTCCATATAACATTGCACTGTCCACATACTAATTAAAATGTCTATATAACATTGCACTGTCCACTTACTAATTAAAATGTCTATATAACATTGCACTGTCCACTTACTAATTAAAATGTCCATATAACATTGCACTGTCCACATACTAATTAAAATGTCTATATAACATTGCACTGTCCACTTACTAATTAAAATGTCTATATAACATTGCACTGTCCACTTACTAATTAAAATGTCCATATAACATTGCACTGTCCACATACTAATTAAAATGTCCATATAACATTACATTGTCCACTTACTAATTAAAATGTCCATATAACATTGCACTGTCTATTTATTCATTAAAATGTCCACATAGTGCACTGTCCGCTTACCAATTACATTGTTCACTATCAAGTTGGATAAGATTCAAGTTGCATAACCAATTACATTACCAATTAGCAAATATATCACGGCGTTAATGTCAGTGCTTTGTGACATAATGCTCACTCTCAATACTAATGATAATGACTGCTTAATCTTTGTTTTTCTTCATGGGAATTACTGTGTTATCCAACAGGGAATTATAGACGATAATAAAATAGATATCTTTGCAACTATACATCAATAATACTAGTATTATATTGTAAAATGTGAAGCCAATATATATAGTGTGATTCTCGAATTACATGTAACTATTTTCGATGGTTTGCTTATCATGATTATTTAGAAGATAAATATTGATATATGCCAGTAATATATTTATTGATATACGCCAGTAATATATTTGATGTTTTCTATAAAGATATGTCTTTAGAGTTTTCTTGAAAGTGTCTACTATTTTGCAGTTTTTCACTTCAAGGGGCAGGGCATTCCAGTGTTTTGCTGCATATAACATGAAAGCCCTATCACCGTACGATTTCATATTCGTCTTGGGGACAATATATTCATTTTTCTCATTGGATCTTAGACCAAGACTAGATTTTTTATGAGTTAATAACTGAGATAGATATTGTGAGGCAGAGCCATTTTGCACCTTCCAGGTCAATAGTGATATTTCAAAATCTATTCTTGCCTCCACAGGCAGCCAATGTAGATCAATCAGTTTGTGTGCAATGTGATCTCTCTTTATTAGTTTACCCACAACTCTAGCTGCAGCATTCTGCAATTTCTGCAGTTTGACTAATTCACACCTTGGTAAACCAGCCAAAAGCGCATTACCATAATCCAGGGTCGATGTAATAAATGCATGAGCCAGAGCATTAGCAGTCCTTTCATCTAGGCAATTTCGGACCCGAGCTAGATTTCTTACATGAAAAAAACCATTTTTACACATTTTTTAAATTTGTAATCTCATAGATAATTCTATAATAATAATAACTCCTAGATCCTTAACTTTACTTGATCATTTTTATGCATTTCTCCATTTCTTCACAGGATTTTACCATAGTCTCCTCAGATTTGAGGTCAATTGTGATGTACAACTGTGTATCATCTGCATAAATATGATGCCTAAGTCCATAATTACCAATTATGTCAGATAAAGGCTTCATGTATGCTGTAAATAATAAAGGTCCCAGGACTGAGCCTTGAGGAACATCATAGTTAATATTCATATTTTCAGATCTCGTTCCCTCAATTGGTACACATTGTTTTCTATTTGTTAAATAGGACTTGAACCATTTTAGAGCAGTGCCCCTAATACCACATCTTTCCTCTAGTCTATTAAGCAATATACCATGATCAATGGTATCAAATGCAGAAGATAAATCTAGTAATACCAACATTACCGTTTTACCGCTATCAATATCCATCAAGATATCATTTTGAACCCTGAGCAACGCAGTCTCTGTACTATGAAACTCCTTACATGCAGACTGAAAAATGCCCTGTATATCCTTTCTAACTAGATGACCTACAAATTGATTAGCTACAGCTCTTTCTATTAGTTTTGATAAATAGGCTAAATATATATTTATTGATAAATGCCAGTAATATATTTATTGATATATGCCAGTAATATATTTATTGATATATGCCAGTAATATATTTATTGATATATATATATATTTATTGACATATGCCAGTAATACATATATTGACATATGCCAGTAATACATTTATTGACATATGCCAGTAATACATTTATTGACATATGCCAGTAATACATTTATTGAGATATGCCTCTGGATAGATGACAACTTCGATTTATCACATAAACATCCTAAATATGTGTTAGATGTGATGATATGTCATTTAAATAAGACCATACCAGCTTTATCACAGGGACTGTAATGTGCACCTGATGTTTTTATATCTGTCTGTTTGATGCCTGTTCGTGGACAATAACAGAGAGAGCAATGAGCATAAATGAGCAATTACATTGGCCACAATGGCATTAGACAGCATGGAAATGTATCATTCAGGCGTTGTTTTGTTTACATTAAGCCAACAATGTGTGTATATGAATAGATGTGTTTGTTATAATGCACCATTGTGCAACACTGGGTTTTTACAGACTATTTACCGTATGCAACTTGCAGTTACAGGCTCTCCTATGTTCGTTAATGTTGATATCCTTGCTCAGATATTTTCAGGCATTTCTAATTTCCCTAGATAAGCGTTATAGTAATAGACGTCTTATTCTCCCAAGGACCATTCCTGAACACCATTAGACAAAATTCTCCATTTATTTCGTACAGGCATTATTTGTCACTGATATATATGTGCGACGTTAAAGGTCTGATGAACATTTATAACTCATAAAACTTGAAAGTTCTATTAGAAGCTTTATTTGACAGTGACACCCTAATCGTTGATGGAAAATACAACATCAAAACGCCCACACGAAGGTGGTGAGTGGCAGAATATATTCTACTGAAATATTAGAATTACTGACATTTCACTCCATGGGTCAAAAGGCTAACTTAAAAAAATATTGACTCCACTTCTTACAAATGGAAACTTTTCCCACCATGTGTGAATAGATGAAAGATTGATTTTCAAATTGTTGTATTCAGCAATTTCACTATTGATTCTAAGTTCAAAATAAACTTAGATGTCACACCTGGTCAGCTGTTGATGAACATAGACATTACAATCTATATAGGCTATATTGTAGGTAATGCATGCGGCATGTTATAAAGATGGACTTGTGTTAAGTATAATGGACTAATATCATAGATTGGGTTTCTTCAAACTAACCAATAACTCTACAAATATAATCATATTAAACAAACAGGCATAGTATTCATATCATACCGCAGGAGTGTTGCCGTGTATCACAATATATTTAATTCATACTTCAATATTATAATGCATTAGGGCGACACAGCACAGAAGAAGAGTGGTCGGTAGTGGAGTGCCTATAAACATCTATTATGCCAGGGAAAATACTAAATACATATACAGGGCAGATGTCAAAAGTTGGAAAGTTCTGAAAAAAGTATATTACATTACAATTGAACTGATTTGTATTCAATAGAATTGTGTCAAGCAAGCTTAACTGTTGATATTTATTTATCTAAATACATGCTGAAAGCTGATCGTGTTGTACAATAAACTATGAGATGCTTAGTAATCATTACAAGATTCATTGGGTGAGGGGGTGTATATACTACTTCTGTAAATGCCATTTAGATAAGTAAAGCATGGATAAAACAAACATATATATTGCTCAGGCCTAGAATGTCGTATGATCAAACATAGTGAGTATGTTTGCTTGTCATCGGCGGGAGATTTTCACAAATGATGGACATCGCGTGCCAGTGCCACGAAGCAATCTGTCATAATTTGCGCCTATCATCCCATGGAATCAAGCACATAGCTAATGTCTTTCTCGTGTTTCTCACTGTGTACATGCTTTCAGCAAGGACTCTCAGAAAGGCAGGTTAACATTGGCTGGTTTGTTTACCATCATATTACATGTTGGCACGTAGAATGATGACCCGGGGTTGTGTGTATGAAGCGGTCTCCACCTTCAGCCAATTCCACCACTAATTCCAATATATATATATATATATATATATATATATATATATATATATATATATATATATATATATATATATATATATATATATATATATACACACATACATATATATACACAAACATATATACATAGCGATCATCAGTGACTCTAAGGGGCAGTGTGCATAATCTCTGACTTGTTTAATGTTTCGGTCTGTTAAGTGTGGGCATCCTTCACCTTTTAGCACGTGTCCGCGTCGTCAGTCTGACAAAGCCTCGGCATCTCTCTGGTTTTATTCTATCCATTTTATCGGTAGTCATTATTCATTCAGTGTTTGTTCTCTTTGTAAGATGAATACCAGAACAACCGGATGAGAATCTCAGAACAATGCAATGACAAGAACCTTTCAAGAGGACAATCATGAGATTCGTACTTGTCACACATTTAACATATTATTGTCCAGTTTGGGAAATATGATTGACCAGTTTGGGAAATATGATCGTGGGAAATATGATTTACCATTTGGGAAATATGATTCTGGGAAATATGACTTACCATTTGGGAAATATGATTTACCATTTGGGAAATATGATTGTGAGGTTTGGGAAATATGATTGTCCAGTCTGAGAAATATGATTGACCAGTTTGGGAATATGATTGATCAGTTTGGGAAATATGATTGACCAGTTTGGGAATATGATTGATCAGTTTGGGAAATATGATTGACCAGTTTGGGAACTATGATTGACCAGTTTGGGAAATATGATTGATCAGTTTGGGAAATATGATTGACCAGTTTGGGAAATATGATTGATCAGTTTGGGAAATATGATTTTCCAGTCTAAGAAATATGATTGACCTTTACGTATATGACTTAATGCATGCTTATAGTACATCATGTACATTAAATACAGCAACTGGTTTGTCATTTGAAATGATATGTTATGTACCTTGATATTCATAAATATCTTCACAATTAATATCAAAGAATAATATATATTATATATCTATAGACAAAACTGGATGACATATATCGATATTTGAAGTTTGAGTTTGATATTAGGTTAAAAAATCAATAGTATATTTTATAAGATGAACAATACAATTTGTAATTGATTATTAATAAGGTTTCAGTCACTACATCACATGGCTATCACAGAAGGTTAAATGAGCACCTTATCCACATGTTCTCCACATGTTCTCCACATGTTCCCAGCTACAAACATTCACGCTTTCAAGGGTTTAAAACTTTAATGGATAAAACATTGACTATTATCTGATTTAACATGTTTTAATGGTTGACATATTGACTTTTCCTATGCGTACGAGATTCTTGCTCTAAACCTACATAAACCAATATAAACAGGTGTATTTGTTCCATGCGTTTTCCAAGTAAAGTTTGTTGGCTTTGATCATCTATCATATATCTCTGTAATCCTGCCAGTGCCAGTGTTCTTTGATTTGGCTGGTACTTTGGTCTATTCTGAACACAATATACACCAAGTCGTTTAAATGTTTCATAGATAACTATACTAATATACTGATGTGACATTATATTCTATTTATGTTTCAAATCAAGGCACAGCCAAAGCGTACATATCACAATCGTCTCTGAATTATTTTAAAGTCATTTTCCTGAGAATAATGGATGAGATCCCTTCTTTATATAAATGATGTTTTCTGTTTTGTGTTAAATAAACATATTTCTTCGGTTCCTCGAGCTTTCTTTTTGAAGCATATAATATTCGATGCTTACGTTCAAGTGGCATCTATAAAGGATAATAACATCCATCGACTGTGTCAGAAATTCAGCCAGCGTTCCTTTCCCTGTCCTCCCTGCGTCTAGATGATAGGATTCAGGGAGGGGATATGCCGTTCTCAGAAGCTCATGATGATATTAGAGAGGAGACACTATTTTGCCATGAAACTCATATTCCATGTGTTAATTATGTATGCGTAATTAGACATCGGAATCAATAACGAATCACATCTCAAATCTAACATACAACATCCTTTACACCCTCCAAACAGAGGAACATCTCAAATCTAGCATATACCATCCTATACACCCTCCACCCAGAGGAGTTCAAATATAACATACATATAGGATCCTATACCATTATGGGATGATGATGATCATGATGATGATGATGATGATGATAAGCACAACTTTATCTAAATAAGGTATAGAATGAAATTGATTATAAGCCTATTAAATACTAAGAAATTCAGTTACTCAGAAATTCTGTTATATTATTATACTCTGAAAATCTTATCAACTGTAATAACTATTTCTAAGTAACATTTACCAAGGCATTGTGAATTTTGGCATTCGTGACTGTGACAGAAAGGAAACTGCAATATTTGATTCTACGTGAAGACAAGATCACGACCACAGCATAGCCAAATCACAACCACAGCATAGCCAAATCACAACCACAGCATAGCCAGATCACAACCACAGCATAGCCAAATCACAACCACAGCATAGCCAAATCACAACCACAGCATAGCCAAATCACAACCACAGCATAGCCAAATCACAACCACAGCATAGCCAAATCACAACCACAGCATAGCCAGATCACAACCACAGCATAGCCAGATCACAACTACAGCTTAGTCAGATCACAACCACATCATAGCCAAATCACAACCACAGCATAGCCAAATCACAACCACAGCATAGCCAAATCACAACCACAGCATAGCCAGATCACAACTACAGCTTAGTCAGATCACAACCACATCATAGCCAAATCACAACCACAGCATAGCCAAATCACAACCACAGCATAGCCAAATCACAACCACAGCATAGCCAGATCACAACTACAGCATAGCCAGATCACAGCTACAGCTTAGCCAGATCACAACCACATCATAGCCAAATCACAACCACAGCATAGCCAAATCACAACCACAGCATAGCCAGATCACAACCACAGCATAGCCAAATCACAACCACAGCATAGCCAAATCACAACCACAGCATAGCCAAATCACAACCACAGCATAGCCAGATCACAGCTACAGCTTAGCCAGATCACAACCACATCATAGCCAAATCACAACCACAGCATAGCCAAATCACAACCACAGCTTAGCCAAATCACAACCACAGCATAGCCAGATCACAACCACAGCATAGCCAAATCACAACCACAGCATAGCCAAATCACAACCACAGCATAGCCAAATCACAACCACAGCATAGCCAAATCACAACTACAGCTTAGCCAGATCACAACAACAGCATAGCCAAATCACAACCACAGCTTAGCCAAATCACAACCACAGCTTAGCCAGATCACAACCACAGCTTAGCCAGATCACAACCACATCATAGCCAAATCACAACCAAATCACAACCACAGATTTTGGAGCAAACAAGTATGTTTATATTTATATACAATTTGCATGTGAGACATTTTAATGGTGTTCCTATCGTGGAACGGACCAAATTGTCCACCAGAGGCACTCTCATGATATTATAACAGGTTCGCCACATTACCCCCTGGTGGAAATGAGAAGCTGTCCTCAGCGTCTACAATAGAGGGAGCTTGTCTATAGAGCATAAAGATCCTACAACCAGGGGGCATTGAATCCTCCACTTAATCAACATATTTTCAAATATTTGATAATAATCTTTTTTCTATCACAGCCTCTTTCCTGTAGTGCCTCGGTGAAAGGTTCTTCTTGTTGATGTTTATTTTTATAAAGTCTGGCCCTTTTCATCTGGCCAATGTAAAGAGACCTGGCTCATGAAAAGTACTATTATACAAGGAAAATACATTTCTAGGCTTTAATGTCTTAAAGTAGAACCGAGTTGGCTTGTCAGACCCACATTGTTTTCCACAGATGTTTCATACTGAGTCTTTATTTAGGTTAGTAGAATGAGGCACTGGATATTCCAGGTGTCTATGCATGTAAGAAATAATTCATTGTTCACCCATTTAAATCACAAACTAATCTGATTTTCATGCATAATGGATAGGATTCATTTCCTGACAATGATACAAAAATACCTGCAAATATCTCAGAATTCCACCCAGTAAATTTAAAGGAGAAGATCAAGTTGATGGACAGATATAATGACAGAAAATTCCCCCTCACTGCAAACCCAGCAAACCAACAAATGTTTTTCTACGTTGTGAGCATGTTGTGTTTGGGTGCTGAGCACATTGTAACCTAATGTTGCATGGATGTAAATCTGTGAACACCAGATAACGTTGTTAGCATGTTGTGAGTATGTTGTAAGCATGTGTTCAGCATGTTGTGAGTATGTTGTTAGCATGTTGCGAGCATTTTGTGACTATGTTGTGACCATGTTGTGTTTGGGTGCTGAGCACATTGTAACCTAATGTTGCATGGATGTAAATCTGTGAACACCAGATATCGTTGTTAGCATGTTGTGAGTATGTTGTAAGCATGTGTTCAGCATGTTGTGAGTATGTTGTTAGCATGTTGTAAACTGAGAACAGATAATGTTTTGAACCTTATTTGACAAAATGTTGTAAGCATTTGCTCAGCATGATGCAAGCACATGGTACATTTACATCCAGCTGTGAAAAAATTTGGCCAAATCTAGTTACTCAGTTGGGAAAGTCCCATCATCAACCTCGTTTAGCATATCAATTGGCATGTTATGCTGATTGTAAACTTGTATCACAACAAAAGACATGATCATTTATTTTTTAATTATATTTTCTTCATTCAGAACACTATGTCTTGTCCATTAAATTCATTGTAAATTTAAATTTCCTAACAATTATGCTGATACAGGTCTCCATTTTCTGTAGTGCTGCAGCCATCTATTGGCCAATTATTCACCATAGGTTTTCTTCTACGTGCTCACTACGTTGTAAGCATGTTCTTACAAAAACGCTTTAATACAATATGCTGACAACATTGTTATCAAGTCGGACCACAACGTTGTCCTTCTACATGCTCAGCACATTGAAAAAACATAGAAAGGCAACTAAACCTTATTTCTACGTTCTCACAATATTGCCTCTACACTGTGTGATACCTGGGATATTGCTGACTTGTGCAGCTAAAAATGTATTATTATTCAAGTACATTTTCCTTGAATTTATTACAATAAATGAAATGATTTTCATTCAATCACATATGTTACATATATTTGGTTCATCGTCTTATTTTCTTTAATTTTAACATTATCACAGGCGACTTTTGCTGGTGAGCATTGCCAATCCTCTGAGGTTCCGTCTGAGTATTTTACCGCTGGGCGACTTTGGAATCTCATTCAAGAATACAACTCCTCCCCGGAGCTGTTTGAAGGGGGCCACCCTCTCTGAAATCATAGTATGAAAAACATTAATGAGAATAATAGGTAACAAATAAAAGAAAGAAGCTTAAACAAAGAATTTAATCTAGGGTCTATAGAGGGACACATGCATAACTTTCTTCATAGTTATTATTCTGGAATTCATTTGAAATATTTAAAGACATATATCAGAACCGCATTTTGTCAATGTTTCAATAAATCAAAATATGCAGTTAATCATAATTTGACAAAGGGGGATGTTCTGACAAATTGACTATTGTATATGACACTGGTCAAAGACAGTAATATAGATTTGACTTAGGTATAACATACCAGAACTTAATTCCCAGTTAATTATTTAATATACATTATTTAAGCAGGAAGTTTTATTTCATTTTCATCTAATGCAGATGCATAATTCCTTTTACCTCAGAACATAGACCCATCAGGCAAATTAAAACAAAAACTGTAAAAAACAAAACACAGTTTCTAC
Organism: Amphiduros pacificus; assembly: GCA_949316495.1. Taxonomy (NCBI): domain Eukaryota; kingdom Metazoa; phylum Annelida; class Polychaeta; order Phyllodocida; family Hesionidae; genus Amphiduros; species Amphiduros pacificus. The sequence goes on along the minus strand of OX439003.1, from coordinate 39,910,657 downwards.
ATGATAAAAAGGCGCTTGTGGTTAGTAAACATCATAAGCTCTACCTTCTACAAATTTCACCAGGTCATGAGCGGTGATTTTAAATCCTGGTTTTATGACAACATATGCCCTGGGCAGTTCTCCCGCTTTCTCATCAGGCACCCCAACAACAGCGCTGTCTGCCACTGCATGGTGGGTCAACAACAAAGCCTCCAACTCTGCTGGTGCCACCTGGTTGTTATTAAAAGCATTACCACAGTGCCTATTTGACATTGCTTTTTGACAATAGTATATACCATATTATGCCACTTGTTTACATTATTTTTAAGACTTAATATGTCAGCAACTTAATATATCTATTTTTCTTATCTTGTCCATGTTATTATTAGTTCATAAAGTATGAAAGACTTTGTATATCAGCAGCCATATTGAACTTGAGATAGGTTAGGGACTGGTAATGGCATTTACTTCTTTAATCAATAAAATGCGTCTGGGGCAATTGGCAACATAAATAATATTTCGATAAAAGTAATACCTATGGCATTTAAAGAATTGATCGATCAATTGTATCAATAATATAATTCAATTAGAATATGGATACAATCAATAAGATTTATATAATATATAATCAATCAATTGTATCCACAATATAATCAATCAACTGTATCCACAATACAATCAATCAATTATATCCACATTATAATTAATCAATTATATCCAAAAAATAATAAACCAATTGTATCCACAATATAATCAGTCAATCATATCCACAATACAATCAATCAATTATACCCAATATAATCAATCAATTATATGCAATGTAATCAATTGTAATTCTATCCACCATATGATCAATGCACAAATTTTAGATACCTGAAATCCTTTGCATTTGATTAATTCTTTTAGTCTGTCAACAATATAAAAAAATCCATCCTCATCATAGGAAGCAATATCTCCTGAAATGGAACAAAAAAGAATGAATCATTTATATATATATAGCTATCTATCAAAGCTTTACTGCAGTTAGATTTAGGTTCATTTAGTTCTTTTTCTTTTAAGGATGTATGGTATCTCCCACCTGTTTTCAACCACCCCTGCTCATTGAGGCACTCTCTGGTCTGTTGAGGTTGGTTGAGGTATCCCCTCATCACCTGAGGACCCCTAACCCATAGCTCTCCTTGATGACGTGCTGGAAGACTCTCTCCTGATGATATATCCACCACCTGAGTATGAACATCACAGATATATAGAGTATTATATCTCAGTAGGGTTCGCTGTATAAACACTTCCTACATTTATTTTGTTGAGGAACTTACCATGGCTTCTGTGTTTGGAGACAATACACCTACCGACCCTGGCTTGGTGTCGTCTTTTGGAGGCCACGATATTCTTCCGCTGGTTTCCGTCATACCATAGCCTGAATTGTTCATCAAACTTTTCAATTTTGACAAAAGATATAACTCCTTTAGTGTCCCAATCATTTATTTAACTGATAATTTATGAGATTTAAACCATACTTTGTGTCATATCTGGAACATTGAGCTTCATTTTGAGTTGTGTCTCGATATTCTTATCAAGAGGTGCTCCACCACTACCCACTCGTTTTATACTTGATAAATCATACTTTTCAACCAAAGGACTTTTTGCCAAAAAAATCACTATAGGTGGTACAAGAGGCAGATGATTGACCTGAAATTGTTAAATCAGCTTGAAATAGTATGACAGGAAAAGGTCTTTGTTGGTCTTGGCAAATCTCATTATATTACTGTTATATTGACTAATCAATTATTCTAGCTGATTAAAAACGTTTCATATACATTATTTATTTGGATATAAAATACTTTACTTTAAAGCATTCATGAAACCTGGAAGGTTCCAGGCGATTTTACAGTGGTTTTGGTATCTGAAAACAATATATGACCTAAAAATGACATACATACAGGCTATCTGTCTGAAATCCACAAAAGAACATCTGCCCTGAGAATTATGATTTTTTGTGACCACCAAGTACTGCCAGTACTAAACAGGAAGTGTGTTGTGTGACCTTGACCTTTGAACTGTAAGGGGGCTCCGTAAGTCTCAGGAGGTGTTGTTTACCAATTGTCAAAATTGGAGGAACACATTTTCGGCCTTTTTTTCCACTATTTAGAGAATGAATTGGAAGATAACACTTATCATGATGACAGTGCCTTTTCTTGGCTTTCTTTTGGTGGTAGAATTATGAAAAACGGATGAATATTTATGAAGTTATAAATGAAGAAAAATCATTATTTTTTATATTATATATGTTTGCAAAAAAATGTTTATTCTATACAGCCCAGCTTTTAAGATGGAATCCATGCAGCCTTTGATGTCTTCCTATTCAGTGGTGCAAAAAAACCCAAATTTCATCAAATCATAAATTTTACTGATACTAATTATCAGCATTCACAGTTTTGCCATTCAAAGTCCTTGTGATTTAAGGCCAAACCAGTGAAAGGGTTTAATGTCACTTTTTCAATATCACAGCCTTTAAGTTAAGGGGGATTCCATGCAGCCTTTGAGTCATGTCTTCCCTTTTTGACAGAAAGGTTTTCACATGCATAAGATACTTTTCAAATAAATAGTATACTTTTCCCATAAATGATATATCTTTCCCAACAATAAGATATTTGTCACAACCATAAAATATTTGTCACAACCGTGAGTTATTTCATTGATTATGTTATTCTGAAGTATACTCCTTGCAATAAATTGATAAATTGTACAAAATATCTCCACCCTGTTTCCCAAGCTGGACAGGTGCCCAACTGGTAACTCATTAGGTGTTTACACAAGATCACAGACCAGCTAAACAAAGCTTGTTGACAAAGTGTTCAATTGCTGGTGTAGGTTCCAGCAGACAACTAATCAACTTTCAAGTGCCACAGAAAGTTGTTAACAGGGAATATTTTGGGTACTACTATATAAAAGCACTGTTTAGGGTATAAACATTCATGTAATGTAAAGAAAATGTGTCTGAAAGTCAGGTTTCATGAATGCTTTAATTTCTTATTGACAGAACCGAGAACGGTTTCTCTCTATTGAAAGTGAGTAAATTAATCATTTTACTTAGCCTCTGGTAAATTCATGCAGTGCCTACTGTTTACACATAAAGCACATTTTAGGACCAATTAACTTTTTTCAAATGTGGACAATTGAGTTGATTAAGATATTTTATTTTCACAAATGTTTTCTGGTAAGATATTTTTGATGAGTTTGTTTATTTGTTTGTTTGGGGTTTTACATCACTTTCAACATTATTTCAATCATTTCGTGATGAGACCTACTTGTAGCAGATATAGTGCTGCCTCACTGAATTGTCATGTCGCAGGTCCTTGACATGACAACTCACCCGGTCACAGATTTACAAGGACAACGGGTCAACCCTTTAGGCACGGGCCTCAGCTCATGTGGAAAATTGTATCATGAGTTCAATCCCGGCACGGCCGGGGTTCGAACCCACGACCTTTGGATCACCACAGAGGAACTGGTGCTAATAAGCTGTTGCTCTAACCAACTGCACCACGGCCCGTGGCCTATTTTTGATGAGAGAGCCCCGAACAGTATTTTGATTTCGATTCATTAAGTTACACATAAAAGGAGGCTTTACCAAACAAAACACCAATTCATTTTGTATATAATATTATTTACTTTCAGCTCTTTCGATATCTTACTTTATATTTCTGTATGGTATTCAGGAAGGTATGAGACGTGAAAGAAGGAATAGTAACAAGGGTGTGTCCATCAAACAGTCCTCCAATCATCACCACAACCATGCCATACACATGGGAGAAGGGCAGGAAAGCCATGTCTACAGTACCCTCACAACCTTCAGGGTCTGTGCTGGCCCTCAAGGCATGGTAGCTGCAATACAGTGCTATATACATAATACATGTATGTTTCTATATAAGGCATGTTAGCTGCAATACAGTGTTATATACATAATACATGTATGTTTCTATATAAGGCATGGTAGCTGCAATACAGTGGCATATACATAACACATATATGTCTATATATAATGCATGGTAGTTGCAATACAGTGGCATATAAATAATACAGGTAAATCTAAGGCAATAGAGTGAAAGATACCTAATACATGTATGTCTATATATAAAGTATGGTAGCTTCAATAGATCTCAAACTATTGTTTGATTTTATTTGCTCTCCTCTGTATGCGATGTTATTTTGCCTCTGTTTTGCATGTATTTGCTTTTCTACTATTTCGACCTTCTATTGTATTTATTCACCCATTCCCCCATATCTAATTAATATAATGTACCTTGTCTGGAAAACACTGGCCACAACATTGAAATGAGTGAGTACAACCCCCTTGGGAAGTCCTGTGGTTCCACTGGAGTAGGGTATCACTGCAGAGGTGTCCTTGGCATTGAACTGTTCAAATGGTATGCCATAGTTTCCTTCTGATATTAGTGATGATAATAACACTCCTTCATGATACTTGTCATTGTTGTGGATTATAGTCTGTAAATCAAGATGAAGTAGTTGTAAACACTTTATATTGCCTTAAAGACTTTGATCGTCATGAGGTATATATTTACTGTCTATTCATGAAAGAAAGGAAACATACAAATGGATACCATTTCTATTTTGATAGTTAAAAATGTTGTCATTTACCAGGGATACTACATGAAGAGAAACAGAATAAAATATTTTACCCGCAACAATGGTGTACTCTGACGTATCTTTGGAACAAGAGTCAATTTTGTGTCATGAACAAACATGAACTTCGATTTAGAATCCTTAAGAATCTTAGAAACTTCATCTGAAAATATAGATAGAGCAAACATATTACGTTTGTCAGTTGAGAGTTTGTCTCTATACTCAGTTTACTTAAAACAGCTGTTTACTTTAGAAATGAATCTGAGAAATAGTGTATAAGTTGAACAGACAATGTGCTGCAGTGTCTCAAGGGTTGCCAGCTGATGTCACAATATCAGCCAGGAGCAATGTTTATGTAATCATATGTCACAAGTGTTGCCAGCCCACACTCCCATAATGTGCCCATGTATCATAAGGGTTTTCCCATCTTTTCATTACTATCATGCAAAAACATTTTATAACACTAACAGAAATTAAACATAAAACTCTTGAATAGTTATACAACCTTTTATATCTGTGCCATGTGGTTAGTAAAGACTCATGTGCAGTATGATACCTTACATTGAATGCTAAATGCAAAACAAATGAAAGAGGTGAGATGTTGATCGACATTTCAGAAAACAGTATTTGATCAAATATAGTTAGTTCTTCATTGGGAAATGAAAAAAGAAAGAGCTGTGTTTCTTTATATAATATTTGATAAAGAGTCTTACCTGAGGTATACAAGGGGTTTATAGGAACAATGGTGGCCCCTAGTGAGAAGACTGAAAAGAATAGAAACACCACTTCCGGTGTGTTTGGACTTAATATGGCCACAAAATCTCTTTTTTTGATTCCTAATCTGGAGAGTCCACCAGCCAGGGAATGACATATTTGTATCAGGTCATTGTAGGTGTATTTGGTATCATTGATGGCATCGATCTAAAAAATAATCATGATACCAGAATGAATATGTTACATGTGGTGTTTATGATAACTACCATAGTGAAACATTACTTTGTTTTATTTCATTGTTTTATTCCAAATCACACTATGTGTGGAATGTTAATTCTCCATATATATTCAACATGATTAAAACACATGTTAAGTGTCTGAGAATCAGTTTGGTAGCACTGCACTGATTATCAGTGAACCCCCTACCGGCTGTAATTATCCATGATTGATTTGAAAGATATCGTTCAGTTCTCATACCTAAAACACTGTTGTTTACTATTCAATGGGGAAAAACAGCATATTCCTATTGAAAATGACAGAAACGAAATATTTCATTTCAGTTTAGTGTAGAAATGACCTACTTCTATAAGTTTACTGAATGTCCAAGAATCGTGTTGGTATGGGATAAGCAGAGGGATACTTACTAAGGCTGTCTGAATGATATTGGATATACACAATGATACTCACAGAGGCTGTCAGAATAATATGGGATATGCAGAGGGATACTTACTAAGGCAATTCTGTCTCCATATTCTTCGAATCTTTTAAAGGCTATCTCGTGTATGGGAAGTTCTGGGATGTTAATATCCTCAAATAGGCTTGTAATAATCCGCATATTGACATCAATCTGAATTACCTGTCTGTTACTAACATTGGGATATAAAAACAATGGGACCTAAATATGCATGTTGTCCTAGATAACATATCATGCCTGATACTTGTGATGAAGTCAAAGTTCAAGAAAAAAAGAACTGATCAGAATATAATGCTTGTGAAGGGTGTCTGCATATATAGAGTTATATGTGTTATATATATATATATTTATATATGCTTAATTTACAATTTACAAGAAAATTACAAAGATTACTACTGGGAGTATAATACTGTCAATGTTTGTTTGTTTTATGTCACTTTCAACATTACTTCAATTACAAGACCTATTGACCAATGAATTGTCATGTCGCATTTATTTGATAATAATAATCCATCCACTCACCCAGAGTTATTTGCAAACTAGAAGATGGCATATTGAGAGGAATTTACTTGTTTTGCAATTTTATTGTCCACCTGCTACAATGCTACAATGTTAACATCAACAAACACAATCTTTACTAACAAAATCCACCCACTGCAATCACATTGTTCACTTACTAATTAAAATGTCCATCTGACATTTCACTGTCCATTTACTTATTAAAATGTCCACATGACATTGCACTGTCTCCTTCCTAATTAAAATGTCCACCTGATATTGCACTGTCCATTTACCAATTACATTGTCCACTATCAGTTCGGATAAGATGCAAGTTACATCATCAATTACATTACCAATTAGCAAATGTATTACGGCGTTAATGTCAGTGCCTTGTGATGTAATGCTCACTCTCAATGCTAATGATAACGGCTGCTTAATCTTTGTGATTTTTCATGGGAAATACAATGTTAGCCAACAGGGAATTATAGAAGATAATCTAATATATAAATACCTTCGCACCAATAAAACTGGTATTATATTGTAAAAGGTTAAGCCGATATCTGTAGTGTGATTGTCAAATTACATGTAACTGTTTTTGATGATTTGCTAATCGTGAAAGAAAACATGATTCTTTAGAAGAAAAATATTGATATATGCCAGTAATATATTTATTGATATATGCAAGTAATATATTTATTGACATATGCCAGTAATATATTTATTGACATATGCCTGTATTTTTGGAGCAAGGGGTTAGATGGCAACTTTCATTTATAGTGTTAAAAACTTGTGTTGACATGTGATGACATTGTGATGATATGTCATTTAAATACCAGCTTTATCACAGGGGCTGTAATGTGCACCTGATGTTTTTGTATGCCTGTCCGTGATGCCTGTCTGTGGACAAGAACAGAGAGAGCAATGAGCATAAATGAGCAATTACATTGGTCATAATGGCATTAGACAGCATGGGAATGTATCATTCAGGCAATCTTGTTTACATTAAGCCAACAATGTGTGTATATGAATAGACGTGTTTGTTATAATGATTTATTGCTCTATTGTTCAACATTGGGTTTTTACAGACCGTATTACTGTGTCCAACTTGTAGATACAGGCAATCCTATGTTCATTAATGTTGATATCCTTGATATTTCAAATTCAGGCATATCTCAGGTCCCTAGATAAACATTATAGTAAAGATGTCTTATTCTCAAGGACTATTCCTGAATACCTCTAGAGAAAAGTCCATTTATTTCATATCATTAAGGTGTTATCTATCACTTATATATTTGTGCAATGTAAAAGGCTGACAAACATTTATAACTCATAGTGAGAACTTCTATTAGAACACATAAAAGCTTTATTTGATGATGACACCCTAATCGTTGATGGAAAATAACAACATCAAAATGCCCACATGAAGGTGGAGAGTGGCAAAATATATTCTACTCAAATATTATGATTACTGACATTTCACTTTACGTGTCAGAAGGCTAACTGACTCCACTTCTTACAAATAGAATCTTTTCTCCCCACGGCCGAATAGATGAATGATTCAGAATAAGGTAGGAAAAAAAATTGATTATAAGCCTGTTGAATACTCAGAAATTCAGTTACTCAGAAATTCTGTTTTATTATTACACTCTGAAAATCGTATCATCTGTAATAACTATGTCTATATATCATTTGTATTATGACTGTGAGAGAAAGGAAACGGAAATATCTGATTCCATGTGAAGACAAGATAACAACCACAGCTTAGCCAGATCACAACCACAGCTAAGCCAGGTCACAGCCACAGCTTAGCCAGATCACAACCAAAGTTTAGGCAAGGCACAAGGCAACAATTGTAATATCCTAAAAATTTACTCCCACTATAATGTTCAGATGTGTAGAATATTTAGAAAAACCGAAGTTTGATCTTGTTGCACTTAAGTATGTTTATATTTATATACAAATTGCAGGTGGTACATTTTAAAAGGACATTGTAATAATATTGTAAAGAGGACCACTTTCAAATAGCACAGAAATTTATGTAGGGTAAATATGATGGATAATAACTTTTGATTGCGAAGTTTGGGGTATAAACATGTATATTATGCAAGGAAAAAGTACTTGAATATCTTATTTCATTAATGCTTTAACATATTTTCATATATTTCATACGATGATACTCTCTTTTCTATGATACCCATAAAACCTCTTTCCAGAAGTGTCTCAGTAAAAATTTCATCTTGTTAATGTTTACTTTTATAGAGTCTAGCCCTTTTCTTCTGACCAATAAAAAGAGATTAAGCTCATGAAAACAGTGCTATATAAAAAGAAAACATATTATGCTTTACTCTGTTTAAGTTGAACCGGGCTGGCTTCATCATCGCTACATTGCTGATGTTGTGAGCATATTGTGACTACATTGTGAGCATGTTGTAAACTGACATTATAAGGAAGTCGATCTGTAAACACTAGATGTTTTGAACATGTTGTGATAAAATGTTGTAAGCATGTGCTCAGCATGTTGCAAGCACATGGTACATTTACATCCAGCTGTGAAAAAATTTGGCCAAATCTAGCTACTTAGTTGGGATTGTCCTATCAGCAACCTCGATTTGCATATCAACTGGCATGTTATGATGATTGTAAACTTGTATCAAACAGTACATGAACATCCAGCTGTGAACAAATTCGCCTATCTTTGGCCAAATCTACAATTATTATTTCAGAACATTTTCCTTGAATTTATTACAATAATTGAATTGATTTTCAGTCAATCAAGGTGCATATTTTGGTTCATTTTCTTATTTTCTTGACTTTAAACAGTATCAGAGGCGACTTTTGCTGGTGAGTGTTGGCAATCCTCTAAGGTTCCGTCTGAGTATTTTACCACTGGGCGACTTCGGAATCTCCTTCAAAAATATGACTCCTCCTCGGAGCTGTTTAAAGGGGGCCACCCTCTCTGAAATCATAGTTTGAAACACATTAATGAGAATAATGGGCAAAAAATAAATATAGAGGGACACATGCATAACTTTCTTCATAGTGATTATTATGAAATTCACTTGAAATATTATACCAAAACCACATTTGGCCAGGAAGTATTTCGTCAATGTTGCAGAAAATCAAAATTAGACATATTTCCCTTCACCACAGAACATGGATCCATCAGGCAAATCAAAACAACAAAAACGAAAAAAAAACAGTTTCTACACAATAAAAATATCTTTAAAAATATGTTTTAAAAACATCATAAGCTCTACCTTCTACAAATTTTGCCAGGTCATGAGCGGTGATTTTAAATCCCGGTTTTATTACGACATATGCCCTGGGCAGTTCCCCAGCTCTCTCATCAGGCACCCCAACAACAGCACTGTCTGCCACGGCATGGTGGGTCAACAACAAAGCCTCCATCTCCGCCGGCGCCACCTGGTTATTATGATAAGCATTACCACTGTACCTTTTCGACAGTGCTTTTTGACAACACAGTATACCATTATGTTAACATTATTATAAAGTCTTAATATGTTGGCAACATAGTATATCTATATTTTTGTTCATCTTACTACTAGTATATCCAGTGTGAAAGAATTTGCATATCAACAGCCAGTTGAACCATAGATGTTTTAGGGCCAGGTAGTGGTGTTTATTTCTTTATTTCTTTTAACAATATAATGACTCTGCTGCAATTGGTTATTGACATGAAACTAATTCCATTTAAGTAATAGCTAGGGAATTCCCATGATTGAATTCTCTCCACAACATTATCAATCAATTATATCCAAAGTATAATTGATTAATCATATCCACAATATAATCAATTAATCATTATATCCACATCATAATCAACCAATCATATCCATTATACAATCAATAAGTTATATCCACTAAACAATCAATAAATTACATCCAGATTATAATCAATCAATTATATCCACAATATAATAAAAATAAATTATCTTATACATAGTCAATCAATCATATCCATAATACAATCAATATGTTATATCCACAATATAATCAATCAATTATATCCACAATATAATAACCAATTGTATCCACAATATAATCAATCAATTAAATCCTCAATACAATCAATCAATTACATTTTGGATGAAACTAATAAGATGTATCTATAATATAATCAATCCATTATATTGTGGATATAATCAATCAATTATGCCCAATATAATCAATCAATTGCAATTGTATCCACAATAAGATCAATGCACATATTTGAGATACCTGAAATCCTTTGCATTTGATTAATTCTTTTAGTCTGTCAACAATATAAAAAAATCCATCCTCATCATAGTAAGCAATATCTCCTGGAATAAGACCAAAAGGAATGAAACATGTCCCATTTATCAAACCATCACTAACATATAAGTATGTAACAGATCCTTGCTTCACTTAGATTTAGGTTCATTTAGTTCTTTTACAATTCAGTTCCTTGAAAAGTAGGTATCCCCACCTGTTTTCAACCATCCCTGCTCATTGAGGCACTCTCTGGTCTGCTGAGGTTGGTTGAGGTAGCCCCTCATCACCTGAGGACCCCTAACCCATAGCTCTCCTTGATGACGTGCAGGAAGACTCTCTCCTGACGATAAATCCACCACCTGAGTATGAACATCACAGATATATAGTATCTCAGTAGGGTTCGCTACACTACCTATGATAATTTCCTTGAGGAACTCACCATGGCCTCTGTGTTTGGAGGCAATACTCCAACCGACCCTGCCTTTGTGCCTTCTTTTGGAGGACACGATATTCTTCCGCTGGTTTCCGTCATACCATAGCCTGAATTGTTCATCAAACTTTTCAATTATGATAAAAGATGTGACTGTTATTAGCTCATAATCATATATTTAATTGATAATTTGTGAGATTTTAGCCATACCTTGTGACATATCTGGAACATTGAGCCTCATTTTGAGTTGTATCTCAATACTCTTATCAAGAGGTGCTCCACCACAGCCCACTCGCTTTACACTTGACAAATCATACTTTTCAACCAAAGGACTATTTGCCAAAAAAATCACGATGGGTGGTACAAGAGGCAGACGATTGACCTGAAATTGGTAAATCAACTTGAAATAGTATGACATGAAAGAGTCTTTGTTGGTATTGGCAACATAAAAAACATGAATCAATTGTCCATGTTTATCTACATATAATGATTCAATGATGATTACTACTGTCTTTTTTTTACTGTAATATAGACCATGATTGTAAATGTTTCACATACATTGTTTATTTGAATATAAAATACTTAAACTTCTTATTGACAGAAACAAGAACTGTTTATCTCTATTCAAAGTTAGTAAATAAATCGTAATATATTAAGCCTCTTCATTCATTCAGTGCCTTTTGTTTTCACATGAAGCATATTTTAGGGCCAGTTGACTTTTTTCAAATTTGGACATTTGAGTTGTTGAAGTTATTTTCTTGTCACAAATGGTTTCTGTTATTATTATTCATGTTTTTACATTGTGTATTGGGGGATGGATGAGAGGGCCCTGGACAGTATTTTGATTTAGATTTATTAAGTTACACATTTAAGGAGGCTTTTCCAACCTTCAAAACGCCACATCATTTAATATATTTTTATTCTCGGCTCTTTCAATATCTTACCTTATATTTCTGTATGGCATTCAGGAAGGTATGAGGCGTGAAAGAAGGAATAGTGACGAGGGTGTGTCCATCAAACAGTCCTCCAACCATGACCACAACCATGCCATACACATGGGAGAAGGGCAGGAAAGCCATGTCTACAGTACCCTCACAACCTTCAGGGTCTGTGCTGGCACTCAAGGCATGGTAGCTGCAATACAGTGGCATATACATTTATACATATACATCTATATATAAGACATGGTAGCTGCAATACAGTGTCATATACATAACACATATAAATCTATATATAAGACATGGTAGCTGCAATACAGTGTCATATACATAACACATATAAATCTATATATAAGACATGGTAGCTGCAATACAGTGTCATATACATAACACATATAAATCTATATATAAGGCATGGTGGCTGCAATACAGTTCTGTATACATAATATAAATATATATATATATATATATATATATATATACAGACAGTGACATTAACATAACATTTATAGATCTATGTATATAAGGCATGGTAGCTGCAATAGATTTAGGCTATATATGAGTGGGGCATTATTTTGCCTTTGTTTTGCATGTATTTGCATTTTTTCGACCTTCTATTGTATTTATTCACCATCTAATTAATATAATGTTTTTAGTACATGTACCTTGTCTGCAAAACACTGGCTACAACATTGAAATGAGTGAGTACAACCCCCTTGGGAAGTCCCGTGGTTCCACTGGAGTAGGGTATCACTGCAGAGGTGTCCTTGGCATTGAACTGTTCAAATGGTATGCCATAGTTTCCTTCTGATATTAGTGATGTTATTGACACTCCTTCATGATACTTGTCATTGTTGTGGATTATAGTCTGTAAATTAGATAAAGTAAATGTACACACTTTATATTCCCTTGAAGACTTTGATCATCATAAGGACGAGCGTGAAGTTCATTTGATATTTGATATTTGATATTTGACGTTTTTTTCAAAGTATGCCTCCAAGTATATATCTATACACACTTATAGGATATGGGTCAAAACAGGATATAAAGGGATATATACCCTGTCAAAAGCGGATATATCCTTTTTATTCGCAATAAATCCAATTTTTATACATTTATAACTTGGAAATGTTTTTTAAATGATCTCAAAGACTTTTGATTGACTAATGGGGCCTTAGACATACTTGGTAGACATGTCTAGATTGCGTCTAGCCCCCTCAATATGAGAGCATAAATCTGAGTTCAATGGAATAGCCCTTTTTCCCTGACAGAGTCAATATATTCGACCTACTGACTGGTATGAAGTGGGAGGAGTACTAAAAAGACTTTTGATTGACTAATGGGGCCTTAGACATACTTGGTAGACATGTCTAGATTACGTCTAGCCCTCTCAATATGAGAGCATAAATCTGAGTTCAATGGAATAGCCCTTTTCCCCTGGCAAAGTCAATATATTCGACCTACTGACTGGTATGAGGTTGGGGAGGAGGGAGGGAGAGTACTAAAAAGACTTTTGATTGACTAATGGGGCCTTAGACATACTTGGTAGACATGTCTAGATTATGTGTAGCCCCCTCAATATGAGAGCATAAATCTGAGTTCAATGGAATAGCCCTTTTCCCCTGACAAAGTCAATATATTCGACCTACTGACTGGTATGAGGTTGGGGGGGGGGGGAGGGAGGGAGAGTACTAAAAAGACTTTTGATTGACTAATGGGGCCTTAGACATACTTGGTAGACATGTCTAGATTACGTCTAGCCCCCTCAATATGAGAGCATAAATCTGAGTTCAATGGAATAGCCCTTTTCCCCTGGCAAATTCAATATATTCGACCTACTGACTGGTATGAGGTTCGGGAGGAGGGAGGGAGAGTACTAAAAAGACTTTTGATTGACTAATGGGGCCTTAGACATTCTTGGTAGACATGTCTAGATTATGTCTACCCCCCTCAATATGAGAGCATAAATCTGAGTTCAATGGAATAGCCCTTTGCCCCTGACAAAGTCAATATATTCGACCTACTGACTGGTATGAGGTTGGGGGGGGGAGGGAGGGAGAGTACTAAAAAGACTTTTGATTGACTAATGGGGCCTTAGACATACTTGGTAGACATGTCTAGATTATGTCTACCCCCCTCAATATGAGAGCATAAATCTGAGTTCAATGGAATAGCCCTTTTCCCCTGGCAAATTCAATATATTCGACCTACTGACTGGTATGAGGTTGGGGAGGAGGGAGGGAGAGTACTAAAAAGACTTTTGATTGACTAATGGGGCCTTAGACATATTTGGTAGACATGTCTAGATTGTGTCTAGCCCCCTCAATATGAGAGCATAAATCTGAGTTCAATGGAATAGCCCTTTTTCCCTGACAAAGTCAATATATGCGACCTACTGAATGGTATGAGGTTGGGGGGAGTACTAAAAAGACTTTTGATTGACTAATGGGGCCTTAGACATATTTGGTAGACATGTCTAGATTGTGTCTAGCCCCCTCAATATGAGAGCATAAATCTGAGTTCAATGGAATAGCCCTTTTTCCCTGACAAAGTCAATATATACGACCTACTGACTGGTATGAGGTTGGGGGAGTACTAAAAAGACTTTTGATTGACTAATGGGGCCTTATACATATTTGGTAGACATGTCTGGATTGTGTCTAGCCCCCTCAATATGAGAGCATAAATCTGAGTTCAATGGAATAGCCCTTTTTCCCCGAGAGAGTCCATATATTTGACCTACTGACTGGTATGAGGTGGGGGGAGTACTAAAAAGACTTTTGATTGACTAATGGGGCCTTATACATACTTGGTAGACATGTCTAGATTACGTCTAGCCCTCTCAATATGAGAGCATAAATCTGAGTTCAATGGAATAGCCCTTTTTTCCTGACAGACTCAATATATTCGACCTACTGACTGGTATGAGGTGGGAGGAGTACTAAAAAGACTTTTGATTGACTAATGGACCCTCAAACATACTTGGAAGACAAGTCTAGATTATGTCTAGCCCCCTCAATATGAGAGCATAAATCTGAGTTCAATGGAATAGTCCTTTTCCCCGGACAAAGTCAGTTTGCATTAAGCACCTTCCATGTGAGAGGTAGTATTTTCAAGTATGTCTAAGGCCCCATTAGTCAATCAAAAGTCTTTTTAGTACTCTCCCTCCCTCCCCCCCCCCCAACCTCATACCAGTCAGTAGGTCGAATATATTGACTTTGTCAGGGGAAAAGGGCTATTCCATTGAACTCAGATTTATGCTCTCATATTGAGGGGGCTACACATAATCTAGACATGTCTACCAAGTATGTCTAAGGCCCCATTAGTCAATCAAAAGTCTTTTTAGTACTCTCCCTCCCTCCTCCCCAACCTCATACCAGTCAGTAGGTCGAATATATTGACTTTGCCAGGGGAAAAGGGCTATTCCATTGAACTCAGATTTATGCTCTCATATTGAGGGGGCTAGACGTAATCTAGACATGTCTACCAAGTATGTCTAAGGCCCCATTAGTCAATCAAAAGTCTTTTTAGTACTCCTCCCACTTCATACCAGTCAGTAGGTCGAATATATTGACTTTGTCAGGGGCAAAGGGCTATTCCATTGAACTCAGATTTATGCTCTCATATTGAGGGGGCTAGACGTAATCTAGACATGTCTACCAATTATGTCTAAGGCCCCATTAGTCAATCAAAAGTCTTTTTAGTACTCTCCCTCCCTCCTCCCCAACCTCATACCAGTCAGTAGGTCGAATATATTGACTTTGCCAGGGGAAAAGGGCTATTCCATTGAACTCAGATTTATGCTCTCATATTGAGGGGGCTACACATAATCTATTCATGTCTACCAAGTATGTCTAAGGCCCCATTAGTCAATCAAAAGTCTTTTTAGTACTCCTCCCACTTCATACCAGTCAGTAGGTCGAATATTTTGACTTTGTTAGGGGAAAAGGGCTATTCCATTGAACTCAGATTTATGCTCTCATATTGAGGGGGGTAGACATAATCTAAACATGTCTACCAAGTATGTCTAAGGCCCCATTAGTCAATCAAAAGTATTTTTAGTACTCTCCCTCCCTCCTCCCCCACCTCGTACCAGTCAGTTTGTCAAATATATTGACTCTGTCAGGGAAAAGGGACTATTCCATTGAACTCAGATTTATGCTCTCATATTGAGGGGGCTACACATAAACTAGACATGTCTACCAAATATTTTTGAGGGCCCATTAGTCAATCAAAAGTCATTTTAGTACTCCCCCACCTCATATGGTCAGTGGGTCGAATATACTGACTTTGTCGTGGGAAAAGGGCTACTCCATTGAACTCAGATTTATGCTCTCATATTGAGGGGGCTAGACAGATTCTAGACATGTCTACCAAGTATGTTTGAGGGTCCATTAGTCAATCAAAAGTCTTTTTAGTACTCCTCCCACCTCATACCAGTCAGTAGGTCGAATATATTGACTCTGTCAGGAAAAAAGGGCTATTCCATTGAACTCAGATTTATGCTCTCATATTGAGGAGGATACACATAATCTAGACATGTCTACCAAGTATGTCTAAGGCCCCATTAGTCAATCAAAAGTCTTTTTAGTACTCCTCCCCCTTCATACCAGACAGTAGGTCGAATATATTGGCTCTGTCAGGGAAAAAGGGCTATTCCATTGAACTCAGATTTATGCTCTCATATTGAGGGGGCTAGACAGATTCTAGACATGTCTACCAAGTATGTTTGAGGGTCCACTAGTCAATCAAAAGTCTTTTTAGTACTCCTCCCACCTCATACCAGTCAGTAGGTCGAATATATTGACTCTGTCAGGAAAAAAGGGCTATTCCATTGAACTCAGATTTATGCTCTCATATTGAGGAGGATACACATAATCTAGACATGTCTACCAAGTAGACATGTCCATTAGTCAATCAAAAGTCTTTTTAGTACTCCTCCCAAATCATACCAGTCAGTAGGTCGAATATATTGACTCTGTCAGGAAAAAAGGGCTATTCCATTGAACTCAGATTTATGCTCTCATATTGAGGAGGATACACATAATCTAGACATGTCTACCAAGTATGTCTAAGGCCCGATTAGTCAATCAAAAGTCTTTTTAGTACTCCTCCCCCTTCATACCAGTCAGTAGGTCGAATATATTGGCTCTGTCAGGGAAAAAGGGCTATTCCATTGAACTCAGATTTATGCTCTCATATTGAGGGGGCTAGACAGATTCTAGACATGTCTACCAAGTATGTTTGAGGGTCCACTAGTCAATCAAAAGTCTTTTTAGTACTCCTCCCACCTCATACCAGTCAGTAGGTCGAATATATTGACTCTGTCAGGAAAAAAGGGCTATTCCATTGAACTCAGATTTATGCTCTCATATTGAGGAGGATACACATAATCTAGACATGTCTACCAAGTATGTCGAAGGCCCCATTAGTCAATCAAAAATCTTTTTAGTACTCTCCATCCCTCCTCCCCAACCTCATACCAGTCAGTAGGTCGAATATATTGACTTTGCCAGGGGAAAAGGGCTATTCCATTGAACTCAGATTTATGCTCTCATATTGAGGGTGCTAGACGTAATCTAGACATGTCTACCAAGTATGTCTAAGGCCCCATTAGTCAATCAAAAGTCGTTTTAGTACTCCTCCCACTTCACACCAGTCAGTAGGTCGAATATATTGACTCTGTCAGGGAAAAAGGTCTATTCCTTTGAACTCAGATTTATGCTCTCATATTGAGGGGGCTAGACAGATTCTAGACATGTCGACCAAGTGTGTTTGAGGGTCCATTAGTCAATCAAAAGTCTTTTTAGTACTCCTCCCACCTCATACCAGTCAGTAGGTCGAATATATTGAGTCTGTCAGGAAAAAAGGGCTATTCCATTGAACTCAGATTTATGCTCTCATATTGAGGGGGCTAGACATAATCTAGACATGTCTACCAAATATGTCTAAGGCCCCATTAGTCAATCAAAAGTCTTTTTAGTACTCCCCCCACCTCATACCAGTCAGTAGGTCGAATATATGGACTCTCTCGGGGAAAAAAGGCTATTCCATTGAACTCAGATTTATGCTCTCATATTGAGGGGGCTAGACACAATCTAGACATGTCTACCAAGTATGTCTAAGTCCCATTAGTCAATCAAAAGTCTTTTTAGTATTCTCCCCCCCCCCCCTCCCCAACCTCATACCAGTCAGTAGGTCGAATATATCGACTTTGCCAGGGGAAAAGGGCTATTCCATTGAACTCAGATTTATGCTCTCATATTGAGGGGGCTAGACGTAATCTAGACATGTCTACCAAGTATGTCTAAGGCCCCATCAGTCAATCAAAAGTCTTTTTAGTACTCTTCCCACTTCATACCAGTCAGTAGGTCGAATAGATTGACTCTGTCAGGAAAAAAGGGCTATTCCATTGAACTCAGATTTATGCTCTCATATTGAGGGAGCTAGACATAATCTAGACATGTCTACCAAGTATGTCTAAGCCCCATTAGTCAATCAAAAGTCTTTTTAGTACTCTCCCCCCCCCCCCCCCTAGGCCTCCCCAACCTCATACCAGGCAGGAGGTCGAATATATTGACTTTGCCAGGGGAAAAGGGCTATTCCATTGAACTCAGATTTATGCTCTCATATTGAGGGGGCTAGACATAATCTAGACATGTCTACCAAATATGTCTAAGGCCCCATTAGTCAATCAAAAGTATTTTTAGTACTCCCCCCACCTCATACCAGTAAGTAGGTCAAATATATGGACTCTCTCGGGGAAAAAGGGCTATTCCATTGAACTCAGATTTATGCTCTCATATTGAGTGGGCTAGACACAATCTAGACATGTCTACCAAATATGTCTAAGGCCCCATTAGTCAATCAAAAGTCTTTTTAGTACTCCCCCAACCTCATACCACTCAGTAGGTCGTATATATTGACTTTGTCAGGGAAAAAGGGCTATTCCATTTAACTCAGATTCATGCTCTCATATTGAGGGGGCTAGACATAATCTAGACATGTCTACCAAGTATGTCTAAGGCCCCATTAGTCAATCAAAAGTCTTTTTAGTACTCCCCCCACCTCATACCAGTCAGTAGGTCGAATATATGGACTCTCTCGGGGAAAAAGGGCTATTCCATTGAACTCAGATTTATGCTCTCATATTGAGGTGGCTAGACACAATCTAGACATGTCTACCAAGTATGTCTAAGGCCCCATTAGTCAATCAAAAGTCTTTTTAGTACTCCCCCCACCTCATACCAGTCAGTAGGTCAAATATATGGACTCTCTCGGGGAAAAAGGGCTATTCCATTGAACTCAGATTTATGCTCTCATATTGAGTGGGCTAGACACAATCTAGACATGTCTACCAAATATGTCTAAGGCCCCATTAGTCAATCAAAAGTCTTTTTAGTACTCCCCCAACCTCATACCATTCAGTAGGTCGTATATATTGACTTTGTCAGGGAAAAAGGGCTATTCCATTGAACTCAGATTCATGCTCTCATATTGAGGGGGCTAGACATAATCTAGACATGTCTACCAAGTATGTCTAAGGCCCCATTAGTCAATCAAAAGTCTTTTTAGTACTCCCCCCACCTCATACCAGTCAGTAGGTCGAATATATGGACTCTCTCGGGGAAAAAGGGCTATTCCATTGAACTCAGATTTATGCTCTCATATTGAGGGGGCTAGACACAATCTAGACATGTCTACCAAGTATGTCTAAGGCCCCATTAGTCAATCAAAAGTCTTTTTAGTACTCCCCCCAACCTCGTACCAGTCAGTAGGTCGAATATATTGACTTTGTCAGGGGAAAAGGGCTATTCCATTGAACTCAGATTTATGCTCTCATATTGAGGGGGCTAGACATAATCTAGACATGTCTGCCAAGTATGTCTAAGGCCCCATTAGTCAATCAAAAGTCTTTTTAGTACTCTCCCTCCCTCCTCCCCAACCTCATACCAGTCAGTAGGTCGAATATATTGAATTTGCCAGGGGAAAAGGGCTATTCCATTGAACTCAGATTTATGCTCTCATATTGAGGGGGCTAGACGTAATCTAGACATGTCTACCAAGTATGTCTAAGGCCCCATTAGTCAATCAAAAGTATTTTTAGTACTCTCCCTCCCTCCCCCCCCCCAACCTCATACCAGTCAGTAGGTCGAATATATTGACTTTGTCAGGGGAAAAGGGCTATTCTATTGAACTCAGATTTATGCTCTCATATTGAGGGGGGTAGACATAATCTAGACATGTCTACCAAGTATGTCTAAGGCCCCATTAGTCAATCAAAAGTCTTTTTAGTACTCTCCCTCCCTCCTCCCCAACCTCATACCAGTCAGTAGGTCGAATATATTGACTTTGCCAGGGGAAAAGGGCTATTCCATTGAACTCAGATTTATGCTCTCATATTGAGAGGGCTAGACGTAATCTAGACATGTCTACCAAGTATGTCTAAGGCCCCATTAGTCAATCAAAAGTCTTTTTAGTACTCCTCCCACTTCATACCAGTCAGTAGGTCGAATATATTGACTCTGTCAGGGAAAAAGGGCTATTCCATTGAACTCAGATTTATGCTCTCATATTGAGGGGGCTAGACGCAATCTAGACATGTCTACAAAGTATATCTAAGGCCCCATTAGTCAATCAAAAGTCTTTGAGATCATTAAAAAAACATTTCCAAGTTATAAATGTATAAAAATTGGATTTATTGCGAATAAAAAGGATATATCCACTTTTGACAGGGTATATATCCTTTTATATCCTGTTTTGACCCATATCCTATAAGTGTGTATAGATATATACTTGGAGGCATACTTTGAAAAAAACGTCAAATATCAAATATCAAATGAACTTCACGCTCGTATCATAAGGCATATATTTATTTTCTTAAATGAAAGTTAGGAAACATAATAATAATAATATAATAATAACAAAATTTCTATAGCGCTTATACCAGACAAGTCTGTTCATAGCGCTGGATACCATTTCTATTTCGGTACTTAAAATTGTTATCGTCATTTACCAGGGGTACTAGTGTAGGATATAGAATACACACCCAGAGACTCTTGGAAATATATAGACATTCATAGACAATAACGCACGATGCTGATGGTTGATGAGTCACCATAACCACCACTCCGTGAAATCACGTGTTAGACGGACGAGCCGAAGTTAGATACGCTGGCAGGACGAGTCCATCTGATGGCGCGTGAGGAAGCCACGTAGGCAAGCCCCCAGGGATGACGCGGAGTGGCCCCTTAAAAGAGACGCGCAACCGTGGATCCGGGGTTCAGATTAGAAACAGATTCGTAGCAGCAGCAGTTCAGAGATCAGCGACCACTTGCCACTGAAGATCCACGACTCTCAGTATCGTGACTCTATAGACTTGGGTGTTTTGCGTATAGTCAGGGTTTCATAAGTATCATGCAAAGTTGGTAATTCATATGCCTCGCTCATTGCCATGCCGGCCTAGCCAGACAAGGAGGAATCACAGCACTGAATAAAGGTAACTATTGCACTGTGTAAATCCTGTGTCTGCAGTCCTTATTTCCCGTCATCTATATGAGGGTATAACATGGTAGCTAGGATCCGTGCCCAAACTCACAGCCAGCGAGTCAGCGAGCTATGCTTATGGTACAGTACAGTACAGTAGAGTAGGTTAGAGTATCTATCTATGTGGTAGAGTATTGATCCCCCGTCCACGTCCCCCAACGACGGATGCTCACCACTAGTGGGTAACACTAGATGTAGAAAAGCAGAATAAAATATTTTACCTGTAACAATGGTGTACTCTGACGTATGTTTGGAACAAGAGTCAATTTTGTGCCATGAACAAACATGAACTTCGATTTAGAATCGTTGAGAATCTTAGAAACTTCATCTGAAAATATAGGTGGAGAAAACATATTAAGTTTGTCAGTAGAGAGTTAGTTCTTTATGATAAATACCCTCTAAATTCAGTTTACTTAAAACAGCAGCCTAATTTACAGATAGATCTGAAACCGAAATAGTGTATAAGTTGTATGGATAGTCTGCTGCAGTGTCTCTAGGGTTGCCATCTGAAATACTCATGTTATGTTCCTGATGTCACAGTATCAGCCAGGAGCATGTTTATGTAGTCTTTTGTCACAAGGATTGCCAGTTGAAATACTCATGGTATGTTCCTGATGTCTCAATCATAGCCAGGAGCTATGGTTATGTACTCCTTTTTTCCATGTTTTATATCATGAGAGTACATTCTCTTGATGCTCTCGTTACTATCATGCAAAAACAAATTGAAAACTGATGACCTAAATGATTATTATTGTCACGACATGGACATTATTCATGTATAAAATGAAAGCATCTGGAATAGACTGCATATATCTTGCTCCATGTTAACCAGTTACACAACTCTCAATCACACATGCTTCAAATAGAAAAGTGGTCAGTAGATGCATATCATTTTTATTCTATGTAAATGTCTACAATACACATACTGTTCTCATGACACCCATGATAGGTATAGCCTTTTGTAACATTAACAGAACTTGAGAAATTAAACATAAAATTCTTGATTAGTTATACAAGTGTTTATATCTGTGCCTTCTACATTGGGTAATGAAAAAAGAAAGAGCTGTGTTTCTTTATATAACATTTGATGAAGAGTCTTACCTGAGGTATACAAGGGGTTTATAGGAACAATGGTGGCCCCTAGTGCGAAGACTGAAAAGAATAGAAACACCACTTCCGGTGTGTTTGGACTTAATATGGCCACAATATCTCCTTTTCTGATTCCTACTCTGGAGAGTCCACCGGCCAGGGAATGACATATTTGTATCAGGTCATTGTAGGTGTATTTGGTATCAGTGATGGCATCAATCTAAAATTAATCATGATACAAGAATGTTACATGTGGTGTTAGTGATAACTACTATCGTGAAACAATACTTTGTTTTATTGCATTGTTTTAATCCAAATAACACAAATGTTGGATGTTAATTTTACATATATATTCAACATGATTAAAACTCATGCTAAGTGTCCAAGAATCGGGTTGGTAGCACTGCTTCACTTGGCAGTGTGAGTAGGTCAATCCAGATTTTGGATATGGGATAAGCAGAGGGATACTTACTAAGGCAATTCTGTCTCCATATTCTGTGAATCTTTTAAAGGCTAACTTGTGTATGGGAAGTTCTGGGATGTTTATATCCTCAAATAGACTTCTAATAATCTGCATATTGACATCAATGTCTATTAATGATACATACATTGGGATATAAAAACAATGGGGCCTAAGTATGCATGTTGTCCTAGTGATAACGTATCATGCCTGATACTTGTGATAAAGACAAAGTTCAAGAAAGAACCGTTCAGAATATAATGCTTACTAATGGTATATATATATATATATATATATATATATATATATATATATATATATATATATATATATATATATATATATATATATACAATTAAACATGACGGCCATAAGTTGGTTGAGATATAAGCTTATCAGTATCAGTTCCTATGTGATGATCCAAAGGTCGTGGGTTCGATTCCCGTGTTAGTATTGAAAGTCATGATGCAATTTCTCACATCTCACATTTCTCACTGGCTTAACCCGTTTTGCTTATAGATATGTGACTGGGTGGATTGTCATACCAATTAAATGCGACAATTCAATGAGGCAATAGGTCTTGTCATGAAATAACTAAAGTAATGTTTTGGGTGGATTGTCATACCAATTAACATTGTACTCCCAATAGTAATTGTATATATATATATATATATATATATATATATATATATATATATATATATATATATATATACCAATTAACATTGTACTCCCAATAGTAATTGTATATATATATATATATATATATATATATATATATATATATATATATATATATATATATATATATATATATATATATATATATATATATATATATATATATATATATATATACAATTACTATTGGGAGTACAATGTTAATTGTATATATATATATATATATATATAAAAGAACAAAAAATACTTTCCATACCCTTTTTTCCCTTTCTTTCTCACAGGTACTGTAAAAGAACTGAGAGTTGTTCAGCAGTCATGGTACTCTCCATAGCAGAGCCAGGATTTATACCTAGCTCTGCAATAATTGGCCATAATCAGTGAGTACTGAGAGGTCATACCCATAACAAGCTTCTTTTAGAAGCCAATAGACACCAAGTAAAAGGTTTTGTCACATGTAATAACACAGCCAATCGGTATCCCTCATTTGGTAAGAAAGTGACAACAACAACAAATACATGTGCAAGTATAACTCAGTCAACTGGTGTCAGTGTTTTGGATGTGTGTGAAGTTTGTTACTTATTCACTTTTCACAGTTCATTATTCAGATTTTTTTCAAAATCAATAGATGAGGTTGTCAACATGTTATATTTGCAATATTTTCTTCAAACTTATCACATGTTAAGGGTGTTTAAATATTTGTGAACTTTGAATTGATCTGCGCTAGTATTATTTTTTGTTTTTTTTAATATTATAAGCTAAGCTTGATTAATAATCATAATTTTAAAATTGTATGTGGCACCATCTTGTAACTATCCATTGTGCTGGGAAAATATTTTATTGCTAGCATTTTTGGACACCCCTCAACTATCATGTAAAATTTGGTGACCTTTGTATTGACCTGTGTTGGTTTTTCCTCTTGTTTCATATAATGTGTTGATAATTTTGTTCTTTAGGATTTTCATTAATATGAAGTGCCACAAAATACATCCCATTGACATTTTGAAAACAATATTGCAAATATGACATGTTTACAACCTCATCTATCCATTTTGGAAAAATCTTAATAATGAACTGTGAAAAGTGAATAAGTAACAAACTTCAGAATTCTTTGTTTGGGCAGAAAGTGAGTGCACCTGATGTGTGTGCGAGTATAATTGGGCGGGCATTGTGAGTGCACATGTGCAAAGACCACCAATTGCCCACCTGTCTGTGGATTATGCAATTGACCTTGCGGAGTAGATTGAAACAGTGTCATGCCTATTACGGCAGAGGTAGTATATGACTCTACCTCGCCATGCAGAGTACAGTCATGGGGAAACTGACAACTTATTATTATGGTTGTCACCGGTACAAATGTATGGAATTCCTATTGCATTACTCTCTGATCCAGGGTTTTGACTGACAAGCCAGTTTTACTTAAATATTATTAGAAATAGAATAATTATCAAAGGTTTGGACACTATAGAACAACATTCACTGATTTCCATGGAGGAATTGATGTCTGGACAATGTTATATGGCTATAGTCAAACAATCAACAAGAATACCAGAATAGACGTGTTACGTAGAACCTTGGAGTAATTATTCCAAGGTAGAACTATGCCCTTGACACCACCTGATTCTTCTGATGCCACAAGTAAAGTATTGGAATATACAATGTAAAATCTATTGTACAATCCTACACCAATCATTCATGTTGTCTGATTTGATAACAAACGTGCTTTTTGTTGTACCAAATCTCTTCATAATTACACAGATTTTAGTTTCAAAACTGAGTGTTGATAATCTCACAATAACCTCACAAGTGATACTCTCCATAGCAGAGCCAGGATTTATACCTAGCTCTGCAATAATTGACCATAATCAGTGAGTACTGAGAGGTCATGCCCAAAACAAGATTCTTTTAGAAGCCAATCGACACCAAGTAAAAAATGTTGTCACATGTAATAACACAGCAAATCAGTGTCCTTGTTTTGGTAAGAAAGTGACTACAAGAACAAATACATGTGCAAGTATAACTCAGTCAACTGGTGTCAGTGTTTTGGATGTGTGTGAAGTTTTTTACTCGTTCACTTTTCACAGTTCATTATTCAGATTTTTTTTTAAAGTCAATAGATGAGGTTGTCAACGTGTTATATTTGCAATATTGTTTTCAAAATGTCACTGGGATGTATTTTGTTGCACTGTGAAAAGTGAACTGTGAAAAATGAATAAGTAACAAACTTCACAAATGTTTGTTTGGGCAGAAAGTGAGTGCACCTGATGTGTGTGCGAGTATAAGCCAATTGGGCGGGCATTGTGAGTGCACATGTGCAAAGACCACCAATTGCCCACCTGTCTGTGGATTATGCAACCGACCCTGCGGAGTAGATTGAAACAGTGTCATGCCTATTACGGCAGAGGTAGTATATGACTCTACCTCGCCATGCAGAGTACACAAGTGATGTAAAACCTATCAATCAATGATATACAATACTTTTCCAACAGGATATTTCCAATTTCCATCCCCTCCCAATTATAAATGATCCATTCCAAATTACCTTTGATTATATGAAATAGGCATGTACGTGTGTGCGGCAGTGGTATGGTGTATGACCATGTACAAGAACCAACCAATTGCAGAGCTATATGGTAATTGCATGCTAATTATAATGTGAGAAAAAAGTATTCCGCACATCATGCCAATTGGGGCAGAGGTAGTATGTGACTCTATCTCGCTGTGCAGAGCAGGATAAATCAAATTTGTTCATATTTGGTATCCACATAAAAGCTCAACATTATTATTGATCACTGTTAAGTTCATCAAAAGGTCAAAAGCTCTAATTTTGCTAGTATATATGCAAAATGTGTTTAGAAAATAAAGAGAAATTCTTTATTTGAAGTCAAATTATTTTCTATTGACATCCATTCCAAAGTTGTGAAGAGAGACTTGCGAGCACAGTGCCCTCTGTAGTTTGTGTTTGGTATGACACCTGGTGGCTCAAACGAATACATTTAAAACTGATCGATTAAAACAAACGTGCGGGAAAATATTTCACAGTTCACAGTTCACAGTTCATTTTTCAATTTTTTTTCAGAAAATATGACTTTGCGTTACATTTTAATTAAAAAACATATGACGCAATGCTTCAATTCTTTTCAAATTTTCAGGGATTACTACCAGGGGATATATATATTGCCACAAAAAATCCCAATGCAAAATAAATAATTTAAAGGTGCAAAAAAAAATGTTGAAATTGGACTTTGAAAAAAAACCCAATATTATATATTCTACAGTTGAAAATAATTATGAGAGCTGTTTCAATGGTGGTGTCCTTTATAGGGATTCATCTATAGGGTCCCTAGTATCTTCCAGAATTTTTCACTAATTGAGCAATTTTTTTAAGGGGTTGAATTAGGAGGTCAAACATTACAAAAAATGAAAAAAATCAGTTTTTTTACACAACGATTTTTTTATATGAGGGTCATTTCAATGTTGTTTTTCTTTTTAGGGAACCATCTATAGGGTACCAAGTACCTCCCTGAATTTTTCACTAATTGAGCAATTTTTTTAAGGGGTTGAATTAGGAGGTCAATCTTGGAAAAAAATGAAAAACTCTCATAATTTTAATGGTTTTTTGCACAACGATTTTTTCATATGAGGGTCATTTCAATGTTGTTTTCCTTCTTAGGGAACCATGTATAGGGTACCAAGTACCTCCCTGATTTTTTCACTAATTGAGCAATTTTTTTAAGGGGTTGAATTAGGAGGTCAAACTTGGAAAAAATGAAAACTCTCATAATTTTAATGGTTTTTTATACCACGATTTTTTTATATGAGGGTCATTTCAATGTTGTTTTCCATTTCAGGGAACCATCTATAGGGTACCAAGTACCTCCCTGATTTTTTCACTAATTGAGCAATTTTTTTAAGGGGTTGAATTAGGAGGTCAAACTTGGAAAAAAATGAAAAACTCTCATAATTTTAGTGTTTTTTTGCACAACGATTTTTTTATATGAAGGTCATTTCAATGTTGTTTTCCTTTTCAGGGAACCATGTATAGGGTACCAAGTACCTCCCTGATTTTTTCACTAATTGAGCAATTTTTTTAAGGGGTTGAATTAGGAGGTCAAACCTGGAAAAAAATGAAAAAAATCTGTTTTTTTGGACAACGATTTTTTTATATGAGGGTCATTTCAATGTTGTTTTCCTTTTCAGGGAACCATCTATCGGGTACCAAGTACCTCCCTAAATTTTTCACTAATTGAGCAATTTTTTTAAGGGGTTGAATTAGGAGGTCAAACTTGGAAAAAAATGAAAAATTCTCCCTATTTTAATGGTTTTTTGCACAACGATTTTTTTATATGAGGGTCATTTCAATGTGGTTTTCCTTTTCAGGGAACCATCTATAGGGTACCAAGTACCTCCCTGAATTTTTCACTAATTGAGCAATTTTTTTAAGGGGTTGAATTAGGAGGTCAAACCTGGAAAAAAATGAAAAAAATCTGTTTTTTTGGACAACGATTTTTTTATATGAGGGTCATTTCAATGTTGTTTTCCTTTTCAGGGAACCATCTATCGGGTACCAAGTACCTCCCTAAATTTTTCACTAATTGAGCAATTTTTTTAAGGGGTTGAATTAGGAGGTCAAACTTGGAAAAAAATGAAAAATTCTCCCTATTTTAATGGTTTTTTGCACAACGATTTTTTTATATGAGGGTCATTTCAATGTGGTTTTCCTTTTCAGGGAACCATCTATAGGGTACCAAGTACCTCCCTGAATTTTTCACTAATTAAGCAATTTTTTTAAGGGGTTGAATAAGAAGGTCAAACTAGGAAAAAAATGAAAAATTCTCCCGATTTTAATGGTTTTTTGCACAACGATTTTTATATATGAGGGTCATTTCAATATGGTTTTCCTTTTCAGGGAACCATCTATAGGGTACCAAGTACCTCCCTGAATTTTTCACTAATTGAGCAATTTTTTTAAGGGGTTGAACTAGGAGGTCAAACTTGGAAAAAAATGAAAAACTTTCATGATTTTAATGGATTTTTGCACAACGATTTTTTTATATGAGGGTCATTTCAATATGGTTTTCCTTTTCAGGGAACCATCTATAGGGTACCAAGTACCTCCCTGAATTTTTCACTAATTGAGCAATTTTTTTAAGGGGTTGAACTAGGAGGTCAAACTTGGAAAAAAATGAAAAACTTTCATGATTTTAATGGATTTTTGCACAACGATTTTTTTATATGAGGGTCATTTCAATATGGTTTTCCTTTTCAGGGAACCATCTATAGGGTACCAAGTACCTCCCTGAATTTTTCACTAATTGAGCAATTTTTTTAAGGGGTTGAACTAGGAGGTCAAACTTGGAAAAAAATGAAAAACTTTCATGATTTTAATGGATTTTTGCACAACGATTTTTTTATATGAGGGTCATTTCAATATGGTTTTCCTTTTCAGGGAACCATCTATAGGGTACCAAGTACCTCCCTGAATTTTTCACTAATTGAGCAGATTTTTTTCATTTTTTTCCAGGTTTGACCTCCTAATTCAACCCCTTAAAAAAATTGCTCAATTAGTGAAAAATTCAGGGAGGTACTTGGTACCCTATACATGGTTCCCTGAAAAGGAAAACCACATTGAAATGACCCTCATATAAAAAAATCGTTGTGCAAAAAACCATTAAAATAGGGAGAATTTTTCATTTTTTTCCAACTTTGACCTCCTAATTCAACCCCAAAAAAAATTGCTCAATTAGTGAAAAATTCAGGGAGGTACTTGGTACCCTATACATGGTTCCCTGAAAAGGAAAACCACATTGAAATGACCCTCATATAAAAAAATCGTTGTGCAAAAAACCATTAAAATAGGGAGAATTTTTCATTTTTTTCCAACTTTGACCTCCTAATTCAACCCCATAAAAAATTGCTCAATTAGTGAAAAATTCAGGGAGGTATTTGGTACCCTATACATGGTTCCCTGAAAAGGAAAACCACATTGAAATGACCCTCATATAAAAAAATCGTTGTGCAAAAAACCATTAAAATCAGGAGAATTTTTCATTTTTTTCCAAGTTTGACCTCCTAATTCAACCTCTTAAAAAAATTGCTCAATTAGTGAAAAATTCAGGGAGGTACTTGGTACCTTATACATGGTTCCCTGAAAAGGAAAACCATATTGAAATGACCCTCATATAAAAAAATCGTTGTGCAAAAAACCATTAAAATAGGGAGAATTTTTCATTTTTTTCCAAGTTTGACCTCCTAATTCAACCCTTTAAAAAAATTGCTCAATTAGTGAAAAATTCAGGGAGGTATTTGGTACCCTATAGATGGTTTCCTGAAAAGGAAAACCATATTGAAATGACCCTCATATAAAAAAATCGTTGTGCAAAAATCCATTAAAATCATTAAAGTTTTTCATTTTTTTCCAAGTTTGACCTCCTAATTCAACCCTTTAAAAAAATTGCTCAATTAGTGAAAAATTCAGGGAGGTATTTGGGACACTATAGATGGTTCCCTGAAAAGGAAAACCATATTGAAATGACCCTCATATAAAAAAATTGTTGTCCAAAAAAACAGATTTTTTTCATTTTTTTCCAGGTTTGACCTCCTAATTCAACCCCTTAAAAAAATTGCTCAATTAGTGAAAAATTCAGGGAGGTACTTGGTACCCTATAGATGGTTCCCTGAAAAGGAAAACCATATTGAAATGACCTTCATATAAAAAAATCGTTGTGCAAAAAACCATTAAAATCGGGAGAATTTTTCATTTTTTTCCAAGTTTGACCTCCTAATTCAACCCCTTAAAAAAATTGCTCAATTAGTGAAAAATTCAGGGAGGTACTTGGTACCCTATAGATGGTTCCCTGAAAAGGAAAACCACATTGAAATGACCCTCATATAAAAAAATCGTTGTGCAAAAAACCATTAAAATCAGGAGAATTTTTCATTTTTTTCCAAGTTTGACCTCCTAATTCAACCTCTTAAAAAAATTGCTCAATTAGTGAAAAATTCAGGGAGGTACTTGGTACCCTATAGATGGTTCCCTGAAAAGGAAAACCATATTGAAATGACCCTCATATAAAAAAATCGTTGTGCAAAAAACCATTACAATAGGGAGAATTTTTCATTTTTTTCCAATTTTGACCTCCTAATTCAACCCCTTAAAAAAATTGCTCAATTAGTGAAAAATTCAGGGAGGTATTTGGTACCCTATAGATGGTTCCCTGAAAAGGAAAACCATATTGAAATGACCCTCATATAAAAAAATCGTTGTGCAAAAATCCATTAAAATTATGAAAGTTTTTCATTTTTTTCCAAGTTTGACCTCCTAGTTCAACCCCTTAAAAAAATTGCTCAATTAGTGAAAAATTCAGGGAGGTATTTGGTACCCTATAGATGGTTCCCTGAAAAGGAAAACCATATTGAAATGACCCTCATATAAAAAAATCGTTGTGCAAAAAACCATTAAAATTATGAGAGTTTTTCATTTTTTTCCAAGATTGACCTCCTAATTCAACCCCTTAAAAAAATTGCTCAATTAGTGAAAAATTCAGGGAGGTACTTGGTACCCTATAGATGGTTCCCTAAAAAGAAAAACAACATTGAAATGACCCTCATATAAAAAAATCGTTGTGTAAAAAAACTGATTTTTTTCATTTTTTGTAATGTTTGACCTCCTAATTCAACCCCTTAAAAAAATTGCTCAATTAGTGAAAAATTCTGGAAGATACTAGGGACCCTATAGATGAATCCCTATAAAGGACACCACCATTGAAACAGCTCTCATAATTATTTTCAACTGTAGAATATATAATATTGGTTTTTTTTTCAAAGTCCAATTTCAACATTTTTTTTTGCACCTTTAAATTATTTTTTTTGCATTGGGATTTTTTGTGGCAATATATATATCCCCTGGTAGTAATCCCTGAAAATTTGAAAAGAATTGAAGCATTGCGTCATATGTTTTTTAATTAAAATGTAACGCAAAGTCATATTTTCTGAAAAAAATTTGAAAAATGAACTGTGAACTGTGAACTGTGAAATATTTTCCCGCACGTTTAAAACAATGTATAATCTGATTATATCTGATTTTATTTAAATGTAAAAGTTAAGCTCCAACACAGGCATCAAGAGCCCTCAACAAAGACGATTTTAATTTTGAAGTCATTAAGGTCATAATCTATAAACGTTACCCATATTGTTACTACCATCCATTGTTATTTACATCTATGTCTAAAGATGAATGCAGTATTTCGGTCTATATCTATTCTGATTGTTACTAAGGATTTCTTAAAGGTTTTGCACACTTCTATCAACGGGAAGGATGAAAGAAATGTGTTGATAAATAGTTTCGTTGCAATTGTAGGGTTTTCTTCTATTGGCAAGGGACATGTTAGATGTCTTGACACCTCAAACAAGAACCATTTTCATATCAGACCTACTGTTTGTATTTCGATGTCAGACTTGCCTATCAACTTTCAACTTGGCCATGTTTATACAGCTTTTCTTCAAAGAGAATAGATTTTGAGGAAACCAAGGGTGGACATCACAGGAAATGAATGGCTTCGTCAGAGTGCTCAGTCAACACGATGTCAGACATTCATCGCCCACGGCACACCGCACCTCGTATCAGCCAGCGTGATGTCATCTGAATGGGGGTATGTTAGGGTATGTTAAGGAGATAGGACATGGGGAGGTGATAGGACATGGGGAGATGACATCATGGTAGGGAGATGGGACATGGGGAGGGTGATAGGGAGATGGGACATGGGGAGGATGGTAGGGAGATGGGACATGGGGAGGATAGTAGGGAGATGGGACATGGGGAGGATGGTAGGGAGATGGGACATGTGGAGGATGGTAGGGAGATGGGACATGGGGAGGGTGATAGGGAGATGGGACATGGGGAGGATGGTAGGGAGATGGGACATGGGGAGGATGGTAGGGAGATGGGACATGGGGAGGATGGTAGGGAGATGGGACATGTGGAGGATGGTAGGGAGATGGGACATGGGGAGGGTGATAGGGAGATGGGACATGGGGAGGATGGTAGGGAGATGGGACATGGGGAGGATGGTAGGGAGATGGGGCATAGGGAGGATGGTAGGGAGATGGGGCATAGGGAGGATGGTAGGGAGATGGGGAGGATGGTAGGGAGATGGGACATGGGGAGGATGGTAGGGAGATGGGACATGGGGAGGATGGTAGGGAGATGGGGCATAGGGAGGATGGTAGGGAGATGGGGAGGATGGTAGGGAGATGGGACATGTGGAGGATGGTAGGTAGATGGGACATGGGGAGGATGGTAGGGAGATGGGACATGGGGAGGATGGTAGGGAGATGGGGCATGGGGAGGATGGTAGGGAGATGGGGAGGATGGTAGGGAGATGGGACATGTGGAGGATGGTAGGGAGATGGGACATGGGGAGGATGGTAGGGAGATGGGACATGGGGAGGATGGTAGGGAGATGGGACATGGGGAGGATGGTAGGGAGATGGGACATGGGGAGGATGGTAGGGAGATGGGGAGGATGGTTGGGTGATAGGACATAGGGAGGATGGTAGGGAGATGGGGAGGATGGTAGGGAAATGGGGGAGGATGGTAGGGAGATGGGGAGGATGGTAGGGAGATGGGGAGGATGGTAGGGAGATGGGACATGGGGAGGATGGTAGGGAGATGGGACATGGGGAGGATGGTAGGGAGATGGGACATGGGGAGGATGGTAGGGAGATGGGACATGGGGAGGATGGTAGGGAGATGGGGAGGATGGTAGGGAGATGGGACATGGGGAGGATGGTAGGGAGATGGGGCATAGGGAGGATGGTAGGGAGATGGGGCATAGGGAGGATGGTAGGGAGATGGGGAGGATGGTAGGGAGATGGGACATGGGGAGGATGGTAGGGAGATGGGACATGGGGAGGATGGTAGGGAGATGGGGCATAGGGAGGATGGTAGGGAGATGGGGAGGATGGTAGGGAGATGGGACATGTGGAGGATGGTAGGGAGATGGGACATGGGGAGGATGGTAGGGAGATGGGACATGGGGAGGATGGTAGGGAGATGGGGCATGGGGAAGATGGTAGGGAGATGGGACATGGGGAGGATGGTAGGGAGATGGGGAGGATGGTTGGGTGATAGGACATAGGGAGGATGGTAGGGAGATGGGGAGGATGGTAGGGAAATGGGGGAGGATGGTAGGGAGATGGGGAGGATGGTAGGGAGATGGGGAGGATGGTAGGGAGATGGGACATGGGGAGGATGGTAGGGAGATGGGACATGGGGAGGATGGTAGGGAGATGGGACATGGGGAGGATGGTAGGGAGATGGGACATGGGGAGGATGGTAGGGAGATGGGACATGGGGAGGATGGTAGGGAGATGGGACATGGGGAGGATGGTAGGGAGATGGGACATGGGGAGGATGGTAGGGAGATGGGACATGGGGAGGATGGTAGGGAGATGGGGAGGGTGATAGGGAGATGGGACATGGGGAGGATGGTAGGGAGATGGGACATGGGGAGGATGGTAGGGAGATGGGGCATAGGGAGGATGGTAGGGAGATGGGGAGGATGGTAGGGAGATGGGACATGGGGAGGATGGTAGGGAGATGGGGCATAGGGAGGATGGTAGGGAGATGGGGAGGATGGTAGGGAGATGGGACATGTGGAGGATGGTAGGTAGATGGGACATGGGGAGGATGGTAGGGAGATGGGACATGGGGAGGATGGTAGGGAGATGGGGCATGGGGAGGATGGTAGGGAGATGGGGAGGATGGTAGGGAGATGGGACATGTGGAGGATGGTAGGGAGATGGGACATGGGGAGGATGGTAGGGAGATGGGACATGGGGAGGATGGTAGGGAGATGGGACATGGGGAGGATGGTAGGGAGATGGGACATGGGGAGGATGGTAGGGAGATGGGGAGGATGGTTGGGTGATAGGACATAGGGAGGATGGTAGGGAGATGGGGAGGATGGTAGGGAAATGGGGGAGGATGGTAGGGAGATGGGGAGGATGGTAGGGAGATGGGGAGGATGGTAGGAGATGGGACATGGGGAGGATGGTAGGGAGATGGGACATGGGGAGGATGGTAGGGAGATGGGACATGGGGAGGATGGTAGGGAGATGGGACATGGGGAGGATGGTAGGGAGATGGGACATGGGGAGGATGGTAGGGAGATGGGACATGGGGAGGATGGTAGGGAGATGGGACATGGGGAGGATGGTAGGGAGATGGGACATGGGGAGGATGGTAGGGAGATGGGGAGGGTGATAGGGAGATGGGACATGGGGAGGATGGTAGGGAGATGGGACATGGGGAGGATGGTAGGGAGATGGGGCATAGGGAGGATGGTAGGGAGATGGGGAGGATGGTAGGGAGATGGGACATGTGGAGGATGGTAGGGAGATGGGACATGGGGAGGATGGTAGGGAGATGGGACATGGGGAGGATGGTAGGGAGATGGGGCATGGGGAAGATGGTAGGGAGATGGGACATGGGGAGGATGGTAGGGAGATGGGGAGGATGGTTGGGTGATAGGACATAGGGAGGATGGTAGGGAGATGGGGAGGATGGTAGGGAAATGGGGGAGGATGGTAGGGAGATGGGGAGGATGGTAGGGAGATGGGGAGGATGGTAGGGAGATGGGACATGGGGAGGATGGTAGGGAGATGGGACATGGGGAGGATGGTAGGGAGATGGGACATGGGGAGGATGGTAGGGAGATGGGACATGGGGAGGATGGTAGGGAGATGGGACATGGGGAGGATGGTAGGGAGATGGGACATGGGGAGGATGGTAGGGAGATGGGACATGGGGAGGATGGTAGGGAGATGGGACATGGGGAGGATGGTAGGGAGATGGGGAGGGTGATAGGGAGATGGGACATGGGGAGGATGGTAGGGAGATGGGACATGGGGAGGATGGTAGGGAGATGGGGCATAGGGAGGATGGTAGGGAGATGGGGAGGATGGTAGGGAGATGGGACATGGGGAGGATGGTAGGGAGATGGGACATGGGGAGGATGGTAGGGAGATGGGGAGGATGGTAGGGAGATGGGACATGTGGAGGATGGTAGGGAGATGGGACATGGGGAGGATGGTAGGGAGATGGGGCATGGGGAAGATGGTAGGGAGATGGGACATGGGGAGGATGGTAGGGAGATGGGGAGGATGGTTGGGTGATAGGACATAGGGAGGATGGTAGGGAGATGGGGAGGATGGTAGGGAAATGGGGGAGGATGGTAGGGAGATGGGGAGGATGGTAGGGAGATGGGGAGGATGGTAGGGAGATGGGACATGGGGAGGATGGTAGGGAGATGGGACATGGGGAGGATGGTAGGGAGATGGGACATGGGGAGGATGGTAGGGAGATGGGACATGGGGAGGATGGTAGGGAGATGGGACATGGGGAGGATGGTAGGGAGATGGGACATGGGGAGGATGGTAGGGAGATGGGACATGGGGAGGATGGTAGGGAGATGGGACATGGGGAGGATGGTAGGGAGATGGGGAGGATGGTAGGGAGATGGGACATGGGGAGGATGGTAGGGAGATGGGGAGGAAGGTAGGGAGATGGGACATGGGGAGGATGGTAGGGAGATGGGGAGGATGGTAGGGAGATGGGACATGGGGAGGATTGTAGGGAGATGGGGAGGATTGTAGGGAGATGGGGAGGATGGTAGGGAGATGGGGAGGATGGTAGGGAGATGGGGAGGATGGTAGGAGATGGGACATGGGGAGGATGGTAGGGAGATGGGACATGGGGAGGATGGTAGGGACATGGGGAGGATGGTAGGGAGATGGGGAGGATGGTAGGGAGATGGGACATGGGGAGGAAGGTAGGGAGATGGGGGAGGATGGTAGGGAGATGGGGAGGATGGTAGGGAGATGGGGAGGATGGTAGGGAGATGGGACATGGGGAGGATGGTAGGGAGATGGGGAGGATGGTAGGGAAATGGGACATGGGGAGGATGGTAGGGAGATGGGGAGGATGGTAGGGAGATGGGACATGGGGAGGATGGTAGGGAGATGGGGAGGATGGTAGGGAGATGGGACATGGGGAGGATGGTAGGGAGATGGGGAGGATGGTAGGGAGATGGGACATGGGGAGGAAGGTAGGGAGATGGTGAATCTCATTGGATTGAACTTAGAGAGTATAGAGATGCAGGCTGAGAGAGGCAGACTGGCCCTGGGTGGGGTTCTTAGAAACTATACTGTATCGTCCCCGAATTAGCTCCATAAAAATCTACTTATGTAATTGAAATAATTGAAATAAAAGAATTTTCAACCTCACAAACGATGGTGTTGCCTTATGCTGCCGGAATATCTGGGCAATAAAAAAGACCATTCTGCTGAATATAACGGAAATAGAATCTGTACATAAGCACCAGGTTCCATTTAGAAGTGACAATAAAACATACCACAAGTGTGAAAATAGAAAGATATCTGGACCAGAAATGAGAGAAGCTGGTACTTTTCTTCCTGTGGGTTATTGCATATTTATAAATCACTTTGTCGGTGTTGTGTGTTATAGATGATCAGAGTGCTTTCTGGAAACACTTGCATATGGAAAATGACAGACCATGGACCACTGAATACATTCACAGGTGATATATCACCCTCAGATCACTTAACGTATCGGAATTAAAGCACTTGATATACAGTAACACTATGTCTCCCATCTACTACAGAAAGGGAAGGTCATTTCATAACCAGGGAGGGTGCGATATTAACAAAGGGAAGGTCATTTCATAACCAGGGAGGGTGCGATATTAACAAAGGGAAGGTCATTTCATAACCAGGGAGGGTGCGATATTAACAATGGTGATTCCAACATAAGGCAGGCGTTCCTCATTTCCGGTGGCCTTTAGAATTATTCATTCAATTAATCAAAATGTATTTTTAAAATTGCTTATTTATGTTCAAATATGAGGCTAAATAACTGACATAGAAGTTGCGTGTGCCATTGGAGCTGTGTGTGCCAACACTCTGTGTTAACAAAATCTAAAATTTAAAAGTGTTGATGTGCAATAGTTATAGAAATGTAATACAGGAAGTGTATTTCTTCAAATGTGCCAGAAATATGACCTCACCAAAATCTGAAATAAGGAATAAATCCTAAACTATCAGAATGATTAATTCTTTAAATGTGCTGCCTCGTACAAGCCTTATTTGGCAAGATCGAGATGCAGATAGCACATTGTATGTCATTGGACGTCCGAATGTTGGCACACAACTCTTTTAAGGTCAGTTATTTAGCCCCATATTTGAACATAAAGAAACAATTTTGATACATGAAAATTT
Source organism: Amphiduros pacificus (assembly GCA_949316495.1). NCBI lineage: Eukaryota > Metazoa > Annelida > Polychaeta > Phyllodocida > Hesionidae > Amphiduros > Amphiduros pacificus. The sequence goes on along the minus strand of OX439003.1, from coordinate 39,872,432 downwards.
ACAAATTTTAGATTAAATTTATATTTATGTATATCTTGGAGTAATTACTCCAAGTATATATATACAACTTTTCGTTATGTAAAATAATTTTTAATAACATCATTTTTTAACAGCACAAAATCTTTCCTTTTTTTGAAGAAAACAATCTGGTTAAGTATCACAATACAGAGGTGTGTTAACTTTAACCATTGACCTTTTCACAGAATAGTAAATCTGAATTGCTAAGTTCTTTTGTGCAATATACTAATGATTAAGTTAATTCATATAAATGCATTTCTTAAATGAATGATACACGTTTGCTCTTTTTTAGCATTACACATTTTAACCTCCAAAACTCTTACTTATATATGGTTATATTTTTTAAACTTTTGGAAGTAGACCCCAATTAAACTTCTTTTAGAATACCAAACAAGATATTTAATTTTGGGACAAAATGGTTAAAAAAACAAGGAAAGGACTTAAAGTGGCTGATGCAGTGCACGTGATAGGAGAGACACCTGGTGGACGTTTCCTTGCTTATCTCTATCATTGCACTTCTTCACTTCTTATTGTCATTGGGCCAGGCATCTTTTAGCTGGCTATTCTGTATCGAGGGACAGGGAGCCATTGGTATATCAAAAAATTGCCAAACTTGCAATGTTGACACTTATTTCACTTATCAATGATGATCTCAGATCAGTTATACCATGGGTGACAGTGACCTCACATGAAATTCCAAGGTTACAAGGCATAAGTTGATGTTAACTTAAGTCTGGTGCATGCATCTCTGATGCCTTTAATGTTTGTTTAAACTTATTTTGCACTTCTTTAAGGGAACACTGTTTCAACCTGCCAATGTATAAAATATATGTTTATGATATTATCTGTGATATGTAAGTTACAAATAAGATTGATTAGAAATTGAAAATATTGGTATACTACTTGCAAGCATACTGAACCAAATGTAGCCATAAACTAAGGTAAATTCGTCATAGTCTGTTTATAAATATACAGGCGAGAGGTAACATCAAATGAGCTCTCTCAGTCTCAGGACTCTGTCTCTGAAAATATCAAATCATATCTGACACAAGAGACAGGCTATTATAATTTATTTCCAAAAATAGCAGTAAAATCAATTGTATCCATCTTTTATTCCAGGAGTATTGAAGTAACATGAATCTCCTCTGATCTCATGAGCAGACCCATTTTCTCATATATATTTGGTTCAGGAATATTTGATCAAATATTTTCATTGAACTGAAAAGTATGTAAAATTGACAATTAACTTGTTGTCAGGGATTGCACAAAGTTGGATGTCTCTCATATACATGTATTTGGCCACTTCCCAAGGCATTTAATGTACATCATTATATCCAAGCTATAGTTACACAAACAACAAAATATCGATTTTTTTATAGAAAATCATAGCAATTTTATTTATAATCTTTCTGTTCATAATAAATACAACATTGATATTGGACACACACATTACAAATAGCCTGTAATACTCTCACGTAGGGGTCACGCAACTCTATACTTTGACAAGGGGGTTTCCTCAATAACAAATCAGCTACAAACCCTTAAACAGGTTCAGCTGTAAAAAAGTCATTCTAACCTATTTTAGTTGAATTTAATATGTTTGAATATGTAGTAATAACATGATACTCTTCTTATAAATCTCCTTTTTTAGTATTAAAAATATTGCTAAGTACTGCTCATTGACACTTTTCAGAAATACACTGTGGAAATAAAACCTTTCAGACACTTTTCTTTTTCTTTCAACCATTAAAGTACTAAATACGAGCACTTGAACAAATTCTGGACATAATAAGGATTACATCCAGTGAACCAAATTATTTTGATAATATTTTTAACAATTTAGGATTGGTTAGCTTTGAGCAAAGTTTGTAGTTTTAAGGTTAACCCAAAATTTTGTCTTTTCTTAAATAAAACAATTTTTTTGTCTTTTCTCAAATTAAAAAAAAGATTACATATCAAAGTCAGTGGCCAGTATTTTATCATATTTATGTTCGATTCTGGCAAGTAGTGCGGGGCATCAAAATGATTATAAATAAAGGCAATCTGATGATTATAAACAAATACAATTTGCATAATTACATCAAAACCCTGTTAAAAAAATTTCTTATCTTTTTTCAATAATGATCAGAATGTTTTCTGATCTAATCTAATTTCTGTCCATGCTAGAATATCAACATAAAGGTATATATGTGATTGCAGATCGCATTCTTTTAACCCTCAGGTGTACTATATAATGGGTACCTGGACAATTTGAGCCCACACATTTTGAGCATTCACATATTTTAGTCTGCTGGGAACCTATAAATTGTTCAATTCAACTGAATATATTAATGAAATTATGATCACACAACACGGCAATGTTCATAAATCATGTACTACTCTAATTTGATCATATTGTGGAGAAAGAAAATCAGTTTGTATTAAATTTTACACAGAGCAAATTTCACAATAATGACCAGATCCTTGATTTTTACTTCATCCTTCATGTAAATTTCACAAAATATACCATAAAAATTATCATAAACTGCAAGGTAGGCTTATTTATATGAACAGATTCAATTAATTGGCAGTTAATGATTTTATTTTGATGATTAACAATATGTTAATCACTTTTACCATTTGTATAATGTCCATGGCACTCTTATACTTATTCAGATATTAAGAATAAGAAGCTAACCTCAGTTAGTGGTTCATTCGACCATAATGTCTACATGGTAATCCAAAAGAAAGATCCCAAGCAATCTTCAAAATGAGAAGGGCATTGGGTCCTTGGGCATGTACCTGCAATTACCTATATTGTGCTGAAATGGTTTAACAAATCAAATCATTCATCCATGCATGGTATTTTATTTGATGATAATCATATGAAATCTATAGTATCTTATAGTGAGTTTTTTTCTGGAGAAGTACATTTCAATAAATCCATTTCACCTGAAATATAACACACTGCACTAATACCATATTTACAATATGCAATCTCTCGAAATATAATGTAATATGATGAATATTTGAAATCTGAATATTTGTTGGACCTTATCTTTTTGGTGTATTTTTACTTCTGTAATTCAAAACAGGCTGGTATGATATGAACAGACTTTTTCTTATAAAGCCAGGAAATTATAGAAACAGAACGAAGATAATATAACAATCCAAATAATTAATTTCAAAAGAAAATGAATGTGTGTTTTAAGTGTGTGAGCGTGACACTTCTCTTGCTACTTATTTGATGTAAGCATTGCTCGTTATGTAAGCCATCGCAAGTTAATGATGTAACAATCCCAGTCTATCTTAATCAGGCAATGTTTGTGACAATAAATATTTTGATTATTTCAAATTCTTTTCAAATGTTGAGAAATTGACATTGATGTTAGAAATGATTAAACTGATAATGCTTCAAAAGAAACATTTGTGTCAATAGGACTATGACCTTATGTCTGGATAATTGATCATCTTCATAGAGAAAGCTCTTGTCTAATTTCTACCTCAGAACGATCTGCATTTTTTAATGAACGTTGAATTACAATTCTGATATATAATGCAATCATAGAAGAATAATTCTGAATAATCAATTACAGAAAGAAATATAAATGAGCAGTTTGGTCTGTGTTTCATCATATATATTCACACAAGAAACACAAAATTAACATGTTTGGGCTGATATGGCAGCAGTTAAGCATGAATAAAGATTTATCTGAGCAAGACAGGATGAAGGAGGTTCAGACCTCCTTGAAAGCAAATATTCCAGTCAATCTATATCAGTAACAGCAACTAACGAGCAATGTGATATTAAAATCATTAACAGCACCAATGACTAGAACTCATTCTCAGCCCCTCCATTGATAATGATCTATGTATATGCAGGTGATGTAAAAAAATAAATATATCTCTACCCAGTTGTAACTTTACTTTTGAGTCAGGTAATATTGAGGCTATTTCAGATAATAATGAGATTTGACGTTTTTACTGGATGGACAGAGGGGTATACTAGTTACTTTACAGCTTCTGATTTCAAGTGTGCAATTCCTTCGGATTACACTTGTAACAATAACAAAATCATAAATATTTGCGGATAGTATTCCTATCTTTTCTTGTTTTCTGATGATTTTTTTTAAGTCATTCAAACTCTTTTGCAGTCTTTCCTTTAGATATTTACTGCACATTTTGAACAAAACAACTCTGTGCTCAATCTAAGAACATATGTTTGCTTTACCTTACACTCAAATGATCTGTGTTAGAAAAAAAATCACAGCAAAAAAAAATATATATTCCTATATGTTTGTGAGCAAGTTTTAAAACATGCTGCTCAACAGTCAGGGAATGTTTCCTTCTTTTACCCCCACCCAAACATTTATATGTAATAATATTTCCTAACGATACAAAAAGTGGTAGCTGACAACTGGAAGAGGGTAGCACAATGCTCGGTCGTCACACCGACGAGCACTGCGCTCGGGGCTTATGCTATACCTTGGTCTCCGAATACTTCAGGAGAAGGCTTTTCATTTTATCGGGTGATTCAGTGGCAGTTTGTGTGTAAGTTTTCATTTCACTTTCCTCCTCTTCGTCTCCATCTTCTTCCTCTTCTTCCTCTTCTGATTCGGCAGCGACTACAATGTCCTGAGTTGTCTTGTGTGACGTTTCTATGGCGACGTCGGGAATGGACGTCACAAAGGTTTTATGTACAGGGAATTTGTGGCGAGTTTTGAGAAAATGGAAGAGAACGACTCCTGTGATGTGAGAGATGAGGATGGTGGCCGCCACCACAATGATGGCATAGCCACACTTAAGGAACACGTTCCGAATGGCCGACAAGATGGGCTCAAAATGATGACCTAAATGCAGCTCAGAAAAGCGCTTGCTCATTTCTGCAACAAAAAAACAACAATATGATCATCAGTTCACAAGATATAAGTTTTGTTGTTTTCTGGATTCAAGTTTCAATGTACTTTTGATAACAATTATTGGGCAATATATGTACCCAGGGGATAAAATAAAACCTGAGGAAGTACTACTCTTAAATAATACAGAAATATTTACATCTTTCCACTTTCTAGTATATATATATATATATATATATATATATATATATATATATATATATATATATATATATATATATATATATATATTCCTCTTTCTACCTCTATCCAATGATAAGAGGACAGTGCTCACCTGTATAAAGCCTTGGCTGGATGGGAATGAAGTTGCAGGGCACCATGGGAATGTTGAGTTTGGAAGGCGTGATGTTGATATCACATGATCTGTTGCCAAGGAAACCTTTTCTAATTGCACAGGCTTCATCTATGTAATTTTGTACGAGTCTTTCTTGCTCTGAAATTGCAGAAAACAGAGTGTCCTTCATATTATCATCATTTTTTACCAACACATTTGGAAAATTTTCAGCAGATGGTAAGAATGACTCAGCCAGTAGTTCCGGGGATAAAAATTTATGAGCACTTAGTGGAAGAATTGACATGGTACATTAGATAGAATTTAATGTACCATGGTCAAAAGCACGTAGATTCTACATTTACAAACTTAAATAAATGAAAATTTGAGGAAAGAAACATTTTACAGAGGTACTTTTATCAATGGTGACTGAAAATATACATTTAATACATGACTTACATAACAGGTGGGCTTTAGTTGTTTTCACTCTGTGAAAAGTTTACTTTGTCTCAAATGCCTGAGAGTTTGAAAGAGAATATTCTTAAAAGTGGCAAGTTTAAAGATTTCTCGAGGAGGAGACCAGTGAAAGATGTCAGAATTTAACTCTTTTATTTTATGTAATCACTGATTAATATTTAATCAGTAAATATAGAACCATAAAATTCTCTTGATTTTTGTCTGGTTTTCTAATAAGGATAATTTTTTTCTCAGGCATTCTAGAGTATCGCATATCAGTCTTTGAAATATAATATCTTTAAGACTGCATCACACTACATCATTCATTTGCAGTAGATGTTGTGACTGGTTGCCTTGGTACTATTATTGTTACAAGCTAGACTCTTACCTGTATTAAAATATTCCACCATACTTTGAAAATGGAGCAGTTCGGATGTCATCTGTCCTCTGTAAATGTTCATGGTGATATTATTGAAGTGTTTGGCTTGTTCTGTCAGATACCAGTTTGTGCGGTTGACCTGTACGTCCAGGCCCACCAGGAACATTCTGAAGGCATCCACATCTGCCATCATGTCCACTGACAGAACTAAAGCTATACAATTTACGATAAAACAGAATATAATTAAAATCAACATTCCCATGACTATCTTGGGAACGGTGGAGCTCTGTAAGAGTCTGAGAATTGTTTCTTTTGTGGATGTGGATGTGGAGTGTTTACTCCAGATGGCGCCACTGCCTTGGCTCGATGATGCTGCATAGTGATGCACTGCCACCTTGTTACCATTCTGTGTACTATTACTGCAGTTAGGGGCTGGTGGAGGTAACATGCTGCGATGGCTGTCGATATTGGTCATGTAGTCAGGCAAGTTGTAGTCCTGAGCGTTGCCGGTGTACTCGCGGTCTACCACAGCGGAGTCAGCCTGCCGAGGGTCGCCCGGCCCATCAAATAACCTCCTCTCCTCCATCTTCTCATGATCCTTCTTTTGCTTCTCTTTCAGTTTGAGATCCTTTCCAGATATCATCCTGGTCTCGTCGAATCCTTGACACAGCGTCCGGGCGACCATGAAGGTGCGGCTACTTCTGTAGATGAGAATGAGCACGTCCAGGACGATGAACACGAGGCGCAGCATGCCCAGGTTGAGACTCTCCGTCATCTGGTCAAAGGAAAAGAGATCCTTCTTCTCAGGCGGGGTCTCTGGCGGGATGAGGTACTTGTACTCCTCACGGATGTCTGACATTTTGAGCGTGGGGCCGATGATGGAGCGTCCGGGAAGGTGAGGTGCCATGAAGCGAGAGGAGTTGATGCGCTTGGCTGCACGTGCCATGGTGCTCATATTAAGGAAAGGCATGTTGGGTATGACATCACAAGCTGGCTTGCTAGGGTCCACAGTGGGGGCGGGGAAGATCTGGCTGTGTGGTAGGAGACGACCATATCTGAAACACATTACATTTACACTGATGTAATCTAGTACATATATTGCCCAATGGTGGCTAGTCTCTTTGGTCTCACTCTTTATTAAATCATTGAAGGTCACAGTTTTTATTTCTCCAATTTTTGCATTTTATAACAGGTTGCCATTATAGTAAGCAGAAAGTGCAAAATGGACTAAAAATTCTGAAAGATTATGGATAATTTAGATAGTTTATTCTTTTCTAAGTTAAGAACACGTGACCCACAATTCATTGCTTCAAATGTTTGCTTAAATGTTTAATGAGAATAAAAAATAATTTTTTTAGAGAGCCTTGTTTTAATGAAGTGAACTACAGGACTAATTATGTGTTTATGGTATCTATATTAGTTTTGAAAATAATCAAGACAAGAATAATTGGAACCAGAATATTTTCCTGATAAGCAAGGAAGGCTTTTCCTTAATCAATCAGTGTGCTTATTATTAGCTAAATTCAGTCATTCAAGAAAGTGTTGTTCTTCATTCATTATCAATATGCGAAGTCCAATTTGAATCTTAAATAAACACAAAAATGAGAAATTAAGAAAAAAAAGAAGCTTTTTCTGTTCTATTAAGTCATAGATACTTTACAGTCCATACCAAGGGTCAAATATGAGTGAAGGAACTTTGTACTGTTAGGTCATATGCACATATATCAAGCGAGCCTGGAAACTTATATCCCATGGCAAGTGTCTTTTGAGAGATTTCTCCCACCTCTGTGACAGTATTACAAGGTTTGTCAATCATTTTAACACTGCTACCATGTGGCAGACATCATTACCTTTCCCACCACTGCGTGGCCCATAGCTGTACGTCCTCCACCTCTTCTATAGGCAGGAACGCCCCAAAGTCCACCGTCGGGCCATGCAGGTCCACCGTACTAAACACCTCAGGCCGGCCTATCACCGAAACACTCTTATTGAAAAGTAACTGTGGAAATTGGAACCACGGATTCTTATATACTTTCTGCAGGTATTTTTCATAAGACCTTAATGCTGGTTTAACATCCCTTGTAAAGTTTTGTTTATATCTCTCAGCAAAATTGTCTAACGTTCGATCATATCGTCTTGATTTATGTTTAAACCACTGATGAATTAATGAACTGATGGATGTTGTTTGTCCATACATTTGATGATGATGTAAGTTGAGGGTGATGTTATCTACTTGGAACAGCATGGCATCAAAAAGCTCTTCTATGTAATTGCTGCACGCCCCCTGCATGTTGGTCACCAGCTCGGCCTGTCTGAGCAGCTCATCCTGACCATATTTCTCTATCTCATGTGCCAGAGTTTTGCTCTCATTGTACTTCCTTCTTTGGAATTCCCTAATTCCTGACAGCTGGAGAACGTCATTCTGCAGAGCAACACCAAGTATGCCCAAGAAGACGGTGAAAGTAAAGAGCAGACTGTAAAGAACCCTGAAGGCAATGTATGCAGTAATGAACATGTATTGTTTCTGTGTCAGTTTCGTGGAAGGTGAACTTGCTCCATTTCCGATGTGGTCCCTCACTTCGCCTGAGCTTCGTTTGTAATAATTTTCATTCTTTTTATGATACAGGGCTCGCACTTTGGTGAACTCGAAGTAAGCATACATCAGATTCAGTACCAAGAGGAGGACTGAAGTGACAGCAATCACAATGGCTATGATAGCCCAGGGACGCTCCTCAGTTTCGAATTGAGAATTTGTCTGTGGTTCTGACTGCAAGAACTCAGACTCAAACAAAAGGTGGGTCAGATAGACGTGGTAGCTTTTCTTAGAGTCCTCCAAGCGCACATCAAATGTTCTCTCAGCACGACGCCCCCTGTTGGGCACTTTGAAGGTCATATTGAAGTGAACTGGACAGAAAATGACATTCTCGTATTTGAAAAGTTCCTCCTCTTCGCCCAGATCTACAATATTTATGCCGAGATATCCAGGACAGGCGCTCATTTCACCTGAAATAAATCATTTAATATATTTCATACTTTTCTTTTCACAAAAAATCTGAAGGTGTTATCATATAACAAATCTGGAGTCAAGATTGTTTATTTTTATTATCCTAATACTTTTAAAATTCTGTTTGACTTTACTTTTCAAAAAAACAAATAAAAAAAAACAACAAAAACTTTTCACCAAAATAGACTAAAACATGTCTAGAATCAGACAGCCATTGATATCTTAGGAGTACTACCTTATACTTTCAGCTGGCACTAAATGGTGATCATATTTTTATGTGACTGTTTCAGGTCATTTATTATCCCATCTGTCCCTACCTTGGATGTGTATATTCCATATTCTTCCTCCTGCCACCAGTTCCAGTTCCACTCTAAGCGATCCATTGTTAAGCAGAATGGGGCCATTGTCTCGGAAATAAAATGGCAGAATAGACATATTACCTGCAAATAAAAAGCAACATTCTTTATTCTATATTTCTGTACATATAAAATTGCATTATTTCATAAGAATATTCATTATGCCTAATCCCATAGAGAATTAAAGAAAGTAGGTGAGAGAGAGGAATTCAGGAATCTGAGGAAATTATCTCAATATCTTATTTCCACAAAAAATAGGCAAAGTCACTAAATTAACTGGACAATATACACAGATCTGATTGATGGATCTATATATGCATAGCCTCATATCTAGTTTTTTTCTTTTTTGCTTATGTGCGTTTGATACAGAAATCTTGTAGAAGGGACAAGCAATTGGTGATAATTTGCTATTATGCTTGGAAACTGTAGCATAAAACTTGCGGCCCATTATATGACTGGTTCTCTGGATCATGGCTAATCAGAGGCGTAACAAAGATTGTCTGCCCTATAAACATGAGTGGACTTGACAATAAATGTACATTGTGACGAGGCATGTATGAAACGCCCATCAGATAACTCATTGCAGTCACAATGAAGCAGAATGGTGCGAGCCCGCCACAATCCCGCAACCCATTTGATTACATCCTTCCTGTGATTCCAATTTGCTTGTATCACAAGAGAGCTAACAATACAATCTTCACCCACAGACGCTAATATTGCCACAGAAACCATTAATTTCAATTCTCTGAATGCAACAAATCCCGTCTCTATCCTGCCATTAGGACATGTCCAGGCGCTACATTCGCAAAAAATTCTGCTTTGTGTTCCCTTCACACCATTTCCTCAAATCTAATTTGGTCTTTTGTAAGGGAGGTAAGTAAAAATGTCAGCCTAGCCTATGTTATATTGTATCTGTTTAGCTGTTTGCCAATGCCACTAATAGCTATGGATTGATTACATTATTTTCTTAACACGAGTATTACATGTGTTGTCCGTCATTATTGACCGGGTTATTTTATAAGTTTATATTCTCTGTCTGGCTCTGAATTCAGCTTCAAACATTTAAGATTTCTATATCTGGATACATTTGGCCATGTCAAACTGGATTTTAAATAAATATAAGTTTCATACATTTCTCATAATATCACAAAACTACTGTAAACATGGATCATTCCTAACTAAACAGACAATTAACTAAATTCTGTCTAAGCTTTTTGATCAGCATGTTATAAACATACCTATCACTACTTATAAAGAAATAAGATGTCATAACTATAATGTGCAAAAGATTCACCATCACATTAATTCAATTTCATTTGATGTTTTGCTTAATGAAAACTTTTAATATCATTTAAAGCTACTTTTCTTTTGACTTTTCAAACAAATATAAATAAATTAAAGATTCTTCTATTTCTTTTCATAATAATCTTGGAATTCAATCCTGAAATTAATCTTTTTCAAAATTTGAGAATTGATTTTTTTTATATAGAATTGCCCTCTGTCATAAAGGCACCCAACAAAACTTCATATTGAATGATGCAAAACTCACTGAATGAGTAATTTTAACATAAGGCCAAAAATATCATGACTCTATAATACCATATTGATGAAAAACAGGGACTAGAATTTCTTTCAAACAACCAAAAGATTTTATGATTGTAATTCAAGAATCCTGAGGTTGTAAGTATTATTATAATATGTGGAACATGATATGGTGTGATCCATTTACAATAACTTTATGCTATTTCTGAGCAGCCAAATTAGCCTGGCTCCTTTCAAACGGGGATCATGATCTGGTGTCAGTTCAATGAAGACACTGGTGTACAAGTATCAAGTAGGTTCTGTCTGTCTCTCTGTCAGATCTGTGAGGAAGCCGTGCATTGTGGGATGGAATTTCAATCAAAGCAAAGTGTTGCTGTCACCCGCTCCCGATGTAGCTTCCTGCCCTGATGATGCTCCATAGAGAAATGGCGCTGGTGTTTTACACTAGATACCGCTTCATTTCCCGAGGATACGCCAAATGGGTCTAGGGACATGGCCCAAAATTGACCTTGGGAGGTTGCAGAATGGCAAAGAAGTCTGAGACAAAGAAAGATGGCAAGCTGCCTGGGATGTGGTGTAATTACACATTGTAAGACCAAAGGTGCATGGCCCAGACTAGGAATCTGCTGCTATTACGAGGCTGTGAGTCACAAGTCCCACCCCCAGGGGGCGCTCCTCACTCAACTCTCCTGGTGCCTATACACCGCAAATATCGCAGCACTTTTCAGCATTAACAAATGTCACCCAATAATAGGTCCATGATATGATGTCCTAACATAATCTTAACCTAAGAACAAACAATGTCAATAAAAAATTAACTGACGTGAGTTAATGTTAAATGTGGCAGGCTGTTTATCTCAAGCTTCAAGTGTGAAGGAGTGAGGGGAGAGTAGGGCTCGAGGTACATGCTCTCACCGACAGTGTCAAGTACTGGGTCCAGATCAAACACAGTGCTGTCTACTCTCTCACGTCTAGCAGCTCATCTCCTCAAGGACCTCCTGTCTGCCACCCAGGCCATGACATCTCTCAGACATGAAAATTCATTCCACATATGAGACAGAGCTGATTGTTGACCAGTCGAGCAAGCTCAATTGACACACCTTACACTCTAAGTAGCCCATTCTAATGCCAACCATTGCTGCACTTTAACAAGCTCTCAAGGTTGCTCCCAAGGTCAGCGAAAGTTAAAGTAGTCCATTTTGACTCTGTCTCCATTAATGCGAGCTGAATCTTTTACAGTAAACTCTGCAGCGCGTGGAGGCATTGTCAAATTATCTTCATTCTCCAGACACTATTGTTGTGCCCATCTTGCTACAAATATAACCCCATTCACTAATTCACATTATGCCGTCAAATTTATTGACCACTCCAAATACTCTTATGTTAACGCCTGCACTGTGTTCTTCGTGACTTCAGAATTTTCCATTATTTCTAATGCAAATTAACATCATGAAGATGCATAAGTGATATTGACACCAGGTGTGTGTTCAATCTTATCCACCAATATTCTGCTTTTAGGAGGAGAAGCTCGTGTTGTGTCTAAAAAGATGTGATATTTCTTCCACTGTGCAGTCTCACATTTTATTGGCATACAAATCACTCACACACTCCACACAAGTTTCTGCTGTGCTGCGATTCTTCCATTTTTTGTGAGTTTTGCAATGAAACTCGCAAGAATGCAATACACATCATCTAAATCAGGCAAAGTTATTCCATGATTACAATCAATTTGTAAAGAAAAAGAAATTTTGGATATCGTAAATTTCCAACTTGTCAGGAATGCCACTATTAACAGTGGTTTTACATTTGGAAACTTCTCAAACTTTCTGTTGTAGTTTTTTTTTCAACATTCATACATACTGAATCATATCTGAAAAATAAATGGGTTTTATCTTGAGCCTAAATTAGATACATCACCGAGAATTACAGGGTAATTTGGGGCTGTTTTTATGTTGCCTCTGCTGAGAGCGGTTATCATAGTCTCATTGATAATCTTAGTAGAAAGATAGACCGGTAAATATTCCTGATGCATTTAATGGATACTCTAAATAAATAAGTACCAGTCTATTTTCAACATTCATCACATAATGGAAATAATTTGACAGTGAAAATTATATCATAAATAATATCAAGGATGTCTGAAAGTAATATTCCAAAGTTTGATGTAAGACACAAGAATCTGTGTAAATATGAGATGTGTAAATAACTGTAAATAGTGAAATATTCAGATGCTCGGAACCAGATGGGCAAATAACTGTAGTAAAAGAGCAAAGCTCATATGTCGACCCACCATGGTGGCAAAGTTAAATGGGTGCATAAACTATGGTGTAATGAGGTAGCGATATGAGATTTTGGTCCTTGTAAATGAATAAATCAATATTATTATTGACTGAATTAATAATAATAATAATAATAATAATAATAATAATAATAATAATAATAATAATAATAATAATAATAATAAATAGACATTTATATAGTGCCCATTCCACTCCGGTATACATGTACAACATTGACTGCATATGCTCTGGTTCAATCAAGCTTTTGGTTAAAAGATAACAATGTGCTATAGCAATCTGTTCTTGAGAAAAACCACCAAGTACTGCTCAATTCCTTTAGTATTAGGGCAAAAATATATGACATACTGTGCAATATCGAAGTAATCCATCAAACAGTTCTCCTTTTGTCAACCAGAAATTATAATGATACAAAATATCTCCTGTGACCTTGAGAAATAGGTGAAGGTCATCCTTAGCAAGGGATTTGGAGGATACATACTAGTAGTTATGTCCAATATCAAAGCCAAAATACCAAATAGTTCTCAACAAATCATCCGGAAACCAGCAAGTACTGCACAGACACAAAACTGCTCATGTGACCTCGAGAACTAGGTCAAGGTCAATCATATGCAATCCTATGCAAGGTATATAGGACTTACATAACCCTGTGCAAGATCAAAGTAATCAATTAAATGGTTCTCCTTTTATCATCGGGAAACCATAATTATATAAAATATCTCTTGTGACCTAGAGAGACTGATAAGGTCATTCACCAGTAATCCCATACAAGGGAGTTGGGGGACACATAATCATGTGTGATATCAAAGCCAAATACCAAATAGTTCTCAACATATCATCCACCTTGAGATCTGGGTCAAGGTCAACCATATGCAATCCCATACAAGGTATATAGGATTTACATAATCCTGTGTAATATCTAAGTAATCTATTAAACGGTTCTGCTTTTATCATCAGGAAACCATGATTGTACAAAACATCTCCTGTGACCTTGAGAAATCGGTCAAGGTCATTCATTAGCAATCCCATACAAGGGAGTTGGGGGACACATAATCAGTGTGATATCAAAGCCAAATACCAAATAGTTCTCAATATATTATCTGTAAACCAGCAAGTCCTGCAGAGACACACAAATGGTCCTGTGACCTTGAGAACTGGGTCAAGGTCAATCATATGCAATCCCATGCAAGATATTAAGGACTTGCATAATCCTGTGCAATATCAAAGTAATCCGTCAAATGGTTCTCCTGTTATCATCCGGAAAATTCGGACACGCGGAATCGCGGACGGAGCCCGATACAAGGTCTCCCCTCCCCCTACGGGGTGGGTTGACAAAAAGACATATTCAGATGTTCCCAACCAGATTTGTAAATAATGTATATAGGGAACTATTCAGATGCTCCCAGCCAGATGTGCAAATAACTTTAAAAAGATAAAATAGATCTGTAAATAGGGAAATATTCAGATGTTTCCTACCAGATGTGTAAATAATTATAAATAGGGCCATATTCAGATGCAATAGATGCATAAATAACTAAACAGGGCTAGTTATTCATCTACATGCATTCATCACCTTAATAACAAGTAAGAGAAGTCCATGTTAATGTTCACTCAAGCATAGCACTTTTAATTGCCCATGTTAGAAGAATACATCACCATGCATTTCCAGACCAAATATGAAGAGGCAAGTAAGTGGGGGAAGTCCAACTTGTTATGGCCATCAAGTGGCTACATTGCATTGCATGCGAGTCAAAGATTGCTTTAAAACACTATATATAGATAAAAGTGAGCAAGACTTGCCTGGTATGTGAAAGCGAATTGTAGGAGGGTTGTCTTTCGACTTGAGTTTGTAGATGAAATGGTTGTTGATGTTGTTGATGTCCAGGTACACATTCTGGGGGTTGTTTTTATGATGGCTCTGTTGGTACTTGAATTTGGAGACGTCCTTATCGCAATCATTGTCCCGCACCCAGCTGATGGTGCTGTAGGCAAACGGCTGGTCAAACTGCGTCGTGGCAACAAACACATTGTTAGCAATCTCATGCACCACAACTTTCCTTTGGTTGTACTCCTTGGATTCCTTGAGAGAATACACTGTGAAGTTTCTTCTGTGCTCATGTCCGGCATGTACATTTTTTCCTGACAATATAAACTCGTCATTTATCGTGATTCCTGCATTATGCTCAACCGATAAAAATCCTGTTTCATAATGCCCGTAGCTCTGGTAAGAGAAATCATTTGCATAAACTACTTTGTGGATTTCTTGCGTTTCCAGTTCACTGTCAGGACCATAAGGACCAGGCACCTTAATGCGGTAGGAGATCTTGTAGAGGATCTTAGGCTCATGGTACCGTATGTGACACTGAAACTCGTTGAAGTGTTTGAAGTTTGGCTGGATTGTGTAACGGTATGCATCACCTGAAGGAAAAAAAAATCAATCTAATTTTTCACCGCATTAGTTTTAGAATATGACACAAGGTGGCACTGATGGTGTCATTGAAGACAAATGTCCATGTACAATGTACATGCTGTGTAAATTATCAAAGTAATTCTAATATATAGCAGAGAGAGATAGACAGAAGTAACATCTGTTGCTTACCCATGGCACATTCTACGGGGGTTTCTGTACACTGTGCACTGTTGGCCATTTTACAATCTCTCAAGGTGTAGCAATCTATTTGACAGCATTGCTGGTCAAATATATCTGCAAATAAACAAAAATACAATTTTCATCGAGGATTTAAAAAAATGCTAGACTGCACTTTGCAGTTCTGATTTTTGTGAATAAAAATGGATCCACACTCGTCTGAGGACTTCATTTCACCACTGAATATAATGTTGAATACAATTTTACAGCAGATATTCATGCTTTGTATGATGGGTATTAAAACAACTTGGAAATGACATAGTATTAGAAATCCTGTGATCATATATAACTGTTATGGCTCATCATATAACCCGGTGAAATGATTGCCTTGATAATTTGGTTGCATTGTTGCTATTTTGACCCATTTATAAAAGGTGAGTTTAGAAAATGGCCCATTCAGAAATTGGTGATTTCAGAGGGCGACACATTCAGAAATAAGTGAGTTCAGAAGCTGACCTATTCCCATATAACTGAGTTAAGAGGCTGACCCATTCCCAAATAAGTGAGTCCCAAATAAGTGAGTTCAGAAGCTGACCCATTTACAAATACGTGAGTCAAGAGGCTGACCCATTCAGAATAGGGAAGTTCAGAAGCTGATCCATTCAGAAATAAGAATTCAGAACCTGACCCATTCAGAAATAAGTGAGTTCAGAGGCTGACCCATTCCCAAATAGTGAGTTCAGTGAGTTTATTAACAATAGAAGCTGAGGATAGAGCTACGTACCAATCATTTTACACCTCAGTTGGTTGAGACATTGTTGACACCGTGACATTGCAGGTCGACATTTGCGAGATGGAAACTTGATAGGCTTCTCTGATGTGTACGTTTGGTTGAAAATCTCCCGCAAGAGGGCAGTGTTCTTGGTGCACACAATGCTGTTAGTAGCTGGCTCCAATGGTTCAGGAAATGTTCCCTGAAACAGGAAACACACAATCAATTAAATCATTATCACTTTTCAATCTTTGCCGATATGCTTTCTTTACATTAAAGCATAAAGGCTATCAACCTGTTTCAGAAAGAAAAACATACAAAGCATATTATTTCAACTGAATCCTATTTGGACTGACTAAAACAACTAGGGCCATGTTTCACTTCAATATCAGACAGGCGTTATGTCAGTAAAACCACATAATACAAGTGGAGTTACTAGATTTGACAGAAGGACCCTCAGTCCCTTCCCTTGAGTGAAACGTGAATTTATGATGTGAAAGTGTAACTCAAAATGTTGTAAAACTGAACTATCCCACTGCAAAAATAAAATATATTGACACATATACATATATTTTTATATATCTTTATTTTATATAAATATATATGTATGTATATGAAATAATATCCCCATACAAGGTGACAGTGTTAATCAAACAAGCAGAGACATGCATAGAAGCTTTACCAAAATATATCACATCTATTATTAGATCATTCAGTTATAAAAAAATATCTATGGGGTTCGAAATGATCAGGCCAAGAAACCATCTGTTATGCACTCTGTTTTGCACTCTTTTATTTTCAACAATGATACAAAACAATTTTCATATATATCTAATCATTGTAATGTGCCTCTAATTTCCTTGGTTACTTCCATCTTGGTATTCAGAAAATGAAATCCTTGACAGTTCAACCAGTCCGTCCATCCTGTTTAAATATTCAGTAGATTGATTCTTTATTCCCATTCCTTTCCTGTGAGAGCTCGTAATGATTTGGAATGTATCCTGAGGCCCAAATTCACTACGGCAAGTCACTGGCACTGACCTTTGCCCCAATTAGATTTGACCTATGACCCACATAGTGATCATGGGATCAGGAGCACTTGGGAGGGGTCTATTGATTCCATTATGGCCGCATCAAGAACGGGAGCATCTGACAATCGACGCAACACCACAGAGCTACTCCGACAATTTAGCAAATTTATGATCGGCCAATTAGTATTGGGCAGACAAAGAATGGGCAGACGAGGCCTCACAGAGGATATCGCATTGGACAGATACACCCGAGCAATATCCACATTGGATTTAGTCCCCGGAAATAAATCATGTTGAGAATTTAACAATCCTGTACTAAATGCTCCTGCGTATTTTCAAGCTGATATCCATAACATCCGACCAGCCTGTGGTATCCAACAGCCTGCGGTTGATTCATGTGGTGGATTCATTATCTTTTTTGTGGGATGATTTTTTGTGTGTTCAAGATTCAGGTGTCATTAATGAATTCATTATCAGTGTGAAAGGGTGTAATGTTTCTTTGGAAATGTAAACTGTATGCCAGCATTGAGACTACGCTGGCAGCCATAACTTGCCAGGTCATTCCCGACAATGGCAGGCCAGAGCTTTCCACTCATTAAGATGTCACTGTGCCTCTGGCCAGTCATTTTCTGCTTTTGGCAGTCGCTTTGCAAGTTCTGAAATAAGACAAAAGTCTGTGTCAATATGATTAGGTCCGTCAAGTCAAAAGGGTAGAAACGGCGAGACTTATTGGAAACCGATGGAGTTCTTTTGTACAGTCAATGTGTCAGCCAGACAAGGTCTACGTTCTAAATCCCGCTCTGTTCCTTCTTTAGATATCGATAAGACTTAGCCTCATGAAATCACAATAAATATTCTCTATTTTCAGCCTCATAGGATCAAGAGATATCTTGATTTATTTCACCAAAAATTTGCCTTTGGCTGTTTTGTCAAATGTTTCACACTGAAGACAGCATATTAGAACCCATAGTTAGCAAAATATTAAATGAGAAATGTAGAGTGATGACAATGATTATATTTAGGCAAACAATTCATTGGCATAAAGGATATAAACAAAAAGGATGTGTATATACTTATGCTGAGTGAAAATACAGATATAGGTTATCTCTATGTGAGTATATCTTAAAGCATGGTGGATGCATCTATTGTAACCGATCCCACATGACGGTAATGATGCGTGACAAGGTCGAGAAACATTGCTCAGAAGTTGGCAACTTTATGACACACTTTGGCCTGTTTCCCTGAGGGCGGCACTCGTCTTGACAATAATCTGTGGGCTCCTTATACCTGGATTCCTATGTGCCCGCTCGTGTAATCTTCCTCGTACATCTGCTGTCGTGGCCTGCTTCTCTCCGGCAGATGGTCAGGCTTGTCTCCCTTCATCCTCACATCCATTTGTAACTGCTTATCAGATCGTGCAAATCGGACATTTTTGTGTACACACAGGCAGAAACTATGTTGTGTTCAAGGAGCAAAAATGTCATCAAAGTCCTCGGGAGTTGCATAATGGCTCACAGTAGACTTATATGGAGAGTCTTTGAGGGACTAGAAACACATTTATACATGGTTTCAATGGCAATGCTTCAAGATATTTATCTAGTGAGTTAGAGGTGCCTTAATCCTTTCTTGCAACCTTCAGTCTAACATTGCCGAGGTCTTTACAAGCCTGTATAACAGAGAACAAGTGTCTTGTAAATGCTACCCCACTGAAACTGATGCAATTTTTGCCTGGGAGGAGAGTATAAAATCATATTAAAGTAAATGAATGAGGACAGAGATAGCCCCATATTATGCTGGGTGTGCTGTGAAACCGCAGGCCCCCACTTCAGTTAACATGGCATGTGTATCATGACAGATAGGTGGCGCTACTCGTGTAAAGGGACCACAAAATTGGGTCAAATCCTGACAGACATTGCAAGCAGAAAATGCAATGGAACGCTCAAGCAATTTGAGTGAATAAACCTATCAATAACCTGTCATTCATGCATATTATTTTTGCAAGAAACAAACCAATAATCCCTTCTTGTATTAATATAGCAGGACTGATCATATATTTATCTTGCATTCCTAACAATATATATATATATATATATATATATATATATATATATATATATATATATATATATATATATATATATATATATATATATATATATATATATATATAGATCTATACATAAATTCTGATAAAACTTTCAAATAATGTGTACTGAACCTTTCTAATTATTTCAAGTTTGGTTTCTCAATGTGATAAATGATAATGGGAGAGCAATACTGAAGTATAATTTTGGGTTTATTGACTCAGTATAACGTCATTGTTGTACAAACTATGAGGGAGGCCAAACAAGCGAGACATTAGTGGTCAGATTAAGGCCACAGGAGACGCTTAGCCACTGCTGACACCTATAATTGCCACTTAAATCATTAAGGTAAAGCCACTAACTCAATTCAGGTGGGTGATAATGCGTTAAAATTAACATAGTTATGGCCACATTTGCATGGCTTATGCTATAGAATAATGAACAGGACTTGCAAGAGTAACTCTTAGAGGAATATGAGAAATAGTTGCTGCGATAAATCATGGAAATCTTTGCATATCTCTCCGCCTTATTTCTGAGTGATATTGCCTGATTGCATGAACTCCACAATGAAAACTACAAAAACATAATTCATATCTATATTTCTGATTCCACTCAACTTGCTGCGATATCATAAAGACAGTATGGAGCGTACTGCCGTGCCGTGGACTGCCTCCACGTCAACATAAAAGGTAACAATAATAATGAAATATATATCTCCATGACGCCAGCATTGAAAAAGTATAGATTTATGCTGTGTACGGCATTGTGTATTTTGATTGTGGGGAAGAAAAGCAGCTATCATAATGACCAAAGATAGTAGCATTGTGGCACTCAGAATGCCGGCTTTATACCAAACAGATCTCGTACAATATACGCCTTTCATGTACCCCCATACAGCACAACGTGATAGTATGCAGAAAACCTATTGTGATTTGACAGCCTTTGTTCCATCACAGATTGTCGCTTGTGAGGCGACGCCGATCATCACTCACATGTAGCGCCACCTAGGAACATCCTGTGTTGTATATATAATCCCAGGCCCTTTGTCAACCGACTCTGCAATATACACTGCCGTCATGACCTTGACTTGAGGGCTGTTGACCTGACAGGATTTATATGATATATTACAAGGGTGAGTGGCAGTTGCCATGTCCTGACACAAAGTTGAGCGCCATCTCCCATGTCCCGGGCAGATGGTTGCATATTTGTCGCCATTGCCCTTACCAGAAATATTGCATGTTTTGTGTGTAGCATCCATTGTTTGTTGGTGAACCTCTCTGAATTGCCTGACCATGGTCATTTCTCTGAGATCTATCTCTCTAGCTATTATCATGACTCTGCTCACAATGTGGGGTGGCAATGTGGAAATTACAGCCTACAACACAGCACAACACCAGAGTGCATTTGTTAGAAACAAGTCTTTCTCCCACACTTGTGGCTAATACTAGACGGCAGAGAACTAACTTTGATGTTGAAGGCCCTCTTTTATCAGACATCCGCCATGCTGAAAGCACACTGAACATATTGAGTTTGAAAGGAATAGGTAAGAGTTTCACATTTTTCACAATCATGATTAACCACAGGCAAAGATTCCCAATTTAAAAAAAAATAAAGCAGTATTTCACCAACTTGTGTAATGTCCTGCCTCTTCAATGGTGTCTCCTGCCATTTTGGCTGTAATAAGATACAGCATTCCTGCCCCATGCATATTTCACTAGCAGATTTATACAGGATATTATCATATGTTTTTCCATACATCTATGTTTGAATGTGAGCTGTTTTGCCATTTCAGATGTGTCTGGCAGGATTGGACGGCAGCTGGTCCCTCTCTATTCTGTCTAAGTTAGAGGGAGGAGGCGAGGTCATGAAACCTCTGTAGAGTCCCCAACATGTCTGCCCAGATGACCTGCTAGCTCCCCCTGGTGTCATTAGTCAATCCCCTCTGACTCGGACTTAACTCCAGTCTCCACTGTACACTGCCCACAAACCTTTCTGGCCTGAGTTTTTGTGTTGTGCATTTTAGAAAATAACATTTTATATTTTGCTGTGTATTATCGTTTATGTGTTGTAAGTGGATTATAAACTGATAAATGATATTCAATATCACTGTGCATATGATGTCAAGTGTTTGATTTCATCCAAGTTCCCAGAAAAAAAATCAGATTCAATGATATTATGTTTTAGTTCATGGTTTTTATCCTAAATGTGCCAATGTCAAATGCTGGTTACATGAAAGCCAACTGGCAGGGCCTACATTATCAAGTTACAGGCAGATGGTTAACACTACATTATATTATAGGCAGATGGTTAACTCTATATTATATTATAGGCAGATGGTTAACTCTATACATTATTATAGGCATATGGTTAACTCTATATTATTATATATTATAGGCAGATGGTTAACTGTACAATATGCTGTATACTAAGGTTGATCATTAATTCTGCATTATATTACAGGTAGATATACTCTATATTATGCTATATTCTTAGGTAGATGGTTGTTAGGTAGATGGTTGACATTATATGTACATATACATACACAATTGCATGGCTGAGAATGTATATTACATATTAGTGGAAGTGACCTTGCCTTTGAAGACAGGAAAGCCCAGACAGGACACCATTAGGAGTTCAAAGAGGAACCACACAATATTATTCGTAACCATTTCCACCACATAAGTGATCTTCAACTCGCATGCATCACACAAAAATTGGATCCCATTGACCCCTTGAAATCTGATAGCAACTGCAGCAATAATCCATTGTCTCCATCCCACAATGCAATGCGGCCATGTGACGATGGTCCTGGTCGGAAGTGGAGGGACCTTTAGCCTCAATGTCATTGCTCACGGTCCCACCTGATGACAAGCTGGCTGTGGACAATCAAATAGACTCAGCTTCTCACACCTTCTCAAGCTTCTTCTTTTGGGGGGGCCATGAAATTGCTCGCATTGACTTTTCCGTCTTCCTCCGCTGTCAATAAATTGGCAATTCTTCATGTGGACAATTTACTGGCCGACTTTTCACTTCAAATAAATTGGGATTGCGACCTGTGAATTGGTAAAAGTACTTTCTTTTTGTCATGTGCCAATGTTCGAAACTCTCAAAATTAAATATTTTAATATATGATGGAACTGAAAGTATCAAACCAAGCTCCTTATCATATGAGCCAAATCTGTTTATTCAAAAAGTTTGCTGTTCTTTAAAAATAAATAACTTCATAATTTTCTCTTTCTTTGTTTCATGTTTCTTGAATAGGAAATTCTCAAAATGGTTCCTTTCCGCTAACATGGCTCTGCTGCAGAATCTCTGGTGGTCAACAAAAAGCAAACAAACTCACACACAAGAAAAAACTTGTTCATCGAAAGAGCCACCGCCACACTTTGTATCATTTCGAGACTAATCACATTTTTTTTAAAACCCTACTAAATATTAGGGATACAGGGAAGAAAGTGGTGTTAAGTTGGTTGTTTGCGGCTGTGTCTCTGCAGTGATGAGAGTGGCGGTAGACAGATGAACAGACAGAAACACAAGTGGGGGGTGTGATGAAGTGGCACATGGCATGCCACTGCAGTCAGGTTAGTTCAGTTTTGTCCATGTTATGCTTTATCAGTGGCGCACTGGCCATTTGTTCATTCCCGTCTACACAGCACCATAGAATAGGTTCTCATGTTTCCCTGCTCTATTTCAAACACACGGCACCCCCTCCTCCATAGACACCACCAAAACATTTACATACAATATCACCTTTTTTCATGAAAATTGTCTCTTGTTCCCTTAAATGATGGAATTTGATTATATACAACTACTACAAGTTTGTCTGCCTTCCATGGTGCCAATGACGGGCGTGACAAACATATGCCAACCTCACAACAAATATCGAGTTACAAACCTTCACATCACAAAAAAAAAAAAATATATTACAATTCATCCTGAGTAAAATGAATATCATTAATTATTTCAAAATACCTTATGAATGGCATGACTATGATTATTGCTTGTTCTTTTTTTATTTTATACTGAAAATAAATGGGAGTAGGAAAATGGCTGACATGCCACGCAAATCTAGACACAAAATGGGAACATATCTTGCATAAGAAGCAAATAAAATGTCCCTGCTTCTTTAGAAATCTGGAATAAATCACCGCAAATAATTGGAGACAAACTTAAAGGCCAGTTCATTAATACTGGAAGAATTTGGTGCTGATTTGTCTCAGTCCTGAGTGTGAAGCACTTCTATGTCAAAATGTCTAAAAAAAGACCATGTGTCTAGATCACAGCAACCACTGTGCAATCATGATGGGGAAAATTGAGGTCAAGGTCATTATGAAAGTCAATGGTCAAGGTCATTTGCATCCTCTCCATATGTGCTATATTTCGTGAGTTATCAACGGAAAACAAGAGTCTAGAGTAACTACAGTTTGTGGAGTAACACAAGTGAGTTGGGATGAATGTGATAAGGAAAATAATATCAGGTTAGTAGTGAAAACTATAACATGCAAGGCTTGAGTCGCTGACGAAGTACCAAAGAAAGGTGGTGAGAACACAAATATGGAAACAAAACAGGAGGTGCATCTCAACATTAGTACAATATTCAACAGACATGTTTAGAATCATTAGGATATTTCTTCATCTTATCTTTCATTAATAACATTAGCCTAGGTGCTTTTTTGTTTTACTTAAGATTGAAATCATACAGTGAATGGTAGAAGTATTCAAATATAAAACGACAACAGTGAGCAAGTCAAAAGTAGGCCGTGCATTCATTGGTCTGGCTATAGGCATGCAGACTATAGTAATAATTACATGCAATCAGCAAACTTCAGCACTCCGTACGTGTGCCCAGTTCTCTGTAGATATATACATATAACAGACAAAACAAGGAGGGAGCAGCCCTTATTTGAATGGAAAAAAGGGCTTTTTTCCAAAAGACATCCACAGCAAATCTCAGGCCTTCAAAATTACTCAAGGTGCACTCATGAAAGTAACACTTTCCAAACATCTTTCTTGTTGTGTGGTTAAAATCATTTTGAAAATAAAAACACATGCGTGGAGATGAGAATATGAATATTCATCATGTGATAATGCATATCAATCAGTTTATGAATATGTATGAGCATACCAGGGATTTATGACGGGATGAATCCTAAAGACACATTGGAGTGGATGCACACAGTGGTCAGAGTGGAAATAAAAAAAAATAACAGGACTGGCATTTAACATCATTGTATTTCTATATGAAAGCATGGGCTAGAAAAACATAAATTCTACTGCTAAATGTTAAGGTTACAACATATTACGAAATGGTGGAAGCATGGCGGCTAAAATGCGAAGTGAGCAGTCTCTACCAGGTTAGACCAAAATTTGAATGTCTTCTTTCTGCAATTCTGACTCAAACATCTTGCAGATTTTCATCCTGAGGGGACAATTTTTTTCCATTTTGCATTCATGGAGAACAACTTGGTGAAACAAAATGTTAATATTGATTTTTTTACGAATAGTAAATGTTAGGTTTAATTCAATACATACATATATCTATATTCAATACAATTGTCTCTCATTATTTTTAACTCATACTGAGACATATTTAATCAGTTTGGTTCTCAATTTCTAAAACATTCATATTATGCTTTAGCAATACCATCATCTTAAATCAAAATATTTTATGTATATCATTGTTATCATGTCATTTAATACATTAATCAATTTTTCTTTAATATTATCGCAAAAAGATCATTGGCACACTCATGGTTACCTGTTTAATTCCAGTAGCTATGGAGACAAGAAAACCTGGAAAATGAGGAAACATGATAACATTTTGCATAAAAATACGAGATATGCCAATGATGACTCTTTGCTTACTCCACAGTTTGATGTCATAAATCATTTGCTACAGTAATATAAGAAATTAAAAATAATGCAAAATTGCACATGGCAAAAATGTGCTTGGCATAAAGAACAGCATTCTTATGACAAGTAGCTCCGGGTGAAACATTTATGGGGGACATTATATTCTTTGCCACACAGTGGCTCCAAAAAGATTACACTCTGATTGTTGTACTCAAAATTGTGCTCCAAGTTAGAAATCTTGAAAGCTGAAGGAATGATCCTGCTGGGTTTGTTAAAGACATTCAAGTTTTGGCCTAAACCTTTAGACCAAGTTTACATAATGTTTGTCTAATATGATTGATGTTAACAATGCAGCCTCTAAACATTCAGTTTAAGATAATATATATACATATATATATATATGCAATATGACATATACATATACCAAATGGGATTGACCCAGCTAAAGGGAACTGTACCTATGACTGGCATTTAACACTGGCTTGGTGGAGATAACTTGGTAACCATGAAAATCGATAGCACCCATGGCAATTGTATATTTTTGAAGGGGCAAGGGGTTCATAATGTCCCTAATTCAAAATAGCATGGCGTAAACATAAGAAGATGTATAGGACAATATATAATATCTATGACATAACATTCACACATTTTGGGGGCCGGACCAACCAAGTTGCCAGAAAGGTTTACCATACCTTGGCCTGAGGAAGGCAACAGTATTAGGGAAAGCCAAAAAGCAAAACAAAATAGAATTACATCAGCTTATGGTAATCCAGTAATATGGTGACAAGACAGGAGAGGAAAAGAACATAACAGCCTACAATTTGTACATAATACTCTCCTTTCTTATATACACATACAGAATTAGGTAAGTGGACAAATAATTTCTTCACAAATGTACGGTCACACTCACCAACATATTCAGACAGAACTCTGTCTACTGGACCATATTCTTTATAATTTTTAATTAACAAAGCTGACATTTACACAGGTTTTTGATGCCCCTTCATCTTGTACATCAAATTTCTCTTATCTTAAAGAATTCATACAAGGTCACAGTATTCTTTCTCTTTCAATTTTCATGTTGAAATAGAGACTCTACGAGATCACTTTGCTTCATAAACATTTTTTTCTGTAGTCTGCTGGTTCCTTTATGATATTTTTTATAACACCAACATTTAAACATATGTATAAAAATAAACTATAAAATATCAACCTTTATAAAGTACTTATTAATTTAAAAGTAGTTTAAGTTTTTTTATCTCGTGAGCAAACAAAGTTTCTTTTCAATTCATTATGTAGAAGATATAGTTTTTTGTACCAACTGAAATTTATATCTGAATTAAATGTTCCTTTGAATATTCACAGATCAAAGATACAATACTGATCATTGTTTAAGGTTTACTGACCTGTTTACATGCAAAAGTCTATTTTCACTTACCCAATTAAAAATAATTAAACAAATTCATCACAAACTAAATCTATGTCAATATATCTAATCTAATTATTTTAAACAATCATTTTTTTCTCCCAAAATAATTATCTCCTCCTTGACTGGCATAAAAACTTGTTAATGACAAATCAAATATCATTTTACTAAATATCAAGGTTGGATACAGGTAAAAGTAATTGTGGGTTATCAGATATCTCTGAAACTTCATAATTACTTATATCACTTTCAGAAAAAAAAAACAATTATGTTTATCATACAAATGTATATATAACATGGGACAAACAAATTCTCAGGAGAAGTGTTTTCTAAGTCAAAAAGTCATTTTTCATAGCTTATGACAAAGAAGAAACACATTACAAATGAGAGTAAAATGAAAAGAGAATTGTCATTTGAGAGAGAATGGAGATTTGACACTCAAAGACATTGGTAGCATTTTGAGAATTAAACAAAATTTTGAGAATTAAACAAAACTGACTAACTGTAGATGGTTTTAATTTTAGGCAGATATAGGGCAACAAAGAAGAATCTGTGGAATTTTAAGAGGTAAGTCTGGCAAATAGTTCTTATGGCATTTAGTAACATGGCTCAATTTACGTGAAGACAAGCAGAGGACCGCACTCTGCGTGAGTGTGTGATATATCAGTAAGAATCTAGATTCTATGTGGTGGCGTGGGTTTGGAACATGCCATAGCCGTTTTGGAGTGATCGCTTTGTGAGCGCATGCCCCAAAGTGTGCGTGTCTCAAAGTGAAATATACCCCCTAAAGTTTAAACAAATATAGGCATGTCTGAATCGAGTGGAGTACTTAGGACGAATCAGCCTGCCTCCTCCTCGTGTGCACTCCGACTGTGTGAAATTACACAATTTAACCGGAGCGAGTCATGAGCATCGAGCAGTTGAACTCTTAGAATCACAATATTGATAGGAGTGTTGGATTCCAAACAGGAGACCCAAGCCAAATATTCTGGCAGGCATTTGCCTCTTTAAAAGGTGTGAAATATTCCATCAACACATGAGGACACATAAAATTAGGATATTTTGCCTTTTTTTTCAGGAGGGCAATTTCCATAATAGCAATTGAGCAGTATGCTTCTACACGTCTGTAGATACAAGCACTCAGTGCAGCCTTCAAACATCAGCTTCTTGCTCTACGCTTTTTTTTTCTAGAGATTAATTTGGTGATCAAATTTCGAAAATTGTGTACCAAATAAAATATGAAATCTCTTTAAACCAAATCTCTTGTTGTTGTTCAAGATATGTATGATGTAATCTCAGCTGAGCAAGAAATATGGAATATTCAAGGATAGGTTAATATATGTTTTGTATATCTGTCCTCATTTCATATTCTTATCTGTTAATTCTCACCTCATACATGTTTTCATGCTTCAAATAATGTTTGTTATGGATAAAACGAGTTTTGTCTGCGGTTCGTTCCAGGAGATTTATCTTTTTTATATTGAGGGGATAACCACTGTCTTTTCCATTCTCTGAGTCCTATTATTTGCAGAATAAATGTACTCACCATTTTGTGGCAGGCCTCATCAATAGAGCGATGGAGATAGATATCTCCATCGTTGTATCCTTTAGGGCATTTTGTCTTTCGTGGGTTATTAGAGTCACAAACTACTTGCTCGGCCGTTGTAATACGGTCGCGAGCTATTTCAACAGTTATACTATAATACTCAGGTATGGGGTGCCTGCAAAGACAAAAGAAACACACAAAATCAGATTAGATGTTAAAGGTAAATTAACATTTATCAAGTGCCGATTTCAGAGAACAATAATGATGAGACATTGGATATGTTGAGTTGCGAGCATGTTAAAAAGGTCAAACCTATCCATGTATTGTCAATTAATTCTAGACTCAGGTGGGACAAAATATGAAGGGCAGGTAATATGAGAATCTACATTCGTAAAGACAATAAACAAGTGTTGATTTAAAAAAATCAAGCTCGCGTAAGTTTGCAAAATCCCAAGGCAAAAAACCCAACAAGGCAAAATCTTCTTACTCTACTACGCACTCACAAATCACTTCTCAAACCAAAGCGACATCTGACGGTGTAAGCAGAATTATTGAGCCAAAACATGGCCGCCATGGACCGATAATCGGGGTAGGCTCCATAGACCTACGGCTTAATCATCTTGAAACCTCGAACATCTAGCCCTAAAGGCAAAACAAACGCGAGCGAAAATGGTTGGTATGTCAATACCAACTTTATATACACCATATACAAAAGGATTTTGTGGTGAGATAATTATCTTGATGGTTTTACACTATTATCCACTGATGACGTGAAACTTTGACTGAATACAAACATGGCTTCTTGGGGGAATTACTGCCACTTATAACAACAACAATAAATAGCCCCCCCCCCCCCCATCCAGAAAAAATGGCCTTACTGAGAAGTTTCAATCTGCTTACAAGTCATCATATTACTAAGACAGCACTGCTGAAAGAACATAATGACTCCCTACGGAACCCAGATGACAGAAAGTCAGTACTACTACTGTTACTTGATCTCTCAGCAGCATTTTATTCTATTAACAAGTGCCTTCGGCTGGGAAGTGATGCTGTCCCTCAGTGTTGTAGCTATCCCTCACCTGTGCAGCTGTCTCTCAATTGTGCAGCTATCTCTCACCTATGCAGCTATCCCTCACCTATACAGCTATCTCTCACATGTGCAGTTGTCTCTCACTCGTGCAACTACCACATGTGCAGCTGTCATTCAGTTGTGCAGTTGTCTCTCACTGTTGTAACTATCTCTCACCATGTGCAGTTATCTCTCACCATGTGCAGCTATCTCTCCCCACGTGCAGCTATCTCTCTCCATGTGCAGCTATCTCTCACCATGTGAAGCTATCTCTCCCCATGTGCAGCTATCTCTCAAACTGTGCAGCTATCTCCCCCCATGTGCAGCTATCTCTCCCCATGTGCAGCTATCTCTCACCATGTGCAGCTATCTCTCAAACTGTGCAGCTATCTCTCATCTTGTGCAGCTGTCTCTCCCCATGTGCAGCTATCTCTCACCATGTGCAGCTATCTCTCCCCATGTGCAGCTATCTCTCACCATGTGCAGCTATCTCTCACCATGTGCAGCTATCTCTCACATGTGCAGCTGTCTCTCACTTGCGCAACTACCACGTGTGCAGCTGTCATTCAGTTGTGCAGTTGTCTCTCACTGTTGTAACTATCTCTCACCATGTGCAGCTATCTCTCCCCATGTGCAGCTATCTCTCACCATGTGCAGCTATCTCTCCCCATGTGCAGCTATCTCTCCCCATGTGCAGCTATCTCTCCCCATGTGCAGCTATCTCTCTCCATGTGCAGCTATCTCTCACCATGTGCAGCTGTCTCTCCCACAGCTATCTCTTATTTATACAGCTATCACTGTTGTAACTATCTCTCCCATGTGCAGCTATCTCTCCCCATGTGCAGCAATCTCTCCCCATGTGCAGCAATCTCTCCCCATGTGCAGCTATCTTTCACCATGTGCAGCTGTCTCTCTTTTGTGCAACTACCACGTGTGCAGCTGTCATTCAGTTGTGTAGTTGTCTCTCACTGTTGTAGCTATCTCTCCCCATGCTATCTCTCACCATGTGCAGCTATCTCTCACCATGTGCAGCTGTCTCACCATGTGCAGCTGTCTCACCATGTGCAGCTATCTCTTATTTATACAGCTATCTCTTATTTATGCAGCTATTTCTTATTTGTGCAGCTATCTCTTATTTGTGCAGCTATCTCTCAGTTATGCAGCTATCTCTTATCTATGCAGCCATCTCTTATTTATGCAGCTATCTCTTATTTATGCAGCTGTCTCTTATTTATGCAGCTATCTCTTATTTATGCAGCTATCTCTTATTTATGCAGCTATCACCTATTGATGCAGCTATCTCTTATTTATGCAGCTATCTCTTATTCATGCAGCTATCTCTTATTTGTACAATTATATCTTATTTATGCAGCTATCTCTTATTTATGCAGTTATCTCTTATTTATGCAGCTATCTATTATTTGTGCAGCTATCTATTATTTGTGCAGCTATCTCTCAGTTATGCAGCTATCTCTTATAAAAATATCTGCATTTCACCCATATAGACCCCTTTGTACAAAACCTTGCAGGGCCTCAATAAGTAGGTCAATAAATAGGTCAATTTTCCGATGGTTGAAAACAAAGCTCTAATACAGAAATATAGGCATATTGGAGGTTATTTTCATTTCTAATGTAATTATGACAACAAATTAGTGATAATTGTACCATTCATAATATGCTAAAAGCGCAACCCTTCACATAAACTTGCAAAACAAAAGTGAAGTGGAGATTAGTTTAGCGTCACTTCCACCAGAGGGCAGGCTACGTGGTGACGGAACAGCGAGATCACACACTCTTATCAGTGGCGACTTTAGTTGCGGCCAATACCTCACACAGCAACTTTTTTTTTTTTTTTTTTTAAATCTCGTTACCCTTCCTCTCTGATCACGTTCATGCTTTTTTTATATATGTATGTAATCATTGGATACTGCTCTCTAGATAGGAGACTAGGTACAAAGTAGCCGGTCATGCTCTCAAAGACATACCTTATGCGAAGGAAACAGTGTATTAAAGTGAGCACACACAGGTCCACACTAAAAAAAATAAGTATGGTATCCCACAAGGATCGGTCCTGAGACCTATTCCTTTTAATATCCACATGTCTCCTCTTGCTGACGTCATTGCAAATTATGAACTGAGCTACCACATGCAGATGACACTTAGCTCTACCTCTCTATGGATCAGATGACTGGACAGAGTATAGACACTTCCTGTCTTGAGCTAGAAAAGTGCATTACTCAAGTCAGATGTTTTCTTGTGACAAATAAGATGAAACTCTATGATGGGAAGACAAAAATGCTGTACTAACAAGAGGTATGGCTACTCTATTAGACATGGTATTGGCTCAGTGAAAATAGGCAATACTATCATCACACTGAATGGGTCTGTGGTAGACCTTGGTTCTCACCCTTGATAAGGATATAAACACGAAGGCGCAAATTAAGATGATGTGCAAAGGGGACACTACCATATATGAGACATTGGACATCTCCACCAGATTATGGTAACTGCTTTCTTGCTGGCTTTGCTGCAGCTGATATTAAAAAAAACTACAATGCTTGCAGTGCTCTGCAAACCAATGGTAGATGAAAACTGGTGGTCCCTCAAACGTATATGAAAACAGTGGGGGATAGGCCTTCTCAGCCACTGCCCCTAAATTATGTAATGATTTCCCAAATGAGATCAGAACCATTGTCTCGGTAGAAGGCATTTAAAAATTCCTGAAGACAACACACCTGTTCTGGAGACAAAACATACAGACATTGCCTGGTATCAGCACTATATAGCAATTATACAAATATATAAAATTTATAGATATTTTGCTTGAAACAGGGGTACACACAATACATCTCTTGAAATTCTTACAATTTTCTTATGCATATGAGTTTATCTTTTGTTGTTTAAACTATTAGACCGCAGGTTGTTTATGCTATGATTTATTCAAGCAATGTCTGACACATGTTTTAGTGGTATCATTTCAATGATCTCAGCCTGCAATATATTGCAAATAGAGCTTATCTTCCTCAAAGTGGTTGAATAATGTTGCCTAAATGGTAGCATTTATGTTTAAAACATCTGTAAAGTACCTGACACTTGGGTGCTCTAGTGCATTTGTGTGAAGCCCTACACTACATATTCGCAGCACTTTCCATAAAGCTGTCCACGAAAATCATCTGATAATGGCGCAATCATATTCATCTGTCGACTCTCAAACTCTCTGTTGCATTCAATAAATCATAAGATCACTTTGTTTATATGCGGCACAGTTCCCAGTTTAGACTTGAGCTCAGTCTGGTTCCCCATCCCCATTTTTGTTTCTGAACAGAGAGGAGACCCGTGGAGGATTTCGCCAATGAGGCCACCACAAGGAGGAAAGAATGGAAATCGGCAGATATGAGCTACATTTGTATGGGCCGCGGATGCAGATTCTAAACTAAATTACAGGCAAGTGCCTGTCCTAAGAATGGCATCTGTCCTGTTCTTTTGTTTTGCTCTGATATTGGCATACAATGAAGGCACAACAGATCCTACCAAGCAGGATTGCCCAGATGGCTCTCTCTCTCTCCATACATTTGCCCATCTACTCATATGCACATACTGGTGGTGTGTGGTCAATGCTATACACATTAGCTTGGTTTTCTCTAGCTGATAACCACAGATCCTTTATCTCTTTCTTGCAGACCTCAAAAAGATGTATATCTCCATATTATATTGTGCCGATGTATATAGATACATTATCAATCAAATCTGAATGATTCTCTTCAATACCCAAACAGTATTGAAATGCTAGAAGTCATAATCTTACCAAACACAAATAAAACAATGGATTTGTGGGTCCCAGTCTCAACTATCATTCATCAGTTTTATTTTTCTAAAGAAACTGAGTTCAGAGGCATTAAGAGCAAATCATACAACAAATGTTATGAGATAAGTGGTCCATGTCACACTGACTTCAAACATAGAAGCCAAAGATATGAAAAATGTCTCATATTTCCTGTTATTCTTAGGGTTTTCAAATGTTACCATAAAAAACATTGGTATTAAGCCCAATGAAATTAATCTTTTTTCTTTTATCATATTTTCACTTCTAGATAAGAGTTCCATGTAATACTTGATATCCAGACCAATGATCTTCAATGAATAACTCATAAATTATGAATTGCTCCTACTTTTGATTGGAGAAAATGATAACTTTGTACAAACTACTGTACAACATCTATGGTACTTCACATAAGCTATGGTACTGAGCTTAACCCCTGGTACTGAGCTTAACCTATGGTACTTCACATAAGCTATGGTACTGAGCTTAACCCATGGTACTGAGCTTAACCTATGGTACTTCACATAAGCTATGGTACTGAGCTTAACCCATGGTACTGAGCTTAACCTATGGTACTTCACATAAGCTATGGTACTGAGCTTAACCCATGGTACTGAGCTTAACCTATGGTACTTCACATAAGCTATGGTACTGAGCTTAACCCATGGTACTGAGCTTAACCTATGGTACTTCACATAAGCTATGGTACTGAGCTTAACCCATGGTACTGAGCTTAACCTATGGTACTTCACATAAGCTATGGTACTGAGCTTAACCCATGGTACTGAGCTTAACCCATGGTACTGAGCTTAACCCATGGTACTGAGCTTAACCTATGGTTCTCAGCATAACCTATGATACTAAGCATAACCTAAAGTACTCTACATAATCTATGGTATTTGAAATTATCTGTGGTATTCAAAATCATCTATGGTCCTATAAATAACAAATGGCAATCAGCATTACCTTGACACTCAGCACACGCAATGGAACTCAGTATAAAATATGGCTAACACAGCTGTTTCATAACTGCCGAGGCACAGAAACTTACAAAAGAGTAATTGTAAAATAAGGAAACATTTTTCTCTCTGGGAAGGAAAAGAGATTTAGGTTGGATCTGAAATCCTACAGAATGAAATAGCTGCATGCGTGTGGGATGCAGATTCTGGTCAGAGGGTCATTCTTGCCGGCGGGAGCAGTGGGATCAACGTTAGCCCAGACTTCTCACAGATCTAATTAAATCTGTGAGTAACGCTCACAACATTCCTCAGCTGTGTTTTGACCACTGGCTTCTTTAACTATAAGGTAGCCCACTGCTCTATTGTGCAATGCTATAAATATAGCAAAACATGATCATGTATTACATCAAAGGGCAAGGCATTTTCGACTAGAAAATACTAAACACGCTCTTCTTTTCTCTCTGTATAAAATGGTCATTTTCTGGGGTGTGCTTCAAATTAGAAGATCAAACAAGTGAATGGCTCGTGCCAGGAACTCATTACCTGTGACAGGGACCATGCCTCTTGTAATTCCTACTCATCTGAGTGGAAATCGCCAAGGTCAAAAGTCTGATGGGTTTAATGTGTTGAAATAAGATATGGTAGTGTCCTGCTGGGGGAAATATGACCACCAGACTGTATATATATATATGTATATATTTGTCTACCTAGTCCAGCAGTTTGTGTGTATGTCACACCCCACTGTCTGGTCAGGTGGACTGGCCTTACAGGACGACTACCCTGCCTAAGTTAGGCTAAGGAGATTGGATTTTTTTTGAACTCGTCTGAGATATGCAGTAGTTTTTGACTCCACAGTCTGTCAATTTGCCGTGCCCAGCGTGTCCAGCCTTGGAATAAATGCTGTATATCTTTACTCTGACAATCCCCTTCGCATGATATTGCTTGGTCTTCTATGTCACCTTAATACAGTCACCAATTTAACTCGATAAATACTGTTTTCTTCTCTCCATTTTTTGCAGTTATACATCATGCCATCCCTTTCCCTATGCCATCAGCTTTATATCATGCTCTCATCACTTTGGTCTGTGCCATCCACCTATGCAAAACATCACTGTGCCACCCCCTCGGGCAAAAATTTCTATGCCTGTGCCAACCCTTATGTTTTGTTCTTGCCTGTGTGTCACCCCTTGTATCTCCCTCTCCCTGCCTGTGTGTCACCCCTTGTATCTCCCTCTCCCTGTCTGTGTGTCACCCCTTGTATCTCACTCTCCCTGCCTGTGTGTCACCCTCTCCCTGCCTGTGTGTCACTCCTTGTATCTCCCTCTCCCTGTCTGTGTGTCGCCCCATGTATCTCCCTCTCTGGGTTTGTGTCACCCCTAGTATCTCCCTCTCCCTGTCTGTGTGTCACCCCTTGTATCTCCCTCTCCCTGTCTGTGTGTCACCCCTTGTATCTCCCTCTCCCTGTCTGTGTGTCGCCCCTTGTATCTCCCTCTCCCTTTCTGTGTGTCACCCCTAGTATCTCCCTCTCCCTGCCTGTGTGTCGCCCCTTGTATCTCCCTCTTCCTGCCTGTGTGTCACCCCTTGTATCTCCCTCTCCCTGTCTGTGTGTCGCCCCTTGTATCTCCCTCTCCCTTTCTGTGTGTCACCCCTAGTATCTCCCTCTCCCTGCCTGTGTGTCGCCCCTTGTATCTCCCTCTTCCTGCCTGTGTGTTGCCCCTTGTATCTCCCTCTTCCTGCCTGTGTGTCGCCCCTTGTATCCCCCTCTTCCTGCCTGTGTGTCGCCCCTTGTATCTCCCTCTCCCTGTCTGTGTGTCGCCCCTTGTATCTCCCTCTCTGGGTCTGTGTCACCCCTAGTATCTCCCTCTCCCTGTCTGTGTGTCACCCCTTGTATCTCCCTCTCCCTGTCTGTGTGTCACCCCTTGTATCTCCCTCTCCCTGTCTGTGTGTCACCCCTTGTATCTCCCTCTCCCTGTCTGTGTGTCGCCCCTTGTATCTCCCTCTCCCTTTCTGTGTGTCACCCCTAGTATCTCCCTCTCCCTGCCTGTGTGTCGCCCCTTGTATCTCCCTCTTCCTGCCTGTGTGTCACCCCTTGTATCTCCCTCTCCCTGTCTGTGTGTCGCCCCTTGTATCTCCCTCTTCCTGCCTGTGTGTCACCCCTTGTATCTCCCTCTCCCTGTCTGTGTGTCGCCCCTTGTATCTCCCTCTCCCTTTCTGTGTGTCACCCCTAGTATCTCCCTCTCCCTGCCTGTGTGTCGCCCCTTGTATCTCCCTCTTCCTGCCTGTGTGTTGCCCCTTGTATCTCCCTCTTCCTGCCTGTGTGTCGCCCCTTGTATCCCCCTCTTCCTGCCTGTGTGTCGCCCCTTGTATCTCCCTCTCCCTGTCTGTGTGTCGCCCCTTGTATCTCCCTCTCTGGGTCTGTGTCACCCCTAGTATCTCCCTCTCCCTGTCTGTGTGTCACCCCTTGTATCTCCCTCTCCCTGTCTGTGTGTCACCCCTTGTATCTCCCTCTCCCTGTCTGTGTGTCACCCCTTGTATCTCCCTCTCCCTGTCTGTGTGTCGCCCCTTGTATCTCCCTCTCCCTTTCTGTGTGTCACCCCTAGTATCTCCCTCTCACTGCCTGTGTGTCGCCCCTTGTATCTCCCTCTTCCTGCCTGTGTGTCACCCCTTGTATCTCCCTCTCCCTGTCTGTGTGTCGCCCCTTGTATCTCCCTCTTCCTGCCTGTGTGTCACCCCTTGTATCTCCCTCTCCCTGTCTGTGTGTCGCCCCTTGTATCTCCCTCTCCCTTTCTGTGTGTCACCCCTAGTATCTCCCTCTCCCTGCCTGTGAGTCGCCCCTTGTATCTCCCTCTTCCTGCCTGTGTGTTGCCCCTTGTATCTCCCTCTTCCTGCCTGTGTGTCGCCCCTTGTATCTCCCTCTTCCTGCCTGTGTGTTGCCCCTTGTATCTCCCTCTTCCTGCCTGTGTGTCGCCCCTTGTATCTCCCTCTTCCTGCCTGTGTGTCGCCCCTTGTATCTCCCTCTTCCTGCCTGTATCTCTCCCCTCTCTGCAATAGTCTCCTGTTGTCATGTAGTGATCCATCATACGGGTGGGGACAGGGAACGGGTGGCTTGTAGACTACATCACATCCTCCCATCTGCTATCTAATCAAGTACCTCACAATTACGCCACTGCCAGCCACATACACCATCCACAATTCTAGGTTTCCTTGCTCTCTCCCTCTCTATATTCATCACAGCTGTCTGCATTGTTTGGATTACATACACACCATCTGTTCAACCTAAATTACATGTCTTTTTTCAGGAGACATTTCCTCATTCTCTTCAGTAGTTGTTTACAGGACCCATATATCACAGCTTTAAGTATCACATACACTTCAGCAGAATCCCCCAATTGGTATAACAGTCTGTCCACCAGATGGCACTTTATGACCTTCACAAGGTCAATGACACTATCGTTTATCATATCATAATTGCTTTCCTCACAGCTATCCACAAGTGCCAAAAAATCTAGTCACATTACTTATTATTTCTTAAACCTCAATCCAATATGTTAAATTCAAAGTATTCTCTACAGGGCTCTTTATTGGCTGTTACCATCCCTTGTGAACTTTTTTATGCTTTGATCGACCATTCTTTACAGAGATGTATTGTGTGAGTGTGAATGATTGACCCATTCAGTCTAAGTCATAATGGTATGAACAGGCCTGTCATTTGGCCTGACCAAATCAGAAAAATATGCCTTGATTGAGGCAGAAACAGGCCATTTGCAATGGCCCATAAGGTTTTAATCTTACTTGGAGGATAAAACAGGCTTGGACTGGAAAAGCATTCAACATTTTACCATTTTTCACACTCCCCATACCAAAAATTCCCAAAATTATTTATATATGTGTCACCGACTGACATTCCCAGTCAGTAAGGCAAGCTAGGTGTCACCAACTGACATTCCCAGTCAGTAAGGCAAGCTAGGTGTCACCGACTGACATTCCCAGTCAGTAAGGCAAGCTAGGTGTCACCAACTGACATTCCCAGTCAGTAAGGCAAGCTAGGTGTCACCGACTGACATTCCCAGTCAGTAAGGCAAGCTAGGTGTCACCAACTGACATTCCCAGTCAGTAAGGCAAGCTGTGTGTCACCAACTGACATCCCCAGTCAGTAAGGCAAGCTAGGTGTCACCAACTGACATTCCCAGTCAGTAAGGCAAGCTAGGTGTCACCGACTGACATTCCCAGTCAGTAAGGCAAGCTAGGTGTCACCAACTGACATTCCCAGTCAGTAAGGCAAGCTGTGTGTCACCAACTGACATCCCCAGTCAGTAAGGCAAGCTAGGTTTCACCAACTGACATTCCCAGTCAGTAAGGCAAGCTAGGTTTCACCAACTGACATCCCCAGTCAGTAAGGCAAGCTAGGTGTCACCAACTGACATTCCCAGTCAGTAAGGCAAGCTAGGTGTCACCAACTGGGGCAATGACCAGTGCCTATTGTTCTGAGTAACTGTGTGATAGATAAGTTCTCTGCTGGGAATATACTTTAGTGTGGCTCTTATTAAGCATGTATCAACCTTCCCAAATATCCTGTAATATATGCGTGAGACAGTCACATAACAATCATGTGACCAATCAGTGCACAATAGACTGTATCTCATGTAAAATTAATGAATATTCATGACGAGCAATCTGTCCTCGACCATCTAAATGCTATCTCAGCCCCTGAAACAAGGGAAAGGTGGAAACTCAGTTAAGACTCTTTGAAAATCATGAGGACATCTTTTTGAAAGACATTGATTCACAGTTTAAATAGAACTGGAACACATACATGTGCCTTGCTGAGAATACCTTTGTGTGCCACACAGTACAACCACTCACTGAAGCAAACCTTCATCAGTGCTGTACTTAAGCAAATTGCATTTGATCTTCATAAAATACAGATAAATAAGACTCATACACGTAGCTCTGTGATACTGAACTTTAGATTCCATCGCCTACTTTAAGTGCTTGCATCTGCCAGGTTAATCTTCTGACAGAAGCAGTCAAGGGGATTTTATTAATATTTATCATATAAGCTTTCACTCTGAAATAGAATGGGATATGCTGCTTGGTTTGTGAAGACAAAAGATAGATGTCAAAGTCTGTACATTATGAGTCTCAGTCTCGCATCTATAAGACTTGATATGGTTGGACTTCCATTGATCTCAAATCTAGCATTAGAAAGTAGTGTCTTCAGTAACCCTCATTGTGCCATTGTTAATGTGTTTTGACATTCTATACTAAGTCATAAACATTCAGATCCTTGAAACGTCTATTGTTATTTGAAAGACAGAACCTATTCAGTTCTATGCAAAGAAGATTTACAGTCTTTTATATTTGAAAGGTAATCCGGTAAAATTTAAAACAAAATTTTCATATGCAACAAGATATATGCAAAGGAGGCCAAGTCTTGCACTTAGGCCTAAGTTCTGATGCCGAAAAGGAAATGGGTAAATCCAATAGAGGTAACAGCTATCATTGACGGGTTATAGGGCCTGCTACAGAATAGTACCCAGTGGGGTGACTGTGTGGGCACCAGTCTATTGTTGCCACCACTTGGGTTGTAATGGATAGCTACTTTTACACGCCTTAGCTTTTTGGTGCCACAGTTTTCTCTGTCTTTGAATGTTCCTCTTGCCCAGACCAGCGATACCACAAGCCTACAAGTTCTATGTGTAATTCTATCTGGGTAGAAACTCCCTCATTAGGTTTTTATTTCCCACATCAGGAACAAAAACTGCGTCCTTCCCTACATTGCTCATGAATTATTTTAGCCATTGTATATAAAATGTTAAAAACTGCAAAATCTAAACCATCAAAATTAGTTATCATAATTTCATCATTAATATCAATAGTTTTAACTTGGGCTACATATCAAATTCTTATATGTTGTAGTGATAAATGAATGGGCTGTTATGGCATTACTTGCTGTGATGTGAAGAGCAGAGCTCTGCCAAGAGGGTGATATACTTGCGCAGTGCTCCTGTTTTGGGTCCAGTTCGGCGTTCTGGTTTTTATCTTGACCAGGGGCTTACACATCTCCTAATAAGCTTCCATATTATGAAGGAATGTCAAGGTAGCGGCGCCAGCTTCTATAAAGATTCCTCAGCACCAGGCTATATGCCAGCCTCGAGCTGGTCAACAAACCCACCACATTATATACACACTGTACATATGTATACAACTCTTCTCTCTACATATGAGAACATCTTCTTTATCATCTTTGTGGTTATAAATGTCCGACAATATTTGGTGACACCAGTCTTTGCTATTATTTCGTCCAAATGTGAAAAAAGTTGTATGAAATATTTATGATTTAGGAAACCCCATCTGGGACCTTAGTGTTGGTGTCTCAGTGATGATGACCTCTTCAAAGTTGTGGATATTTGGTGTGCCTGAGAAGGATGTCCTCTCTATCATTTGTCTGCCTTGTTTGCCACAGGGGTGTTTGCATTGGCCTGATGTTAACACGCCTGGCAGGGATTATTCTCCTGCAGAAAGCAGGTCACATCTCCCCCAAAGAAGGGCATGCTTTGTCTTATGACTTTGACATATGTCTATGCACATACTGTGCAGATTGTCGTGCTAAGCCGGCGGAGGAGACTTCAGAGGGTCAGACGCCCAGGTCAGGTGACCAGTACATGCCTCAAATTTCCTGTCTACAGTTTACCCACAATACACTTGTGTGAGTTCTTGTGATGACCTACGTTCTGAAGAGATGAAGCGGACATTAGCAGCATTATTTGGACTTATTTACTGACTTACCAAATGCTTTTTATGTGGTATTCTCCACTGTATGTTATATCTTTGTCTATGCCATCAGTCAGATTATGTGCAATAGCTGGAAATACCATTAATCATATCAATGTAGTCCATGCTCTTGCATTATTAATGAATTAATAGGTTATGAACTAAGATTTAAAAAAAAACTAATTCATTTTATCATTTGCATCTGTCACAGCATACCTGTCTGTTGCTTTTGCAAAAAATAGTTTGCTTTCTTCTTCTTTTTATATAAACTAATTGAGGAATGAAGGAGACAACAATCAAGAAATGTGATATGTTTGATGTAAAATGAGCCTTTTAACTTTCATTGTCATCCCAATAGATTATATGCTAAGCTGATGTAAGATAATATGACACAGAAAAAACACACAAACGACTGCATAACACTACCATAACATGT
Organism: Amphiduros pacificus; assembly: GCA_949316495.1. NCBI lineage: Eukaryota > Metazoa > Annelida > Polychaeta > Phyllodocida > Hesionidae > Amphiduros > Amphiduros pacificus. The sequence goes on along the minus strand of OX439003.1, from coordinate 39,830,857 downwards.
CTTGAATATATATATATATATATATATATATATATATATATATATATATATATATATATATATATATATATATATATATATATATATATATATATATATATATATATATATATATATATATATATATGAAGCTTTATGCAGCTTTTCCACATTCTGGAATACAATAAGGAGCAGGAGTGCCTCTCAAATGTGGTCAATCTTTCGGTTCTCTTCTTTGAGTGAGAAGAAGAAGAATTCAGCTCAGTCAACTGCATCCCCCACCCCCCTCCTAACTAAATAAATAAAAAATAAACTAGTAATCTGTCCCAAATGAATTATCTGAAAACATTCCTGAACATATACACCTGTACTATTCATTATCATATATAGGTGGAAATGGACATGGCAATTATACCAATTATCTATGTATAATCTGAGAAAATAAGCATTCAACAAAGCCAAAGTCAGACGTTGCCACCGTTACAGAAACCAGCAGTGGTGGAATAAATGAGTGAGAATGCAAGCCATTGTTTTAGTCTGATTTTTGTTGCTGAAAAATATACATTATTGAGGGTAATATTGAATACATCTAAGGACTGTATAATAGACATGGTAGGTTTTGTCAAATACAATTATTTTTTGTATGGAAAGGTGTTGTATGGTGCAAAAACATTGTGCCTAAGTTGAAAAGTATAAATACATTAAATGTTAACAAAGAAACATATGAGAGTGTGTCCACAAAGTCAATTGGTAGGGAGACAGTAACGTCTCACCTTCCGGTGGGACATGAACATGATAATATGCCATGTAACAAAGGCAGAACAGCTTTAATAAACCCATTGTGGAAAAGAACACAAGCACCTATACATTTCCATGGAGGAAAGAAAGGTCATGTGTGTCATGATAAACATCTGAGGTGACGTAGTCGCCACATTTATGGAGTAAACATCGCGTGTGACATATCCCTGAACATATGTCGCGTCCCATGGCACCCTGTTCTTCCTGCTGTGGCGTGAGTTAAGAATTGACCCATGTTAATCCCTGGTGAAGACTGGAGGCTGGTGTTAGGAGGAGAGATTGATAGTGTACCGGCTTCATTATGTGGTGGTGGCCATGGTCACTGTATATGTTTATGAACTGATCTGTGACACACCAGCAGGGGTGTTCACAGCATAGAATCTAATACCAGACTCCACAGCATTATATATGTATGACATACATCAATCAAATGCTCAATCTTCAGCCTGTAGGACCTGTGGCATAGACCCTCATGTTTAAATGTCCCTTGAAGTTCTCTTGGATATAAAATGTTAAATATCAAAATACTGTAAATCCCAGTGGCTTTCTCAAATACAAAATCAACTAATGGTTGCAAGATCTGGTGGTGTGAAACCAATAAGTCTGTGTGACACCAATCAGCCTGTGTGACACTAATAAGCATTTATCAAATCAATAAGCCAATGTGACCCAAGTAAGACTGTGTGACACCAATAAGCCTATGTGACCCCAGTAAGCATGTGTGACATCAATAAGCCTATGTGACCCAAGTAAGACTGTGTGACACCAATAAGCCTATGTGACCCCAGTAAGCATGTGTGACGCCAATAAGCCTATGTGACCCAAGTAAGACTGTGTGACACCAATAAGCCTATGTGACCCAAGTAAGACTGTGTGACACCAATAAGCCTATGTGACCCCAGTAAGCATGTGTGACATCAATAAGCCTATGTGACCCTAGATAGCATGCATGACACCAATAAGCCTATGTGACCCTAGATAGCATGTGTGACACCAATAAGTCTATGTGACCCTAGATAGCATGTGTGACACCAATAAGCCTATGTGACCCTAGTAAGCATGTGTGACACCAATAAGCCTATGTGACCCTAGATAGCATGTGTGACACCAATAAGCCTATGTGACCCTAGATAGCATGCATGACACCAATAAGCCTATGTGACCCTAGATAGCATGTGTGACACCAATAAGCCTATGTGACCCTAGTAAGCATGTGTGACACCAATAAGCCTATGTGACCCTAGATTGCATGTGTGACACCAATAAGCCTATGTGACCCCAGTAAGCATGTGTGACACCAATAAGCCTATGTGACCCTAGTAAGCATGTGTGACACCAATAAGCCTATGTGACCCTAGATTGCATGTGTGACACCAATAAGCCTATGTGACCCCAGTAAGCATGTGTGACACCAATAAGCCTATGTGACCCTAGTAAGCATGTGTGACACCAATAAGCCTATGTGACCCTAGATAGCATGTGTGACACCAATAAGCCTATGTGACCCTAGATAGCATGTGTGACACCAATAAGCCTATGTGACGCCAGTAAGCATGTGTGACACCAATAAGCCAATGTGACCCCAGTAAGCATGTGACACCAATAAGCCTATGTGACCCTAGTAAGCATGTGTGACACTAATAAGCCTATGTGACCCCAGTAAGCATGTGACACCAATAAGCCTATGTGACCCTAGTAAGCATGTGTGACACCAATAAGCCTATGTGACCCCATTAAGCATGTGTGACACCAATAAGCTTATGTGACGCCAGTAAGCATATGTGACACCAATAAGCCTATGTGACCCTAGTAAGCATATGTGACACCAATAAGTCTATGTGACCCCAGTAAGCATGTGTGACACCAATAAGCCTATGTGACCCTAGTAAGCATATGTGACACCAATAAGCCTATGTGACCCCAGTAAGCGTGTGTGACACAAATAAGCCTTAGTGTGACACCCATAGACCTGTGTCACAAAAAAGCATGTGTGCCACACCTATAAGCATGTGTGACACTCATAAACATGTATGGCACACCAAGAAATCCTTCATGTCAATAATAAGCCTAAGTGTGACACAGCTGTAAGCCTATGTATGACAACTGCGTGGTTGTGTCTCAGGAGAATCTGCCTGAGGAGGAGCACCCCTGCTGTGTTATCACTTGAATCCCCCAGAGGGCACTACAGCTTAGCATGAATTGCTTTCCTTAATATTGTTGAGGGATTATTTCACAGAGTGATTCAGGATCATTGGGCACCTGGCAAATTATTTTGTTGACATCTTGACTATCCATATGAGCACAAAAATTGATCTGCAAATAATTGGTCAGATGGCATGAACATTATTTGTTTGTAAGGAATAAGGTCGAGTAACTGCTTGGCAGCATGGCATAATATATTATTGCAGAAACAAGCTCCAGGCCATCATTGCTTCATTAGAGCATGGATAATTCCTCAACTTCCAGCCAAAAAGGCATTTCTTGGCACTCAATAGTATTAGCTATATTATATTGTGTTACTTTAACAACAGCGTCTGTCACAAGAAATACAGTGAATGTTACCGAGGACAGCGCTATAGTAAAAAGTTTGTTTTTGTGATGAAATGCAATTGAAGCAGAGAAAGTGCTACCTCACTGAATTGCCATGTCTCAGGTCCTTGACAACTCCCTATAGTAAATAACTACATTACTCTTTATGAATATCAATAAGTAGGATAAGCTTGGTTACACTTCAGGCACAGTCTGGCTCCAACAAGGCTGAACTATGCTTCCTACATTTAAACATAGGAACACTCTGATTCATCCTGTCATCAAGGGCAGTGGGAGTTGAAAGCTGGGTTACAGCAGATTACCTCTTCAACAAGTTATACTGTTTATGCATTGGTTTTGTCTTGTGATCAACAACATACTCGATTGCTTTATTTTCAGCTATTAGTTAGTTCAGTTTTCAAACATAGGTCATTACAAGAAACCTAAAAGGTTATGGCATGTCATGAAAAACCAATGAAACATTAAATCTGAAACAAATAATCAACTGAAAGAGCTATATGCCATTGGGTGAAAAAAACACAACTTGCTGAAGGGGTTGATAGATTATTTTTCCATTACTTGTGACATTCGTTTGCATGGGCATTCCATTTTGAGCTACAGACCCGATGGTTGCCCCCCGTATATTCAGGCAGCATCTATTATCTGGTAAGCCTGGCCTTGTGAGCCCACGTCTGATCCAATCACCCTGCCATGAAGGCACCATATAAACACAGGTTAGCAACCTTATGTCACTGACCACATGGGCTGATGTGTGTGGTATTTGTCTCATATAAAGATGATCATGGAGAAACAGCAAAATATCACAAGATTGATCAACCAGGATTCTTGTCCATGTCTGGTGCCTCAGGCTGGCATGGCTGGGAAGACATATTCAGTACTGTCCACTACATGTCTGGGTGAGATTAAATTGTGTCTGCACTATTTGGTGGGACTCCAGGCCTGTTGGGCTCTTCCCATTCCGTGCTGCAAACATACAAATGGCGTGCTCCATCACATGTCTTGAAGCCGCACTCACTGGCACAGTTGATAGAGCAAAGGATCTGTGCCTTTCTGGAGGATGGGAGGTGGCGGGTTCAAATCCCACTATCAGCAGACTGGTTAAAAGGCTTGAACGGCAACCTAATATGGCCATCAGTATTGAAAGTACCACAAAAACATCAATTCACATGTTGTCCTGAAAACCACATCGAGCATCACACCTCTTGATGCTCCCCCACGATGTTATATTTACTCATTTTTTATGAGGAAGAGTCACTCTTATTTTCATGTTTTCTTCTGCCAGCAGAGCCTCAGTTTCACTCTGTCACTGACCCCTGATTATCTTGATTATTTGGAGATATTTGCTGGTTCCACACTCTATGTAGTGGCAGACTTTCGCTGTTAAGCCTTGACCAACTGTCCACACTCCATCTCACTATATCACTACCAGATTTGGTCATCAACTGATCAAAGCGTGCTTGCTGATTCCACACTTTCAAATTCAAATGAGTAATCGATACTCTGAACTTTTCAAGCCTAGTCTGGAATAAAACATAGCATAGAAAGGAGGTATATCGATCATAATATAACCTGAATTGATCGACACTGCTGACCACACCATTTTATTACAAATTTATTTTAACAATATATGATTGCTATGTCCGCACTTTATTCAAATCCTGTTGAACATCAGCCAGAAACATGTGTTGTGTAGCCACTGTGCACACTCTATCTCACTCCATCACTGCGCTCATTAACCAGCAAGTTGCTGGCCCGGGACACACAATTATATCATGTCGACCTTAAGCGTATCCTCTAATTATAGCCAGCCAAACCTCGTCGCGTGGTCCTACATCGGTATCAGGGGACAACAGACAACTGATAAAATAGGGATCTTCCTTCAACAATTATTGGAAAATATCACAAAGGGATGGAAATCTCATGTAACTTAATTTCTTGTTTGTGTCTGGTAAGTTTCACCTTTCAACTTGGAAAGTTGGTATAATGTTGCTAACTTTGCTCTAAAATACCTGAAATCTATATTACTTTGGAATGAAATCAACTAGAAGAATTTACTTCTTAGATGTACATGTACCTGATTAAACTTCCGCATTTGTAGATTCTACCACATTTATGCAATAATACAGATATCTTGAAAACATTATTTATTTGAAAATGCAATATATATCTGTATTAGAAGAAGAGAAAATTTGTGAAAAATGTTATTTCTAAGTTGAATTTAAATATGTGAAATATTTGTTTAAATTAACCATTATGTAGATTTCAAACACAATTCAATTTCAAGCAAAATCTACAATTTAGATGATACCAATAAAAACAAAACCAGACAATTTAATAATGATCTTTTATAGTATTTGTGATATCATAACTTTATGATGGAAGTTACCTACACAATGGAGCTTAAATTCGCACAATAGATTTATTATAGACATGAAGAAAATATCACAAAAGGATGAGCTAATCAAATGATCTCATCCTAAGCCATATTTGTTCTTGGCACATATTTGCCACTTGGTTTTAACTCAAAATACTACCAAAAAGGTATGTGATGAACATATTTGATTATTATATGCAAATAGCTTTTGACATTGATGGGATTTTATTTACAACATTCAGAGAAGAGTCTCAGAGTACAAGAGACACAATTTTGGAGCTGTGGTGAGGTCTGTTATATTAGCTCAAGCTCGGAGACGGACTCTATAAGGTCTTGCATGTCTCCTCTGTGAACACATCCAGGTGGGGTCATTCAGACCTGTATGTGGCCATGGTAATATCAATCCAGGTGCATTAATATATCGCTCCAATCTCACGACCATTGTTGTACAGAACAACAGAGATTAGCACCAGGTGGCGCTGTGTGTCATTTGATTAGTCATCCTTAAAACAGTATATTAAGAAATATTCAAATGTATGTAAGAACTTTATAGAAAATGACTGCAACAATTGCTTGAAGGAATAAAGAATAATAGAGTATATCGTAATTCCCCAGAACATACGCCATCGAGAAGCATCTCTGTAATAAGGACATACAGCCAACGACAACAGAGCTGCAAAGAACAACAGAACTGCGATTCCATTTTTCAAGCCTTTCAAATGCTACTGCACTGAAAATATTCTCATCAAGTTGTTGTCAGATACATAAAAACATCAAATGATATAATAAACGTCAACTATCAAACAATAAACTGAAACACAATCCTGTTGTTATCTGCAGCTCTGATGTCGTTGACTGTATCTATATGAATCTCTACCTCCTCCTTGTAAAAAATGTTCTGATTTAGGTTTAATCTCCTGGCTGCAATATTTCCCATCTTTAAAAAAAAGCTATATCTTAATCAGTATTGTAATCATATAATAAGCCCAGTATTCAGCAAGGGCCTGGATGAATTGTATTGGAAACAATGAGCTCCGTTTGGTCCCATAATCCAGGGAATGGAAGTTGTGATATATCTGTGTCTAGATGATTAACCTACATTAAGTTGAACTGCACACACAAGAACTGAATCCTTCAGAAGAAGAATTTGTTATTAAAAAGAGACAAGGATATTCAGGGTAATGTCAAGAATGTGGCATTTTCTCATGTCACTCATCTTAACCTTTAAGCTTGATATTCCACATGACCTTTTCCTGTGATAATGAGTTTGACCTTTTCCTATGATATGCAACAATGGCAACAGAGAGTGGAAAGAATTTATTTCATCCTACAAGCCATGATTCATTAATATAATCAGCATAAACCACTTGCCAACAGAATAACTGCATTGTTTGAGAAATCATAAAAAATATAGCGGAACATTACATTACATAGCAAATCTTAATTCTAAAAAATTATCCAAAATTATATTTATTGATCAGAATTTTTTTTATTTATCCATATTTGGTAATGAACTCATTGTTTTGATAAGTAAATCCATTTTGCCTGTTTTTATAACTGAACGTTTTTCCATACAGTTATAACAATTTCAAAGATCAGTACTACATTCTTAATCAAAGATCATTTTCAAAATGTGTTTTAACTTTGACATTAAAAGAATATTTTAAAATTATAAGCAATGTTGTTTGCAGATTGAATCGTATATTTCCCCATCTATCATATCTTCTTTAAGACAATAGACAGTTTGAGAACAAAAACTTTCCAAATAAGTTCATCAGCAACTTCTAAGACTCAGCAGGTGAAATAAAATCGAGCCTCAAAGAATCCTTTAATAATCCAATGGTTTTGATTAAAGGTTTAGCACAGGAAGCTCAACCTTATCTGATTTCACACTCCCACTTCCTTCTCATACACCAATATCTGAATAAACCATTCATAGCACCACATATATGTCCCTGGAAAACCTTCAGCACTATTCTGACATCCTCTTGTAATAAATAATCTTCTTTAGCATTTGAAGAACAAAAAATCTCAATTTCATTGGAACTAACTGATAAAAACAATGAAGAAATTCAGCAAAATGTCTCGGATAGAAAATATTTGTGTCCTAATGAGGATATAAATGATGATTATCTGTATACTCAAGACAACTGACTTACAGAGAGTTTCCCAATGATCTAATGATGAAGATCTTGAAACAATGGATGGCTTGATGAGTTTTCACCAAGGTGTGACGTCCTCCCGCCAGTGTTAATTCGCCAGCTCGGAGGATAAAAGGTGGCTAACAGGGCAACATCTAAGCTCACATAGAGCCCTTTAAATAAGGATTTATGGCCGCCGGGTCAACCAATATTGCTGTGATGTCACCAAATATCATCTCGGGTTGGTAACAGGATGCACTTAAAGCCAAAAAACATTTTTGCTCATTGTATGTGGTAATGAGTGTGTCTCAGGAAGATTATTATCAATAATACTTGGCTGTTGTTGATGGATATTGCATGGGAATTGTCATCAGAGTAAGAAGATCTCAGGCTCACTTTGATTTCTACACCATGTATAAAACTTTTGCAGATTATCTATATTTAAGCAAACAAGCAAAGCTTGGAATTGAAACATGAAGCTTTCTGAATCACACATGAGATTAGGTTTTATCTGAAGTTGATTGAATACCTTGAAGATCTAAGATATTCTTGAAAAGTTGCAAAGTAGAGAAAAGTGCCTTAATGGTGATTTTCAAAAACAATGAAGAAGATTTGTTACAATATCTTTAATTTGCTCACCCAGCCCTCAAAGTATTTATTTTGAAAAAAAAACATGCTCATCATTTCAAGGATGATCATCAGGTATCTATTTGAGAAAAAAAAATCAAAGTTTCTACTTCTACTTCAATTCAAACCCTGATGTGTCTCCTGTAAAGGTGAATTCAGTGAAAAAGGATGATTGATTTCAAACATCTATTAAAAATTAACAAAAACATCCAATTATAAATCTAGCAACAGTGTTGCAAACTGCAAGTTATATTTCACTGGCAGTCAAGTTGTTTTGCATCTACTCATCAGTGTAATTAGCACGATTGGAATCTATTACAAAAGCGACGCAGCCAATGCGGCCGACATGTACTCGGATACCCTCAGCCCCTGCTTCTTGACATTCCAGCAATTTAAGCAGACTAATTCTGATCGAGCGATATCACAGTTGGCATCATTTGGTGGGTTTCTTTTGCAACATTAACACAATCTTTCTGGATTACAACCAGCATTAAAAGTATACCAACTTTCTCCTTGTTGTGATAGAAAATGATTAACAGCCCAAAGTTCACCAACTAGGTTTCAACCAAATTCTACCTTAACAAAAAACAATTTAAAAAATATATTATTTCAGTGAATTATCCTTGTATCTGGCCAGATTTAAGCATTTATCACTTATTTGAACAGATTCCAGCCTATGTGACTTGCTCTTGACCCATGCAGACAGCAATTAAGGTGGGATCAGGTAGAGAAATGGCCTCACATATCTGGCCACCAGACTGCAGGTTTCGGTACATTGTGACAAATTGTTGGCATAAATCTTCCTCATTCTCTTTGAGACACTGGTTCTTTTAAATATTTAATCCCTGTTAGTGGTTGAGGCTTTCCATGACTTTGACTCCAAAAGGTAAAATGTGCAAGTGTTGAAACTTTTTTTCTTCTTCCCTTTCAGTCCATAATACATTTCTTTCTATTTTCCTATTCTCCAATCGTTTTTTCCCTAAACTATTAACCCAAAAGATCATGGAAAACTATCTTACCCTTCATTATTTCAAAACATGCTTTAATAAATGATTTTAGAAATAACAAATTTTATAGTTTTGCCTCTAAGAAAAGGGCTGATCTAACAGGTTGCATTAATGCAGTCTGTCTCACAGAAGTTGACACAGAATGTTTATCTTATGACTGATGGGTTTGGTGGTGCCATGTTCCAAGAACTTTCATAATAAAACAAAGAACCATATATTAAACAAGTTTATGTCTCCAAGAAATTCATTTCACCAAATCAATAACATAAGATTTAATCAGAGTTGTTATGATTACCAAACCTTAAATGCACTGTCAATTTCTTTTCAAAGTCCCAGACTTCTGTGCCCAATGTCATCCAACATTTTCGAAAGTATTTCATCATAATCCTTAACCATTAAGAAAAATAATGTCTTGGAATAATACTTTCATATGTATCAAAATAAACGCAAATATGTCATACTTGAAATTCTACTTTATTAAAAAATGATCCAAAAAAGATTGTATAACAAATTTGCAGTTTATGCTTGAAAACTGTGCCGTAAAATTTGGATGTCTGTGAGGTACCCCTTTGTGGGAGCAAGTTGGGGTCTGTGTAAGGACATGTGGCCTGGAGATTCGCAGATAGAGTTGGTCTGCCCATGGAATAGGGACACAGTGGTGGCCCTTGACAAACTCCAGGCCAGGTCTGCACAGTGCTCACATTGCAGGAGGCCTGTGCTCCATCACCGCCAACCACAACATTACGCACACTCCCACAGATATTGAACCACTATAGATACTCATCAATAGCGCCTGTTTTTTTATTTCTCCTTTGCCAAGGCCCAGACTGCATTGAGACTAGTGGCTTTTCTGTGCGTAGATTTTATGTTCAATATTACCGGCCTCCCAATATCGCAAGTCAAGAATCTTACAAGCTCTCCCACCCAGGTAATCAATTTCAACTTTCCAGCCACCTAACGATTGCCTTTTTCAAAAGTGGGGATGGATTTCAAAACAACACTTAATATGAAAACCTCATCGGCCCTTATCCCAACTATCCCCCCTACACCTACACACACACACACACACATAAAAACCTGCATCCATGGTGTAGATGCGATCAGAAACAGCTGTAGGATAGAGGGCTTATTGGGAAGTTTGAAGCCATCCTGATAGCCAGCTGATGTGTTTTTAAGCAGGCCTGGCCAGCATTTGCACTTGATGTATTGCGAGCCGTTAGGGCCCTAACAACCCGAGCAGGAGACAGGTGCTGTCACTGGGGTATTGTATGCCCTTTATAGCCTCGATGACCTCCCATTACCTCATCAAGGCTTCTGTCCACCATACAGCTTTATTACCACCAAAGTCTACTTTTTCCCACATATATCTAGTAGATTAATTATCCTTTTCAAGTGTTTTGTCGGTGTGTGGCTAATCATTGTTTTTTTATGTCCATACAAATTGGATAGGATTTCACTAACATTTTAATATACAAGATATTTGCTATTGATATCCTATTGCTAAAATGTGTCATCTCACAGACTCAAACCCCTTGTCATTTTTGTAAAGTGCAATTAATTAGAAGGCCAAAACTCAATTTTTTCAAATCTGAATAGGGTATTGGAAAATTTTAATTTTGGGATGGTTGCATTTTGGATAAAAGTCTTTTATTTCGAAAAAGTTATCTGCTTATATACTTTAAACGTAAACATTTTCATTTATATGATATCAATTAAACAATCATTCATTTGTCACATACAACAATATTTTTATGGGAAACCAATTTGTGTGTTTAGAAATTAATTAATCCTTGAAGGTTTTATTAAATTTAAATAGATAAAAAAAAGAAATACTTTCAATAGGAAGACAGGTTTTGGTATATTCATTCCTGCAATGTATTCATTGTTGAGAAAAATATATCTATGAGGAGACATATTAGATGACTTCCTTAAGTAGATAACCTTCACATTATCTGCTACTTTTCAAAGTGGTTTTGTCTGTGGCTGAATCAATTTGGACATTATATTAAATATCAAAATTTAATTATCAATCTCCCAGCAATAAAACATGGGAATGTCTCACTGCCAAAAAAATCTGCCGTTGTCAAGACGGATGATTTAATATTAACATTTAAAAACATCAGAGTGGTGGAAGAAGACTGAGTACAAATAGTCATTTCTATGGCAAATATGCAAGAAAAAGCATAATATGAATCTCTTCCAAGGATATCTAGCAATGTTTGAGGTAAACTGGTATGCAGACATAATCATCTTTAAATCATTATTTATTTTTGGGAAGTGTCACCATCCGAGATAAAGAAAACAAATATTTCATGAAATGAGTCATAACTGTGGACAGCGGCTTCTTGAAGTTGTCTTTATCTCTGTTGGATGGCACCTTGTGGACCATCCTCTGACGACTTCTGACAGCAAACCAGTCTGTCCTCTTTGCAGTTCTATGACACTTAGGAGACACATTCAATAACTCTAATACTTGACATAAAAGCGGCACCAGACTCATTTTGTCTTAAAAGGTTTGACCAAGTAAATTCTATTCTACAAAAATCATGTCTGAGGCAATCTCAACAGTAGATATAAACAATATGTTACATAAATTTGATTAATATCTCAATATGAATCAGGTTCCTAATGTGTGGCAGAGTTGGGGTTAATGAAATCAGCAGATGTGTCATATTATGAAGCCATGTGTGTCGTTAAGGAGGATAAGAACCTATCCCTAAGATGAGGACACAGCACATTCCTGCACCATCTGCCGATCTGAAGAATGAGAGTAACAACTAGGGCTGGCCCTCTCCGGTCATACAATATGTACGCTGTTCACAGGCATTCACATATCAGGATTTGAGTTGTACACTTTTCTCTTTTCCATGTTCCCAGAGGTTTTAACAGATCAGATAGAAACCTGCCACTGTAGCTTAATGCTTTACTCTTCGTGAAGAGTGAGTGAGGGTCTTTCATTTTCATTACCACAGTCCTCATTATTACTTTATGTTAAATGGCATGATAGAGAGAAATATTTTACTTCTATTGGCACCAATTCAAACATATTTATTGATGAGTTATAAAACCTTGCTAGATTCTACATGCCTTGATAAGGTGATACTGTTATTTGATGCATTATTAATATTAAGTACTGAAACTGAATAATGTAAATACATCTTTGACTTATCAGATATTTCTCATTTTTTCACAAAAAAGTTGTAGGATGGGTCTCAAAGAGACCACCTGTCATGGCCGGTCAGAGGTCCCATGTGATGCTGACCGATAAAGGCAGAAGGAAACACGACCTTTGCAGCAAACCATACCATGCCTTTATGAAAAGCCAGCCCGGTTCTATGGGCTGTGAGAAAGTCTCCAGCTTGACTGGCAGCTGCTTTATTCTCAACCATCCCCACCATCTTAAGATTATCACCCAACTCACTCACTGCACTATCAACTATCATTGACCATGTCAATGTCACTTAAATCTTCAAGCATTTATTCATAAGTGAGCATTAAAAAATAATAAGTGATTTAATATATGTACATAAATACATTTTTTATTTTTGCATTTTGAAATTCAACAAAATGTGACATACTTTGCAGATGAAAAACAGGATGCGAGTTATGGTGATAAATTATTTCAAACAGTGCTAAAATAGAAACACTCATGATGTGTTCTGTTATCTTTCAGAGAATGTCCTGTGTAGGCCACCAGTGGTACAGAGTATAAAGCCTAGGCTGTTACAATGGCAAGCAGGGGATGCTAGAAAAGCCGTGGTTGCATATATCTGTAAGCCAACGTGTGATGGCCTGAATAGAAAACAACCCATGGAAACAGCACAAAGTCTCTGGGTGAAGAGGTTGTCTCCATGGCAAGTTATTTGCCAGCCAGAGGCACATAAACATGAAAAGCTAACTGATGCATTTATTGCAACAATTATGCTTTTTATACATTTATTTTTACTAATCCGGAGCCTCGATTGACAACTAACTTGGAGCAACTACAATTTCTGTTTGGTGTGTTACACACAATGAGATGCATCAAAACAAAATTACACAACTTTCTCATGTTACAATTTTATCCATTTCAAAACTTTCTGTATTGTTTTCAAACACAAATATCATAAATCAAAGGCTGATAGAAATGAAGGCTTTTATCCCTGGGAAAGAGTGTATGGCATTTGATCATTACTGCCTTGCATTCTAAGGGTCTTTGTGCAACTCAATACTTCATATGTTCTTACTCAAGTTATCTTTGCAGATCTTTATCCACACTTTCTTAATCTTAAAGTGAAATCCAGCTCCAGAACTTGAGTCTGATACAGCAAACAACAGAATGTGAAGAAGTGATCTTTTAAGTTGCATTTCAGTGTCATCAACCTAATGATAATCTCACAGTGTGCCTCGACTTCATCTTGCTACTCTTAGATGACAGTTTTAATCTAATTGGTTTTTTTCTCTTTATTTTTATAAGTTCTATGATTCATTATATCATAGATTGCCTAACCTGTTGGTACTTCACAGATCACGATCATGACAAATACCATAAAATGTAACATGTGCCATTCCATTAAGAAATTATTCATTCATTCCAAAGGAAGCAATTTGGTATTTGATCTAACTGACAACGGAGGCAGTAAAGTTCCACACAGATCCCTTTCTTAATCTCGCATTATCCCAACAAAGACTTAATCTACAATGTTTAGTTCTTCCATATCCCAAGATAATATGCCCTTGAATAAATCCAAGCAAACAACAAAGCAAAATAAAAATTAGATGAATAAGCATTTAACTTGAGGTTTCCCAATTAAAGTGACAAATACTTTGCAGAATAAATAGGCTTTCTTTCAATGCACAATTCATTGATATCACATCATCGTATTTATGTCCAATTGTGGCGTGTATTTTTGGCCTACATTGTTGATACCACTGTTTGTGGTGAAACCTTAGGATTGCTGTGTTATGGATGTGCTATACTCATAAGGATTGCTCTATGGGCCACCAAGGACTCATTTTTGGATATTTTATAACAGTGAAAGCTTAAGATACACATATACACCATGGTCTATTTCACCTGTCTCGTGTTAGATCTCATTTCCTCCTGATCTCAATGACCATTTGTAATCCCCGCGGGTCTTCCTCCTCTGGTTTCAAAGAACAATGCCATTTGTAATTAAGTCATTTTGCTCACAATCACAAAAATAGGCTATTTTCATTTATCTATTATTGTTATCTATCAAACTTGGCTTCAAATCAGATCCAACATTTCCTGTTTATTGCCTCTCATTCTTGTCAAGCATGACCCAGATTTAAGGGCCCTTTCCACATCACTTCTGGTGTAGCCTTTTGGCATATCGTCAGAGGCAATTTTACATGTTGTATCAGTTGCCCCCACTAGCAGAGGCTGTGATGTTTGCTAGATTAGAGGTATGAGATATTCCACCTCGTCTCCAAGGTCACAAAACAATACCACCATTTTCTCCTGTGTCAGCCTCAAGAAAAATAGCACTACCACAACCACCTCCCTGGCCAATGCCTTTCACAATCATAGAACACATAAATTTTCAACTGCATAAAAAATAAGCTTTTAACGGTTTCCATGCAATCTACCTGGTTTCATTAAAAGCCAGATATATCTTCTCAAAGATATGCCCATAATTTCCTCAATTAGGATCGTGAATGAAGTATGAAATTTGAAGGTAGTGCAGCTTCAGAACAAGTATAACAGTGGTAGAGCTAAGGCGGTGTGTGGCTGGTGGCTGCAGGTTCCCACTAGACACCTTTGCTATCCTTCAATCTGTGTGAACTGACACAAGTTACGAGCATCTCTTGAGGGGTGACAATCCCTCCACTGAGACCAGCCAGCCATCCCACGCCACCTCGTACATTAGCTGTGTTCGGGGGCTTGGCTCCCACAACGATAACACCAAATCTTGCATAGAGAGTTATGACCATGGTAGAACTCATACACAGACAATTTCTAATATGTGAAATTATGATATAGATTTAAACAAAATTTAACAAATATTGTAAAAACTGACTATCATTTATTGAAGGATATAATCATTCTTTTAAATAAATTCCATAAAATAAACCATATATTGTCTTAATTTCAACTTGTTCAAGGCCTATATGTGAATTCTTATAACAAAACAAGTTTCATGATCTTGGCTTTAGTTTAAATCTTGCCTTCATGAAATTTTCATCCGGCAGATGCAGACACTGACAAATGACTAGACATAATCACAACATTCCAAGTGGACCATCTGGCATTTATGTGATTCTGACATAAACATTGACATTAAGCCTCAATATCTTCACAGATGTTGACACAAGAAATCAACATAAGGCCTCTATTCCATCACAGATGTTGACACAAGATATCAACATAAGGCCTCTATTCCTTCACAGATGTTGACACAAGACATCAACATAAGGCCTCTATTCCATCACAGATGTTGACACAAGACATCAACATAAGGCTTCTATTCCTTCACAGATGTTGACACAAGACATCAACATAAGGCCTCTATTCCATCACAGATGTTGACACAAGATATCAACATAAGGCCTCTATTCCTTCACAGATGTTGACACAAGACATCAACATAAGGCCTCTATTCCATCACAGATGTTGACACAAGACATCAACATAAGGCCTCTATTCCATCACAGATGTTGACACAAGACATCAACATAAGACCTCTATTCCATCACAGATGTTGACACAAGACATCAACATAAGGCCTCTATTCCTTCACAGATGTTGACACAAGACATCAACATAAGGCCTCTATTCCTTCAGAGATGTTGACACAAGACATCAACATAAGGCCTCTATTCCTTCACAAATGTTGACACAAGACATCAACATAAGGCCTCTATTCCTTCAGAGATGTTGACACAAGACATCAACATAAGGCTTCTATTCCTTCACAGATGTTGACACAAGACATCAACATAAGGCCTCTATTCCTTCACAGATGTTGACACAAGATATCAACATAAGGCCTCTATTCCTTCACAGATGTTGACACAAGATATCAACATAAGGCCTCTATTCCTTCACAGATGTTGACACAAGACATCAACATAAAGCTTCTATTCCTTCACAGATGTTGACACAAGACATCAACATAAGGCCTCTATTCCTTCACAGATGTTGACACAAGACATCAACATAAGGCCTCTATTCCTTCACAGATGTTGACACAAGATAGCAACATAAGGCCTCTATTCCTTCACAGATGTTGACACAAGACATCAACATAAGGCCTCTATTCCTTCACAGATGTTGACACAAGACATCAACATAAGGCTTCTATTCCTTCACAGATGTTGACACAAGACATCAACATAAGGCCTCTATTCCTTCACAGATGTTGACACAAGACATCAACATAAGGCCTCTATTCCTTCACAGATGTTGACACAAGATAGCAACATAAGGCCTCTATTCCTTTACAGATGTTGACACAAGACATCAACATAAGGCCTCTATTCCTTCACAGATGTTGACCCAAGACATCAACATAAGACCTTGAGATCTTCAATGATGTTGACACAAGACATCAACATAAGGCCTATATTCCTTCACAGATGTTGACAGAAACATTATCATTTGGCCTCTTTACAGATGTTTTGACAAAATACATCAATATGAGGCCTTGAGATTTGTGATGATGTTGACACAAAACACTATCATAAAGGCCTCTAAATCACCACAAATTTATTTTTATGATTTATGACCATATTATTATCTCTACAATTCCTAAAGGAGCATCTAATTCTGTTTAAACATTTGACTTTTATTCCAACCCGAAAACAGTATGCCTCTGCTTTGCCCGCAATGTCCCAATAAGTAAAACCCCAGTGCCCTGTTGGAATGTGAGGCATGGTTTGGTCCTAGGAGACCTCAACAAGAATCCCAGGACGGCAATGTACAAGACGTATGAGTTCTCAATGTCCTACACCTCCTGCCAGGCTAGGATTGGCCAAACCACTCATGTTTCTATTTATGGGCCAGCCTCTAAACAATGACTAGAGATTAAATCAGGCCCAGACACTATCACTGTTTCAGCCATGACCGTGATAACACTGCTCAAAGATACCACACCAAAGCCCAGACATATCTAGCCTGCTTTGCCAGTCTCAGCATCAAAGCATCTCAAACAAAATACACTACCAGTAACACTTCCCTTCAGCGACCAGTTCTAACAGATTCTGGAGGCAACAACCCTGAAGCCGGACTTTTATGCCTTACACTTTTAATTGCAGACAGTCCTTTCGTTCTCAAGATCAAAGCAATCATTTCAAACCAATGGTTCAAAAGGTCACTTGCCAGAAGCCACAGTGTTGCGCCTTTTTTTAATAAAAAGAAGCTTTAGGAAATCATAAAAAAGACACAAATAAAGGCCACTGAATACCAGAATCCAATTCACCATTAACATGTGAATTACACAAATCTACTGGATATAAATCTATTTTTATCCATTTATCTACTGCGATTTAATGCATGAGATATTTGTTCTCTCTAAAAAACAGTCTACTTGGAAGAGGTCACAAAAATGATCCACTTTTGGCTTTATTATCATGTCATCTTATCTGCATTGTCCGCCTCAATCCCTGAGTTACATCTTGGAAGGAGTGGTTTTCGAGACCATTTGGTTTTATGTGTCCATACGTTACATAACTAAGGGGTTATGATCCTAGCCTTGTCATAAAGGCAGGCCACGGACCATGGGATTGGTGGATTATCTTACGGTCCTGTCTACGAGGGTGGTCCAGGCCACTGTGCTGCATCTCATGGAGTGTATCTGTGTGGTTTACCCTCTAAACACTGAATGCATTATCACTGGCCTCTAACAGCGCTGTTATCCTGGGAAATAAACAGGTTTTATGAGCTTATCCTACATCTATCATCACCTAAATAAAGACAAGTGACTAATAAATCTAGATTGAGTATTCCCACTGAACATTTCTCTCAAATACAATTGAAATTCAAGAGGCATCAAAAAGCACCCCAAAAAACCCTGAAATGTCTTCAAAAACAATGGCAGTCAAAGGATCACCGGAGTTAATGGTTGCAATGATGAAAACAAGGAGATCTCGGGGACACAGAGGCACCCAGCCCTGCCTCCTTGTAAATGTTATGTCATTATTTCAGCCTGACCTTCTCAAAGTCAAGATTTCCACAGTGACTTTCTCCAACCTATCCCTGCACCAATTTTCCTACTGTTTTAATTAGTGGAAACCCTCATGAGAATTTGGGGGATATATTTTATGAGATGCACAGCATTATTTTCCATGCCCGCCTGTTTGACAATAGCGCCTCTATCTCCCTGCCAATCCTAAACTCACGATCCTATATCCAATTCCCTTGTCACAAACATCACAACCTACCACATTAAATATTCAATGATAATCTCCACAGCAGAATTGTCTACATCATTTTCAATATCAAAGCTTCATATTAAATATTAGCGATGCAAGCTATGGCAATCACATGCTTTAATTTACAAGACATGTTTCTTCAAGTCTTTTAAGTGTGATGTTTTCTGGGGTCTAATTAGAAAGAGATGCAGCTTTGTTCGCTTACATTATGCATCAAAATGCAATTACCTAATATTCTTTGCAGGAAAATCAGATATGGAAATGAATATATTTTCTCTTTGAATATTATTGAAAATTTCTGAAATGTTCAGCTTGTTCAGATTGGTATTGAGGTTAAAGACAGTATGGTTTTTGACAGTTGCTATCATTTATATTAGACAGAAGTCTGAATAAATGTGTCAGATTAAATGTGATAAATGTGTACAGTTTTTTAACAATCTCATATTATGGCCAATGGTTGAGAGACAAAAACTACTACTCTGCATTGCATTCATATTTCTCTTTTTTGTGTGGTGTATTTATAACATGCCTTGTCGAGCAAAGAGACTTGGATGCCAAGCCCTAGTATTTGGACAAGACAAGATAATTTAGCTTTGTCTCTGCAATGTCACTGCTTTTAGGCCAGATGGAAAAATGTATGAAGTTCCAGGATTTGACCAAGACAACTTTTATTAAAGGAGCGTGTGGTAAATAAGAAGAAAACATCCATGTCAGGCCCCATACAGCAGGGACTGCCATGTCTATTAACCTCAAATATGAAACCATCGTGACCAATTTGTGACCTTCCCATCCTGAGTAAACAGCAATATGTCTCCACAGAAAAATCTCTGAGATGCAGCTGACCTAATTTGAAATATAACAATATCGGTATATCATGTCATGAGATGGGGATATTTTTACATGTTCCTGAAAACCTAATTCTACCCAGGCTCACATGTGCACTTTATACTCAGAAATGATGATATCTCATATAAACTAAAAAGTAAGGGTTATCTGATTCATTCTTCTATATTTTAATCAAATTTCACATATTCAATATATATACTTGTATCTTATTTTCTTGTATCATGAATATACATGTACACACACACACACACATAATATATATATATATATATATATATATATATATATATATATATATATATATATATATATATATATATATATATATATATATATATATATATATATATATATATATATATATATATATATATATATATATATATATGGAAAAGGCTCTTGTAGGTGTGCAACCCTATCTGGTTACTGTGATATGGCCTGCACAAAGAGTGGAGGTGAGTCTCAGCCAATGAGTACCCAGCCCATGACAAGAGATTGGTCAGCTGACGGAGCTTTAGGACTCAGTAGCTTGGTGCCTGTTTCAGCATAGCCTTTCATGTATGGCGGTAACACCAGTATATATGACCAGCAGAAAGCAAATAATGCTTTGAAGGGAGGATTGCATATATATCAACAATGCGGCTGATGTCTGTGACAATGGCTTCAGATAGTTGTTTGCCAGCATTGACCCCCCCACCTCTCCACTTCCTGTCCGACTGTCTCCCCTTCCTCCCTCCAGTTCTTTGTGCTTCCATTTCCTATGTTCTTATATAATTGTCCCCACACGTACCTTCTTAGCTGCCTCAGCTATTTGTTTCTGCTATCATCTGGAGCTTTTTTTACATATCTCCTCGTGTCTAAGTACGCCCAGGGGAACCTTCTAACAAATCATGCTTCATGGGGATATCAGTTTAGGTCTTATTTGTTTCTATACAATATTTTATCTCACAAATCTCTCTCAACATTGCAACTTTTGCTATTCAAGACAAAATCACAGCTCCATTTTCAATTTCAATTCATACACTCAATCTTTCCTGTAAAAAATAACCACCACATTAATTTTCACAATAATGAATGTTGGTTAAAATATATGTTATATTGTGATCTTTCTGTAATCATCATGCTGGCCAAGTAAATATTTAAAATACAAATAAAAATATTTATTGAAGGTTTCTCTTGAAAATCTAAATATCATGCATGTAATATTGACATATTTGGTACTTCAAGTGAAGATACACACTTTTATATACAAATATATCAAATATGATGACAACAGTATGATAAGCTGTATGGGCAGTATGTTGCCTCAGGCGGGGATATCTGGGAGAGAGAGCAGACTCTATCAGATATCACATGTCCTGGGTGCTGTGTCCGGACCCATCAAGCCTCAGGACACACATCACCGTGTCTGACAGCCAATACAACGCTACCAAAAGTTCCACCCGACAAATTCATCGCAGCACTCCGCTTGAATTTTGTTTCTGTCACGAGAACGTCAGCAATACATTCATGTTAAGAGAGGGAAAGGAAACAGAATCTCACTGATTGAATGATATATATCACATTGAGCACATTGAGATAGTTTTGTTTGTGTCTATAATGCTACTCTCTCTTCCATTTAAACAATGATGCTTCCAGTCTGACTTTCGAGACAAACCTGAAGTTTTAAATTACCATTCAAAGCCACAGATTTCCATAAACAACTGAGTCAAAGAAACTTATTTCAATAGTCACCTGGTTCAACTTGAGCTGATAGTTGATGGATAGACCTGATTTTAATGACATTTACTCTAGAACAATTACAGATATATGGAAGGGTAGAGAGATACCAAGAAAATAACAATCCCTTTCATTCATGTTGAAAACTTCAATGTCTGATTAAGAACTGAACTGACCAAAAAACAATAATGTTATGATCTTAATAATAAAGAAATATTTTAGACTATTATGACAAACACCAAGTTTCCACATTCTGTTATTATTTAAAACTGACACGCTAACAGAAGAAAGAGTGTTTGACTCAAATAAGAGCATAAATCATTAGATAAAGAAATAAATGAAATCCTAAATGTTAAGGGGGGCAAGATGGTGCGATATTTTGTGGTTGCCTATAAGGATAATGCCAGCTTATGGGCAATAGAGCAGAAGTACAGAGTTCTAACATGGTGTGTTTTTCTCAGGGTATATTTGCACTGATATATTGTACTATTCTCAGCATCTGTGCACACCCAGCAGGGAGGGTTAGATGTAAGATGTGAGAGGGGTATACCCCCTTGGTCTATGAATACCTATTATGCTACACAGCTGGGTGCTCGCCCCTCGGGCAGAGTAGATGTTCTGGGTGGTGTTTATTCTGTTGGTTGCTGTGGAATTCTACACCTCTGTAAGATGCCTATGCCTGATACTATCTATTCTGAAAGTCAAAAACCTTTCTTTTGTCCTTTAATTGATATTTTAGCTGTTTCTGCCATATAAAGATTAATATCAGTACATTCAAGAGGCAGTGTGTCAATTTCTAACAAATAACAATTGTTTTTATATCATGCTAAATGGAAAACCTAAATGTCAAGCAAAATAGGCAACTTTAATATCATTCAAAAAAGGTAAATGTTAAAATCATACATATGGACAAATTTAGTCCTGTAGATAATAGAAATTTCATGTATCAGTGGAGAAACACATCTGAATAATACAAACAGACGAATAACTTTCTTCATTTCAGACAAGCGTTGATGAATGATTCCATATTTATCGCATATGATCTATGAGTCTAAGTGCCTGCCACAGACTGACTGCAAATAAATATATCATCATCATTTCTCCTGGATTCTACAATTTTTGGTGCCATTAACTCATAAATATGATACCCATCTCTCTGTTTGAAGCATTTCATTTTAAAGAGGGGAAGCCAACAATCATAATGTTTACTGAGAATGTAACTCTATATCAAACTGTTCTATATATATATATATATATATATATATATATATATATATCATATCATATCATATCATATCATACAGTAATATTACAAGTGTCATAAACTGATTAATATACCCAATTTTTGCATATTCAGTGGAATCTTATATTTTACATCTAAAGGGCTGATAACTGATATTTGAATCAGAAATTTCTTTTCTACTGCCGACCCTACCTTTGGCTGCGGTGCACTAAATGATGTTGTAAATATCAAGAAATTACCTGGACTTGCTTCTAATATTACTTTACATAAAAGGATAAATCTATTTTTTTTTTAATTAAGACTTATTATCCTTTTCAATTGTATTTATCTGTTTCTCCTGATGCTGCAAAATTAGTTGGTAATGAAATGAAGGTTATTAGCAGACATACAAGTAGAATTCCCTGTACACCTGTCTGATATTCTGCCAAACACTTCCTCCAAAGAAACCACCAGAAAGGAAGGAAAGAAGGTTTTACCTTGCAATGGAGCTTTATCTAATACACTTTTATGATATTTCCATGATTTTTGGATAAAAATGCACAAATTGAGGTGTTTTGGGGTTTTCTTGGGAGATATGCCCCCTTGAGATGCTCATGCCATACATCTCACTTGAGCCTGGACAGCATGGTGACATGGGCTCTGTCAGATAATGCTATTTGGCTGACATCAAGCCCATCCTCGCTCACATCTACCCCAATCACCTATTTACTCTGTTCAGACAGCCTTTAGTAATCTGCCTTTAATGTGCGACATGAAGATAAACTTTCAAGGGTGGTTACGTTGGGGTCAATTGGCCTGTTTTTGTCCAGTCGAGTGTCTCAAAGCTTCCTGGTTATTTTTACTCCCCCCAACACTGCTCACTAGAGGGTGCTGTGGTCATTTCCCCCTGCAATAGAGTACAGTATCTCACTTGATTTATCAACCTGCTCAGGTTTCCTTAAAGCTCCCCAGCTATCACAACTACTCTACTTTATATAATTTATCAATAATTTTGTTATGCAATCAAAAACATTTCATTTCTACACAAGACTGTAAACTATTTAAGACCATTAACTTAATAGCTAACAACTATAGACCAACTGTATATCTAAATTACCAGTTGATCAAAATACTACAGTTATACCTCTTCAGATAATTGAAAAAAAAGTATTGTTTAAATCATTCATTGTGTCTTGTGGATAAAATTATAGATGAACACAAAAATGACATTCATATATTTTTTCCTATATAAATTGCCTAATGCTTTTTCAACATCTAGACTAAGCCAGCAGAAAAGTCAGCTTTTCACACTCATGGGTATGTGAAACATTTCAGCCATTAAGGAGCCAACCACAGATATATAAGAAGCTCCAGGAAATGCTTTGTACCTTTACACTGTTCTATTCTGATAAATCTCTGCACCAAAAGAGAATACATAAAAGCAGCCAATAATCTTCAGCAGCAATGGCCTTTAACTGCCATTTCTTAAGGAGTTGGCATGGTCATTATTTCTCACATCATTATTCTTTAACCTTTGGCCAAAAAATGAAAAAATAGGATAAAGAAAATTCTTGTTTTTTCTGGTTTTGAGCATAATTTACTTTGGTGTAGCCTGTATATTTGTATATGTTTCTCACTGTGAGATACATTAAGTCATAAGAAATAACCTAGAGTGACAAGTCAATATGCTAGCCTATATTATACTGTGAGACTTATATGCCAATGCTATTTCATATAAAGCTATTGTTCAGTGTGCATAAATCTTTCGATTTTTATTCTTTAAAAACAAGACAAAACACTAATGCATTTCCTAGCACTTTCTGAAACGAGAGCCTATCTAGGAATTACCTTGTGCTGGTCCCTGCTGTGAGGTGTCTAGTGTAAACTTCTTGTCTTTCACACCCTCTATTCACTTTTTCTGTTTGTGTCTACATGCACTAATGCAGCAGGAATAGATTCCATCACATTAATGTACAAACTTCCTATCTCTCCTGCACAGCAAAAAAAAGTATTGATATGATTCAGTATATACTATCTATAGCATTATGATCTCTTCTCAGCATGCTTATATGCTCATATGGATCCCAGCAATAGCTGCTACAACAACTGATGTATATGCTTGCATTAAGATTGACATGGATGTGAGTTATAAAGGCTATGTTGACAGCGATGTGCTAAACTCTGAGTGAAACAATACCTATCTTGTATCGAGGTGAATCTCCGGCTTTCATGGCCACACATATAATCATAAAGCACAGCTTTTGTGAATGTATACATATGAATCTATGTGAAATATCAATAACTGTAGAAGACCAGATAATGATTGTGGTTGCTAGATACTGCAGCCATCTCTTGTCCTTGATTCTGCTTTGCTCCAGAGATGCCCAAACATCCCATTTGGAAGCTTAGGAAAGGAGCTGATTTATATCAGAAACTTTTTTATTTTTTACTGAAGCCATTGGGAAAAGCAATGGTGTCTAAGTGATTCTCAGCTTGATGCAGAGTTCAACATTCTGGACTGGGGGGACTCAAAAAGGATATGGAAATTCTATATATCATATATATAATCATGACTCATATACTATGAAAACACAAAAATGTGAACGTAAATCATCTGTAATGTACTCAGGTCACAGCAACAAAGAGCTCTGGCTGTAATGCATTCCTAAATAATGTGACTCAAAGGCTTAGTGTGGCTCAAGGCCTGATGTAGCTTAGAGGCTTGATATGACTCAAGGTCTGATGTAGCTTAAATGCTTGATATGACTCAAGGCCTGATGTAGCTCAAAGGCTTGATGTAGCTTAAAGGCTTGATATGACTCAAGGCCTGATGTAGCTCAAAGGCTTGATATGACTCAAGGCCTGATGTAGCTCAAAGGCTTGATGTAGCTTAAAGGCTTGATATGACTCAAGGCCTGATGTAGCTCAAAGGCTTGATATGACTCAAGGCCTGATGTAACTCAAAAGTTTTATGTAGCTCAAAGGCCTGATGTAGCTCAAAAGCTTTATGTAGCTCAAAGGCTTGATGTAGCTTAAAAGCTTAATGTAGCTTAAAGGCTTAATGTAGCTCAAGGCCTGATGTAGCTTAAAGGCTTGATATGACTCAAGGCCTGATGTAGCTCAAAGGCTTGATGTAGCTTAAAGGCTTGATATGACTCAAGGCCTGATGTAGCTCAAAAGCTTTATGTAGCTCAAAGGCCTGATGTAGCTCAAAAGCTTTATGTAGCTCAAAGGCTTGATGTAGCGCAAAGGCTTGATGTAGCTAAAATGCTTGATATGATGTAGGCCTGATGTAGCTCAAGGGCTTGATGTGTCTTTAGGCTTTATATAATGTCATAAATAGGTGCGACTTGTGGGGTCGGTGTGACTCAGGAATACATACAAGAAGTCTGATTGAAAACAAATTGAAAGTTTGATGTGGGTGTGGCACTGCATTCAAGAAGACAGCTTGAATCATGTCTGAGGAAAATAGTGGGGAATATCATTAAAACATTTGACTTCTTCTGTAAGCATTATTTTTAACCATAAGAATTACTCATCAACTAAAGTATATTGTAAATTAGAAATGAGACTAAAATCTTTATGTTTGGAATTTCTATGTCAAATGAATATAGTAGAATACATGGGATTTAAGCTGCACCTAGTTATATTGTGTACACATTGGCTATCCCTGTTCTCTTTAATTGGGCAGTGTAGTTCTATATTGCTACAGAGTGATTGTAAAAAGCTATTGTATGAAACGAATAGTCTTCACCAGACATATCCTTCCTATATAAAATATCCTATGCAAAATATCCTATTTGAAATGTTTAAACAGTAAATCATACAGTAAAATATTTTTAGAACACAAACTTAATTTTGGAAATAAAAATGTTCGGCTTATACATTTCACATGGTAAAAACACACTTGAAAACATGGAGGCTCCAACCAAGAATACTTGATATCACTCACTATTTGCTTGTCTAATTTGCATTAATTAAATATTAAATATCTGTCCACTGATTTATTGTATACTTTGAAAAATACCTTCTGGTGATCATAACAAAAAAGATTGATATATAATACAGATCATGAAAACAAATTTGATGTGTATAATATTTCAATATCTTGCTAATAACAAAGTGTATTACAAACAGAAAATCCTCATTTTATTTTTATAAACTCCTCTCGTAAAACTGGAAATTCTTTAATTTATTTGAATATAATATATCAGAACCATATCTTTATACAGTGCATTTGTATTTCTTACTGTCCATAAAATAAATTGAAATTCAATATTCTGTCTGTAAAACTATTGTCAGACTAATCACTGGACGGGAAGTTTTGGATTTCAAAGTTCAGGTTTCATACTGAAAATTGAAATATTTCTCCTTAATTGTAGCAACATTTCGAACTGAAAGCAGAGAGCCTCAGCATGGTTCAATACTGTGTGACAAAATTACCAAAACTCTGCAAACAAAAGAGAACACAGATAATTATTTTGGGATCTTATTTCAGCTCAAGATGGTGTCACTGCTTGTGAGTTGTTTCAATAAATTTTCTCCGTCCACACGAACCTGTGACTTTTATTCACCCAACGAAACTCTTCATTTCTCAAAGAGATTGGTTCACCTGCTATGACTGTGGACCAATCATAATAAACTTCACTTATAGAAGAAGCATATTCTATTTTATTTCCACATATTTGTGTATTTATCTGTGAAATGGTTTTTCTTTATGCTCGGTCTGAGAATTACACTTGAAGTCTTGAAGCAGATCAAACTGTGACACTAAGCAAACTTTACTTGGAATAGGTTAACCAAATATATGCATCAGGCATCCGGTAATATGCATGTGACCCTACTTAATCGGGTAATATGTATCAGACCCTACTCAATCAGGTAATATGCATCAGACCCTACTTATTCAGGTAATATGCATCAGACCCTACTTAATCAGGGTACATGTGTCAGACCCTACTCAATGCGGTAATATGCATCAGACCCTGCCCAATCAGGTAATATGCATCAGACCCTACCCAATCAGGTAATATGCATCAGACCCTACTTAATCAGGTAATATGCATCAGACCCTACTTAATCAGGTAATATGCATCAGACCCTACTTAATCAGGGTACATGTGTCAGACCCTACTCAATGTGGTAATATGCATCAGACCCTACCCAATCAGGTAATATGCATCAGACCCTACTTAATCAGGTAATATGCATCAGACCCTACTTAATCAGGGTACATGTGTCAGACCCTACTCAATGCGGTAATATGCATCAGACCCTACCCAATCAGGTAATATGCATCAGACCCTACCCAATCAGGTAATATGCATCAGACCCTACTTAATCAGGTAATATGTATCAGACCCTACTTAATCAGATAATATGCATCAGACCCTACTTAATCAGGGTACATGTGTCAGACCTTACTCAATGTGGTAATATGCATCAGACCCTACTTAATCAGGGTACATGTGTCAGACCCTACTCAATGCAGTAATATGCATCAGACCCTACCCTATCAGGTAATATGCATCAGACCCTACTTAATCAGGTAATATGCATCAGACCCTACTTAATCAGGTAATATGTATCAGACCCTACTCAATCAGGTAATATGCATCAGACCCTACTTATTCAGGTAATATGCATCAGACCCTACTTAATCAGGTAATATGTATCAGACCCTACTCAATCAGGTAATATGCATCAGACCCTACTTTATCAGGTAATATGCATCAGACCCTACTTAATCAGGGTACATGTGTCAGACCCTACTCAATGCGGTAATATGCATCAGACCCTACCCAATCAGGTAATATGCATCAGACCCTACTTAATCAGGGTACATGTGTCAGACCCTACTCAATGCGGTAATATGCATCAGACCCTACCCAATCAGGTAATATGCATCAGACCCTACTTAATCAGGTAATATGCATCAGACCCTACTTAATCAGGGTACATGCATCAGACCCTACTCAATCAGGTAATATGCATCAGACCCTACTTATTCAGGTAATATGCATCAGACCCTACTTAATCAGGGTACATGTGTCAGACCCTACTCAATGCAGTAATATGCATCAGACCCTACCCAATCAGGTAATATGCATCAGACCCTACCCAATCAGGTAATATGCATCAGACCCTACTCAATCAGGGTACATGTGTCAGACCCTACTCAATGTGGTAATATGTATCAGACCCTACCCTATCAGGTAATATGCATCAGACCCTACCCAATCAGGTAATATGCATCAGACCCTACTTAATCAGGGTACATGTGTCAGACCCTACTTAATCAGGTGCCGGACCATATTCAACCAAGTAACTGTCTCTATCAAGGCCCTGATTCATACAAAGTGATAGCAAACCAAAGGCTGTTTTAAGGCACTCACCTGCAATAATTACGAAGGATCTTCTTAAACTTTGACGTATCTTCGCTTGGTGGACCTTGGACAATGTATCTGTTGTCACTGTCATGTGGCACATCCTCGTACTCCGGAATCACTTGCACATTGCTTATTCCAACCAGCACTTGCAAGTTGGACTCGCGGACCCACTGAAAGTCAGTCGACTCAGCACGTGTGTTGTCTGTTATGTAATGAGTGTTCTGCAGGCTTCGTGTGCCGTGCAGATTCTCTGAGAAAACGTTGACTGACGAGGTCACTTTTAATCCTGAAATGAAACAGAAAGAGAACAACCTTTAGACAGATTTTGTTCGATCAGGAGTGATTCTGTTGTCATTCAGTCATCAAGTCAAGACATTGGTAGAATATTTATATATAAATATATATAAGTAGACACAACAAACCAGCAAACAGGTATATGAATGCCAGCAAATTCTGAAAAATTGCACCATTAGTAGTTTCAAGCCATCAATCAATCAAGTAAAAGAAGTGCAAATCAACGTGTAAAAATCATTGACATTCTATTTCCGTCAATATTTCCCATGGCCATCTATGACCTTGACCTTTCGTGATCGATTTGTTTTTTCCATCTTGGAATATTAGTCTGGCTTCTTAAAACAGGTCATCAAATTCTACTCAAGGTCAAAGCATATAAATTAGAACTGAAAAAAAATATAGAGTAGAGTCATTATTTGTAAAAACCAGTAAAACGTTAGTGTTTTCATATATTTGGTTGCATCTGTACACATTAGTATTTTATAAAATGCTTTCTTCACCTGTTTACTGCATTTGTTTTTTTTATACAAGCAAGATATAACAAACACAGAATAACACAAATAAATACAAACATTCAACACACTATTTTTTTTCATCATTTGACCAATAAAATGACCAAACAATATGAACTTAAACAAAAGTATACAAAGAGACATTTTGTTATTTTTTGGGGGTAGATCTGGTTATCTAGAGCTAGGTATTCAGTGTAGGGTTTGTGTCCTTAAGAATTGTACAATACAGTTAGTCAGTGCAGGTCAATAGGTTAAGTGAAAAGAGACATTCCTTGTTGCGTCAGGCAAAAGGGGTTAAACAGACAAGAACTATATCTTGCAGTGAGCGAAAACATCATGTGCAAAGGTGTAATGAGGCTACAAATATCAGTATGAGGCAAACACTGAGTATAACTACATCAAAAACTACTTTTTTCCCTCCTCATCTCAACATACCTACACATCACTATTCACAAGACAAACTTATTTTAACAGGAAAAGAACAAATAGAATTTCTATCACACATAAGTTATACTTTAACAATATCAAATAAAAACATAAATCTGACAATACATAAATCTATAAATGAATTCTATATATTCATATATATATATACTTAGTATCTATCAGAGAAAGTCCTCATTCTGTATTATATGAGCGCCAATGGCGATTTAACATCAAAATATTTCCAGATAAAATGAAACAGTTGAGTATCCAATTGAAAGAAAAATCTATCATTATGATATAATTGAAAAAAGGTATTGCCCCTTGTTAATTCTTTAAGAAGAAGTTAGTGTTAAAAAGTCTGCATTTAATGAAATAAATAAAGCATTACTCATGTTAAAAAGGAAGGCACTTGGTTCATATGGTTAACAAAACATATTCATGAGTCTCAATAACTAGAGTTAAAAAAATCACACATTGTTCTAAAGAGGTTGATAAAACGTAATGGATAGTATCAGTAAAAAATTGTAATAAAAATTACACAACAGATACATGAGTACAGCCAATAAAAAAAACAGATTAACCCTTTGACTGCCAACATTTAGGCACTTCATTTTTTCTTTGAATGTAAATAAAAAACAAGTATTGGAAATATTTAAGAAATATTTGTTTTCAACACACATAAAAAAGACATACCTCCATATTTGTCAAATTCAAGGTATTTACAAAAATGGAAAACCTTGAATTTGATCAAATGTGTTTGTTTTAATCAAGAATGAAACATGTGATCATAATGGTAAAAACATGCTTGATAGCTGGTTACTGATGATGAAGAATCAAGGAATACACCTGCATTAACAATTCCTGGCAAAAACCAATCATGCCATTTTGCATATCAAAACTGCAAAATTGTGGTCTCATGCAGTATTTTTCACATTATCTAATGTGTGAAAATGAGACAAATAATGGGCAGGCAATTAAAAATAAACAGATCTGTCCAGAGACGCATCATCATTTCAATTTATAGAGCGGATTTATTTCAGAACAGCATTTTTATTTTACAAATTACACAAGCCGAAACATTTAGAGAGGGAAAGTATAGGAGATGTTGAAATGACAGAGACAGAATAAGTCTGGATTATATTATGCTGGAACGTTTATCAAAGATAGATTTATGAGCTGAAAGTCATAGAATGTCACAAAGAGGTGAATGATTACCTCTTGTTTAGGAAAATACATATACATGTATGTCAGAATGGCAGATATGAGACAAATCAGTCGCCATGGCAACCAATACCATGCAGAACGGGTGGATTTTCATTGGTGCAAAGTGTTGCATGCACAAAACAAAAATAATAATAATGGACACAACAAAATAAGCCACAACACTGCCATCAATTTCTACGCAATATACAAATGCACAAATGAAAGCGGCGCCTAAGAGCAGTTCACAATGCACAGCAATCAACCAACATGAAAGTTGTCAGGCAAGAGAAAACAACGTGAAGTGAGTGGTGAACGTTGGAATATATAGCGTCATGACAAAGTACAAGCACAGTTTGGGAAATTGGGAAAAGTAACTTGCTTTTACTCATTTTGTGTCTAGGCTTCTTCTGTCTCAAAGCTGAAAGAATTGTCAAAAAGTCCACCAAGAGTATTGCTTGTTCTTTTGTAACACAAACAAAGCTACTGTTGTTTTCTGACCGTCCCTTTTTTATACAGTCTTTTTAATAACTTGGGTGAAAACTGACCCATTTCTCTGTTATAATACATTACATGTCATAAATTCTTAAGATATACTTGTATAAGAGCAACCAGCCTAAAATGTGGCACAGTCCATTGTCACATTTTTTCATGTCATGTAAACGTATATTTTGCTGGTCAATGTTTTAGCAATGATAATATATGATTATATATATGTATATATATATATATATGTAATATTGGCACAATCTTTTACTTCTACATTCTGACTTGCATACATTGTATAAATATTATAAAGATTCTAGACGAGCTGGAAAATGAACAATGAGCATTATGGTCTGTCCCAAAATGTTATAATCCAACACTTTCGCAATGATGAATTTTGGGACGCACTTTTAGGATTTCAAAAACAGATTTTGTATCACACACTTACCCTAAACAAAGACGACGTTAAAGTTATAAAAAAATTGGACGTTTTCCTTCATCATATTATACAAACCTGTGCACATATTTCATTTTCATATGCTGTTATGTGATATATATTCTATAATTTAAAGGAGGTTGCTATTGGGCTGTGCAGGCTGAGTGAGTCCAGCATCTTCCGGTGCCTCATAATTACCAGTGCCTTAATTAGCCAGACTCCCTCACTACACTCACAGTATCCACAGCAGTGCTTCCAAATGGTAATCTCACCACTTATGAACCTGGAAGTATCTTAGACAATGAACCAACCTAGCAGTACCTCTAATAATGAATCAACCCAGCAGTACCTCTAGTAATGAACCAACCAGCAGTACCTCTAATAATGAACCAACCCAGCAGTATCTCTAATAATGAATCAACCCAGCAGTACCTCTAATAATGAATCAACCCAGCAGTACCTCTAATAATGAATCAACCCAGCAGTACCTCTAATAATGAATCAACCCAGCAGTACCTCTAATAATGAACCAACCCAGCAGTATCTCTAATAATGAATCAACCCAGCAGTACCTCTAATAATGAATCAACCCAGCAGTATCTCAGACAATGAACCAACCCTGCAGTACCTCTAATAATGAATCAACCCAGCAGTATCTCAGACAATGAACCAACCCTGCAGTACCTCTAATAATGAATCAACCCAGCAGTATCTCAGACAATGAATCAACCCAGCAGTACCTCTAATAATGAATCAACCCAGCAGTATCTCAGACAATGAATCAACCCAGCAATATCTCTAATAATGAATCAACCCAGCAGTACCTATGATAATGAATCAACCCAGCAGTACCTCTAATAATGAATCAACCCAGCAGTATCTCAGACAATGAACCATACCTGCAGTACCTCTAATAATGAATCAACCCAGCAGTATCTCAGACAATGAATCAACCCAGCAGTACCTATGATAATGAATCAACCCAGCAGTACCTCTAATAATGAATCAACCCAGCAGTACCTCTAATAATGAATCAACCCAGCAGTATCTCTCACAATGCATAAGCCCAGTAGTACCCCTAATCTAACAATATATTAGTCTAGCAGTACCTCTACTCTAACAATATATTAACCCAGCAGTACCTCTACTCTAACAATATATTAGCCCAGTAGTACCTCTACTCTAACAATATATTATCTCAGCCTTGCAGTATATCTCATTAAATATTTTTTAATCCAGTTCTGACAATATATTCCCGAAGTTATTTTTCTGACAATATTTCAACCTTACATAAAAATGCATAGTTTTGGTAATAACATTTTGTCTTAATAATATTTGTAACAATGCTTTCTATATTTATGTCTATCCGACAAAACATATAATTTGTCAAGAACAATGTTTTCACATGACATCTGTACAATGGTTCATCGTGCAGCATTAGTAAAACAATGCTTTAACCTTGCAGTATCTGTAACAAAGCTTTTACTTCTCATTGTAAACATATAACAAAGACTTAAACATGTTAAATACATGCATAAAACATCCCTCCTGTCTCAGCCACGGGCAGGGTTAGCAACTATGACCACATTACCCAGGCACACATTCAGCTGAACATGGCATGATTATTGCGTGTCATGTGGTGGGTCTATAGGCCTGATAGGAGAGGAGATGATCAGAGTCTTCACGTCTCTGACTATAACATATAACCGGCCCTATCATCCTTCATGCCTCATCGTAATATCAGGAATTAACACTTTAATTTCATTCTGATATATGGCTTTACCCAGACCTATACCTCTCTGCACTGACTTTGATCATATACAATTTCTCAAATTTAATTTTAAAATTTGTTTAACTGGATCTAAAATAACTGAAATCCCTATCTATGACTTCATTAATATTAAATCAATACATTTCATGAAGGATCCAGTTCCTGCAATTTCAAAAGGCAAATTTTCTTTCCTTAAGTTAATTATGATTTGCTGGCTACTAACTAATGATAACTATGTTAGAATTTATTCCTGGAACGTTTAATGCTGAAATGTAATATTTCATCTCCCACTCTGTAATCTTGCTGCATAAGTGCAACATTTCCCAGTAAATTATTGATAGGGCATTGGGCTATTACGGCGGTAATATATGTGTACATTTCAAGGCTACGTAAAGGGGACGATGTGGTATTTTCCCATGTGACTCTCACACCACGGCCCAATCTCTTTCCACCTCATCAGTAGCCCATTATCACACAAGACAATACATGGTAATGAATCAAGCCACAAATCACCGGCACAACACTGGCGTGATGGAGAGTAAAAAGTGATAAAAAGTGGCTGCCGCCAATGATTTAATTGACAAGAGTCATGCCAGTGGGTACAAAGCAGGTCGGATTCTGACTTCTAATCCAGCCAGAAGAAATATAATGCGCTCAAAACCTGAAAGTTGCACAAGGACATGCCGGAGGAGTGAGCGATGGGTGTGTGCAGAAATGTGCCGTTTGCATGACCTGGACGTGCGATAGCTTGCCGATTCTGGTGGCAACTTTGCGAAAAAGCACTGACTTTGCGAGAATGTCGATGGCGTTGTAATGTCTTGTCGTCACTGTAGTTACAGACTGGGTGAAATAATGCCTGGGGGGGTGTTACATTAGGACTTACAACAATGTGGCCAGGTCATTCACGACCTTCTCAAGCCCGGGTGAACTCTTACCATAATGGGCTCTCTCAAGGCTAGCCCTGCTGGTGTCTATTACTTTGCTTACAACCAAATGTCTCCAAAATGCCAATGACTTCATGACACACAGTGCGGTGAATGAACTTCACTAATTTTTTGCACTCAGTATGAGTAAAAGCCTGTGTTCTTATCATCACCCTTCCACACCAGTATGGGTAGTCTGATTTCTGAATCGAATGATTTGCAATTAAGCCATAATATCTATCCTGAATGATGAATAAAAGGTGGATTTATTAGCTAACCTACCTATTGTTTCACTTTTCAGTTCTGTTAATTCACTACCATTACTCATAAGCTCATTTTGCGTTTCATAAAACTGCTCTCACATCCTTCAGATAGAGGCTGGAGAAAAAACATGCCTCGGCTGCACAATTTCATTTTTGCCTACTTCCTAATTCCAGTCTGCTGCCCCTGATTGATAATAATGTCAAAGTTGTCTTAGATTTGGGAGGTGTCATCCGCTACCCCGATGAGGTGTGATAAACTCCTGTTATTGGGTGCTATAAACATATCTAATATTTATACAAGTGCACAAGGTGTATCATAATAAGAATTTGCTGCTGATTTTGCTATTCAGCTCACATGCGGGATTTGTTTGCACTTGGAAAAGTGATTGAAAGAAATGCATATTTCATTTAAACGATGATGTATTAATGGTGATGATTATCACCTATGATGCATTTCTGTAATAGATCATGTCTGCTCAATGAATAAATAACTCGCATCTTTGAAAGCAACTGATATATTAACACCTTACTCTGCACATTTATCAAAACATTTCTCAAGTTTAAAAGTGATAAAATCCAACACACAAAAAAAAATTATATAAATTTATAGAGGTTTTATCAAACGCACCTTGTCACTAAAACTGCAATAACGTTCAATTTTCATCAGAAACCCACTCTTTCAGTTCTAATACATGTAAATCAAATAAGTACTGGGGATCTTCCTGCAAAAAGAACTTCATTTCGTTCTCATTTTGCCTGTGATGCAGAGGTTTTTATTTCTCACTATTGGTCATTATGGGTTCAAAGGTGCTGCATATACCAAGGCATTTATCATCATTCTTCCAATCTCAAAGTGACAGAAAATATATTTCAGACTGCATTGGTATTCCACAGAAATCGAGGACAATTCTCCAAGAAAATCCCTACAAAACAATGCCATGTCACCTTTCATTATCCACGACTTTGTGACCCCAAACTTTCATCAAAGCACTGTCATTTACAAGGTCCCCTTGTTGGTTTTGGCGAGCTTGCTGATTTGACCTTCTGACCAATCATCTTGTATTTTCCATCACGACTGCTGCCCTTATAGAAACCTGCACAGGATGGGACAATGGGAGGTTGTAAAATGGGGAATGTACGAGGCAGGAAATGGAACAGCTCAGAGATGTGGGGGCCAACAGAATAAACACATCTCCTCACAAATTCATGGACTGCTCTTTTCTTATAGTTAACAAGGATCATGAAGAAATATGAGTCACTGGGGACTACATTGATTACTCGACTCGCACCAAATTGCTATAGACATTTTCTTGCACAGTACACGCCGACTTTGTTGCGTGAGGGTGTCCACACTTCCACTCAACTTGGAAACAGCCCCAAAATAAATCAGCAAACCATGCACTGAGTTTTTTTCTGGTGGAAAATAAACTCCCTGACACTCAACCACCTCTGTGGTCTGAGCGTCTCATGGAGGCAGGCCATAAATCTATGATATTGCGACCAACAGTTTGTAACTTTTGACTCCCGATCCCGTCGGCCTCAATTCACTGTTCCCATCCCACACCCATTATTACTGACCCTTTTCTAATTTGTAATCTTTGGACGGGGCGTAAGAATGAAAATGAACGAGTCTGTGGAATATCTGGGCCCTGCTTTATAGGGAGGACTCTTGGTTTGGGTTGACAAAGGCATCCCATGGGTCAGCAGTGGTTTGCATTGCCGTCCAGCATGGGTCGACGCCAGGTCCTCCGTGAAGCTCGGTATACAGTGATCATTCACACAGAGGTGACTGCACAACTGGACTTTCCACTTTAGCTCACACGATGAGAGATGCTCTTCATAATGGCGGTCTGAAGCTCGTCTTTGTTCACCACAAGCTGTGGACTCCATTTATTGCCATCTCAGGTGCTACACTACTTGGCCACGTACTCAATGGCTCACTTTGTGCTCACTCTGAAACCCCTGTGAGCAGCTCCTCACCATCTACTCACCCCTGCTCTAAGCTCAGCCACCACATTCACAAAACACCTCTCACATACGCAGTGCAAATATTGCCATCCTACGAGCCAAAATGTCACCTTTAATTTTGTATGCCCTCCTCAATGCCACAATGAAAGACTATTCAACTTTTCGAGATCTCAAGGGTCTTATTCCATGCATTTAAACCATTTTTTGACCAGCTGACGCAGAATGTAATGGAGCAATTTTGTTTGTCATGCAATAGCTCCCACTGTCCACATTCACTAACACAGTTCTTTCCTTTCGTCCGATAGTGGCTTTCCAGAGAATGATGTTGCATTGTAATTGATGTCACTTTACCATACGAAAATGCCTGCTTACATGCTGTATTGCTTCTCCAAAAAAGTTAGAGTTAATTATCTTCAAATCTAACTTCATTTTGGTTAATTAACTGGCGTGAGTCCTCCTTCATCTCGTGCAGTTTGGGCAGAGAAGCAGCTTTTTTTTTTACATCTCCTGAACTCATAAACACGGACATCCGGCAGTGTCTCTGATTTAGTATCCCATGATAAATATTACATGAGACAAAGACCCTGCGTATATTGGTACTTTTTTGCTGCGTGGTCATAAATGCTTCCATGTATGCATGGCCATGTTTGCAAAGTGAGCGATGATAGGGGAAGATGTGAAGTCCATGCTGGTGTGCATTCTGCTCATTCATCTAGTGACCAGTAACTACAGACATTAAGTCATCTAATCTAATCTGTGACTTTATCAAAACCTGCCTATCAATCCCCTCACTCATAATGGCATCAGACTGCTTCAGTCCTAAAAAAATTGTTTTTCAATAAACTACATCTTTAAGTTAAACACAGACTGTTTTAACAAAATTAGCATAATAAAAATTGATCCATATACATTTTTTTCATCACCGTGGTTCGTGTACAATATCGTAACAAAAAAAAACATAATCACTTCCCCAGCCAAATCAATTAAAGACTGGCTTCCATATTGGAATCCTTATGACCCAATTTTCTGTTATTTGATATGAGACAGACTTGCAAAACTTTTCACCAAGTTTCAGTCACTCCATGCTTGTAAGGCAGGTCAGACCAAATTGCAAAATTTAAGATGCATACTACACTCTTATGAATACAAGAAATTACATTAGTTTCAATTAAGTTTGATGTATGAAGTGACTGACTGGAGATGACTTAAAGCCAGAATGTTTTCTCTGTCTGTATTTTTTGTCTGCTGGGCATCTGATTCTGATTATAAATACATACCGTTGACAAGCAAC
Organism: Amphiduros pacificus; assembly: GCA_949316495.1. Lineage (NCBI taxonomy): Eukaryota > Metazoa > Annelida > Polychaeta > Phyllodocida > Hesionidae > Amphiduros > Amphiduros pacificus. Next base: position 39,792,260 of record OX439003.1, on the reverse strand, counting down.
ACACATACATGTAATATTGTCATATTTCAAAATTGGTGCTATTAAGTGATAAAATTACCCTTCCTATTTTGAATAATGCTTAATTTGGCTACTATCTAAAACTTGTATAATATCCAACAAAATTAATGTGATGAGATGTAAATAACCATAACAATCATTCAAAGTTTGAAACATTTTAAACATACCAAATTTATGCCAAAGGGTTATGAATAGGGGAGGAGGCAAGCTATTAAAGTTGAGTGAAAACTGCACAAGGCTATATTTACACACATGCCCAGGAGGCAAATGAAAAGCAAGCAGTAAAATTGTCTCTGAGTGTTAAGCATTTCATCATTATCATCTCACGGAGAGCACAGAGCAAGGAAGTATTATACCCGTGTATCCAGTTAGGTCTGCTGTGCCCCTTGTTAATTGACATTCAGCTCACAACATAGAGGGCCAATCGCATTTAGCACATATTGGTGAAGAGGAAACTGGCCAAGATCACTCATGAAGCAATAGGGGATATTTGCTGTGCTAAATGGGCCGTCCTAAAATTTGTGCTAATATCTGTGTGTAATGAACGCACTAATTTGCATACGGACACCTTGGTGAGACATCGTGACTGTTAACACATGAGAGTATGTGTCAAAATCGCAGTGCTGAAAGTGAGAGTCAATTTACATTTTGTGGGCAATAATCAGCTTCAGGACGAGGGCTGGTCACCGTGGTTAAGCGTGGCCATTTCTACGCTGTGTTATAGAGCCCCCAGGCTACATTCTGACGCGGCAGTTAAAACAGCCTGGTCACATCATAAATTCTCAGCTGCAAAAATGGATTGCGCATCACTTAAAATTGGCTAGAGAGATTAGAAGTGAGCTATGAATCATTTCTATGATTGCCGCCAATCACGCTTAAGTGGCAGCCACCGTGGTGTAGACTTATGCACCTTCAGATTTAAGACGGCGACTTGCAAAGGTTGGCCTATCACAGATCAGATCAACTCCAGAAGATCAAATGTCATTTGTGGTGGAAAAGTTGCAAGGGGAGCAAGTGATTTTAAAGGGCTCTGGCAACCTAGGGGGCTGTATGTCAGGCGACAGGTGTGAATGGCTGGGGGCAATGACATAGTGGGATGGTATATGGGCTGAGAGTGTGAATCACTCGTCTCACCTCGTCTCGGGTCAATGAAAATGAACACCTAGTTTTATAATGCAATCACCCCTAGATAACTCATTATGTGAGTAACTATAACTATTTCACCCCTTGATAGCTCATCAGACTATGAGTAACTTTATCACCCCTTGATAACTCACCAGACTGTAACTATTTCACCCTTTGATAACTCACCAGAATCTAACTTTATCACCCCTTGATAACTCTCCAGACTATAACTATTTCACCCATTGATAACTCACCAGACTGTAACTATTTCACCCATTGATAACTCACCAGACTGTGAGTAACTTTATCACCCCTTGATAACTCACCAGACTGTAACTATTCTACCCCTTGATAGCTCACCAGACTGTGAGTAACTATTTCACCCCTTGATAACTCACCAGACTGTGAGTAACTATTTCACCCCTTGATAGCTCACCAGACTGTGAGTAACTTTATTACCCCTTGATAACTCACCAGACTGTGTAGTATGAATAGCATGTGTATTGATTTATAAATGTAAAAACTGGAGTTTCAATATGTTCTGAAGAGTACAAAATTGCATCCTGCTCTCAAAAACATCTCCTCAGGGTCTTGATAATCTGAATACCGTGAACTACTCAAATAAACTTCTTTTGTACTGAGTAACTCAGTGCCATGAACTACTTAAACAAGCCTCATATATTACAGACAAGCCTCTATAAGCTTCCTATGACCAGCCAATTGATTGCTGAGAGAATTTTACATTGGCCTTGGGTGTTTTTCCATGAGGGATTTTCTAAATTTAAAAAGCTTATTAAGTAGCATGGAATGGGAATATGGTTCAAATCTCATTAAGCATGCAATGTAAGTGGCCAGAAAACCAACTGTGTCCTTATAAGGAGATCTAATGCAAAATAATTTAAACCTTTTAGGAACAAGAGGAATTGCATAATATAAAAAAAATATTCTGAAATTTTCTTGCATTAATAACTACTGTATCAGAGCCAAGTTTGTTTTCTATTAATAATCAATTTGATCATATGTTTAAGGAAGGTAAATTTCTGCAGAGTAATTACTTAAGTATGAGGTAATATACCAGTAAAAGTGAAGTCTTCAAAAGAGACTGTAAATATATACATGGTCCTTGAAAAGAAACAAGCTATTGGCGGGATATCTTTAGAGGCCAGAATGGTGTTGAGGATGTGGTCATCTGTATCACACAGACCACCAAGCACAGGCTCTGAGGACATAAGAGGGCCATGAACACGTGAATCAAGTCTCCAGACTTTGATACAGTCTACCTGGGCCCTCATAAACAATACACATCCCTGATCCTGCCCACATTCCTAATGAAGACGGACGAGCTTCACGCAAGCTCAGGCAAAGTGTTGGTGAGACCACAGCAGGGTGCACACTTACCCTAGTGGGGTGGTGATTTGCAATTCCCACCATGGTGGAGTTGCTGGGTATAATTACGTGCAGGAAGCATGGCCCCCGCGTGATAGATACATGTGTCGGGGAGGGGGGACCTGTTTCAGATCGATACCTCTTTTCGTACCCAAGCTACCTTATCCATCTTAGCAACATGTCCGCCACCAGTGCCATGGCAACTATTCTGCAAAGCATTATGGGTAACCATAATCCTACATTCTTCGTTGTTAAACAGCAGAGCCTGTTTGCTAACTTTGTCGGTTTGTTTGATCTTTCACAGGTTATAGATGGATTTTTAATGTTTTCCATAACGGCCAAAAAAAAAACATCCTCAGGTCATACTGGGTTATGAAAAGCCTTATTTGCACGAAGATACATGTAGGTTTCAATTAGAGGAAAGGCACAGTGGTTTCATTGAGTATGACAGATTTGTGGATAAGGCGCCCTCTACATTGCGTTGATTACAGGGCGCCCCTGTGACCTCAATGAGAAATGACAGGCGTATTGTGACAATATTGTCCGCAGACCATAGATCTGCTTTTATCATTAGAAACCGGGGCTTGTTGCTACAAAAAGACCAAGTATTCCTGGCCTAGCTTTCCTATATATCTCTTTCAGATATTTCTTGTCAAATGATCAGCTTATTTTGAACATAAAAGCTTAACTAAAACCTTGCCATTTGATAATTGGATACTTTTCTTTGTATGTAATTGAAGGTCACTTTTCATGATGAATTTTTAATTTGCCCATTTATGTAATGCTTTAATCCTGGTTTCAAATAACTTAACTTTGCCTCTGTTTCAAACAAAAACGTCACCATGTTTAATGACAGATTTCCTAATGTTACATTCATTCCAACAATGCAAGCAGCTTCTCATGTTAACCCTTTGCAGACATCCCACTTTTACTAATTGTGAAATGTTAGACGGGGATTCTCTCAGTGATACGTACTATTAAGAAGGTATAACCAAAGCAGGCATCCAATAAGATGAATATTGTGCCAAACAGGTATGAGTGATTTGTGATTCTATCACCCAAACAGCAATAGACAGCTCACATTTACAATGTACAGATGCCTAATGGATGCCAAATTCCCTCATACATAATTAACTTTTCTGCACTGCTGACTGAGGAAAACCCCTCCAAGGTACATAATACAGTCCGCTTTGGTGCTAAAATCAATTTCAAAAAAAGCTTCCTTTGCCAAATGGGTTTCCGGTCAGGATGAAGTCTTGAGCTTCACTTTTGCATTAAAATTACATTAATGTATTGCTAATTGATTTTGCTTTCACATGATGTCATAGTTGATATGATTACTATAAACTTACCAATCTTATCTAAAAAGCATATTCATAGTAGCAGAAAACTTTCAAGTCTCACTGTTTTTAACAAATAATAGAATTATGAAGTGTGAGTTTTAAGTAAACACACAGATAATACTCAATCCATACAATTGTAGAACATAGTGAGTTCCTCAGTGAGTTCCTCAGTGAGTTCCTCAGTGAGTTCCTCAGTGAGTTCCTCAGTGAGTTCCTTAAAGCAAGTTTGTCAGTGAGTTCCTGTGTGAGTTCCTCAGTGAGTGTGACAGTGAATCACTTACTCAGTGAGTTACTCAGTGAGTTCCTTAGTGAGTCTGTCAGTGAGTTCCTCAGTGAATTCCACAGTGTGTTCTCCAGTGAGTTTCTCAGTTATTGGCATGTGGTATGAATATGTTAATGTTCCTTGTCTTCATGTAAGTCAGCAAGATAAGCTAAAGCTTAATCTGGGGACACTCTATTTGCAGAAAATGCAAAATAAACATCTATTGATCTAAAACTGTCTAATCACAAATATACGAGTGAAGGGGTAGTGGTTCAATCTCTTAAACTTTCATATCTATCATTCAATTTGAGTTTGGAGCAGACATGAGACAGATGCCCCCTGCATTCTATACCCCCCAGCATTCTGGCCACACCAGCTGAGGTGGTGAATGAAAAAACCCGGGGCAAAGCCTATGAGGATGCTATGCTAATCGAGCCCCCAGATGCCCCAAGGTATCAAAAACACCCGGAGACTGGGATAAAAAAAAACCACACATTTCACGGTGTGTGAGTTTCTCTAATCTAGCAGAACAAAAGGCATCTCTAGCGAAAAAGATGCATCTTCATTGTGGGGCCGATCTATAATCCTCAAATAAAAAGATTGCCCTACTTTGACCTATGGTGACATTACTGCCTGCCTCAGACATTGACAAAATGATGAAAATGTCGAATTGAATAAAGACTGCAGTGCTCGCTTGATAAAGTCAAGATAAAACTCTTCAATTACGTGTCTTGTTTCGCCTTTATCTTTTTATTACATTGTAAATATCCTCTTTATTCATGTTCTCAGACTAAATCTCTCGCCACATCGTTGATTTCGTAATGTGGTTTCTCCTCATAATACAACATTTTCTAAGTTAGCCAAATTGCAGCTTTTTTAAAAACCATGAGCAGGCTGCATTCAAAATGATCCGATTTAAATTTTACAAAGATTTCCTGATTACTTGTTGTTTCAATGTACCGGATTTGAATGCAATTTACATTATATTGAATAAATCAGACTTTAAAAAAAGATTTGAATTCAAATCAGCTTCATTTCCATTAATTTTTTAAAAACCTGATCTAACTGTTTATTTCTTATTTGTATTACACTGTATCAAATTTAAATCTCATCAGGGCCGAATCAATCCCCCATCTGTGTTCTTATTCTTCTCCAAATATTTTGAACCATATCTTTTCATCTGTAAGTGTCAATTTAGCTGTTATACACTTGGGGAAAAACAGGATCTAAATCTATTGACTGTTACAACAAATCTCGGAGCTAAACTTTGACAAATGCCAGGTGGTAGGAGACTTTAAAACCAGTTTATAACCAGGTCATTACCTCTTGTACTCCCTACCAATCCCCAGGATTAGTGTTCAAGTCACAAGAGCAACTTGTTTGGCTAGTTCTGGATACTCCTACTCAGGGTCTATTGTTACTCATGGCATTGAAATGTCTACAGATTCAACTCTATGTCTCCCTCTCTCTCTGGTGTCTTGGTAAACCAACTTAATGGTCATTAAGAATGGTTATTGTATCCACTGGTATCTCCCTTCAATCCACTCCAGACTTTACTGTATGACCAGTGTCCAGATACTGACCCACTCAAGGCTTCTGATACCCACTTCAGAGTATCTAAACTTTAGACACTCAAACGTTCTGTTACCATCTACCCATCCTCTATACTGACTCCAGAACTTAGAGGCTTAACGGTCTAGACACTGACACTCTAGGCTTCTGTTACTATCTACCCATCCTCTAAACCCACTCCAGACCTCAGAGGGTTGAAACTCTAGAAACTGACAGTTGGGGCTTCTGTTACTATCTACCCATCCTCTAAACCCACTCCAGACCTCAGAGGGTTGAAACTCCAGAAACTGACAGTTGGGGTTTCTGTCACCATCTACCCATCCTCTAAACCCACTCTAGACCTCAGAGGGTCGAAAGTCTAGACACTAAAACTCTAGGCTTCTGTTACTATCTACCCATCCTCTAAACCCACTCCAGACCTCAACACTCCAGACCTCAGAGGGTTGAAACTCTAGACACTAACGCTCTGGGTTTCTGTTACTTTGCAACTCTCCACTAAACCCACGCCAGACCTCAGGGTGTCTAATGTTCAGACACTCAGGTCTTATTTTTCCTAGTAACCATCCCATAAACCCACTCCAGACCTCACTGTATCTGTCTTTGTCTAGATTTTCCTACTAAAGGCTTCTGTTATCATGTATCTGTCTCTTCAACTCTCTCCAAATCTGTATGCATATTTCAGAATTTTCTCTCTCAGAATTTTCTCTCTCTAAATGTTTTCCCTTCAACCCTCTCCAGGTATTGGTGTGTTTAAATGTATCTGAATACCCCTCTACATCTGGGTGTTAACATCTCAACACCACCTTTTATGCCTTATATTAGTGTGGAATGCTCCCCTTGACCCGCTCCAGACCCCAGTGTGTGTCCAGATCCCCTACTTTCTGACTATTGTTACCACAGTACACATCATAAAAAGTCTGCTTTAATCCAGAGCGTCACCCTACCAGAATACCATATCATTCCTACATCCTTCTAGCCAAGGTCAATTCTCTTTTTATTCCCAAGACTTTTCATCAAATTAATCAATATTCATGAAGTGTTTGCAGAATGTTTAATCATGTGGTTGAATAACAATATTCTTATTTAAATCACCATGAACCTGGTATGATCATATATCTATTTATATAAATATATACAAATTTTAATAATTATTCCCCACTAATGACCCATTAATATTGCTTTTTGCATTTTATCACACTGTTCAGATTGGGTAAGAGTTTTCGTAACTGAAATTCATAATTGAAAGAGGTGCACACAGTAAATTGCCCTTCAAGACAATAACTGATGGGATGTTAATTGGTAGAAAGCCACGACGTACACCTCGGTAACAAATGAGTGTCGCCGGGATCCTCGCATTCCCTACTCCCGTTCATAATGAATGGCTCCACCGTAACTTCAAGACACTCTTTGATCCAACCATATGAAAGTTGACAGCTTGTGGAACTCTTCAATCAGGAAGGAACATATCATGCCGTCTCGTAACACTAACTTGCTGAGCTAAATTGGATAAATTATTTCCCGCGGGTTCGCGTCGGACAGAGTTGCAATTTCTCAACTCCTGCAATAATGTGAAATCTCATGAATAGCAGATGCTGAGATTTTTTTTCTTTGGGATCATCCAATGTATACTGCAGTAATCTAGTCTCCAGGTTGGCTCTAGAGGCAATCGTCCGTGAGGATTTGCCGTACAGCTTTGGCTATGAAACAGCTCCATTTCTTTGTATTTGGCTGACAGAGTCAATTGGCTTTTTGCCCTGCGTTCACGTTCTGGGATACCCCCAGCTTATTGGCTGTTCATGACCATAATGCTCAAAACAATTGCTGTCCCGTCTGTCAAAGTCTCGGGGTACGAGGTCTACTACCCTCACTTCTCTAACACCACATGAGTAATATATGTTCACCAACAATAAACTACACATACTCCCAAACTCTCTCTGGTGAATATAAGACATGTCCTTATCTTTACAAACCCATATATATATTCCCCTTCAATATCAACATTAAAAGTTAAATAAACTAAATTAATGGATTCCTAACATGTAAGATGTAATGCACATAAATGTATTTACAGATATATGCTAAGAAATATATGCTAAGAATTCTAAGAAATAAAGAAAACTTTGAATGCGTGGGTTGGGTTACTACAATAGGTTACTACAATAGCAGGACTTTGTGGAGTTTGATATAGAGTTGCATGTGCACCAGATAATGTTGGAAGATATTTCCATCAGATCCACATGGCAATAGACATGATTAAAACATGAACCATTATGCCTAGGGACCATATATTGTATTGTCCTTTTCCATTCTTCCTCCATCTTCTCCTCCCATTGTAGGATTAACATAATGGCGAGAAAATTGCGCTCTCCTGACCTACGTGAAATATTGATGGAAAATCGTTATGGCATACACTTTGACACATGCTACAGCAATCAACACCGAAAATGCCAACACAACAGGGCGGGGGGTAGTCTATTACGAGTTCATTTCTGGTCACTTTTCTTGTTCTGTTCTCTCGTCTGCATAAGCAAATAGGGGTCAACCTGTTCACCAGCTCGTGCAAATTACACCGCATTGTCATATAAAAGCAATGAATAATACTCAACCTGCATTTCATGTTTAATATTATTCCCATCATCACACCATAAGAACAAGACTTCATCATCACAAACTATAATGCCACACAGAAACTCGACTCAACATTCAGGTTGGCCTGGCTCCTTTTTTTAAAAACATTTTTGCACACAAAAAAATTTATGGCTTTCAAAAGCTAATAAGTCATTTGTGAATATTGGGCTGGGTCCAGGGTGGAGGCAGAGCCTGGTGGTGTTTCTAATTTTAGCCGCTTGTGTTCCCTCAAAGGTTTTATGAGGGTTGGCATTATGTTGCACATTTGCCCACACACTGACCACTTGCCAATGTAATTTGGTGGCAGAAGATGCTGTGAATAGTGGGCACTTAATTGCCGGGACCATGGCCTTGTCTTTGCCAATGTACACTATGAGTGTCGACCACCCGATCTGCCCCAGCTAGACATACCGGCAAATTCTTCTCCTTCCTGGATCTACACCACAGACTAATGCTCCCTAAACAAGATACACATCGGATGAACTTAACTAATGATTCTCCCATTGCATCATTCCTAAATTATCCTCTTAAATGTATCGTGATTTGGTGTCACATTCCCCAGATTTCAGATAAGATTTCAATGTGAAATATTCCATAATAACGCAAGCTTTGTAATATTTGAGAGGCAAACTATATATAAAGGCAGGTGTATGGTTACAGAATGAAATGTGGAGAGAGACAGGGCAGACACTACATCAGATTAGCTCTAACCAACGCCACAGGATATTTGTTGCCAAGGTCAATGACCTCCTGATCTCCCTAATATCAAACAAGCTTCTTGTTTTTTTCCATTGGATACAACCATGTTACCAAGTATATAGCCTACAACTTTTATCTCTGTAAAAATCTAGATTGAAATTTAGATTTGTCATAGTACAGTATTCATTTAATTTAACTTGAAATCAATTCTTCAATTTCTACTCAAATAGTTTTGCATGATCAATGATTAATAATTGAATGTTTTATCTTGCCCTCGATTTTGTTTTGTCATGGCTTAAAGTCTTGATTGTTTTACGCATAGCAGGAAGCTGAGATTTTGTGGCATGCTTTTGGCAGCAACTAAATCTATATAGGATTTGTGTCATACAAAGTGGCGGAACATTGCATGTCGTTGGCACAAATGTGTTAGAGTTTTGTAGGAAATCCCCTCTAGAGCACAACATGCACCCCAAGGACTAGCCCTACACTTAGGTGTCCATTTGTAGCGGCCAAAGAAGCCACTTTATACGCTACCCACCTTGCCCTTATCTTTGAGGAGGCTCAAAAGCAGCAAAGCGGGTGTCTAAAGTAATATCCAACCCAACAAACATTGAGGTAGCATTACGTGGAAGCACGCTGGCCTGAAAGCTTTGAACTCTGAATTGGTGTCTCGTGAAGGGGGGCTGCAGGAATGTTTAGCTTTGTCGCCAAAGCCTATGAGTCCTGAACCCTGTCTGGCGAAATAATGGAGCAGAGAAAAGTTTGCCTGTTTCGAGAAGGGACAGGTCGATTGCGTGACCCAACCCTTGTTTCACTGGGTCAAAACTGGCAAGAGGAGTACATAAAATATGCATGATTCAAGGACAGATCCCCCTGATCATACATCCACATTTATATTATGTAGACATCCTTTCAATATGTCTGACTAAAACATATCATTGATATCTAAACAATATCACATTCAATTTTTTGTTAATATCATAACACTTGCAAAACTTTTAAGCTAAACATACCCGTGACAGTGATGATGTTTTTTTTTTCATCATCACTATCACAGTATGTGGTGCATGTTCATCCAAATTGCTTCTGCCTGCTAATTTGGCAAACACTGAACCTCTGGTATATCTTGAAAAAAACTGCATGGGAAAAAAGGTCTGTTCTATTCTGTGATGATTTCATGAAGGCTGGATCACTTTGGATTATCTTAAGGCTTCTTAAAGTTATCAAAATAAAACAGAGGAAATATTCCAATCAAAGGACGACATCCAAATTCATATTTGGTAAAAATATTTCTACAGGATAGAATGACCCATTGTTTACAGACAAAGAGAAAAAGATGTGGATAATATGACATTACATTTATCATGATCTCGATTCATACTCAAATAAAATGATCACATGCCCTTTTGCCTCACAATAGCTATAAATGGGTATATATATATATATCACTGTTCCCCATGTAAAATACACCAAGACTACCAAGCCATCATCTTTTTATCTTTTTTTTCCCATAAAGGTAAGGTTAAAGTTGATTTCAGAGAAGAGCCCTTATTACCGTGATATCATTTACCAAAAACATTAAGTGTTCCCCCCATTCATCATGTCAGCCATGCTGTTTACAGGCCGCACGCAGAGCCATTATAGTCTAATGAACAACATGTCTGCACCGCGTATAACCCGCGAGTGGCATAAACTCCCAGTAAACCTACATTAGGCACATCTCATTAATGGCCTACTGCTATGTGTACAAACTCAACATCAAAGCATGCAAACCATTTCCAAAATTTGACCATTAGAGATTTAATTAACCCCTGACAGAGTTTGTGCACGCCATATTGTCTCATCATAATTTGATTAAAGCAAGGTGGGAGGAGCATATTGATTGCTACAAAGCGACAAGTTTCAAACATTTTACTGCTTTGAAGACAAACACCCATGAATAATGTATATGTATACTGTACAGGTGAAGGAAAATTAAATGATAATTGTGATATCTAAATTAAATCAATTATTTATTGAGAAGCTTCTGGAGCAATTTAAACTGATGACCTGTGTATATCTGCATGTATGACCCATGTGGAGTTGAAAGGAAAGTTAGCTTTTCTCAAATATTCCATCGATTATGTAATTTCATGCAATTTTGAGAGGAAATTGCTGCATTTGTATTTTAGTTGCAAGCTTGTTTCCTTAATGTAAAACTCTCAGATGAGTGGATAGCATAATGAATTTGGTGCATCTAAATAGGTCAATAGAAAAAATCAAAAGGTAATTTTTTCATTGTTTCATCTAAAGTGAAGAAATGTATGTATTTTCCATCAATTGCGACAACAATGTGAAATGCAAGTAGAAAATTGAACAATAGTAATCACCTTATATGTATGAACCACAAGCAGAATAGAAACAATTGTCAAAGATCAATAAATCATTTAACACTTGGAGGAGTTAAATCCTGCTTCAATGTTTGATTCGGAGCCTGGGCTCAGGGGTTAAATGGGAGAAGATGACAGAAGTGAAGGGGTCACACAGGAAGTGTCCTCCCTGGGCCTGCAGCTAAACCAAGGTGATTCCAGCCTCCAGTCAAGGTGACCTTTCACTTCCTGTAATCTCCCCACCGAGGGATGGTGTCACAGTGTGAGGTATCCCCCACATTAAAGTAATGGCCATGCTCATATGTTTGTGATCAACCAATTTGGTTTGAAAGCATCATTTCTGTTTGCTTAAAAGCTGTGCATTAATATTTTATATTTTTACATCACCTCTCTCAAAAAGTATAATATATGTTTCTATGAAAGTAGCACATTGTATCATTGATGGAATCATAATTTGCCCTTTCCATGTCTATATCTGAGTATACCATGACCACATTTGAGCATATCATGACTATATTTGTCCATATCATGACTATATCTAGTTAACGTAAAGTTTGAAAAAAATTGTAGCGATTAATCTTTTCCTTTTATATTACAGTTGTTATTTTTTGCAGAAAATTCTGAATACCAAAGCATTAGACATATGAAAAGAGATGACAGAGTAAAAAAATCATTTGCCAAAAAATACATATTCATCAGATCATGTTACTTGTTAATACAACACACTATTAATGGCTTCAGAGATATATTTCCAATTCCAGAATTACTGTTGTCACATAGCATGATAATTGCTATACATGTGAGAGGCCTATCATACTGCAGCATAAATCATTCCGTATTACATCTAATTGCTACACTAATAGGTCAGGCCATGAAAACTGGCAAAACTATCTGTGATTTTATCTCCTATTGAATACAGTTTTATACAAAACATTTAGGTTTTGATCAACGATTTTGTCCATGACATATATATTCATTCTCAAAGCTTGATGGTAATCCAATATTGAGCCCACCCCCTTCCTCTTGTCAATTATGACACATTGCCACTGACGTGTATTAATTAGGTAATTGGCTCTTGCATATATTGTGGCCAAAGTTTGGTCACATGGCCATTGACAGTCCACTCAGACACAGAGTTGTGTATGGACAAGTGCAAATAATCTGCAGTTTGTGTGACTTTCCCCGGATATCATGACTTACAACCAGGTCGAGAGATGGAAAACCCATTTTCTACAATTGATTTTTCCGCCGGCTATTACAGGACTTACGCACTTGGCTGATTGAATGCAAAATGATTTAAAGTGTATCTTAAATATACACAAGAATGGATGAAATCTCTCCACGAAACGGGGTGATTGTTTTTGGCTATGTATGGGTGGCGTTGATTTATTTACATCAGAGCCCACCCCATCTGTGGGTTTCGCATAACAGGAAGGGCTTGAGGAGTGGCGGCATTTCTCACGTCGTAAGCCAGTCTTTTATAAGATACGCGCATTGATCAGCTCCTAGATTCACGCAATAATTGCCAGCAAATGCCTATCCAAACCTGACAAATCAATTGGTGGCCAATAGCCCAGTATGATAAGGTTCGCTGCCTAAGCACTTACACATGCAAAGTGTCCACCATTCTAAACAGTAGCCAAATAAAAATCAGCCCCCAAATAACTTTGATAAAAAGTACATTAACTTCCGCTTGTCAAGAAGCAAGCAGAAGTAGCTGTCAAATGCCCTCCAAGACTTCTAACTTTGCTCCCTAAACTGATCAATAATCTCAAACTTATGAGCAGCATTCTCAACCTAAGACAAGTCTCCATATATCCCACGCATTTAAAATACTGATCATGTATATATTCAAATAAATCTTCACAAAAAATTTGTTATCTTTCATAGATCCACTTTAAAGCCTTAATCATAACATACAATGAAAATGTCTTTATAAATCCTACAAGGTTTCAAAGTTTATACTATCTATTGATCAACTTAGGATACTGCCAGGTTCTTACTACTCTGAATACCCAAACATGCCTTTCATATGTGACATTTTGTAATCTAAAAAAAATCTATTTATGCTGACATTTTTGTCATCCTTCCGACTCACAATCTTTTGACCTAAAAATGTAACCTTTAAGTATGTGCCAAATAAGTACTGTATTTCCTTTTTTATGATAGCTGTTCTGTTTGATTGTTGGTTATGATCCATTATTTTTGATAGTATTAAAACTGTCAAATATATACCCGATATGCAATATCAGTTGGTAGAATTTGGAATAGTGGGTCAGTTTTAAGTATGCCTAAGAGATGGCACTTACCTTCCAGAAAGGATGGAGTGGATTCTTGTCCGGTAATTAATAAAGGATGTGCCACATCTGGAAAAGATAACAAAAAATGTTAATCATTCATGTATGGTTTAATTTATGATTAAATGATCGCATTCAAGAAACGTAAAAATATTCTGCTGTGTGGCCTATACCTGTTAATACTATGGTTGTCCATGTGTCGTGTGATATAACCTTATATGGCACAAAATCTATTTCAATCTTGAATCTCCATGGAAACATTTTTAGAAACCTTTAACATCTTAAGCAATATCAATCCATCTTTTTGTATCAAATATCACACTTTTCTGATGAAGTCAAAATGGTTAGACTTATCCACCTGATATTCTATATGCAATAATATAGCTGTATAAACTCAGGTTGGAGAGCACATAGAAATATCACCATATTCTTTGCAATATACTGCTTGTTTTTATCAGTTACTTCTTGTCTCCCTGGATATAAGGAAACTGATCTTTTCTCCTGCTTTCATTCAAGGGATAAACTTGTGTGAAAGAACACAGCTTAAATTAAATCTTTCTCTGACCCTGATTGAAAAAAATTGCTTGGTGTTCATTCATTAGAATTGACAACTCTGTGATGGAAGAGACACATTTGTCAGGCAGAAAATTCATAATGGCTGCCTCTGAATAAGCTACAAAGGCCTTGTTGTGTCCTTTATTTTTGGATCTTATTTGCATTTAAGAAAAACAAACCTTTGTGTAAGCCTCGTTAGTGATAATGTGAGGAACATACTGCTGCTTAGTTAAGAAATGTGATGACACAATGTTCCTTGTACATTAAAATTCCATTGGAAACCCATTGTCTTTGCCTTGTAACGGAGGAACAAGAGGGCGCTACATGTCTTTAAACTAAAATTCAAATAAACACACTTTACCTTGTTGAAATAACAAAATAATACATGGTTTGAATTCTTTAGAAATACTTTATTAGTAGTCATTAAGCTTTAAATCATGAAATGTATCATGCCAACTTCCAGACAGCGTCAACTGTAAGATAATGTCAGGTTTTCAAAAGTCAAAATGCAATGTGGCAATTAGCAGTATGGAAAGTCTGGGTCTGACATTGTAATATTCAGGTATCAGATCTTTGTATTATTGAGTGTACTTTTCAAAACACCTTTTCTGTTAGCTACATAATGTTCAAAACTTTTGAAAGATTTTAATATTCTTTTTTTGAGAATAACTATTGAAATTCACAAATTTGATATTCAAATTAATCCTATTTGGTTTCAAGTCAGCTTACATGACCATTAACTGCTCTGATATTGTGTTAATCATGTGCATTACACAATTTTATTTCACATCAATATACCTCAAAGAAATATGTACATCATATTTTGCTTTTTGTTATCCTTTAATATTACAAAATAAAGTGATGAAAGATTGAATGCGGAAAATAGGATATTAAGGTTTTTACATTAATGGAAAGCATATATCTCAGACTCTAAACTATTTTCTTTGATACAATTACAAAAAGCATAATAAAACCAGTAAATAACTTGCAAACTTCAGCTGTAGACATATTCTTTTTTCACTTGTGACAGACACACTTAAGCTAACACCTGCACTTGATATCACTCGGGGAGATGTGTAGGTTTATACTTAGCAGAAAGGAGAAAGACTTAATACACCTGATTTGTTTAGATTTTGACTTAGGTGTGTGTGAAAAGACTAAACCCAAACAGAGCAGTTTCTCACAAGCTATCAGGGTTGGACACACATTGTGAAAATCCCATCATTCTTGCATCTAACTTCCTGTTCCTGTCCCCAAAGTGGCCCCCATTTTGTGCTGAGCTGGCAGCTATGTCTGACCTGAGGTGCAGGAGTCTGAGACTTGATGATGGCTTCTATCAATGCCAGCATACAGCATACACATATGAAGTATATATGAACTCATCTTCTACAAAGCCCTTCAGGCTAGAAAGTAGGAATTACAATATTCCCAACACAATGCCAACATATTTGTCAATAAAATATACACTCAAACATATGCTTTGTTTAAAATCTGAATATTTAGGTGTTTTTAAAGCTTTTATTAACTACCATTTCAGAAATGTTTATCACTTTATATGTGGATTTTTATTATAAAAAATGGAGAATAATATATTAGACAATGCACACAACCTTGTGAAATATTTCTAATTCCATAATCAATTTACCAAATAAGGGTGAATATTTTCAAACCCATTTAGAGCACCAGAAGAATGCACCATACGATTCTGAAAAATCTCTGCTGAGATTTTATTTTACAACTTGCAAAACTTACATAAGATACAGCATCATGATGTGCTTAAATATATTTTCATTTCATCTTATCGTTCTAAATAAATATATAAATTGCATTGTATATCAAAGGCACCGGATGAGGTTTCCCCGAAAATGGCATCTGTTTACACATAAACTTTCCTTTCTTGTTGGATTTCACGGATAGGATTGTTCAGTGAGTCAGTAAATCTTACTTCTCAGGGCATCACTAATAGGATTACAGCAGAAGAAAGAGCTTGAAATGACAGCACACCGAGGATTGAGCGAATTTAAATAACAGAAAGTCTGAAAAGTCGACAGTGACATGATTGGTTGAGTTCTGAGTCAGTTATGGCCAGTCTAAAAAGAGCTTTAATCATACAGTGTCTACATGGGAACCGTTTATTCTGACAGTCGTGAAAGCTAAACCATCATCCATAAAAGTCAGCTGAGTCCTACATACACCTAACATACACAGAGACAAAAGTGTTGATTTTTAAGATAAATAACCTTTTATTTCATTAACCTTCTCTGGACCAAAGTGACATAGGTAGCCCAGTGACCTAAGATTAGACGATTTCAATTTGCAGGCAAGTCTAATCCTACGGGATGGAGATATTGTTCTCCGGTGATGATGGGGTTTGGTATAAATCTCCTGAACACTGCCCAGACTCTTATATGATTAATCCCTATTTGTGCACTCCTTCTCATATTTATCAAGCAAACTTTGCGATAGGTGCGTCCAATTAAAACCTTGATAAATGTGTTATTGAAAGACACGACAGTTGATAGCCTGAAAAACACTCTTTTTTTTCGAATAAAAATATCTTATCACACTTATTTTTTCTTTGCGAAAAATTGGGTCACGAATTATCAGTTATATGGTAATTTTTCTCCCAATTTTCATCCAAATAAATTAGTGACTTGTATTCATCTTGCAGGCATGATGGCACCCTTGGTGGAAAAAAGCCTTTGAGAGAGGGCCTTGATTTTAATAAGCTCTTTGTGTAAATTCATGGAACACAGTGAGAAAGAATGAGCACCACGGCTCTAACATACTCGACGGATTAGGCTATATGAATGATTTAGAGGTGCTATTTATATTTTGGTATTCTTATTTTGATGGATATCCTTCCATCCAGCCACTATATTATACTGCTGATGGCAACAAGAAGATGTTTAGTGAACAGAATACTTTCACCAAGTTAACCATCTTAGTTTATATTTCAATATTGGCACATGTGGATATTATATTTTTTTCTTTTTTGAAAAAAGCTTCTTTTAAGGATTTTGTTCTTTCATGCTATTTTACTGAGTTATCAAATGCTTTTGATCATATTTATAATGTTCTTTTTATAAGCCAAAGATTGAGTATCATATCACTGTGAAAATCCTGCAATGAAATAAAAACAAAATGCCTTGAGGCTAGCAGTAGATTTATACAAAATATTCCATTTCATGTAAAATATTGAGGATATTTTCATTCATCTCCAATCCACACCAGGTGATAGAGCTGTGTATTTTCCATCTATTATTTGCACCTTCCTGACACCAGATTGTTTGATTCATACGACAATAAGCCTCAGCCCTGTGTTCAACCAATTTCCTGTGGTTTCATAGTTTGCCCATTACGATTATCAAATCAAAGTCACATTTGGCCATTTACTGCCTATTCATCAATTTGCGACACCTCATCCTTTTTCTACATTTGTCCCATTTCTGATGAGAACGTGGCCTAAACCTAATGCAGAGATCACATCAAATTTTCTGGGGTTAATGGGCAATATTGCTCCAATGGCTTTATCCTAAATACAAGATCTACTATAAAAAGGTAGGAATGTTTCCATTCAATCTCAAAGATATTCACTATTTTTACCAACAACCCAGTACCCAAATTATATTACTGTTTCATAAGAGCAGAAATGTGCACTGAGGGAGTTTAATATTTCAACCTGCTTGCAGAGATACAAATTTGCCATTTGCAAATGCCACTGATCAAAACCTATGTCATCTCTGAGACTGTTTTTGCCAATTGCATCTTTGAAGAATCTTTTGACCCGCTCACGAGTCAGTGATATTAACACAGAAGAGGTTTTTCAGCCGCGTCAGCATGATCAGGACGCCATTTTATGAAGTGAAATGATATGCTACAAATACTCAAGACATTTTGATAGGCAATTTAAAGCTCATTGCAGATCAAGAAATTCACTCCGGGTGGTGACAAGGAGGCAATTTTAGCTTCATTTATCCTTTAACTGCAGACCTCCATAGCGTCCCAAAATGAAATTCTAAATCGGTTACAAACAAAATGCTTCTTTTGTAAAACATAAGATTCCAAGTAATCAGCACTATTCAATTTTATGTTAGAAAAATGTTTTTTTCATCAAAGACTACAACATATTTTGTACCAAATATGGAAAACAATCCTTGTGGTGGATGATGATTCTATCTATGTCTTGGTTTCTTTGATAAAAAATCATATCACATTTGTTACAATCTGTGATATTCAAGTCATAGATAGCCTTTGACAACTCATGTTGAATAACATGATATGTTACACATTTCACAATAAGTCAAAATTTTATCAAAGTGTTTGAAACAAAATAACTCGCAGTTATTAACAATATAACAATAAAAGATTTAAATAGTAGCTTATCATTCAAAAATAATATAAACACTATCTGCTTGCATATTTCAAACCATAGACATTTGTTTGCTAATCACAGTAATGCACCAGTGATAAAGCACTGTATGACAATGAAATTTACAGCTTTGAGCCTGAATTAAATAGGAATATCAACATCAATAATATGAGTGTGAAGATAACAAAATTATAAACTGCCAATTTATAGGCAAGGCAAATCTTAAGAATCAGGCTCTTCCTTAATATCCGATGTCAATCAATAAGGGCCACTATTGTATCAACCAATAATGATCACTTAATTATCAACCAATAAAGACTATCCCAATATTACTCAATAAGGGTCACTACCGTATTAACCAATAATGGTCACTTAATTATCAACAAATAAAGACTATCCCAATATTACTCAATAAGGGCAACATTAATGTCATCCAATCTTGGCCACTACATTACCACTCAAAAAGAGCTTCCTCAATATCACCCAGCAAGCCTAATTGTCAATTAAAATTACCCCCTATCGTAATATCACCCAATAAGGGTAACCCCAATATCATTCAATAAGGGTTACCCCAATATCACTCAATAAGGGTAACCCCAATATCATTCAATAAGGGTTACCCCAATATCACTCAATAAGGGTTACCCCAATATCATTCAATAAGGGTAACCCCAATATCACTCAATAAGGGTTACCCCTATATCATTCAATAAGGGTTACCCCAATATCATTCAATAATGATTACCTCAATATCACTCAATAAGGGTAACCCCAATATCATTCAATAAGAGTTACCCCAATATCACTCAATAAGGGTTACCCCAATATCATTCAATAAGGGTAACCCCAATATCATTCAATAAGGGTTACCCCTATATCACTCAATAAGGGTTACCCCAATATCACTCAATAAGAGTTACCCCAATATCACTCAATAAGGGTTACCCCAATATCACTCAATAAGAGTTACCCCAATATCACTCAATAAGAGTTACCCCAATATCATTCAATAAGGGTTACCCCAATATCATTCAATAAGGGTTACCCCTATATCACTCAATAAGGGTTACCCCAATATCACTCAATAAGAGTTACCCCAATATCACTCAATAAGGGTTACCCCAATATCACTCAATAAGAGTTACCCCAATATCACTCAATAAGAGTTACCCCAATATCACTCAATAAGGGTTACCCCAATATCATTCAATAAGGGTTACCCCAATATCATTCAATAAGGGTTACCCCTATATCACTCAATAAGGGTTACCCCAATATCACTCAATAAGGGTTATCCCAATATCACTCAATAAGAGTTACCCCAATATCACTCAATAAGGGTTACCCCAATATCACTCAATAAGGGTTACCCCAATATCACTCAATAAGGGTTACCCTGTGGGCTACCCAATATCATTTAATAAAGGTAACTCCAATATCATTTAATAAAGATAACTCCAATATCACTCAATAAGGGTCAACTCTATTTCACTTAGTGAAGGCTACATTTATATCACTTAATGTTTCACCAAAATATCACACAATATGGGGTTAACAGAATACCACTCAGTGGATGTTTCCTAAATGTCACTCAATAAATGGCTCACTAAAATCACTTGATGAAGGCTACCTCAGTAGCCCTCAATATTTCACCAAACATGTCACCATTCAACATAACGTCCATCCTAAGAACATGCAATATTTTATGTTACAATATAATACAATTAAGGCAAGATCATCATCATTATTATTCATGTCACATCCACACCATTATCCTGATTGTAGAAAGAGTGTTATCTTGAACATTCAGAGAAATTCTAATTACAAAATAATGTTACGGTGCCATCATTGGCTTGCTGTCCATCAAGACATAAAATTCTGCACTCCTGCCTTTTTCACAAAGTCAGATGAAGACAAATGATCGGTGAAGTTGTCATAATTTGATTCACAATATTTGTGTATTCTGATGAATTATTTACATTTGTGTTAAGAGTGGCATGTGGTTCAGAGTGGGTATCCAAAGTTCTTTGATATTTGATCCATCTTTTCAAGTATTTTGATCTTTGATTTGTTTTCTCAAGTATCTCCCAAACGGGACTCAAAATCATATGAAGTGTTATTTTCTTCATGGGTTAATGAACACTTCTAATTCAAATCCAACCCATTCTTAGCATAAATGTGATGATGGAATCTGTTACCTTTCACATCTCTGACCAAATTATTTATAAAAAAATTTATAAAAGATTTACATCCCTGGTCAAATCCTGTCCATACATGATATGAAAAAATTGTGACAAAAGTATAAAAAAGAATAATTAAATATTGAATTTCCAAAATGCACACTTTTTACAGTTATGGAGTTTAGGATATTAAAAAATATACATCTTTGGTAAGAATGTGAAATGTAGGCATATTATGTGAAAATGGCTATTTAATTTTTTAACATCTATATAATATTCAGACTTTAGTTGGACATTTTCTGAACACAAGCCATCTTATTTTCACATGGTGAGATTATCATTTTTTTCATTTATTATTTTATTTTATTTTTTTGTTGATAATCACAAGGAAACAATAAATATGTTTACTTGATCATGAAATAGAAATAAATTCATGATAAATATGGCAGTGGGGATAACTTTCTTCAATAATAATAATAATAAATTGCTGCATAAACTACTACAAAGAATTTATTGAGAGATTTCATTTCAAGACCCAATCTTCAATGTCAATCGTCTCTTTACATGACAAGCAGGCTATTTCAAGGAAGCTATTTATTTGAATGTTTAAATCGCACTTACGCATACACTGACGGTCCGTATTTCCTCTACACGGTCTTGCCTCATATTTGGAGCCCTCACATGCACTGCAAGCTGCAATGACACAAACAAGAAACGCCCATCACTAAATAATTTAATACAATATTCCATGACAAACATTTCAATGGTTTGTGCTCATTTCATAGATGTTCTGATTCTGCATGCAATATTACCTTCTTTCTTCTACAAATTATGCAATTAAGATAACAGTACTTCCTCATATGACTGATATTCATTATTAAATTGTAAGGGCTTTGACTGACATAAACGTTATATATCTGACTGATATTAATACTATATTTGACATAAATGTCATAATGACTTTCTGAAAATCATATTAAAAAATATTGACTATAGTTTCCTGTAGTACATATGGATTAAATTGTAAACCTTGTGCATAAAACATCTTTCAATTTAAAGTCATATCACTTGAGCAACATTTTTCCTCTCTCTTTATATGTGGGCTCATTTTACTGTCTCTGTTAGTGCCTTGTTTCAGCTTTCTTTAACACTGACTTAACATTTGAAAAAATATCTATATTATAATATTCTTAAAGATTATCCAAGGCACACCCATTTACCAGAAAACATAGACAAGTTTCCATAAATAGCACAGATATTCTTAAACATCACACAAGGAGAAAGCTGTACAGTATTTGATATATTACATTTTGAGGGCAATATGACAAGAGGGTTGAGATGATGGCCTGTAACAGACATACGAGAGAATGGTGTGTGAAATCTCATCTCAGCTCACACCCAAAAGGCGATCAATGCTGATTCCACCATGAGTGTCTAGATATATGTTAAAGAAAAAAAGCTGCAAAGTAATCAATCCCTCAGGAATCTAAGCTGTCGACAATTTTCTGTCACTAATAAAAACAGTATGTTTAGATCTCTGAAATAAACAAAATAACCCTTGTCTGCCTCGGAAATCATTGTTTTAATATTCAAAAAGCTACAGGAAAAGCATGACATGTATATGTATGAATAAAACTAGCTAAATAAAACCACTTGCAATGATGATCTGAGCCATGCACATTTGCAGTGATGTCCTACCAAGCTCATATCATACCATGGAACATTACAGAGTGATGTCATACCAGGCCCATAGAACACCATGGAACATTACAGAGTGATGTCATACCAGGCCAATAGAACACCATGGAACATTACAGAGTGATGTCATACCAGGCCCATAGAACACCATGGAACATTACAGAGTGATGTCATACCAGGCCCATAGAACACCATGAGACATAACAGAGTAATGTCATACCAGGCCCATAGAACACCATGAGACATTACAGAGTGATGTCAAACCAGGCCCATAGAACACCATGGAACATTACAGAGTGATGTCATACCAGGCCCATAGAACACAATGGAACATTACAGAGTGATGTCATACCAGGCCCATAGAACACCAAGAGACATTAGAGTGATGTCATACCAGGCCAGAATACACCAAGAGACATTAGAGTGATGTCATACCAGGCCCATAGAACACAATGCGGCATCAGAGTGATGTCATACCAGGCCAGAATACACCAAGAGACATCAGAGTGATGTCATACCAGGCCCATAGAATACCATGACACATTGCATAGCGATATGTCTGTCAAGCTATATTCTAAACACTACGATCCTCAGTGGATTAAAATAGCTATTTACACCAGCAACATCATTGACTTTAAATTGGGTACAATTTTCAGCACACTGTTTGATATCTTCAAAATTCTGACAGAAAAGTGTGATAACAGATAATTTTTTTACTCCCAGATATAGGAGATTTAATGGGTGTTCAGAGAGAACAATCGTCTTGTTGGCTGTTGACACACTCATATTTAATGTTTATATGATGCACTTGATAAAGAATCTAATTTCAATTTAAATTCTCAGGTGTAAATCTGTCGGCCAGCCACTCATCTTCTCTTAATCTTGTCAGACCAGTTTTGAAAAAAAACCTCTGCAAAAGCATAATAGATTGAGTCTGAAAAGTGTCTTCGCACAAAAGCTTGTCACTTATCCCGATTGGCTGTTAATCCTCTTAATGTCACAGAATTTTAACAACCCTTCTAATTTAGTAATTTGATAAAAGATGAAAGATTTTTGAAACCCATGAAAATAAATCAATGTAAGAAATGTTATCACAATTAAAAACAAATTTTTTTATTTCCTTGACCAAAATTTTGAAAGATTTATATTATAACAAAAAAAATGGTCAATCACTATTAGTGTTTGTATAATAATGAAGTTATTAGTACTGAAACCTATTATAAAGAGAGGCACATGGTTACGCTACACCCATGAAATTTTTTTTAAAGTAGACCCTTGGCATGAGAATGGTGGGATTATAAGTGGCAGAAGTAGACCCTTGGTATGCGAATGGTGGGATTCTAAGAGGCAGAAATAGACCCTTGGCATGCGAATGGTAGGATTCTGAGGGGCAGAAGTAGACCCTTGGCATGCGAATGGTGGGATTCTAAGGGGCAGAAATAGACCCTTGGCATGAGAATAGTGGGATCCTGAGTGGCAGAAATAGACCCTTGGCATGAGAATGGTGGGATTCTGAGGGGCAGAAATAGACCCTTGGCATGAGAATGGTGGGATTCCGAGGGGCAGAAATAGACCCTTGGCATGAGAATGGTGAGATTGTGAGGGGCAGAAATAGACCCTTGGCATGAGAATGGTGAGATTGTGAGGGGCAGAAATAGACCCTTGGCATGAGAATGGTGGGATTCCGAGGGGCAGAAATAGACCCTTGGCATGAGAATGGTGGGATTCTGAGGGGCAGAAATAGACCCTTGGCATGCGAATGGTGGGATTTTGAGGGGCAGAAATAGACCCTTGGCATGAGAATGGTGGGATTCCGAGGTGTGTTCTGTGACATGTATCTTTGTATATGTGCTGTCTCCAATATAACACTATTCAATAAACACTAAGCAAAATGAGAATTCAGCCTTTGCTCGTACCTTCCTCCTGCAAGGATATCAAGTCTTTTATTACAGTATTTGTCGAGGCTCCAGTGTTATAGTGAGGGTATTTTTCATGCTGTCCCATAAAGGTGTTTCTCCTGAGACCGACATTCAAGAATCAAGACCGATACATCATAGCCTGTTGTAAAAATTACAGCGCCAGCTTCGGGGACATCCATCATGAGCGGCATAGGGAGGCTTCAACTCGGAGTGGGAGAACGACGGAAGTACAACTCAGATTGGAATATCTCATCTCAATTTAACATCTAAATGCTAAAATGCCATTTACTACTTATGTCTTTAAAAAAATGACTCTCTTATTCTTATCCCAACTTTCAAATAAATCAGAAGAGATACTTGATTTTCATCCAGCAACAACAATTTATATTTGCAGCTGTATTTTGTATCTTTGAGTGCAGGCTGCTATCTTATGCTGACATCCCAGAGGATGATCTATACTGCAATAAAATCTCCAGGCATGCCTTGACTTTGCAAGTGAAAGAACCCAACATATGTGTCTTATCAATATCAATCTTATCTTGTCATAGCTGGCTAAATCTAATGTTGCACAAGGTTTAACTCGTTATACAGACACACTCTGACTTTATCTAGATATGGTGCATCACCATAAACAGCATCTCTGGAGTGCAAGCATAACATCCTCTCATACAAATCCATCATCTTCATCTGGATAATGTTAATCTAACTGAAATATACATACCTTGAAGGGATTTTTGCATCTTACATACCGGTACAATATATAACTAGAAAGATTTCTTTGAAAACAAAATAAAACTCTAGGGTTAAAAATTATGTTATTTACATATTCATGTAGAAGATTTTACAAATAAGGTATCAACAATTTTATTCAGAATTAACTTATGTAAATCAAATATATAAATTTACATATGTTCCAAGATTTGTATATCTCTATAATTCAAATTCAACACAAAAATTAGGCTGCCTTGTGCTCACCAACTGATGATATTTAAAACACTGAGTGTGCTCAGAAGACCGGCACTGACAATACACACTGCTACATAACGATCTTTGATAAGTTCATTTTTCTGAAAGGTCGAGATAGCACAGAATGAAAAAGCACCAAATGTTGAATACACCAATTGCACTCTCACAGTGTGAAGTTATTAATTTTTCGAAAAACTCACAGTGTGAAGTTATTTTTTCCCAATCCTGCTAATGTGACTACCAAAACTTCTCCCTTATGATAAGACAAGTGTAGAAGGGTTCTTCACCACATGGCAAACCAGGGATTTTGTTATCACCCTTTTCCACTGGTGTAATTTTTATGTCTCAATTGGGAAAATTGCTCTTGATGGCCCAAGAGTTCAGTGGGCCTTGGTATGGGAGGAGGGCATTAGGGGTGGCGATGTCTCCGTCATGCTGATGTCACAATGTCAGCACAGCTGCCCAGTATAATAGTGACAAATCACTCAGTCTTCTACATCTATCACGCCTAATGACTTCCATGCTCTATTTGATAACTTTCTCATATTTTCTGCTACTTTTGACTGGTGCCTGACTGGCAAATCCATTGTCTTCCTTGAAATACATTTTTTTCTGATACCCAACTTGATCATTATTAGGAGATTTTTCATAGCTAAATATCATCACTACAAACCATTTTATGCTTAATTCTGTTTATCAATATGTGCAAATCATTAGCTACAAATAAAGAAATAAATCTTCAAAATTTATAAGAGAAATGAGATGAATTGCTTTCCCTATACATGATTAGCTGAACCAGTTTGTTGCCAGCCAATATATTATTTTTGAAGGCACAGTATCAATCCAGATATCATCCAGTATAAGTCAATGGGGAATGGAACAAATCTCTCAAATAAAGCCAATAGATTTATCCTGCTCTATGAGATCGACATAATTATATTTTTGGGATTATCAAATCTGAAATGTTTGACAGATCACGGCATATTGAAGTGAATGATATTTGGGCATATGCCACAGCAAGATTCAGTGCGATGAGCTTGATGTCCCAAAGTGTCAATTTACTAGCTTCCTGCATTTCCTGTCATTTACATTTTGATAAATGATCCTTGTTGCAGAATTTGACAAAGTGTGAATGATAAGGTATGAATTGAAACTCACAAAAGTAGGCTCGGGAGAAAAAACCTGTTTGCTAATAGTTTACACAACCCCAGAATAATGAGATCCCTGTGGATGCTGCAAATGGTCTTTGAGGTAAAATTACACACAACATTAAGTATTTTGTCAACTTAAGCTTGTTTTTTTATATTCTAGATTACAATATATATAAGAAATCATAAACTTTCAGCACAGACTCAAAAAGGGCCAAGACTTTTTCAGTGATACCATATGGTGGACATCACTTTGTTGTAAGTAATGACACCTGGGGAAATAAAGAGAAACCAAGTCTGTCTCATTCACAGAAAGGATATCAAAAGCCTGCTGTCCTGTTACGGTCGAGTGTGGGTCTGAGTGTAAGCTTGCCTTGTCTCAGCCTCATGTCACCATACTTTCCATATCTAAACGATTCAAAACTACAATAACAATCATGCCAATCCCTGACCAGTATTAGAAAAGATTGTGAATATATGTAACTCAGGCTTAAACAACAAGGGAAAATATTGTGAATTAAACCTAAATCTTAGTGATAAATCTTCTGTCCATATAAATGGCTATAAAAGATTGCTGTCCAAAGCACTGAGAAATAAGCAGTAAAATAGGTGCAATTGATTGATGCCTCTGTGTTTGATTTCATTTGTTTACTCAGCCCTATTACATTTGGGTTATAATGATTCCACTGAGAAATGCTCAGATGATTTAAATCCATTTAAGCATATTAATTTTGCTCATTAGTTCATTGAATATTTATCATAGAATGAACAATTTAAACTGTTTCAGTATAGAATACTAGAAGTGTATTCCAATGATAATTTATTGATCAAAATCAGTAACGGCTACAGGGTGTAGTTTCAAAGTTGCAAGTTTGATTGTCTTCCCAGTATAAAAAATTCTTGATACTTTCAATCCTTGGCAAATTTACTGAGAAATCCAATGCATGAATCACACATCACTGATACACTGCTCTGCAAATATTTTCCACAAGCAATTATCTCTCCGTTGAAAGCAAACGCAAGAAGAGTGAGTTGGAGAAAACCACGGATATGCTAATAGATTCAAAATGCAACACATTTGATGTAACATCACACATGAAATCCATTATGGATCACAGCTTAACAAACAGAACTCGGCAATGAATTTAGAAGCTCAGTGTTAGGATGGTTCAAACAAGCTCAAAGAGAGCGACCTGATCTTTGGTAAATGCTGCGTAGGAAACCACTAAGCTGTGTCTACAAGTGTATTGACCAAAGAAGGCAACCAGACAGGAGGGATATACCTCTGCCCGACACTTAGTATATAAACAAGGAAGCCCCGCTCTGCAAAAACCATCTTGCTTATCGCTTTATTAATTACTAAGATTGGCCCATCACTTACATGCGGGCTGAGGTTTTATGGGAATTAACAGATACCAAATGTGAAATGAACTGCAGACCATGGCATGTTTGCCCATGGATCCACAGCCAGAATCCATATCCTTTAATGACCCCAGTCTCTTCTGCCTGTCCTACTTGTGCCATTGATAAAGCTTTTATAGTAATTACTTATATGTCTCTTTTCTTGATGAACCGTGTTCAGATAAACGTTGGACTTTAAAGTTAACATTTGTATGAAATCTCTGTTGATAAAACATAATCTTCAAGACAAGAGTATTAAATCAGACATTTGTATCTATACTCAACTCCAAATGGTTATTTAAAACTACAAGTTGTGTTTGGGTTTGGCCCAATGCAAGGCTATGGCTTTCCTATTCAAATGTAGAGTAACATTCTATATATGGGGATCTGAATGTTAAGTCTACATCCAAGCAAACCAGAATATAATATGGGTCAGCAGGAAGTAACCCAAAGTACGGCATCATGGGAAACAAGCAGGTGTCTGGAGAAAAAGTGTCCCATGATCTTAATTATGTAGACAAGATGAGATGGTCCAGATATAGGATTCATATATGCATGTCATGAAATGAAAAATAAAGATTTCCAGCCCATGTTCAAACATGATTAAAATCTCCGATCCTGGTCGATGTGTTTGCTAGGACTAAAACATGCAAATTCTGGAGGGTATCATGTATACCTAAATATTGAATAAAATATCTCATAATCATCCTCGTCTTTTAAAACTTTGGCCTGCATTCTCTGAAGCCCAATCAATGTTAATTTTAACATGATTCCTGCCTGACAAGAATGATTTATTTTCAAGATATTTCCTCTCAGTCTATAAATCTTCTATTGTGAAGGTTCATTACTGCAGAATGAATGGAAACCTACTACTTACAAAATATTGGAAACTTTCAAACTATACATCCTAGATTGGTGCATTTGCATTTGATGTAGTAGTTAAATCCATTAAATCCATTTGGATGCTTTGAAGATTTTGTAATATAATACATTATGTAGTTTTTATAAATTTTGAAGGGAATATCAGCGTCACTATATATTTATTAAATATTAAATGCTGCTTTTTAAAAAAACTATGGTATTTGGTATCATTTAAGAATATACCCAATATCTAATTACAAGTAAAAAACTACAGCATGTAGGCCAGCACACATTTACATAATGTTTTCCTGGTTGGGAAATTAGGTGTCTCCAACATTTTCCTGTTCTGCTTCCTGTTTGAGCTATTGTTACACATAGCATGTGTGGCGAACAATAATAATGCCAAGAAAAGCTACAACACAGCATCAATAATTGTCTACAAACCCAACTTCATTCATTACAGGAATTTAAGAATTTCCCAGTTCAATGAATGTGACTGACTCCTCCAGTATTTCTGAAGATGTATCATTTTCTATTGGCTTCTACATTAAATTACTTTTTTACTGTTGCTATATCACTCTTCCAGAATCAATTCTTCACGTAAGATCTAGATATACCTGCCCAGTAATATCTGGCTGACCCTCTGAATCTCAGCACACTTGCTTGTTAAATGCTCTCAGTTTGTGTACCAGTCAATCTAATTTCTGAACCAAATTTAAATGAATAAAAAATAATATTGAAAAAAAATGAAACTTAAAAATATTCCGTTTTCTCCATACATATGGAGGAATTTCCTTTTGAAGAAAAATTAAGCTTTCTAAAAAAATAATGGACAATTCTATGATGAAGAAGTAATTGAAAGCAGAGGGAGAGATAGGTGGGACTCTATGAAGCACAATTTATATAGGAAATTAGTGATGTGTAGGTCAATGGAGGAGGATGGGAAGGGTCATATTACTTAGTAGATACCACTGGGTATCATCTGATGCAATTATCAACCTGTCCGTAATTGTATTGTCTTTAATCAAACAACACCTTCGCCTCTGGCTCAGTGTAATGGAGTGAAAAATGTCATTTGTTGCAGGACTGGTACAACTGGGTGTGGACATTCTGAGGCATTCAGGGCAATTGCGGGGTTGAAACATGTCAGATCTGCCTGGTATTTTTGAAGGATTTTCTATCAAAATGAATGGCTTTATGAGCCAATGCCATAAATGTAGTTCAAATTAATTTCCATGGGTGCTCGGCATGACATGTCAACCGGTAGATTTTGCCTTGATGGCCAGATTGCAAAATAAAGGCTGGTGTGCTTTTCCTGGTAATTTCACACGGAACTGGCATAACGTTGTTCCATTCTGCGCCAAATCCTATAGAAATTGGCAAATATATGAGACACTGACGTTGCTTACTTGAAAACCGAATCAATCCTTCCCCCGACTTTATTTCCTTCATTAGATATGACCCCATGCAACTGAGTCTCCAGGCGGAAAATATGAGAGGGTTTGGACAATATGCTATCCGGTTTATTCGAGAAAAGGGGACTCTTTTATGGGAAAATGTGTATTTCTGTGCAGTAGGCTTTGAGCCTTTGTGTGCCTTGTAAGCCTGAGAAATCCATATTTCCAACAGAACACATATGCCTGATGTTGGGATAAAATGGTGCTTTACCTCAGATTTCACACTGCACGACCAGAAATAAATCATTATTCCCCCGCTTTCTATTCACAGGCAGCTGACCAACATGAATAAATAAATCATCATGGCACTGCATGCTTAACTTGTTGAGAACTTTCTTTTGTGTGCTACTTATGTGTATGTCCAGACCTTTATTAAAGATGATTTGTCCTTGAAAATGCAAAGTTCCCTGGATGATTCTGTCCATATGTATCGAGGGTCGTAAAGAAAGAAACCAGCAAAAGGTGTCTGTCTCTTTGCAAGGGCCACATCAAAACAACAGCACATGATTGGGAAATAGGGGTGATATTTGGTGCACCTCCCGGAGGTATCATGAAGCCCTATGAAACCCACTCTGCCTGGCATATATAGAGACTGACTTACTAATTGAATCTTTCCACCAACATAGAAATACCTAAATCACATCAGATTTGATGGGGGTTCCCCTATTAATTTGGTTGCCATTTTTATTGCAAATGTCTCACAACAAAGTAATCTCTCTAATTGACATTGAATTATGACCTTGGCAAAAATCCTCATTAGAGGTCACCTTGAATGCATAGACACTGTGTCACACAGGTTTCTCTCCAGAAATTTGTAAATGAAGAATCCAAATTACAGAGGAAGCTGTGGCAGATTTCTACAGAGGATTTGGCAGTAAAAGATTCAGAATCTGCAATGCATGAGGATTTGTCTTAATTCTGTTTATGTTTATTTCCGCCCTGATTTGATGGATTACGATCGTAAACCTGTTAGTTTGGGAGTTTTATTACATGGGGAAATGTCAACCTACAATTCTAGATAGTGTCACAATTTCAACATGAGACATGTGTCTCAATGTAAATGATATCACTTAATCTCCATACTGATATCTTTCTGAGAAAAAAAATATCATGTATTTCTCTGCCTTATGATATTATGCTCAGGTATAATCATTCCAGCTATCATGAATACTTAATTACAGCTCTATTGTTCAGATGATACAATTTCTCAGTAAATTAGAGCAAATCCACTTTGATGTCTTCCTGTCTGTCTGTATGTCCTTCCTGCTGGGTGCGTGCTCATGATTAACTTTGTGACATCTCAAAGGGTGTCCCATTTCCCTGCAATTCCGCCACACTTAAAGGTGCTTTGTGGCCATTTCTAAGACTATCGCTTGCCTTTAATGCTTAGAGACAAAAGTGAGCAAAAAGGCAACATTGTCCTTGTTTTATGGGCACAGATAGCTTGTGTGGAAGGAGAACAGAAGTCTGTAGCTCTATCTTAGCAAACCCTCAGCAGTGAGGAACTAAGAAACGCCAGGGTTGCATATATTCCTTAGACACTTCCTTCTTTTATCGTAGATAGCAATATCTATAAAATATTTATGCGAGCGACTTCCAACATATCATGCAGCCACCTACTTCTGTGCACGACTTTGCCAAAACAAGAAATACGATAAGAATTCTCATCCAGGCTTCAGTGAGCCCATCAGTCTCATCCTATCCCTTCTGAACCTTTAACTCTTTGATCCTAGTGCGTAATTTCCTGGTTTAAATTAGTTAAGACAATAAGGAAAGACACCAAAGGAATATGCAAGTTCTGATAATCTTATTCTGTGTTGCTGACAGTGTGCAGATATGGTCTAAATTAATGAATGAATGAACGAATGGTTTCTTGATGGCACTTCATAACAATAAGACCATATGTCCTGAATGTGGGGTTATTATCACAGAGGGTTGCTCTGAGATGGTTGCTCTGAGTGAATATGGTGAAGGCAATGGAATCTTCCAACTAACTAATTGTGTATATATATATATATATATATATATATATATATATATATATATATATATATATATATATATATATATATATATATATATATATATATATATATATATATATATATTATATATATATATATATATCTCTGGTCTGGCTGTGTCCAGGGCAGTGAGACCTTCACTCCAGATGTATCTAGTCTGGCTGTGTCCAGGGCAGTGACACCTTCACTCCAGATGTATCTAGTCTGGCTGTGTCCAGGGCGGTGACACCTTCACCCCAGATGTATCTAGTCTGGCTGTGTCCAGGGCTGTGAGACCTTCACTCCAGATGTATCTAGTCTGGCTGTGTCCAGGGCGGTGACACCTTCACTCCAGATGTATCTAGTCTGGCTGTGTGCAGGGCAGTGACACCTTCACTCCAGATGTATCTAGTCTGGCTGTGTCCAGGGCTGTGAGACCTTCACTCCAGATGTATCTAGTCTGGCTGTGTCCAGGGCAGTGACACCTTCACTCCAGATGTATCTAGTCTGGCTGTGTCCAGGGCTGTGAGACCTTCACTCCAGATGTATCTAGTCTGGCTGTGTCCAGGGCTGTGACACCTTCACTCCAGATGTATCTAGTCTGGCTGTGTCCAGGGCAGTGAGACCTTCACTCCAGATGTATCTAGTCTGGCTGTGTCCAGGGCTGTGAGACCTTCACTCCAGATGTATCTAGTCTGGCTGTGTCTAGGGCAGTGACACCTTCACTCCAGATGTATCTAGTCTGGCTGTGTCCAGGGCTGCGAGACCTTCACTCCAGATGTATCTAGTCTGGCTGTGTCCAGGGCGGTGACACCTTCACTCCAGATGTATCTAGTCTGGCTGTGTCTAGGGCAGTGAGACCTTCACTCCAGATGTATCTAGTCTGGCTGTGTCCAGGGCAGTGACACCTTCACTTCAGATGTATCTAGTCTGGCTGTGTCCAGGGCGGTGACACCTTCACTCCAGATGTATCTAGTCTGGCTGTGTCCAGGGCGGTGACACCTTCACTCCAGATGTATCTAGTCTGGCTGTGTCCAGGGCTGTGAGACCTTCACTCCAGATGTATCTAGTCTGGCTGTGTCCAGGGCAGTGACACCTTCACTCCAGATGTATCTAGTCTGGCTGTGTCCAGGGCTGTGAGACCTTCACTCCAGATGTATCTAGTCTGGCTGTGTCCAGGGCAGTGACACCTTCACTCCAGATGTATCTAGTCTGGCTGTGTCTAGGCCAGTGAGACCTTCACTCCAGATGTATCTAGTCTGGCTGTGTCCAGGGCTGTGAGACCTTCACTCCAGATGTATCTAGTCTGGCTGTGTCCAGAGCTGTGACACCTTCACTCCAGATGTATCTAGTCTGGCTGTGTCTAGGCCAGTGAGACCTTCACTCCAGATGTATCTAGTCTGGCTGTGTCTAGGCCAGTGAGACCTTCACTCCAGATGTATCTTGTCTGTTTTCCATTACGAAGAAGCTTGGCTCGTGAGGCTAATATGGCATTCATGATGACATCTTGCACGGAGCCCAGTTGACATGTGTGACTGGTTTCTATCATATGACATAAATATCATGGTGGCAACCAGATTTAACATCTTTTACAAAGACAGAGATGTAGGTTTTGCAGTTTAAATAATATTATTTTTAATGTTGAATAAATCAAATCTTTTTGCATGCAAGAATTGTGATACTAATGTTTATAGAGAATGTGTGTTGTCAAAATAAAGGATAAATATGAGAACAATATATGGAGAATTGTGACAAAAGGACAGAGTTAACTGAGCAGCCATTGTGTTCCCGGCACTATTGTCCATAAATACTGGAGCAGTGTCACTGTGGCTGTGGGAGTTGTGTTTTCCTGCCTCCCACAAAGCCACAGGTGTCCACGCCGTCCCATAACAGAGAGCACCAACACTTGCAAATACAGGGGAGAATAAAATGTATCAAATGCAGCCCTTCTCTTTGAACTCCTGGCAAAATGTCTGGACCATCCTCTGAGAAGGTACTCAGCAATGCTGAGGAAACATTCCCCTGTGCAGGAAGACATCGGTGAAACACACAACAATTTTGCCCGGGAAATGGCAACATTACTCTTGTCGGCCACTGCATAGCAATTTGGTAAAAACACAAAACACCACAAAATTAACAAATAAACTCTATATATTTAACTCCATTTATTTCTTTTTAGTCATTCATAGTCCTTTATCACATCAAACTATAACATTGATCTCAAAAAAACAAAACCTCAAATGAGCTACATCTTTTGACCTTGGGCTGAACTTACAGCTGTACATCTTGACCAATGTGATTAATTTTCCATCAACGTCTTGGTGAGGTCCCAAGAATGAGCTAATCATAGGTGCTGGATTACCATGATTAAATCAATTAGGTCAACTCAAGGTCGACTCCCAAATGTCAACACTCAAGTTTATAATGACCCACCTGTGACTTGAATGCCTAAAGCTATAGTAAAAATTGATTCCAAATTTGATATCTAACCATTTTAGGCTCATTTTTATCCGATCAATAAGAAAACTGATACAGGAACATTTCTAGTAAATCTATGTATATTTCATAGAATTTTTCACAGGCTTCAGTATCGTTAATGTCAACATTGATTTAAATCCAGAATTCTTGTGAAGAAATGGGAATTTTAGAAATGTAAAAAAAACACTCCTACATTTCCAAAGGGAGCCCCTGCATTTCCAAAGGGAGCCCCTGCAGATATATTCTGGCTTCTTCTGCCACCTATTGTCAGCATCCTGTTCTAAGTTCCAACTTCTACAAATTTGATCCTCTTGGGCGGATAAAGCGGAGAAGGTAATTGATTCTCGTCAACTAGTTATATAATTAGGTATTATTAACCCATATAGAATAGGACTCTAAGCTATAATGCACGTGTTCTGTCAATTATATAGAATGATTTGCTAATCAAATACTTAACAGGCCATGGAAATAAACCTAATTATTATGAGACGCTCTTACAAAAGTTGGCAACTACTTCACAATTACAAGTCCTGTGGTTAGAAGCAATTATGTATTTAAGTCGATGTTGATAATAGTATTACATTAGTTCTCAGCTTTCTTCGGCTTTTGGCCATGAGGAATCCGCACTACTGATCAATTTGGCATAATTTTACACACTGAGATGTTAATCCTGCCACTTAAAGGCTACTCAATTATACCACAAAAGGATCAATAGTAAAATGTGCCCACCATGAATATTTTCCGGCCAAATAATCATGTGCTCTGGAAATGTACCAGATGCCTATCGTAGATTCTATGGTGTTATTTTCAAAAATTCTTTTGTTTTGCAGATTTGCAATCTATTAATCTATCTCATTAAAAATATAAGTTTCTACTTTTCAAGTCTCAAATGCATTTACATTTAAACCAAGAATTAGAGTTGCAGAGAGGAGATGGAGAGATTTCAATAAGACGTGAGATTACGCCACAGCATTTCCAGGAATGCTGCCTTCTGTATAAAGTATGGATTAAATTCCCACAGCAGGCAGTTAAGTTTGATAATTGCCTTACAAATGTGAACAATGTTACCTATTATGAATATTCACACACTTCTGATAATTCAATAAGTCTCTATAAAGACTCCGACCTGTTGCCGAGGATGTTGTCTCCATTGTATTTGTGCATTTCATTGTGGCTCCCTCCCACCGAGCTTTCCAAGGGGGTCTGGCAACCAGCCAAGCTCTCCCTGCAGAGTTTATCAGCAAAATCGTCACTTATGATTGCATTGGACAATTGGCAAAAAGTGTTAACAACTGCTTTGAGCAAAACAGCCATTCTGACATGGAAATATTAGCCAAATCTTTTTATTACTTTGCCTTCATGTTCTCTCTGCTTTCCAAAAAATAATCTGGAAGTTGTATGTGATTGCATGTTGCAAGTAATTCTTGAAATTATTGACTTATAGATTGTTTCATTTGTCAATGTGGTGAGCTGATGATGTAAGAAACCAATCCTAATTCATACCATACAGCAGCCTGCTCTTTTTTTTCTGCCGGAAAGGTATCTTACATCCTCTATGTTCTGTGGGGCCCTGCTGTTAGAACTCTGCTGTGCACTTTTTTGTTGAAGCTATATTTTGTCAAAGAAATAGATTTCTCATGCCAACATGAAAAGATTGGGTTGGTGCAATGTTGGGAGGCAGTGAACTGGTGGCACAGCGACTGAGATTGAATTATAGTACAATTAATGCTCGACCCTGACTGGCTGACATGATAGAAAGTTGTACATTCTCTGCACACGATTTATGAGGTGGCCTCCTTCTCAGGTCGTGGAGTTCATTTGTTATGGATCCCAAAGCAAATGTGCTTGCCAAATATTTTTGTAACAACTATCGTGGCATAAACTTTTGGATAAAATTATCAATATTTTGAAGATATGGTCCTTGTGAAAATATGCTTTCAATATTGTTGTATGTTATTAAGAACAGGATAAATTTGTTCATATATTTTAAATGAACACTCACCATATGCTCACAGCACTTCATCTTATCATAAACAAAATATTGAACTATATATATATATATATATATATATATATATATATATATATATATATATATATATATATATATATATATATATATATATATATATATATATACTTTATATCTTTCCAAAAAATTGTAAACAAATCATTCTATTAATAGGATGTCATAACAAAGGCAATATTGACAGACATGACATAAGCTGTCATACCAAAGGCAAATTTGACATCATTATACATATTATTGATTTCATAATAATGCATATACAATTTCCAACTAATTTTCTGAGTACATGTAGTGCAGAGCATAGTATTTACTTGAAAATCAATATTGTTCAAAATATTTTTTCGTTCTGTATCAGTTCTAAAGGAATCACAAAAATGTCCCAGCTTGTGGATAGCATACATGCACTGTATCTGTTTCCTACTTTCTGGGCAGGATTTTGGCTCCCAATTTTTCGGATTAATTAGCAGATTGTGTGCTCTTGGTGAACTTGGGATGAAACTCATTAAGGGCTGATCTGTGTTATGCCTATTGCATGCAGTGTTTTTTGTTCTGTTTGCTTGTAGACATAAAACCCTCCTGTTCGCACTCAATGCCAATGATATAACATTAACAGAAAAGCTAGAACATGCCAGCATTAAACATTAAATGAACCTGCCCCTCCACTGAAGCTTGATTTATTTCTAAATGAAACTTATACCACCAAATATTTCATTGTGAACCCAGACTGAACATTGATGAAATGAGCATTACTCATGAAATAGAAACAGTTCAATTTCTCACCAAGCAGGGATCAGATTAACACTCTATATATAATGATCAGCATGAGTAATACCATACATGAATATTATATTGGTATCGACCAGACCAATACTCCAAGACCAATACATTGTAATGCAGGCTTGGTTCCACAGAGAATCAATCATCAATTATCATTGATTATAGCAGATTTGTACAGAGATATCATGTTACTGACACATCCATATAGGACAGTACAGCAAGGTGAACATTAACAAGGTGTCCACATCAATCACTAAGGTGTCCCTGGCTTATCATCTCCACTTTGTTCCTATATCATGACAAATCGCCTCTTATAGGTATATTTTGTTACCCTTTCATGTTGATTCTCATATCTGTTTACCGACAAACACAGCACTGTGAGCAATATGAGAAGACTGTATGAGAGTCAGTGTCCCTTTATGTGGTCAGAAGAGTTCTTTTATTTGCACTCATTTATATGAATTTCAACAGAGGTACATTGTCATACGAAACTCCAGCCTGATCACTCAAGGTGAGATTGTATTTCAATTTGTGCATCAACAAGATAGCATGGCAGGTCCTTTCATTTGTGCACAATGCCACGGTCTACCCATAATGCATTGGTACATGTTTCCATGGCGATGTCCCAGCACGCATCAGTGAGCATTAGGCAAGCTTTGTTATCGTTAGTGGTTGGTGGATGTGTTACAAAACATGACAGTTTTGCGTCTAAATATCACTGCCTACCTGGGGACCAAGACGGATTGTTGTGAGTGACGGCGAGTAAGGCCCCCTTCCTCCTCAGTAAACAATGGCTGTAGAAAATGAAATATCACTCAATCAGACCACATCTTATGTTGAGTAACTCTATAACCCCTTGACTGCAGATTCCATGAGAATCTTCTTGGTTGTGTTCTTGAATTAAGGTTAATCACAATCTTTTTTATAGAAAAATTCTTTGACTAATTATTAATGGAACAAAGTTGAAAAAAAATCAAGGAAGATGAGATGAAAAATTATGACAGATCGGGAAAGAGAGGTGCCGAAGAAGTGAGAAATCGGCAGAAATAAATATGCAGACGACTGTGAGCAAAGTCTAATGAGAATTTGTGGCTGGTCTTTACCAATCTGGCTTGATGGTGATTGACTCAGAACTACCTCATTTGAGAGCATGATCATTTAATTTCACGCCTTTCATAACTTGTGCTGTAATTCGGTAACATATTGGCAGTGAGTCGCTGACGCCTGTCACAGACTCTTTTAGCTAACGCATGCCAAGCGATGTGTCACTGGTGAGCAATAAACATGTACTATATGACAGTATATTACTTGTCAGACTCATATTGCCCTGTCATAGATTCTCCTAAGTTTGGCCTCGCAATAACTCCCATGTTCACGTAATTCTGGTGCCGTATACTGCACATTCGGGAAAACGATACTTTTATCTACGACATCTCAAAGCTTTGTTGTCTGATTAAATTCTGGCCCTAGCATCCTGCACATCCAATTAATGTTGAATATTTCATTTAGTAGAATTTAACAGTAAATTTGCTTATTCGGTTTTTATTATTATGAGCTACCATTACGTCTTGAGAGTATCCAACATTTCCTTTTGGCTGTAAAGTGAATTACATATAAGAAATAGGATACAACAAAGTGATATGGTGTGACACTCAAATGATCCCAAATTTGTTCTCAGAGTCCCTCAGCATATATCAAGTTCTTTTTTCCTTTGCTAATGACCAAATTAATCTATCCGAGCCAGAACATGGATATGGGTCGGCCATCACTGGATTGCCGATAATTCTATTCCCCGTACAGCCCACAGAGTGGAGACAGTGCGACTGAGGCTGTAATGAGATGTCGAGGGAATCGGTGATATGTCCTCAAATTCATTAGTTTGGCTTCAGTCGAGTTTCATTGCCGTTGTCCTTACTGTATGTATGTCTCAACCGGTCTTGTGGGTGTTAAACTTAAAATAGGCCCCAGTCTCCAATAGTAATGAACTTAATCTATTTTGCACGTTTACGTTTCTCCTGAATTTCCATAGGTGCTATGAACAAAACAAGAAGCAATTATTGGGTTGTCTCCTTCTGACTTTATTCTCATCCATTTTACAGCTCAGAAAATTATCTCCTTTGAGAGTGATGTGCATATAAAATATCAAGTTTTTAATCTGTCGGCTCCTTAACATGATTTCACTCCTTTTTTGACACACCTATTTTACATTACATTATACAAAATGTAAACTGAAAACCCATTATATAGCTATAAAAATTACAATATATATATATAATTGAAAAAAAAACTTTTAAGATATATATTTTACAAAATTATGACATCCATCCCATAATTCTGCTTTAAATAAATGATTTTCTTTTTGGATGATAGGAAGGTTAACTTGATAATTACCAATCATTTCTAAAGTCCTCATGGTATATTCTCTTTGCTTTTCTCATTGGTTTACATACTCCACCACAGTGGTAACTGGGAACATATAAATAAGCCAATTTTTGTGGGGTGGCGTGGGCTGGTGCTGTCTGGGAATACAGATCAGTACCAAATAGCCGATCCTGAGTCGTGTTCAAATTAAAACAAATGTACTTCATTACATCTGCAGCCTTCTAGCTGGTATCTACTCCTTTGTCTAATTGACCCTCCAGAAGGAAAAACGTTGGCTTATTCTTTTACTTAAAAGATAGCAAGGGTTTGCCCCATTCCCTCTATTTGTATCTATTTGTATCTAAGTTGTTTTTTCTTTCTCAGGAGAATTGCTTTTTCTAGGGATTATCAAGAAACTATTCAGAATATTTTTCTGCGATGAGATTATTTCTCCTAAAAATTATCATGGAGGATTATGTGAAGATTTTAAGAGAAGACCAAAGTGATGAATGGAGTTGATCTGGGCAGTGTGTTGTGCGAGACATTTTTTATGTGACAGTCTGACCTTAACGGGTCTTGCCTCCTGCGCTGTGATGCTGCCATGTTGTTCTTGCCACCAGCATCTGCAGGCAAGGCAAGGAAACAAGTGGTTACCGTGGCTGTTGCTAAGCAAGGTGTAGCATTGTCATGCAAATTGTACATTGTTGCCCACAAAACATGAGACAAAAGTGCAAAGACACTCCTTGCGATTCTCTGGAGACCAGTGCTTTGTAATCAAGTAGCTCTGAGCCTCCATCTTCGGCTTTCACGCAATTATTAGCATGATTGCCGTCCTCATGGGATTTCTGTCTCGCATCACCTGCCCGAATCTTTTTCTTTTCCAATATCTTGATCAAACTTTTTTGTTTTAATATATGGCAGAAGATATTCTACTTGAGGCACTGTTTATATCTCGCGACTTCTGGAAAACTCAGTTATATCGAATGGGCCCATACAACCCGCAGCCTATAATGCCATAATCTGTCACCCTAGACTCGAGTCTAGACCAGGTCTAAAGATGGTAGTCGGATAATCGGGAAGCGAATCTCCAGACATATCCGTATGGCTTACTTCAACTATCAGAGAAAACCATATCAAGCCTTAATAAAGAGCTGGCTCGCTGTGGAGCAAGGCAGGGCACCCGGGCCCTGTATCAGCAGGGGATTCTTACCTCAGGCTTTAACAACCTGTTTATCACAGTCCGGACCTAAGCTTGTGTTACCCCCCTTCACCCATGCTCATCCCGTAGGCGCACTTAGTCTGCGGAGACCGCACCTCATTCGCCCCTATTCAGGTGCAATTCTCACCCATTCCCTGCTGTGATCCGCCATGTTTAATTCAATCTGTTTATTGATTGATTTATCCAAACTTTGCAAATGACTAGACAGTTGATGGAGTTCTCCTGTCCACTGCCATTCCAACAAGTATCAAAACATTTGGGCTATTTCCAATTTAAAATATCACCATAACTCATGTTTCTATTTTTCTTTTAGCCTCTCAACAAAAATAGGGGCGCTTTTCAGAAGGAGCAAGCATGCAAGATAAACTGCCAAGTATCTTGTATCAGTGCTGGGAAGAGGTGCCTCCCCATTAACTGAGATTGTTAGAAGGAGAAGAGGAGATTTTTGCTAAGTACAACTGCACACTCCATGTGTGAACGAGGGCTACCCTTCCTAATCATACACCACACACACACACTGCCCCACAAGTTTTTATTAATGAGCTATACACAAAAGGTCAAGCTTTTCATCAGACTATAGGTGGGTCCTTGGCGGTTGCCCAGATGTTTTGCCAAATGGCAATCTCGGGCTTGTAATAACATACAACTTGTACCAGTATTGTGTTCTTCATGCCAAGGGCCGACCCCGATGGAACTCTGGGTTAAAAACTGTTTGTCAAATATTCATGTATGTGGCCACGGACAGCAGTAAGAATGTGTGATTTGTTCAGGCAATTGCCGATACTGCACCCATCATCCACAAGTGTTAGTGTGAGTTCTCGGACATCCTGACCTACCCAATATGGTTCCTGATGAGTAATAATAATAATAATAATAACAATAAAATATTTGTATAGCACTAGTTTAGACTATGTCTGCTCATGGCGAGTATATCTACCTTCCCCCTGCACTTCCTGATTGGTATATCTATACTTCTTGGTCTATTTCATAAAACACAAAAGCCATGTTATATAAGTCACATAAATAGAATTTGCAAAATAACAAACAGCAAGGTTTTCATCTAATTTCTACAGAAATATATATTTGTTTTGCCATGCACGTTGCCCTTGGTGGCCTTAGATCAAATATTGAGCAATTTGGTTTCAACTTGATGAAATGTCTGTGTCAGGAAGCCCAATCAGTGCTGCATTGTATCCCTTCCAATAGAAGTATACACAAGTGATCATAATTCCATGCAAACCATCATAAGATGATCATATTTCAGAGCCTGTGTAATATCAATCACCGTAAATGAAGAGAGACAGAGAGATAGAGAGATAGAGAAACGGAGATAGAGAAATTTACAGATAGAGATAGTGAGAGAGAAACATAGAGAAATGTACTCAGAGAAATAGACTCGTTGATATATATATATATATATATATATATATATATATATATATATATATATATATATATATATATATATATATATATATATATATATATATTAGAGAAATGTAGAGAAATGGTAAAAATAGGAGATCAACAGACATAGAAATTGATAGAAATAGATAAAAATGGAGACAGAGAAATAACAGATAGAAAGAGATAGAGAAAATGAGAAGAGTGAGAGATAGAGAAATTGAGATAGAGATAGAGAGATAGAGAAAGTGAGAGATAGAGGCAGATAGTGAGAGATTTGCAAACCACAAAGTCATGCTTAGAATATTCCTCAGTGTTAGGTCAGGTTAAGTCAGGCCAAAAATATTTGATTATCCAAATCTGATTGTTCCATAGCAATAAATTCACCAAAATGAAAATCTGAGTACATCATGAAAGTTTTCTCATAAAACATTATTATAATAAAGTGAAAAATAATATGATTTCTTTTCATTTACAGCTTTGTTTTTCATGAATGTCTCATGGACACCATTTCCTTGAATTACATACAAAAGTCAGCTTTTCTCAGAAGACTGCAACAGCTTGCACCCTGTGACCAGGTTTAACAACTCAAATGTCAAGTAATTATGTTAATTTTTTTCTTGTTTACAGTTGATTTCACCACTGAGCTGTGTCAAGCACTCGCAAGTAACCCCAGAAGGTTTTTGACGCAAAACAAACTTCTCAGTGTTAAAACAAACATCAATAACCATATGCCGGGTTAGTCATGTTAATTAACTCTCACCTGACTTTCTGGGAGATGAGAAGGACAAAAAACATCTAAACAACACGATACAGTTTCATAAATGGACTTTGAGACCTGATATCACCAAGAAACTTTGCAATGTCTCATCAACGTGTTGATAAAAGGTCCGATTGTTGCATCTTGTAACTTGACTCTTGAATCTTGTGTGTTGTAATCAATTTCTAATTGGAATGATCTTTTCATGATTCAAAATTCTTGTATTTTCTTGTGTCTCATATCTGCCTTTAATCTTTACATCATTCCACACGGAAAGAAATGGACAGATTTCTGACAGTTGCTGACATCTTATGCACGTGATCTCATAATAGATGACACTTGACCCAATGCGGGATGAAAACAATTTGGGTTTTAATCAAAATATATTTTCACAGCACAAACAAACAGTTCCCAGAGGAAGTCATTGCATTCTATTGAATGGCGCCATTTTTTATCTGTATGTGCATAGCATTGATGTAATTCCCATAAAATTGGTATGCGTATGGTAAAATTGATAGAATCAATTTATCGCTGAGGCTTAATCTGGCTGCACTAACCAAACAGATGAGCTGGTGTCCACAAGTGCAACTTGTTGTGGACAAACAGATATGCCAATAGTTAATCCATTAATCTTGACCATAATAAAAAGGGTTGATACATTAATCTTGACCATAATACAAAGGGTTAATCCATTAATCTTGTCCATAACACAAATGGTTAATCCA
Source organism: Amphiduros pacificus (assembly GCA_949316495.1). Lineage (NCBI taxonomy): Eukaryota > Metazoa > Annelida > Polychaeta > Phyllodocida > Hesionidae > Amphiduros > Amphiduros pacificus. Next base: position 39,748,248 of record OX439003.1, on the reverse strand, counting down.
ATAATCTTGCCCATAATACAAATGGTTAATCCATAGATTTTGCCCATAATACAAATGGTTAATCCATTAATCTAGACCATAATACAAATGGTTAATCCAATAATTTTGCCCATAATACAAATGGTTAATCTATAGATTTTGCCGATAATAAAAAAATATTATCATGTGAAGATGGATTAACAATTTTTCTAATTTATACACACAATACATTTGAAATTTTCAGGTAGGAACTTCAACATAAACAGATTATGTTTAATATCAAAATAATGTCTTGGCTTTTTTTAAAAGTATGGTGTGTAAAGCGATGAGTTTTTTCCATAGATTAAGATATGTTGTTCTTATCCCAGGGTGCATCAGAATCAACTGGAAGTGATGAAGTGTGCGTAAGTCAACAGAGCATGTTTCACAAGGCAGCTTGCACAATACACAGGCATAACACATCTGTCACTGCAGCACTACAACTGCCACTCACATTGTTTACCATCAGACCATATTATCAAGTCAAACAATGCCATAAACTGTGCACTATAAACAACCACTTTTCAACAAAACACACCAAATTCATGTTCCTGGGATTATTGCCTTTTTATGCTTGTGTTTTATATCCAAGACGTTTGATTACACTTTCCAAATGACACAGAACAAAATGCTGCAGCAATCATATTCTGATATGTAAAAAAAAGCGTGTTCATTCAAATTACAACCCCATTACCATGGCTATGCATAGAATATTCGAGTACTAACAGCAATTGTATCGTGTTACACATAGTTTCATGATGATTGGCAGAAGAGAACAATCCCACATCATATATGGATCTTCCCATAGGCTTCCCCTTCATTGAACACTTAATTCCTCTGTAGACATGGTTTAGGGTGTTTCATTTTTCGGACTTTTTTTCCGATCAAGCTGCTCATTAAAAGAAATGATCTCTGATATGTAGTAAACCCACAGAAAAAATTTAAGACCAATCGATCAACTTTTAGACCCCCCCCTACCACCTTGTATGTTTGACCTCGGAAATCAGTGCTCGGTGGCCATTTTCTGGTTAAAATTCAAGTCTCATTGCCTCATAATTTCATTTTATTCAACTCAGGTAGTGTCTGTGTCACACAAATGTAGTTTTAAAGGTTACTTAATATTTCAAGATCATTTCCATTTAATTTGGATCAAAATCATTCAAATTCAAGACATTAATTCTGAAAAATATACATTTTCAAATTAATTTCACACTCATATCGGATAAATTTTTCACATTATTTCCACATTAACTTCAAATTGAGAATTATATTATAGTATAAAAGTTCACAGATTTGTCTCTATTTCATTTTTAGCTCTGCTGAGACTCACAGAGCTTTAGGAGTGGGGAAAATGTCTGTCTGTCTGTCCGTCTGTCAAAATTTCTTTGAAAATCTTCTTCTCCAAAACTACCAGTAATATATGTTTCAAATTTTATACAGAGGTAGACATAGAGGCAAAGATTCAGATTCCTTCAAATCTTAGTGATGTCACCATTGACCTTAGTGCAGTGACCTCGAGGTTAGAAATTTGGTACTGAGCATATTTCAGCAACCACTTAAAAGTGAATAAACATATGTCGATGGCCTTAGGGCTATGATTATCATTGCTTTTTTGTAATGTTTGTGAACATTTCTTCCTAACAGATCATTTAAAACCAATTCAAGAGCAGAAGATGATATTTACCAATCAAAATGCATGTTACATATCAAATTTGGCCCCAACTTGTTATCTCAATTCTCATTGGCTAGTATTTTTACTTGACAATATTTTGGGCTAAGATTATAGAAATTCAAGACATTAATTCGGAAAAATATACATTTTCAAATCAATTTCACACTCATATCGGATACATATGTTCACATTATGTCCACATTAACTTCAAATTGAGAATTATATTTTAGTGTGAAAATTCACAGATTTGTCTCCATCTCATTTTTAATGAATTATGGAATTTTAAGTCTGTGTGAAGAAGAGACATGGACAATGAGACCTCTGTGAGCTCCCTTCTTTGCAGAGTTAGCTTAATCCTGGATGTACTTCACTCCCATTTCTGCTGCATCTTTGACAAATGCCATTACTTTTACAATAGCTGCCATTTGTCTGTATTCCTCATCATCTTGCCAGTGCTCTGGTGGTAAATGGAGCTATCTTCCATCCATTCCTAGGTGTTCAAACAGGAGCCATGACTGTGACCCAATTGGGGAGTAGTGAGACATTTCCTTGGGAAGACTGGTTTTTCTGGAATGAAAAGAGCAGGACTAGGCATAGCTTGAAGTTGTGTGGCAATGACAGTCTTCATCCCATCATTCAATGATCTGTCAAACAAGACAAATACCACCAAAGATACCAAAAATGACAGATACCACAAATGAATTAGCATAGAGTTCTTGACCACGACAGCTATGGATGATGCATCAACTTCCTAAAATATATGACATAACATGGTGTAAGAGAAATTGGGAGAAACATTTATATCTAATGTTAAAATGGATATGCAAAAGATAAATTTCAAACTGTGAATTAATAGCCTCAGAATTATATCACATCTCATAGTCACACATATCCACCCACAGCTGGAGATCTAAATTCGGAGCTGGAGCAACCGAGTGTATCTGACGAAACGGGGCAATGTGCTGGTCTAAACTATTATTTAACCAGTATTTCAGGTGTGATGAGATCTTGTCATGTTTCATCAGCCAGTTTTGTCATATTCATGATATACAATGCTGAGGCAAGAAATCAGGCATGATGAAGAGAATGTGGAGCTTACATGGCAAATTTGTCTATGCCTTGATCTTATTCAACAAAAGGTCTCATTACACCTGCAATACTGGCTGACTTTGATAGGATGGGCCAGTACATTTCCCTGTTCCATGGACCTTGGTTTCTTTTGGCATGCTTGGCTGCTCCAGGTCCACATTTTAATCTGTGGCTGTGAGATATGTGTGACTATCAGATGTGATATGATTCTGAGGCTATTAATTCACAGTTTGAAATTTATCTTTCACATATCCATTTTAACATTAAGCATAAATTGTTCTCCCAAATTCTCTTACACCATGTTATGTCATATATTTAGGCAGTTGATGCATCATCCATAGCTATCGTAGTCAAGAACTCTATGCTAAGTCATTTGTGGTATCTGACTGAGTAGTATTTGTCTTGTTTGACAGATCATTGAATGATGGGATGAAGACTGCAATTATCACACAACTTCTAGCTATGCCTAGCCCTCTCTATTCATTCCAGAAAACCATTCTTCCCAAAGAAACATGCTTGAACAGGGAAATGTCTCACTACTCCCAGATTGGGTCACAGTCATGGCTCCTGTTTGAACTCCTAGGAATGGATGGAAGATGGCTCCATTTACCACCAGAGCACTGGCAAGATGATGAGGAATACAAACAAATGGCAGCTATTGTTAAAGTAGTGGCATTTGTCAAAGATGTAGCAGAAATGGGAATGAAGGACAAATTTGAAACATATATTACTGGTAGTTTTGGAGAAGAAGACTTTCAAAGAAATTTTGACAGACGGACGGACAGACAGACAGACATTTTCCCCACTCCTAAAGCTCTGTGAGTCTCAGCAGAGCTAAAAATGAAATGGAGACAAATCTGTGAACTTTCATACTGTAATATAATTCTCAATTTGAAGTTAATGTGGAAATAATGTGAAAAAATTATCCGATATGAGTGTGAAATTAATTTGAAAATGTATATTTTTCAGAATTAATGTCTTGAATTTGAATGATTTTGACCCAAATTAAATGGAAATGATCTTGAAATATCAAGTAACCTTTAAAACTACATTTGTGTGACACAGACACTACCTGAGTTGAATAAAATGAAATTATGAGGCAATGAGACTTGAGTTTTAACCAGAAAATGGCCACCGAGCACTGATTTCCGAGGTCAAACATACAGGGTGGTAGGGGGGGGTCTAAAAGTTGATCGATTGGTCTTAAATTTTTTCTGTGGGTTTACTACATATCAGAGATCATTTCTTTTAATGAGCAGCTTGATTGGAAAAAAAGTCCGAAAAATGAAACACCCTAACATGGTTTTTTCCTTCACGTTCTGCCTGCAAATCTTGTGGGAATGGCACACTTCACAAAGGCCGTCTTTTATGGTGATCGAGTCGAGCCATATGAATTTCATCAAACGCCTCATCCTCAGCTTTCGTCACTCTTTCTCGCACAATTTCGCTCAAATGGTCACAGTTCCACATAAAATCAAACTCTGCTAACTTGAATTCTTAGGAATAAAATGAGAAACTGTACCACTCCTGAAAAACAACAGAGTCCATGTTTGATTGATTTCTTGCTGAAAAAATTGGACATTTTCCTTTCAGTCAACACCCGATTGTGATGTAACCGCAGTAAGATTTGCACGACTTTCTATAATTCTGCTTCCTTTGTTTACCCAATCTTACCAGAACAAGCTGGTGTGGGTAAAAAGATAAACCGACAAAGTAAATAATATGGAACAAGGCTGATACGCATGTATACATATCTACTCAGAAACATATTTCCAAAACCATTTATATGTGTAAGATTGTACAGCAATGCAAGAACTAATCAAAAACCACTTCTTATGTGCATTTTCATTTTAACTTTGCAGTTTGTACATACCATTTTTACAAAACAAATCTACCTTTATTCACAAAAAACACATTATTTGTGGATTAAATCATTCAAATAAAAACTAGCCAGTAGCAAGCAGAGTATATTGACTTTTCTCTCACTAATAACAAACTGAGCCTGCAGATCTGAGGAATACACAAGCAAAGCATCACTTTACAGATTTTAATTTAAAGTGACTGTTGGTGCTAGTGTTGGTCTTAGCATTCTACCTGAGCTCTGAGCCAACCTCTTGTCCTTGTGCCCCATCATAAACCATTGCACCTGAGAGTCATTAATCACATCGGCGACCCGTTGACGTTTTGTTATCCCATGGAATGTGGCCCATGGATGAGGCAAAAGAGGTGGCTGAGAGGTGTGTTGAGAATGGCGGATCCATTCTCGGTTGCTTATTTGGGGTGGCAGGGCTGTGGGCCTGCATACCAATGTCAGGTGGCTTGTATAGGAGTGAATACGGACAGTGTCTTATGAAGAGAGATAGAGTGTTGGAGGTCAGCACTCTCGGTGTGGCCATGGTCTGCACGATATACATCATTCTCCATTGTATGTGGAGTAGCATGGTCATAATAGGCCCACCCTTGACTTATGACTGGGCACACTAGCCAGGCATATCGTAAACATGCCGGTCATGTCAAACCCGGGAGTGATTCTGCGAGCCGCTCTCTGTCAAGTGTTAATGAGACTCAGTCCATTGACCCGTTCTGTCCCCCCCCCCCAAATATGCTCAACTGTCTTTATTACTGTCCCTCCCAACCAGGACCTGGACGACAATGTGTACAATAGCACCACCAGGCCATCCCAACTAAATACACCATAAACTCACTGCACCAAAATCATCATGCACTCGGCCTGGGATCAAAGCTCACACCATACCAACACATGCGTAGTGGCTCTGCGCTATTGTTGTGTCTACATTTAGTTATCTTTATGACCCCCTATATTACATACACTACATACCAACACACAATAAAGTATTCTTACTGTATATATATGACTGACCAAGACGGCTCAACTGTGCATTCCCGCTTGCTGTGAGAGCCCATTCTGTGGGTCTAATAATAACGGCAACAAAGACCACCTCAGTCGTGAAATATCACTCAGCGTATGGTCCAGTAATTCTTAATTTAGATAAAATTGTTTTCTTATCTTTATTATATACCTCCCATGTGGTAATGAATACCAATATGAAGGATTACCTTCATATAAGTAAATAATGATGCCTTTCTCCAGCCACTCTAAATGGTTGCTGAGGAAAGAGCAATATTGTCCATCACCATAAAGGCAAAGCTGTCTATTGCTATGATGATGTGCTGCAAATGACATTCTGTTTCCTGGACTTTTCTGCACTTAAGTCCCAGAGCAATTCAATTGCAGTACTGCCTTTCTCTTGTCATTATATGATTTTCAGCTGACTGAATTTTACTGATTAAGGTTTGGAAACCTAATGATGTGGAAAAGGATGTGTATTGAAACAATTTGCTTTCTTAATAGTTAAAGGTTTAGAAAATTTATGCCATTTGAAATTTACAGCAAATGTTACTGTGTGCAAATGACATTCAAAAATACATGTCTCATGAAGTGGTTATGATAAAATCTTGGGAAAAGGTAAATCTGAAAATCTCACAAAAAGGTCTAACTCAAATATCCCACAAAAAGGTAATATTTAAAAGTCACAGGAAATGAATCCCATGGCAAATATACTGAGTTTGAACCTAGATGCTTGCATTATTTCAACTTTAGTCTGAGTTTATCTTAAATGTGTGCGGGGACAATGAAAATGACCTCAGCCTGCCTGCCCTGAATTCGTAAACTCTGACGAGAGTGGAAAAAAAACTGATGATATACGAGCAATAGATATCTCAAGGACGAGCTAGCGGATAACATCATAAAGAGATCCAGCCCTCATGAGCTGCATAACAAAGATGGTGCAGATCTATGAAGTTCTGACAGAATATTAAAGACACACCATATCACATTATCTGATCAAACTGAGTAAGACAGAGCCATGTCAGAATTTTACCTGCCTCGTAATCTCTTCCATGGGCTCTGATAAAATGAAAGAAAGGGTTAATATAGGGTACCAGGATTATTTATTCTGCTTTGTTTGTTTATTCACAAAGACACAAGAACATATGCAATAGGGTGCTCTATGGTGCATCATTTAGATCAAGAGAAACTGCACACACAAGAAACACACATATAAATATATCATGATTTAATGAACAGAAAAAGACAGAGACAGATAAATAGAGAGAAAGAAAAATAGAATGTAATAGGGAATGACAAAGATATATAGGGATCTATAGAGATGTAATGTTGATTCACATCAATAATATTTTGCCAAAGCATTTGTATGTCGAAAAAAATAATAATTCAATCAACAACAGGAGAATCTAGAAAAAGTACTAATCCATGTTGCTATGGATTTAAGTACCAATATATGTTGCTATGGATTTAACTATCAATCCATATTGTTATGGATATAAGTACCAATCTATGTTGCTACACATATCAGTACCAATCCATGTTGCTTTGCATTTCAGTAACAATCCATGTTTCTATGCATATCAGTACCAACCCATGTTGCCATGCATTTAAGTACCAATCCATGTTGCTATACATATCAGTACCAACCCATGTTGCTTTGCATTTCAGTAACAATCCATGTTTCTATGCATATCAGTACCAACCCATGTTGCCATGCATTTAAGTAACAATCCATGTTTCTATGCATATCAGTACCAACCCATGTTGCTATGCATTTATTTAACAACCCATTGCACCATGTTGCTATACATATCAGTACCAATCCATGTTGCTATGCATTTAAGTAACAATCCATGTTTCTATGGATATCAGTACCAACCCTGTTGCTATGCATTTAAGTACCAATCCATGTTTCTATGCATATCAGTACCAACCCATGTTGCTATGCATTTATTTAACAACCCATTGCACCATGTTGCTATACATATCAGTACCAATCCATGTTGCTATGCATTTAAGTAACAATCCATGTTTCTATGGATATCAGTACCAACCCTGTTGCTATGCATTTAAGTACCAATCCATGTTTCTATGCATATCAGTACCAACCCATGTTGCTATGCATTTATTTAACAACCCATTGCACCATGTTGCTATACATATCAGTACCAATCCATGTTGCTATGCATTTAAGTAACAATCCATGTTTCTATGGATATCAGTACCAACCCTGTTGCTATGCATTTAAGTACCAATCCATGTTTCTATGCATATCAGTACCAACCCATGTTGCTATGCATTTAAGTAACAATCCATGTTTCTATGCATATCAGTACCAACCCATGTTGCTATGCATTTAAGTACCAATCCATGTTTCTATGCATATCAGTACCAATCCATGTTGCTTTGCATTTCAGTAACAATCCATGTTTCTATGCATATCAGTACCAACCCATGTTGCCATGCATTTAAGTAACAATCCATGTTTCTATGCATATCAGTACCAATCCATGTGTGTGGTACAGTTGTAGAAGTGTAATAATAATTTACTTCTTGGTGGATGTGGATCTCTTTGTGATTATCAACATTCTGTGAACAACCTTGCTATACACATAACAAACATTCTGATTTTAGTACGGTCTTTTTCATCACTGCAGCTGTGAAGTTCTACATTTGTCCTACTCCACTTGTTCTGAGCCCTTGATGGCATTAATACTCTGGAGAAGTCTGGAGGCAATACCTTTTGCCGATGATGCTAAATAATACTTTTGACTGAACAAAACTGTCTACCATCTTGGAGAAAAAAAAACGTCTTCACAATGGTACCTTTTTTTAAATGGCATTTGGCTTGTGTAAAAACAAGTGTGAAATCTCAATCCATATACTGATTTTTGATAGTTGAAAACAGCTTTTATAAAGACAAGTTTCTGCTCTTGCTATTTCTAATTACATAGTATTTGAAGTATGATATATTAATATTCCTTCAAGTATACCAAGACATTCAAACAATCCTATGATTCAAAGCTCATTAAATTGATGCACTGAAACAATTCTATGAAACATCTCTTCTCCATGGAGTTATTGATTTGGAATACTGCCAAATACTGAATTAAAACTGATGCAATATAATACAATTATTGAGATATCAAAATAAAGTACAAAGGAGTAATTTGTGATTAACAAAACATGCAGCACAATATGAATCTGTTTGTTTTGACACACATATAGTAGTCTGGAGAAATAGCAGTGGGAAGAGAGAAATACAATTATATTTGCATTAAACATTAATATGGGAGAAAAGTAAGAATAAACTCCCTAAAATCTCATTACAAAATGATGAATGACAAAGATGACAAAATGTACTGTAATACAATTAGAAATTTTACTGCAAAGTCTTATATTTGATATATGAAAGAACAAAAAAGCAATAGCTTCAATTGCATTCTTGGCAATTTCTTGGGAGAAATGCTGCGTAAAGCAAGCTGTTTGTGTTTCCCTGAGTTTCAGTGCTTCAGTTTGAGGTAAATGTTGATTGCTGTTCAACTTGATACCTGTATTACTGCAGGTATTTTTCAGTTTTGAGATTTGGTGCTGTTATTAAAGCAGACACCTTTGTTGGCATGAGGAATCCTGGCATGGTGCGTGTTTCCAGTGTGAAACTCTTAATGAGGAAGTCTTCAAAAGAATTAGGGTCTCACAGGCAAAGTCATCTCCTCAGATCAAGACCAACCTGTCCCCCTTTGTCTCTGTGAACACACAGATTAATATATATACATTCATTAGTGAAATATATTGTAGCTCTGTCAAAAAAAATGTTCAAACACGGATTCAGAATCTTTGCAGATCTTTGGCCATATGTTAATACCTATTTCTGTTGAGATATAACCCATACATAAACATGAACAATGTCTTTGTAAAAGCTGTTTCAATATATTAGGTAAAGTATGTGTATCTTTCCTAATATCTATTGACAGACTTTATAAGATGCAAATACATCTGCTTATTATTGTGGTCTTGACTAAGCCTTCCTGACAAATTATTCTATCCCTTTCAATGGACTTGCAGCACAAAAATAACAAGAATTACATCAGATTCAATATTCTTATGAAAACCTCTGACATCAAAGACACTTATACTCTGGAGAAATGTCATCAATTAACACTCAAAAGCTTAAAACAAAATAACATTTGGTTTAAACAATTACACATAACACCCAATAAAACCTTTGTGATTTCTTCAAATCTTAATCTTTCTTGTGTTGTGGATTATGCAATGTACTTGATCAATAAAGAACACTTAGTTTTCCATATTCTGGCAATTTCAAAAAAATAAAAATTGTACATCATCAAAAGCTGGTTTGCAAAACAAGAACTTTCTTTCCTTGGCCTGAGATGGTGACATAGAAGCTTTGATCGCTGAAGAATTTGAGAGCAAAAAAAAACCTTCTGAAAATGGATGAGAGAATAGACAAGGCCTAAATGCAGGTGTTACAACAGGTTTAAGGGGTTTGGGGGATAAAGTATGCATTTATGTGTATAAATCCCCACCAGGTGGCCTCCAAGATGCCGGCTTGGACACTGTAATCCATCCTATGTCATTGGCACAGCTGCTCAAATAGTAAGGACTGTCTTCAAGTTCTCTCCAACTTAACTATTTCAAAACTTTAGAGTAAAGCATTTAGGATTCTTCTACAGGTGTAAAAATCTTTAATCCTCCGTGTGATTTTCAATGCAATAGGTATTGTTAAATTATTCAATTAAAAAGAAACAATATTCTTTATATTATGTCAATGACCTGAGCCTGAGGCACACCAATGACATATGTAGTAAATAAATTGAATATGGCACATCAAGGAGGCATCAGATTTCTTTTACCAGGATTATTGTGTCCATCACTATCGTATTTTCCATACAAATATTATTTCTCTGTTCTGAGCACTTCACTGGTGAGTAATGTGATCTTACTGTTGCATTGTCCTGAGAGGAGTTATATCCAGATTTGATCTCTATGAATTGCTCAAGTTACAGTTTGATATTTCCTACAAGCTAAAAAATGAAATTGTGAAATGGTGTTTTTTACGACCCATTCAGCAACAATAGCCATATCTGACTGACTTTCAAGCCTTTCAAGCCAGTGTGAAATTAGCACATTCTGTCAGTCAAAGAGTCAAACCCACCACCTTCTGTCCTCCATTTGTATCATCAACTAAGGCACAGATCCATTGTTCTACCAACTCTACAGGCTAAATAGACCCTCTATCATCATCATCATCATCATCATCATCATCGTTATCATCATCGTCGTCGTCGTCATCATCATTGTCATTACAATAATCAGCTTAACCTTCAGAATTGTGTTTCATAATATTCCAATATCATCAATAACAATCTGAAAAACCAGCCTCCTGTATCATTATCAAAAAATCACTACTGAAAAAAAAGAGAGATCAACTTCAATCCCTGTATGCCTCTAACGACTCTAGATGGATACGATAGCCAGACAAATGGCCCAAACATTTCTTATCAATTTAAATATTTAAAGCATTGCTCTCCATTTGATACACTCTTCCTTTATAGACATGAAAACTGCACATTTATTCTGGCAATAAATCTGATAAATTGTTGACGAAATTGAAATCATTTGTATCTTTGTATGGCAGGATCTCCACAAGCTGTTGTGATAAAAAAAAAAGATTTTGATGGGAGAAGCCAGATCTGGTCATGTGTACCGTACATTGACAACAAGATTGCAGAATAAGTATTTGTGGCATGCGAGAAATAAACTATAAATGCAATTTTATCAGTCTGATCCTGCAAATCATGGACTGAAAATGACAGGGAACCTGTTTTTTATGTGGAGATAAGCGAGAAAATAACTGTGCAGTTTATTTGGGTTATAAATTGACTTTAGCTGATTCATAACGTTTCTATCCTGATGGGCATTAAGATAAATGCAACAATTTAGTTCAGCAGGTGCATTTTAAAGAGCAAAAAGGACCATGTTTCACTGTCTCATTTAATTCAATAAAAACAAAGATAAACAAATCAATTTAATTCAGAATGACAATCATTATTCGCGATAGTGCAATGACTTGGAGTTACGCTGATTATGCAGATGAAAGATAAATGAAACATAATGATAAAATGTCTATTATGATTCATACCTGCCAGTTGAACTGTTTTTCATTTCTGTCCATTTTTATTATGGCAGTCCTTCTTAAAAGCATTTTACTCATCTCATACCAGCCTAAACATCTGACTAAATGCGACAGATTTCAGTAAGTTACATTGGCTTAAGAGATCACCTTATACCAATTTCCTAATTGAACTCTACAATTCCTATATCTAAAAGTACTGATTCTGATCACATTTCTTTCTGTACATAATTTCATCATATTTCTTTCTGTAAAATATTTTTGCCAAATGTACAGAAAATTAATGTATTTGGAGTAGAAAATCATGTCTTTTTCTATTTTGATTGCAGAATAACATTTACTGCAATAATGTTTATATTAGAGCGATTTGCACCAACAGACACTTCGATGGTAAGCTGCAGATGTCACAAAGAGATCAGAGGGGATCATCCCAGTGCCGAGATCTGTGTGTCTACTGAAGTCCGCACAGTGCGCATGCATGTCAGCCTAACATTACATTACCACACAAGCATGCTGCAGACGAGCCTTGTGTGATAAACCAGATCCCATATGGGTCTGTATGGATCACTGCTGTAAAAACCTACCTTCAACTCTGGCCTGCTCAGGGCGCTTCTTTCTTACTCTTTTATGAGGAAAAAGAAGATCTACTCTCGGGAGAAAAAAGGAAGAGACACTCCAAGTACACCCAGCTCAAGACCAGCGATCAATTTAAAGTGAATCATTCCATTCTTGCGTAAAATTAACTGGAATTGAAATATATAATTTAAAACATTTTATACATTTTCAGCTACCTTAAGATGGTTGTGTGCAATCAAAATGACTGATAATATTTGTCATACAGTGTCATTTGATTTTTTTAAAACATGAATTATGTTACTCCAAGCAGAATGTACATAAAATATACAAGCAGAACTAGAACAGCTAAGAACTGTACAGAAGAGAGGTCAGGTTCTGACATGTTAAAAAAAGGAGCTCCTGGTGGAAATAGTAGATTTGAAAGTGTAGAACAAGGGCCTGTATTTTGGCCACATATTGCCTGATCAATCTTGGCCAATGTGACATATTTGCAAGTGTCAGGTGCTCAAGCGGATTCATGGCACAGCAAAAATGTACCATATTACACCCAGAGAGGCCCCGGTCTAGCTTACCCAAGCCAACCACCAGACCTGAGCCTGCATCACATTTCTGTGTAATAAATTACATTACCATTCATGGCCAACCTGCACTCTCATCTACAAAAATGGCTTTGAAATAGAACTCTCATGAAAATGTGGCTTAAAAAAACCCATTTCAAACAGTCTGAAATATATTGATCGTAAAATACTTGCAATTTGACTCATTTGAGTGGACCTGCAGCACTAGGTATTTGTAAGTGTTACTCAGTGTCAAGATATCTACAACCTCTGAAAATTGTAACCTTTGCGACTGAGCTGAATTTTCATTCATAAACATGAATCACACAGTTTTATTTTTTATCAAAAGCCAGCCTCACTATATTATCAGACACACAAGATTTATCCTTAAAACTAAGAACTTCCTGTGAATTTGTTTCTGCACAAGTGAGTAGAAAATGTGTGTAGATTTCATGCGACATGACGTAGTGTATGACAGGATGAGCACATTACTCAGCCAGCCAATGCCGGGGTCAGACCCTCTGAGTAATTGCCCTGACCTGGGCCAAGGTCACCACTCCTTTGCTCAAATATAGAGTGAATACAATAGCCCTTTGTTACCCATACAATAAGCTGTAATGGGAATTTGGCAATTTGCACTAAGCTTTTGAATACTTTGATGGTAAGATTTTATTCTTCTCTGATTCTCTTTATAGTGTTCGACCTGGGCAATGTGGTAAAAACGGTTAAAATTCCTGATTGGGAAACATCTATAGCCACTTATAAAAGCATCAAAACAGATAGAACTGCATCTGAAGAATAATTTGTGGCAGTACAAATCTTGATGTATGAGTTAGTGAGCACATTAAGCATTCAGGGAACCCCGTCTTTCTCGTTCCTTCACGGATGAAGCCTCATTCTTGCCATCTGTATCACAACAATTAACCCTAATAAGAAGCACTGACCATAGCTGACCACCTGTGACTACACCATACATACACCCAAGAAACTACAGACCAAGAAATCTGGATGTTATCTGTATCAAGAGTTTTCTCAGGTCTTCAATGTGTGGTTGCTCATCAAATGTGCAGGAACCTGTTCATTTGGTGAGATTTTCATGTAGATTTGGGTGACGTTATAGGCCCCCAGTGCTAAATTAGTATATGTTTGACTGGCACTTGACGTTGGATTATGGGTATTTGAAATGAGAAGGTTGCTGGAATAGTAATAGTTCTGATAAGAGGTGTGACCAAAATGGCCGCCATTCATAAGCTCTGTGGATATTTCTCTTGCATACAGAGTAGTTCCTAAAAATTGCTCCTGTAGGGCGCCACCTTAAATATCCACATAAGCAAATATATAACGACAGATAATTGCTATGTGGCAGGCCAGCTGCAAACTAAGAGACAAATATCTCAAAGGGTGCCTCATTAAATAATCTTGGGAATTATTTATAAAACTTTGAACACATAAATACATTATCATGCAATGATCCATACACATATACTATGTTTGTCATACTATGTTTGTCATACTATGTTTGTCATACTATGTTTGTCATACTATGTTTGTCATACTATGTTTGTCATACTATGTTGGTCATACTATGTTGGTCATACTATGTTTGTCATACTATGTTTGTCATACTATGTTTGTCATACTATGTTTGTCATACTATGTTTGTCATACTATGTTTGTCATACTATGTTTGTCATACTATGTTTGTCATACTATGTTTGTCATACTATGTTTGTCATACTATGTTTGTCATACTATGTTTGTCATACTATGTTTGTCATACTATGTTTGTCATACTATGTTTGTCATACTATGTTTGTCATACTATGTTTGTCATACTATGTTTGTCATACTATGTTTGTCATACTATGTTTGTCATACTATGTTTGTCATACTATGTTTGTCATTATGGTGCTGCTCATATTCTAGCATCAGTATAGAAGAAATAGACAAAGCCTTGCTGCTATTGTAATTGCGTATTTCATCAATTAGTGCCTCTTTCGTAACAGATCTATGGTTGCTTTATGAACACCCACCACTCAGACGGTCTGGCAACTTAGAAGTCACGATGCTTGAAAGCTAACAATATCTCTCTCTCTCTGCCTATTTGAGTATTACTGCATATCTCGCAATGGTGCAAGAAAAATGGCTAACACTACTTGGTGAGAATGAACGAGCTGTCACATGGGAAAATTTATCACATGTCAGAATGGATAACTGTGAGTTTACATGGGAATTCGGAGCGTACTTAGGCCCGTCTAAGTCTGAATGAAGGTGTTTACCAAAGTAACACTATGTACTTTGCAAACGAGGGCTGGTATCTGCCCCGGGTGTACTACACATTTAGACCGGGTCAGAGGTCGGCGCAAGATGTGCACTGGGATGGCCGCTCTGATGACCTATGTTAAATCAATGGAGGTCCACATGGATCTGACACTCATATACAAATTATTGCCACAAGCACAAATTTCTCAAGCGATTCTCCATGTAGTCGTGGATATGACTGGCATATGGAAATGTGTCAGAGTTGCCCACTGCACCACGACTCAGGGACTCGTAAAAAGGCAGCAAATGTGATTTTGCTATCGGTATCCATTGAGGTGATATGCAGCAGATCAATGTAGATGAATGAGGACTGATGAGACGGTCTGTGAGCCGCCGCTTGAGCCTAATTCTATTTACATGTACATGTGAGATATGAAATACTCTATCATCAATGATACGCCTCCCATTCTCATATCCACGCACACACACACCCCTCGTAATATTATTCTCACGGTTAAAATATATACAGAAAACAGTGTGATATTACATGATCAAATAAAACATAACAAGATCTACATTCAAAGATATAAAACACCACTGTTTTAAAAATAATTCTCTTTTACTTGTGTTATATCAAACGTTGCCATGGTACATTGTCCAATTAAAAATAACGACAAGCTCTTTGTCAATATTTCACCATACTAAAAACATGTACCAATTAAAGTACACTCACGAAACTGCAACATGACGAATATATATTTTGCATTCATGGAATACATAAATTTTTACCCTTTTAATCTAGTGTTTCACACAATGTCTGTGCAAGTTCCTGTGCTGCTTCCAAACTTCAATATACTGTGGTGGAGATATTCATGATCTTGTGCTTAGCATTAATACACCACATTAACATGATGTAAATTTGTTCTTATATTACAGGCCAATCATTATGGATTCCATATTGTTTCTAATGAGAGTCACGAGCTATGAGCCAGTCATTCCTGGTGACACCTCTCACCCTTTCAAATACACTGTTTATTACAAAGTCTTTTCTGTGCTGTATTTCTTTTAATTATCAGGGTCACTTTGTAGTCATGTAGTAAAAATGATTATTAAGTCTTTTAAGGTGCAATATTATAGTGTAATAATATTAAGAATGACATTTCATGCAGTGCTATGTAGGCACAGCCTGGTCTTAGCACAATGTGTAACTTTTGTATGTTAATTTGCAAAGAAAAACAATTCACCTCAACTTTATTGAATAAATCAGAAACTTGTTTGTACCACACAGTATCCATCATTTGGATTGATTCTTATTCATGTTTAGAGTACATGCAAATGAGAAGAATTTCCACTATATTGTCAAAACTGTATGTATCTTGATATGAGAAACAAAACAGACAATTTGTATGTATAGATAGGAGGAAATTAGAAATGGGAAGCACAGAGGGTGGTCTATTGTGATACAATAGACATCCTATATTGATCTACCTAATTTAGAGTATACATCATCAAGTAAATCACAATGTTTCCACAGGATTTATTACACTGTCTCATGAATTCAATATTTATGTTAAATAAATATAGATGTATACTTGTGCAATTCAAAGGCCAGTTATGTTTCACAATCCAGAAAAAATTGATTCTTTCTCTCATTTCAGGGTCTGGCTATTCATATTAAAACTTTATAAAATACAATGACAAGTAAATAGAATCATTGTAATATGAAGCCAGCGAATAGAATCATTAAATAAAAGATATTGCATGAATTATTTAAGTACATTTGACATTTAAAATATCAGTAATTAGGTTTGTAGCAATTTTGGTCATTTCCCATTGACGTTTTAATTCCACACCAAACCTTTAATAGTGTTTGTGAACATAACAGACGTGTTTTCCTTACAAGTATGCCAGATGTTTACCAAACACTGCATAATATAGCATACTGGAATTGTACAAAATTAGATCACAAGCAAATGTAGAGGTAGGTGAGGGAACAGGAAACCCAAATTTGTACACAATAGTTGTGTTTATATGTATATTGGGATAGCATGAAAGAGAAAAGTGTGATATAGCTGAACAACATTGATGAGTATAAATACATCCCATTAATGGACGACTCAAATCCCATTAAGTGTCCCATTAATGGACACAGATCCCACGCATACATAAAGGGGGGAAACCACTAACATATAAATATATTAGGATATAAATCACCAATATACGAATAGCTTCTATAATTCAATATTTGCAAGTGTTTTTGTCATGTGAGGAATTAACATGCTTGAACATTCATTGTGGAAACTAACAAAACAAAAAAGTTTGTATTATGTTAAGAGGGTCAACTATTGCACAAGACATTATTTGTCTTTGACATGTCATGCAATGGGTTAATATACCCTTCAGTATAAATCACATGAAAACTGTGGTGTATTCGCATGACTATAATAAAACAAACAGCCAACATCAGCAGGACACAGATGGCACAAACAAGCAGTTATAACATGAAATATAAGCACAAAACATAAGCTGCGTATAACATACACAGGCAGGAGATTGTGGGAGTAATCCTATTTTTGCTCATGCTTGTTTTGCCTTTGGGATTGGAAGCCTGGGGTTTCAACTGATTAGGTTAAAGTCTATGGGGAGTCTCTGTATTATCACCCCATGTCATAAGTTGTTGCAGCCATCTTTAGACTATTCTGCCACTTGATGGCACTTTTCATTAAAGATTGGAATGAGCGAAAAGCGAATGGTGGTTTGTGATTGAGCACATATTTCACCAAGTCTCTGAAAATCCCAGGCTTGGCTCTAAGATCTACCTGACATAACCATTGTTGCTAAAAGGGTTGTAAAAACACAATTTCATGATTTGTTTTCATCCCAGAAATTAAATTCAAAATTTCTTCATGAACTAAATACCATAAAATAATACATACACATCTCATGTTTCCATATTATTGGGTTCACATTATTGTTACATTGTACATATTATGGTTACATTGTGTGCACTAAAACTGGAATTACAAGCAAAATTTGCATCCTCTTAAACTGTTCATAGAGGTCAATGTCAACTGCATATTCAGGACATTTTTTGGGATGTTTCTCCTTACTGATTCATTTCCTTTAAAAAGCTGAAATGCTTAAAAAATTCATATTATGATAAAATGTAATAATACCATCAGAATTCACCCACCCCAGAGTTGACTGCATAATGCTTTAGTTTGAAGCAGATTAAGTCTTTTCTGTCAATAATAATGGAAAGTTCTTGAAATTTCTAATGTTAAAACAGTCAGCTGAGAAATGACAGAAAAGATTTGGTCAACTTCTTTAACTTCTAACTCTTAACATATAAAAAAATAATATTCCGACATTAATTTCATTTGGAAAGGAGATGGGTTAAGATGATGTGATATCAAATAAATAATGCAGCCTATTTTCCAGGAGAGCAGATGTCCCATATTGTCAATGTATGCTGGGATGGCTTCAGTCTGAGAGAGAAACACAACCTGATAACACTTAAAGAAATAAGGAAGATGTGTGATGAGAGACGTTTGACATTTACGAGTGTGAATCACTTGCATCTAATGTTGCTCAAGTCATATAAGCAATGCTGAATACAGTACAGATATCTTAGCCCCTTGTCAATGTAATAAGGATTATATTTGATAATTATAATCCCCAAAATAAAATGTCTCAAAAATGTTCATCATTTATTGACTCTCTTTTTTATCTTGAGGTATTGTGTCTTTTCAACTAAGACTGACTGGATCACACAAAGACATAGATCTCATTCAGTAGATCATGCCAAGTATTAAATGTCATCTGGTAGATGATCTCATTAATTATGAAATATCATAATATACTCACAATGTAGTAAATCTCATCTCATAGTAAATCTCATATAGTAATTAGTCTCACAAAGCCGTAAATTTCAACTATTTGTAAATCTCATATTATACTTGATCTCAGATAGTAGTGAATCTCAACTAGTAGTAAATCTCATATCATAATTAGTCTCATATAGTAAATCTCATATATTAATTAGTCTCACATAGTAATCTCATATCATAGTTAGTTTCACATAGTAGTAAATCTCATACCATAATTAGTCTCACATAGTAGTAAATCTCATATCATAATTAGTCTCACATAGCAGTAAATCTCATATCATAATTAGTCTCACATAGTAGTAAATCTCATATTGTAATCAATCTCACATAGAACTAGATCTCATACATTAGGCTCTATATAGTAAAGAGTAGATATCACTGAGTAATAAATCTCATAGAATTGGCCTCATCAAATAACTTTAAGAGTACTGAGTGTTATCATGATTATTGTGTAGTAAATCTCATAATTTTCTATGTTTCATAAAATTTAGTTTTATGAGACACAACTCGATATTTGATACAAAACTGGGTGACAAGCATGGTGACACATGCATTATACTCTTGTAAGCCAACGAGAAGATATCAATCTCAAATAGCACGCGGGAGGAGATGTCAAATTGCCACACCCTTTAAAGCATTCACTTTTTATAATTATCCAAGCATTTCATTCTCTCTGTTTACCAGGCATCTTCTGAGATTAAATTTCAAGCAAGTGCCATCTGACAGTTTTAGTTGATGGGAAAGAAGAAAATATTTTGGCCTGAATATATTGCTTTTAAAAAAATTAAAAAGATGAATTTCATTATTTTCTGGAACTGATATAGATTCGAGTAACATTCTCATGACTCACAGAGGATTGTGATATTTTCATGAGTCATAGAGGATAAAGATCAATATTTACCTTAATAATGCTGATCTCAATTGAAACATACAAAACATATCCAAATCACAAGAATTTAAACATGGTAAGCAATTCTTTGAATCCCACCATATATTTCTCATGAAACAGAAATCTTTAATATTCTTTTTCGTGAAGAATCACAATGTTGTCATATGGAATTATACATCTTTAATGATATGTTGTTTTGGGGACAAATGTCATTTACTAATCATTCGGGGTGGATATGGAAATTGCAATTAACAGAGACTTGCATCCAAAGCTTTGAGCCAATATGGCTGAGTCTGTCCATAACACACTATCATTAGTGGAGCATTGTTAGCTAAATGCCTCCTATACTCTTATCATTCCCTGCCAACACGAAATAAGCAGATTTATTACAAAGACAATGGTGGCCAATTGTTTACCCAGCATTCCTCCACTCCGCATGCCCGTAGAGGGCTTCCTGTGACCTTCACACAAGGTCATTATTCTTCTTTATTTTCCTCTTCCTGTCATAAGGTCAAAGTATCTTTTGTCCCCTTTCACGATAGTTTAGACATTTTCTTACCTTTACACTAATACTAATCTCACATGCAAAAGACCCAATTTTTTCACCGTGCTTTTTTCTGTTTTATATCCATAATATTCTTTCAAGTAGGCCAAACATTCTTTTAAGAAGCATCACCCTGACATCGCCTATTGGCCCATTGTTCTTTGAATTATTTTTCCATGGTGTAAACACAAAAGAAGACATAGCTAATTCTGTAAGACATGGTCTAGGCAATCTTGGAAGTTGCCATGGTATCCTGTGGGGGCCTGGCAGCACAGCATTATGGGGTTGCATGACTTTTAATACGTTCCATGTCTGAGACTACCTCCACATGCCTTCAGGGTGTCCTGTGCATAATAAAAAGCCTGACAATTACATCTGTACTACTACGGTCACACCAAGCCCATGTCTGTGTGGGGGCTCCCTTTTCCAGGCCAGGGAGTGTCTTGCCCAGGGGTGTCCACTCTTTTCTACTGCCACATATCACATTTCCAGATGAACAATAGGCAGCCTAATCCCAAACTGTGGCACCATGCCTCCAAGACAGGCATAAATACAGAAAACATGATATCAGAAGATGATGTTACCTACAACTTACACAATATCTCTTCTATAATTCTTTAAAAAAAAGGTCTCCTCCAACAATAATCTTTTATGTTGGAATAAAAAAATACACAAAAGGTCCTTAGAGCACTAACTTTGTATGTTACGATTCAAATCTAGTGAGTGAATATATATTTACATATAATTGACCCCAGGAATAAAAAGTCTACAAAAATGATTTGTAATGTCCATGAAACCAGGGTTTTGGTATATTTTAAGATAGTAGCTTTGGGCTGTCAATCTTAGATCAATGGTCGCATAGCACTCACAGAATGGTCCATGGCAACAAAGTGCTCACAGACAGTGAAAATATATGGATAGGACAGTGCAGCTGTGTGCATACAGACCAGATGGCCAGAGATTGGGACCTCTGATTGTACCACATGCGCAACCATGTGCACATGTTTGATGGTCCACAGACACCCCTGCCTCTCTTTACCCAGATATGACATCCCCAAACTGCAGTTAACAACTCACTTGTTATTGTCCATTCAAACATCATGATGGCCGTTACATACAGCATCATCAAAATGGGGACATTTTGCAATTAACTTGTGGGCAATCATTCTTGGTGTTATATAAAACCCCCTAGCAATTCATTTTAACAACTGCTTGAATGAATTCACAGAGCGTTGATCATGCTTGTTTATCACATATCACACCCAGACTCTATTCTCATTGTGAAAGAATATTGATGGCACTTTCTTGTATCAAAGGAAAAAAAAACATAGTCAAACTACAGATATGAGATGTTAATGGATATATCATGCTATTTATAGCAAAGATATGCCATTCATAATTGCGCATCAGTCAAAATGCATTATATGTTATCTCTGAGGACTTTCTTTTCCTGTTAGAATAATGGGCAATATGAGCCAAAACCTGTCCATCCTATTTCTATTCTGCAAGAAGCCATAAGATATAAGAACCATCATGATACAGATAAAAAAAAGAGAGATCTGCTTCTTTGCATTATGTTATTGACACAAATGTGAGGACACACAGACAGATATGTGTATTGTGTGTTCTTGTTCTCAATAGATTGCAGGTGGGTAGAGACAATAGTATTCAACTGCAAAAGGAAACAAATTACATTTCATAACTATCTGTGTATCTGTATATATGTGTGTGTGTGTGTGTGTGTGTGTGTGTGTGAAAGATTGTAATAAATGCATTTAACTCAAATTAGATATATTCTCTCATCTATTTTTGACAGGAATTTGACAGAAATTTGACTGGTCCAGACTTTTGAATTATCACACTAATTTAATAGGTTTGAATCAAATTTGAAGAACCAGTTTAATTGAAAGCTATGAACATGTAAATATACTGAAAGTGTAATCAAGCGACCATTCAATTTGATATTAGAAATACACAGAGGCACTTATCACTGCTTTATCCAACTGACAAGTACATGTACATACTGTTCTGGGGAATATTTCTCTGAGGATCATTCAAGTTTTTGGCTTGCCATCTATGGTCTACACAAAAAATATTCCAGTCATGTTCAAACAACAGTGGCACAGAGTGTGTTGGTGGGTTGTGGCGGATCTGGGCCCTCTTAACTAGGCCCTATCTTGTCATCCAGGTTGCTTATAACCCATCCCTTAACCATTTGCTAACCATACACCATATTAAACATGCTATACACGCATGAAAAGATGTCTTGTTCTTTCTCTCCCTAAATGACAGTCACTTGTTTCTGTCACTTGTTTCTGTTTATGTAAGTAATCATGATGCAACATGAGTGAAATATTCAATTTTTTTGTAAAACAAAAATAGTCGTGGAAGGGTTAAGAATAGAATAGGTGAGTCAAGATAAGATAAGAAATGTTCTCTTTGTGACCACATGGCACCCTGGGGGTTAAATCAAGACCATAACCAGATTAAGGACAATGTTAAAAGGGGTCTGTCTCTATTGTGTATGAGGATGTCCCGGGGCAACACTGAAGTCAGAGATGTGGCATCTGACGGCTTGTTGTGGACACCAAATCTGCACAACCAAAATTACAATCTCAATACATTAACAATGTCAAATACTGCCATCATAAACATGAGAGAATTTATTTATGAAACAAAATGAATGTTTTCCAAAATTTCTATGAATTTTTAATATGTTTTATCGTTGATTTTAAATGGATGAAGGGGACACTAGGGTTATGATATGGTAGTGCGAGAGTTAACATGTACATAAATGTACACACAAAGCCTGGTGGCCTGGATGTGTGTCACTTGTCTGTCATAAGCCATAATTAATCCTATTATCTCATTAGGACACTTATGTCCTCAATCTGTCTTCATCTGCCGGCCGCTGTGGCTGCCTTCTCTTCCCATTATTGTGTGTTGTTAATATCGCTGCGTACACTGATGGCGTATGCGGCTGACCTTCGGGATTGCCCTTCCTCTAGCCTCCCTGCAGAGTCAGTGCTATGTAATATTCACCATCTTACCATCTATTATCCCCTCCTAATATACACCACAACACCTGCTTCCATCTCAATTTAAAAAGCTAATTTACATTAATGTGGTCCATTTGTTAAAATTTTGCTATTCTTTTTTATTCAAAGTACATCTGCGCCACTCTTTACATAAACATTTTCTCAATTTCCCTATGATATTGAATGTCTTATCCTCCAACATATTCCAGAGACCAACATCCTATAAGTTACACCAACATAATCTCAAATCTAATTTTGATTCCTAAAAATTATGTCTGATGCATTTTGGCTGATTTAGATCATATTACAGGCATTTCAACACTTTTCTTGTCTATATGCTTTTACTGGTTCAGCATTCTGTCTGCCAAATATAATCTGTGAGAAGGATTGACAGTCATTTAATCAAACACTTATTGTGAGTCTAAAAAAAATTATTTAAATTTGTGAATAAAAATTCACAAAAATGTAATGATTAACAAGACAGGAGAAAATTGAAATCAAACAAATTCAATATTAAATTGTATGTGCCTGGTGGTATTTTAATTTGATTTGATATAAAATTACAATAGAAATTTGTTTCATCAATCTGTATATCTTAGGAAAATTACTCCAAAAGACTGTCCACTATTATTATTTCCATTGAATAACATTTCATTCAGATAAACCATGCATCACATAAGCAGTAACCTTCTTCAGAGAGCCAAATTTAAGAAAGTCAGGAATGGCTTATTTTGTGGGAGTTGTTGAAATAAGGTCAGACTTTATGGCACATTTGGAAATAGAAGTCTGGAAAATAAATGGTCACAATCATGACTGGGAGTAAAAGAGCTTATTTTAATCCAAATAATTGCTGAAAGTCTGCAAAAAAACATGTCCTGAAAGTTTGTAAGCTAAAATCTCCATATAAATTTCTATAAATCATTGAAGTTTTAACTCAAAGGATATTTTATTACATTTTTCTCATTGTTGGTCTATTTGTTTTGAAAAGAATCTCAAACAGGTTCAGCAGCATATGCGAGTTTTAGTGCCATAAAGGAACGTGATGAGGGCTACCCTTAAGTATAATGAAGGGGGATAGGAGGCTATTAAGCAGATATGGTGTTATGATATAGCCAATAAGGCACACCAATACCCATCTCCCTGTTATTAGTATTAATGCTGATGTGCAGATGAGATTAGTGCTAATAATGCTCTGGACACATTTCTGATAATGCCTTGCCCATACAAATCAATTTTCATTGCCCTTTGCTATCCAATGTCGCACCACAGGTTAAGATAACAACCCCTTTTTGTCTGTGAGTGCTGCTTTCCATTTCAGTGTCAATGGGTAATAATTTTCTACTTTTCATGTTTGATAGCTTTTCCTACAATCTGAATTAGCATGAAGTTCCCAAATTATCTTTGCTGTCACAATCCAGGGTAGCTTAATAGTTCAGTGAGTGATAAAACGGCCTCATAAATGTAAAAGGGTCCCAATGTCAAAGTTCTCATTCAGGTGACAGCATGTTGATATTTCAGTCACCTTCCATCCTTATTGTTTATTCTATTGTCTGGCTCCAAAGTGGTCAAGTGGCCTAAATCAACTATTGACCCAAAGTTTAGACATGACTCAGCCCTGAGAACAATAACTTCAGTATTCTATTCACGAATTTCATCACAATCAGGGCTGATCGGAAACCATGGAAGGTCAAAGAGACCAGGCACCGCCATCTGCTGGGATCTATACGGATCAGGCATAGAGCAAGACATGATCTCTGCCCTTGTCGCCAAACCATAACTAGATCAGAGCACAGACCACCAGCTTAAATCGGTCCCAACACTCCCATGTCAATGTGATGCGCATATCATCTGTGGTTAATTTCATCTAATTCCATCTTTATCATAAATATAATTTCATCTAATTTATCTCCTTCATGAAGATATATTGCACATGTGTACCACGTAATGAGGTCAGATGCATTTCATAGAATACATCAAATATCTGACTGATGAAAACTACAAGCATCTGCACTTAATTAGGACGTTAGTTGCAGTAATCACAAATTCCTTTAATTCTTGCATATCTGGCTGGGTTTACTGTATACCACTTGATTGACACTCCAGTCATATCCCCTATTTCAATTGCAAACCAGAGAAATCATGTTTTTGTCTGGATCATGTTCTTAATTTCATAAACATGATTGATAACCAAACTTGTCAAAAAATTGCCATTGACAAACAATGTAGGGCATGTAAATGAAAAGTTAATATTTCACAGCATGCAGTAATAGCGTGATCATTTAAGGGAATGCGATACATGTATGTTAAGATGATATCATATATTTATGACTAAAAAAATGGAATATTTTTGTTGGTCAATTTGATGGATTATATACTTGTATGGTTTACTTCAGGTATTGCATTAATTTGACGTGAAATGATGGTTTTATAAATAAAAAACTTTCATATTTTTTTCTTTTTGGTAAACATTACAATTGTTTTCAGTACTCACCTGGTATGCTATGTATATGTATAAACTTAGTACACTTATAAAGTGAGCGAAAGGAACATTTTATTTCAAATAAATGTTTTGCATCATGAATTTAAGGCTTATCTGAGGTTAAATGATCATATATTGACAAAATCATCAGAATAATTGGATTTCTCTTAAAGCAATTGTGTGGATATGTGCACCATTTATCTTTTGTAGTTTTCCACTTTTATTGCGCATGGAGAGGTAATAAAAATTCCTTATATTGTCAGAGACAAAGGAAAGACGATCTATTGCGTTTATTTGATCCCTAGTAGAAAACTATTTCATCTCCCCAAGTAATCACAACATGCGTCAGGTACATTCATGGAAAATTCATGCAGCAAAATAGCCAGTTATCCTGGTCTGAGTGGCCATATAATACGACAAGGTAAACGTAAATCAATATAAAACAAAACAACTACTTGTTCGAGGTTATCTGTCCATCAATATCATTACTTATTCTTTCCGCAGGCTGTTTCCTTTTGCGCCTCTTGTTTGACCACAAATCTCCTGTCTTATCCTCTTCAGTGTGCAGATAGTCAATAGCGTCATCAAGACTTGTATTTAAACTGGTCTGGCCTAATTTGTGGGATTCGACCTTTCAGGAAGTTTCTAACATGGCGTTGATTGTGGAAGTTTTTATTTTGGAGGCTGAGTGGAGTGAAGTGTGTGACTTTGTGACATATGACAATAGAGGACGCTCAGCTGGGTGTCGTAACTTCTCCGAGGGTAGCGAAACCTGTGGCACCAGACCACCTACATGGTACCACTCGTAACAACCAGCTTTGTCCCTGTAACAATCACACATGCCCCAATCAACATGAGCTGCAATTTCTGGTCGATCGCACTCACATGTCCTGTCTATTGAATGGCGATTCTTGTCGGCCCAATATCTCTGTCTCCAACATAATGGGCCAATCTATTTCGACACGATTATCTATCCGTCAGAATCATACCCCCCCCTTCTTGTAGCCATGCAGCCAGCGCCGTTTAGTGTTAGTGAGTTTCAGGCCTGGTCCCCCTGGAGCTGTGGCATTTGGCAGGCTAAGAGGAAAGGGGTGGTGGGCCGCAGGTTCTATTTTGAGACCCACTGAATGTTTAGCAATATCTGCAGCCATCGCAACACAGATCTATTATGTACTTTGTGGGTATGTGAACATATGTGGCTTAAAGCCAAGAGCTCTTCAATGTATTCCCACCTGGCTTTCTGTTATGAATATTCACATCAATCCACACACATTAAAGAAGGGGGCTGACGGGGGGGGGGGGGGGTTGTGGTGTCATGAGTGACCTCCCTGACAGAGTCACTCTACGCCACGAGATAACCACAGCGGCTATTACGTGGCAGCCAGGCTGGGAAGGTAGCACATAAAACATTCATGCTTTGTGAAACTTGCCACTCTCTAGCCTGACCAAATCATCACTATCACAAGTGTACTAGGCGGAATGGGGTAGGCCGCTTTCAATTTGCTGTGACTGCTAACATTGTTTCCATACCAAAACCCTTGAGTGTACTAAACCAGAGTTGGTTCCAAAATACACGCATCCTGACACTTTTAGGGCCTTTTAAGGCAAATGCCCTTTATAGAACATGCATTATTAGTTGGTGCCCTTTCCAACATCCTTTAGGGTCAATTTCATTCCTTTATCAAAGCATGATTTTCTACCTTCATTCTAACCAATTCTTGCAACTGATTATCAATACCACATATTTTTCTATGATTAATTTCTAAATGACAGGTGGGCCTGCCTGTGGCATCAGAGGTGCTTGCTATAAATCAAAGGACGTGTTTGATTGTTGTCTGCTTGCGTACCTGCCAGCAATAAAGCACTAATAATTGCTGAATGAAAATGCCATATCATTAAACACAAATTTGCAAAGTGGATGCAGTGAAAATTGTAGCTTTGTTGGGTGGGGAATAAGTGCATTTTGGCCACACAATGTGGTATTTTGGGGGGAGCGCTTGATTGATGACGGATTCCCAGAGCCGCTGTACAGCATCGCAATTGATTATCTATACATAAGGCTTAGCACCAAACAGAGTCTCGACCAATCACTTGGTATCTACGGGGGGCCTTATCCGACCAAACCACTTTGTTCTTCATCTCCCAATCAAGACATTGCAAGCTTTTTCTTACTAATCTAATTTGGCTTTGTATCACATGCAGCTTTTGTTGACAGGCGACTCGGCATGATGAGTGCTGATTTTCACTACAATGTGCCTGATACGGAGGCTGAGGCACAGTTCAGGTTTTTTCTTGTGTTGATCGATACAATGCAAGCCAAGACGGTGAGAGATTGTCACTCATGTTGCACTGCCTCATTGACTCAGAAATCCAGACGCCTGTCCCCAGCCGACGTGCCACCCAGGGCTTCTGACAAGGTCCCACTCTCTCCCCCATTGTTACTTTCTATCAATATTT
This sequence comes from Amphiduros pacificus, assembly GCA_949316495.1. Taxonomy (NCBI): domain Eukaryota; kingdom Metazoa; phylum Annelida; class Polychaeta; order Phyllodocida; family Hesionidae; genus Amphiduros; species Amphiduros pacificus. The sequence continues at coordinate 39,719,754 of OX439003.1, read as the reverse complement.
TGTAGCAATGTCCCACACAAGATGTTTGTTTGCATCAAGTGTAAATGATTCAAATCCACAAATGTGAATAGCTAAATTGCGAAAATCTTTACGCAGACAAGTCTTGCAACAAAGCAAATGTCAAGCGTGTGCCAAATAAATATTTCATTAGATCTTCAATATTGCATTGTGTGTTTTCTACTCATCAGTAACATGAGTTGCAATGCTTTATCCAACCTTGATTAAATGTCAAGATCTTTATATTCCATGAAGGAATCACACTGTACGTAATATTTCATTCTGACTCTATCTGTGCATACAATGAGCATTGTTCCTCTCTATTCACATGCAACAGAAACTAGTGTGAAAAACCTATCAATTCTACTTCAAAATTATTTTCAATGTTGTCTTCCTGTTTTCAGAGTACAATTAGCAGTAATTCTCTTCCAACTCATTTATTATTTACAACCCAGTTCTTTAATTACTAAATAATGTTTCCAAGTGACCCTAATTACCTGCTAGTAATGTAAAATGTGACGTTAAATACTACCTTCAGGCAGTCGCCTGTGTTAAAATTATAAGCTGTGATATTTCGATCACAAAAAGTGCCTATTACTGCTTTATTTTTAGAGAATTACATTTTGCTTTTGCATTTTAATGGTCCTTAATATGATATTATCACTTGCAGATAAGATTTGTCAAAAAACATAATGATTTAAGGTCACAACAGACGCTTTTTTGTATTGTCAATCCAACCATATTATCTTTTGTATAATTAGTTCAGACAGAATGGGGCAACCATTTTTTTAAAAATATTGAACCAATGATATTATTTCATGGTAACAAAACGATCACACAGATGCTTGCAAACAAAGATTTAAAAAAAATGTGAATGAAATCTAATTCAAATTAGTTTTTGTCACCATGACAACCCGCTGGCTACAGAATTCTGACATCACAACCAAAAACGTAATTAATATTCAGGTTGATTTCAGTCCATAATTTTTCCCTGTGTTTTCTTAAAATTACAATTAGAGTGATTTGCAACACAAAAGCTGTTTAAAGAGAGCAGTAATTAATCTTAAAATAGCCTGAAGAAGTATGCCTTCCAAAACATTTTGCACTTAATCTAAATTTTCCAAATCATCATTACAACAAATTTAATCTGCTATTTAAATCATTACTGTAGTCCCAATCAAACAAACTCCCCGCTTTTCTTGAAGACACTAATAAGTCCCGAGAGAAAGAATTGTTTCTGCGTGCCAATTAATGAAACTGCTGATAGTGGTAAATGTTTTCCATTTCCAAATGAATACTCAATGCACTGTGACAGTACTTTTGGGACTATTACATAGCAGGCATCATAAATCTATGCCACTTTATCTGATATTATACATTCATGGAATCACAATTCTCTCATTTATCTCAATATGCACAGCTACTCGTAAAGTGTGATAAAAGATTTAGACGCATTAGATTGCAGACACAGTACTATTAATACAAATGCATGCCACTGTAATGGTGGGAATAATATTGCAATTATTATTCTAGTTATCATTCCCCTTTTGGCATGCATAATATTTTGGTTTAGTGTATATATTATGTATACGGTGAAACATTATGGATGAGATTATAGTAGTGGGGTATAAATCTGTTTTAGAATTCTCCATCTGATAAAATATGACACCTCATATTAGACACCTTAGAATAGACCGTGCCTGTTTAAAGTTCAGAATTATATACACAAAATAATCCTTCTTATTACCCCGAAGGTCTCTAGTGTTCACAGTAAAATCTTGTCCCTATTTTATTTCACAGAGATGATTATTTAAGGGAGATGAATCTGCTTCAACAGTGGCTTGTTGAAAATGAAATATTCCCATCCATAAGTGCCAAATCTAGATAAGCTATTTTAATTTCTCCGACAGAGCCCTGTGAAGGCTCTACATGATTTTGATACAGAATCTGCCAGGATAAGCCCACAAAGTGTTTGCAATGATGCGATAATGAAATGAACTTTTTCAAAATTAAATTTGTTATCTGTTTGTGTGATGATGAGATGGGCTGTCTGGAATGATAGATGGCACTGCATTTTGCTCATCATATTGCAGCTGATTTGCCGTCAATGAAGCAGTGAGTGACCATGTGACTTGTTGCAGTTTCTCACTTACTTGGTACTTAAGTCTGTTCATATAGATACAGCTTAAGCTTCACACATTAATAAGTAACCAGGTGACTTGCTGAATCTCCTTTTTGATCAAGTTTATTAATACGAAAATACCCGAGACGCCATACATCAATGGGTAACCATGTGACTTGCTGAATCTTCTCATTGCCCAAGTTTATTAATATAATAGACCTGAGGCTTTATACATCAATACCTCAATGGGTAACCTTGTGACTTGTTACAGTCTTATCTTGACTTTATCAATCTTCCATACAGGGCTTAAGTTTGGGGTTCTAAACATAAGCAAGATACCATGTGATCTGATAAAATATCTCTCTGGCTGGTGTATTGCATAATACACTGTAAATTTTATTACTTATTTGATAAAAGTCTTCTGTTGAATTATTTATATTGGTGCAGTGTTTAGTATTGAAGGGCCTAATGAATGAAAGATTCAACTTGTTCACCAATCGACATTGACATGATGAGTGGTCGGTCACTGTCTCGAAATTACCCTTGCATTTCAGCTGACAATTTTGTGAAGCATTACACAATCTTGACAATGTAACGCTGCTGAGTTGAACATTTCGAGCTCCTGGAAGCCGGACACCATCAATGAGTGATGCCATAACTGTCTGCATCAACATGATCCCAATCCTCAAGTTATGTAATTTTGTGATGTCCGCTCATGCTGATGTTTGCCAGATGTTGATGCTGTGTAATTGCCATACAATGGTTGGCCACTTCAGACAGTTTGATAAATGATCATCTTGATATTATCAATGCAACTATGATAATTAGGGAAAAGCCTAATATGTTGAGTTTGCTTGATATATAACATCCTGTCATCGTGAATGTTACAGGGCACTGCTACTTAAACATTGCATGTACATTTAGTGAGAGCTTTTATTGCACCAAACCTGTGATACGATTCTTATATATCAATAAGACTACTTAACTCCAAGCAAAAGAGTATGAAACTGCAAAGCTGTTTGATATTGACAAACTGCATCCATACAACAAAAGTTTGCCTCACATTCTGCCTTTGTCTTTAAGGGTATGTTAATGGTGGTGTAATATCTGTAAGTGCTTGTATTTGATGTGGTGATATCATTGCTTTGTCAAAGATACAAGGCACCAGAAGTGAATCAGGACCAATAAGAAGTGCGATATCTCAACCAGTAAAATTAATGTGATATGTCCAATTCTATAAGAATGAAAAAGGTCAAACAACACAATATTGTGAGTGCCAGAATAACAAATAAAATAGATACAATAAGAGCATTGTCTCTAAGTCCCCCACACTTTGGATGGTCGTCATGGCAACATAAACCAACTAATCACTGCCATAACCTAACCAGATTGGGGAAAGGTGCCCAAGAGTGAATGTGTGCAATATCTAAGTTAAATGTCAAACTGTTCAGGCTGTATCATGCACACTAGCGAAGTTAGCGACATGGTTGTCATGGCAAAAGAAATTGACCAATCACAGCCATTATCTAATCAGATCAGAGGAAGGTCCCCAGGATTGCATGTGTGCAATATTTAATGTAAATGTCAAACTGTTGTGGCTGTATCAAGTAATTTACCACGGAAGGACGGACGGACACACACAGCTCAATTTAATGTCCCCTGCTTTTCGCGTTGCGAAGAATGTGGGGGTAAAGATGAGAGATTGTTGCAATGTTTCTATATTATCAAGTAAGATGCTTCGGGTGGAGCACAGTGACTGAGGTAAGAGAGGTCTGCACTTGCTTGTGGTCTGTAACTGGGGTCATGTCTCTGATACATATTCCTACATCTTGGTTTCTTACAAATTTTCTTACGGGCAAATGAATACTGCAGTGGCAACATACTTTATGTTAAGCATTGATTAAAAAAAAAAGAATTGTGCTTTCCTTTGCTTTGCAATTGTCTAATTGTTGCTTTTCGTCTTTTACTTGAAAATGGTGAAGCAATCTTAAGATATGTTCATCTCATGTTACACAGTCATCTTTTCAACATTGTATAATTTGTGTTTTATTTCTTCTTCTTGCTATTTTAAGAAGAAAAATCCAATGCTTAATGTGAGACCACTCCCAAGATATGGCAGCCATGAAACGATACAAAAGAACACAGGCATCATCGCAGTCTCTCTACAAACCACAGGTGTTCGGGAACACAAGAGTCACAAGTTTATACACGACAGTCAAGTATGCCGTCATGAATCACCCAGAAAAAAAAATCCTTTAAAGAGAAGGAATGCTGGATGCGAATAAGTGCTGGAATGAGACTTGATCAGAGAGAGGCGCTGATATGTTGCAGACACTTGCAATGCTAGCATGGTATGTTTCAATGCCATTACAGTTTTCCTCATTAGTACAATTTGGCATAGGCGCCATGTTGGTATAGTGCACGGGACAGCCATGTAGTGTATGACTTGATCCTGGCCAGCTTTGGCTTTGCTTTGGCTTTGCTTTGGCTTTGCTTTGGCTCCCCTCCTTGGCCTCATATCGGCTTCTGTTTACCTTAAGCAGATCAGCGATTCGAGGTGTTACTGGACCTATGCCCATCAGGGCTTTTGTATTAATTAAAAATCAAATGCTGACGGGCCTGTGGAAGTGGCGAGGGCTAGTGGTGCTTTATGAGGGGCGTGCGATGCCCCTGCAGGGTTTACACGCATCTATTAAAGGACGGGATAGTTTCCTTCCCACCTAGTTAGGACCATTGATTTGAGGAGGCTGGCTGTAAAGATACTTTACTTTACACGCTACGTGTCAAATTGAGGCTTTAATAGGCCAATAGACTTGATTTGCTTCTTCATTATCAAACCGTGAAGAGAATTAGTCAACAACTCTGTCATATATATTCCTCAGTAAATGTTCTACTGCAATGATCTCCTCTAGAAATGCTTTACTTTTATCTAAAGATAAAAACCTCTTCTTTAATATATGCATAAAAATATGTTGAGGATAGAACGCATCTGCGTGCACGAGGCTACAGTTTGAAATTGGAGTCTGCTACCAGATAAGATCTTTGTTGAACAATCCTGGAACAGACTGCTAGATCCTGTCTGAAAAGCTGAGGCCTAACTTAATACTGCTGATGTATCTAATATGATTCTAGCAGACCTAAGTCATCTCTGTGGAATTAACCTTCCTTCCATTTCCTACCTGAATATTCCAAGGGACTGATCAGTTAAGCTTCGCAGGTAATCCCTTCTCTGAGTAAATGACCATTAATCTTCCCCGATGCTTTGCTGTCAAACATTGTTAATGTTTAAAAAGAAGTGAACAGCCCTCTGTGCAACAGTATGTGTATCAACCGAAACAATGACCCTAAAATGAAATATATATATTTATATAGGAATGACCGAGTGTTTTTCCTGTGTAGAATATGTGTGCTAGATGAGGGTTATATATTTATAGAATGATGGGGTGTGTTGGTAGAGTTGGTATGGGCTGGGTGTACTACATAATGGGAAGCAAGCCAGGACAATACTGCCCATCGACCAGATCAAACTCAGGGAGAGCCATTGTGGCCGACAGACTCTGCTATTGAGTCATCATCACTTGTCGACAACCGCAAGTGTTCTTGACCTGGAGATCTACATGACCTCCAGGCTTGACCTTGCCCTTTCTTTGTGCTTACTTGCAGATCCATTGATTAAAAAAGGATCCCGCTGGGGTAATATATGTTGGGCAGCGTTTTGCTCAGCGAGCCTCCATTATACAGCTGGCTCGGTGTTTACCTACGCGGACCACAGCACAGCCGCACCACTTGTGTTAACCTCTGACCTTGGCCGTGACATTTGACCCTATGTGGTGCCCCCTATGCATTGATCCAATATCTTGGCTGATGGTGAAAAATGGCCCGTCAGTGTTATAAAGTTATAGACTTAATATACCTGGGCATCAATTTATAAAGTGTCTAAAAGGCAGAGTTGTCGCCAGTAAGTCAACATGCCCTAATGAGGTTCAGCGTAACCTTCCAACAATCCCAGCACAAATACACCGTAACAACCAGCATTAACGCCCACAAACATATCAGCACTCTTGTCTGGCAATCTCTCATCTCATGACACAAAACAACCTTGTCTCTATTTAAGATAAAAACAAAAAGTCATATGCTACCTTTCTACAACATAGTTTTTAGATATCTCGTGTAGGAAACTTTGTGCGTAGTTTGACATCAGCACTTGATAACATGGACATGTCTTTCCAAATGTGAAGTTTCCTACCCTTTTTACCTGCTAAATATGAGTCAGAATTGAACCATTATTGTAGAGTGTACACACACAGTTGTCTGCATGATTCGCTTCTACCCCAAAATGGATTTACTAAGAGCTACCATTCGAGGACCAAAATCCCATTTAGAGGCAAGTCAGAAAGTGCCAGATTAAGGCATGGTTTGTTTGCAATACTGCAGGACTCGCAGCGAGGAGATATCCCCCCTAATAATATTGCCATCACTTCATACAATATATTTGTGTGTTTGCACACTTCATGTAGAAGTACATGGAAGCGGGGCAAAAAGTGATTTTTAAAACTCTATTGACTTATCCTGACACCTCCAATGGTGGTATTCATGCTGGGTATTGGATGGTCAAATACATGGGGGAGACTATGCCAACTAGGTGGTTATGGCTGAAAATAGATCCCACTTTGCTTCGGAGTGGCGTAAGGATTAGGCACACACAAAGGTGATGAGGCTTGAAAAATGATGCTGTTGATCGCTGAAAAAAATCCTCACCATCCCAGACAGCAAATATTTCAGTTTCAATGCATTTTTCCCTGAAACAACGTTGATCATTAAAAGTGTCATCACATTAGGCCTTCTCATGTTTAAAGTGGGCAGGACAGATAAATTTTAACATTGTGCATCTTGGAAAGGCAAACATACACGTGAGAACAAGAAAAGTCAAAGACAACTCACCGGAGCACGAACGGTCTCCAAAGTTGGTGCATGGCTTGGACTCGTACAATCCCGCAGGACACCCCACACTGCAAACTATCCAAAATATAACACTTGTCAGTAAGTAGTCCACAAGACAACCCATATCGTATTTGCTGCTATATCTGCTGCTCCTCCTTGCTACTTGGTCGCCATCCTTGGTTCTCCTTGCTCCAACATCTGATGCTGCTACAGCCCACCGGGAAAATTTGGCCTCCGTATAAGAATTACTGCTCAAATTGAATTAGATACCTAACAGGTTACATGGCGAGTGAATGAGGCAAGAGGTAAGGGGTAGGGATGGAAAGGAGAAACTGCCAACTGGCTGTGGCATACACAACACCTTCCCGATCCTCAGATACTTTCACACCTTGTTAATTGCTTAATAACACAGACCAAATGAAGACTGAGTCCATAATTGCTGAAATATAGTAACTGCCATGCTATTATGACTAGTGACTGTATCAATTCGGTCCGTCATGTCCTATTACATCCTGCCATCGGCTGGCATACCAATGACACACCGTTCTGCTTCAATACAACCGTCCACGCTTCCACACGGCTTTGCCGTCAAAACCAAACAATCCCCCACTCGGCCAAATTGGCCGCTGAGTCGGCAGCTGACGGGTTGGTGTGCTGGCAGGGATGGTGTGCTGTGAGGGAGCGCTCTGCCATCGGGCAGGACCAGCAATCAGTCACAGCACGCTGTATTGTATGGTGGCAGCCCACCTAGCACATTAAGCCATAGTATTCTCCCTGACTTATCCCTCCTATATTCACTGTGTCCACTTCACTTGTGCGCACCCCCTATTATCGCTCGCTACTTCCACCCAGGATGTCACACAACAATATCGCTTCCGCTGCCATAAACCTGGACATGTGTCTGTGAATTCACTCTCATTCCTGTCATCTTGTGCGGCCTAATCAGTTGAAGCAACAAGTTCACTTTGCCAAACAAGACCAGTGTAGTAACTGGCATGCAACCTGACATTACTAGAAATTACCCCACGGGATGGTAAGATTTCTGTTTACAGAACTGCGGTGTCAATGTCTCCAAGTTGCCTGGGTCAACAATAGCACTGTATCCCACAATGCAAAGCTTCAGTGACCATATGCTGTTTTGTGACATGTACTTAATGCACTTGTTTAGACGACCGATGACGGCATTTTTCTTGCTATATTTTCCTATTCTGTTTTAAATTGATTATCCAATTTGCTGGAAAACTTGTTGACAGTTAATTTCCATTGTACTTTTTATCTTAGTAATTTCAAGTTAGTAATCTATCTCTGTATATTTAATATCACAGAATAAAAGACACAAAATTTAGGTCAATTGAATTCAATTTGTCCAATATAATTGCAAGATTTATTTTAATATTAATATAAAATTACTAAATATTCTGAACCTGTGAAACATAATACCTGCTTGGCAGGTTGGAGATTAATTCTAATTTCTAAGATGTTCTTCATGTTTCAATATTGATTTCAAAACAGATCACAATGGGTTGTGGGTTGTGATTTGAAAAGTTTGACAAATTAAAGAGATTAAATTTCAGTTTAATGAAATTTCAAGCACATAAAGTGACACAATTAGCTTCATCTTGTTGTAAATTTAACACATTTTGTTCATTTATAACTACACCATTTACATCTGTTACATTTCAGGCTTTTAAATGATCTTTTGGGGGGCATTGTTTATTCCTAAGTTTATCTTCATCAAAGTCGAGTACATTCAATAATCCACAACTACATATAAACTAAAGCCATGAAACATCTAGAATTTATCAAAACAAATAACACAACCCATTTGGATTAAACAGGGAATTTAGTGGTCATCTTCAATTATGGTTCACATTTACACCAGATAATCTCTTCGAATGATAGCAGTTGAGCATCGTAAAATGTTAAACTCCTTGAGAGGCATCCTAGCAATCAATATCTCTCTGCATATGCCCCCAATGCAGGTTTCTCTGCAAACTGTCTGATTTTGAGCAAAGATATCTTCAATTTGACATGGAAACAGGTTATGAAAACAAACACAGCATCGGATGGGTAGGTCTGAAAACAAATGGGAAATTCTATCTCTATTGTTTTTAATATCTGTTTTTAAATGGTAATAAAATTTTTTTTTTGTGGAAATTAAGAGAACAATATTGAAACCTATGCATTTCTCACAGCAGGTAGATCTACTTAAATACAAACACAATAAAGCTGAGGTTGTAATCAAAAGGGATATCAAAATGGCATATATCTGGTTCAGTAAAATTAAACCAAAGTGGTGAATTTAGGGCAAAAATACAGACATGCATTTGATTCTCATGTTATTGTGGAGATCATTTCAATTGTTGGCTTATGACAACACATGACTTTCCTCTCTTCTGCTTTCTTCATTAACATTTACATACAGATTACTTCAGATATTAGTGTAAAAGAGTGGGATGTTATACTTCTGTTAAAATTGCTTTTTTCTACTGAAAATCAACACAAGAATGCAGTATAGACCTTTTCCCTTGGGAGGTTATCATAATATTCCATGCATGAACAATATTTGGAGGGAGACAATTTTGTGAGTGGTTTGTTTCTACAGATTCATATCAATGGTTATTGTAATTCATTTTAAAAATAAGACAGTTTTCATTTACATTTCCTAAGCAAATTAAAGATCTAATTGACATGACATTTCCGTCAACCATTAGGGATTTGACATGTCTTTGTGTAACAGAAAATGTTTTCAAAAAGTATTTTTTTCATTTGATCTATTTCCTTAGAAGAGTCTTACAATATTAATAACTTTTAATTAAGCAGGAGGTATTTGGAAAAATTGATGTACAAAAATTGATGAAAAACAATAAACATTTCAAAGGAGGAATGGATTAAACAAGCAAAGGTTTACTAGTGTCTGATGTCATTATCAGTCTTATGTCTTAAGGATACAAAGTTTCAGATTTATTGTGGGAAAAACTAAAATATGGATTGCGGCATCATAAGAAAAATAATTCTCTTAACAAATTACATGTTTTGATGCTAATGCATCAATCTGAAGGATTGGAATTTATGCACTATAATATGAAAAGTTTATATAAGAAGACGGCAAGTCCCCTGAGAATATAACATGACAACTTGGGGGTTATTTCAGAGGCTTCTTGTTTAAACTATGTGACAGCAAAGAGGTTATATGAAAGCAAACTTAAGATCTTCATATTAACATTTCTCTTCACGCACACACACACACACATACAAACACATGCACACACACAAGCGAAAAGGGGCTGTGTTTTACAAAACTTTCATTTGATAGTGTCTCTTTTTGTATGACAGCAAGAGGGTTATTTCAATTTCAAGTAAAATTAATACTTTCAAATACGTAAATAATAAATTTTCCTTTCTTTAAAATAACAATGAAGTTGACCATAATGATGGATAGTGGTGTAGAAAGAATATTTTTCTCATAAAATGGCAGGCAAAGCTCTAACTGTGCGACTTATTCCTTGTCTTAATAGCTTTCTGCTTGTCTCTCTGTGTCTATCATGTGAGCTCTAATCATTCATCATATTGTTTGATTCCTAAAATGTGCCTCATTATGTCATAAAACAAACCTTGTCTTCAACTAATTAATCAGACTATCATTACGGGGCCATTGCAGTTTATTGTGGATAAAGTGGTCTCCAACTTTACTGTTCCTATTCGCATAGGATTAAATTTGAATGAAATCTAAAACCAGGCAATATTGTCTCATTGGATTATATCTGTCAGCGTGTGCAACATGTAATTATTCTCTCTGGTTTTGCCTTACAATTTCCACATTTTATAAATTAGTTTTGGTCTTACCATTTGGATTGGATGATCTTTACTCAAAAGATACTAAAATGAAAATTGCTATTACAATACATACATGCAAGATATAAGTAAATGAGAGATTTATTTATTGGATTTTGAATTTTACTAAAAAGAATTGAACGCTTAAAATAGACACTAGGCATATTGTGATATTTGGCATGTGGTGATATTGCAGACAGTACAATTGCTTCCTGAATATATAAATGAAATATCAACATGTTGTCCATTAAGGAGCTTTCAGCGGCTGACAAGACATATGTCCTGGTGACATATCTAATATGTATTTTGTATCATTTGTGACGACCAGCAATGCAAAGTCTCGTTACACATCTAGCTTTATTCCAATATTGACTTGTGAACTGCATTTTTAATGCAACAGACGACTTTTTTACAGCATAAAATCTGGGAATTTGCCTGTAAAATGCAACTAGCCCACGAAGCCAACATGGTTCGGTGCTTCAACTTTTAAAAAAAGGCTTTTCTGGGTCAAATGTCACGCAATGCTACAGTTGGGAGTCTAGCGGTCATGATTAACACAACATTAATTGTACTAATGCAGTATAGATGAGGAGGTCCCATGGGAGCCGCCACTTTCTATCACTCCCAGATATGCATCAGTGACGTGTGTAGAACAGGCGTCAATTACCCAGTGTTATGGAGCCACTCCGCCCCAGGCCTTGTCCACAGGTGCTTATCTCTCAGCGAATCGTCTCGTATCCAAATCATTGCTTATCTTTGTAATTTGCTTGCAGCTCTCAAGCTAATTTAAAGTTTTTATGATTTGTTTTAAATTTTCAAAGATGTGGGCATGCCCATTTTTGAATAATTTTCAAAATATTCTCGCCCTGACCATTTCAAAGCATAAAATAATCTGACCTTGACCTTGAACTCCGTTCAAAATAACATACTGCAATATCGATTATTGATTGGTATTTATTTTGAGGATTTGAATTATGTATCACTCGTACTTAAACAATGTTGAAACAAGATGTTTCACATATTTGGCACTTGAATATTGATCAATACAAGTAATCAAAGGGACCAAATTTTTTATTAATATTCCATCAATTTGAACCAAGAATCGTAAGACTAAAGTTTAAATGTGGCCATGTTGTGTCTAAATTAGAGCAGTAGTCTTGCATGTTTGTGGGAATAAACACCTCGGGAATAAAACAGCGGCATGATTGATATCATAACTCTGCATCTCAACTTACACAATTACTTGCTTAAAGTGGATGCTTGGGCACTGCAGCAGACATGCAGGTACATCCCCAGAATTCAAATTAACTAAGAAAAGGTAAATGCTTAACGGTCTTTAATGCTTGAAGAATGGTTCTGGAGTTATCTTATACATGCACATTATGGGCTTATTTCTTGTCGACAAGGTAACTTTTCAATTATTCTTATCCATGGCAGCATTTTAATGCGATAAAATCTAAATGATATAATTGCATGATTAAGTCTCTGAAGGGATAATTATCTAACTAAAACTCATAATCAAATCACAAGTACGGTGCAGGTTCATGATTAAAAATACTGGTGAAGCTGTACTTGCTGCAACTTGAATTCGTTAAATTATCGTAATTAGAGCTAAATCTGTCCTAATTATTCAAAACTAAGTATGAACATTTCTAAATGTTTGCCTCAAAATTTGAGTCATGTAGTAATTCCTGACATGCTCATGAAATTCAATACAATAACATGAAAATCATTAAAGTTTTAAGTTAAAAAATGGACTGAAAGAGATTTATTTCTTGGCACTTTACTCATTGTAAATAACATAATTCAAATTTATTTATTCACATATCATCAAGGTAAAGATTATTTCTTTATTTTGCAATAAACTAACCTGATTTCTGCATTTCTCTGTCACTAGTGCTTCATGTATTACTCCATAGAATATTCATGATACAAGAGTCATCCATTGTCAAATAGGTCCTAATAGATCGCTCTTCTAATCGCAATGTCAACATCTAAATAATTCATATATTTATAACTCACAACTTTTCCTTCGCAATTTAGGATTTTCTAATAATATGTATACTGCACTAAAGATTGTTTTATTATTTTCTAGTAAATTTTGATTGGATTAAATATAGAAGCAAGAGTCAGTTGCCACAGCGCTATAAGAAAGCGTTACTTTCCCCAAACAGACATACGATATGGTGGACAACTGATGAGAAGGCGGTGAGTGTGACAACCGGGGAGGCCACTTCATTATTGATGATGTCTGTCTGCTCAGTCCAAAACCCTCTTCATCCTAATAAAAACCTAAAGTGCTAACAAAATGACGCAAAATTATTTCAAGTCTATATTGCTTTTAACAATTTGGTGATTATCGCTCACAAATGTTTTGTGACTCAGTCTGACTCATAAAGCACTGATGGGTGTGGAGTGTGAAGGGAATTTATTTGGAGGTAAACATTAATTCGGGTAAATTTAAAAGATATATATGGCTTAGCTTATATTGTGCCAACCCATCAATGATCTGCTTTTTTTCTCTTCTTTCTCTTTTCTTTGTATTCTTCCATCTATTGCAAAAAATATTAACTACCTAAACTCAACATCAAATACATTTGTTAATTCCGTTTTGAATGCTTGTTATGGGAAAATTTGATGGCTGGTACAATTAGTCCAATGTATGAAACAATTCTTTTCAAACTAGGGCTGTAAATATTATAGGGAGTGCTCTATTGAAACATTCTTGCATTGTGAATCAATCAGTAATATCAAACTTCCAAAGTAATTGAAATAATCAGCACACAAATGAAAATCATTGTTGTCTTTTTAACCTTTTGGCTACCATAAATAAATCAATTGGAATGACGCAACCCTTTGATTTTCATGATATCTAAACTCAGGGCAGACACAGAGTAATATCAGCAAAGAACAAAGGCTGACATTTTATCTCTCATTATCTCAGGAGGGAGTCTCATGCACCCCAATCACAATGGCTATTAGTAACAAAATCGACAGGTATTAATACCCAAGCTTTTACACTGTTCTGATCCTATACATATGGTTCCCAGTGTGGACACAATTTTCCATCCTATTTCACACAGTGAATTCATATCACATAACAGAACAAAAAGTACGGTAGTCTGCGTATATAATGGTTGTTTTAAAGTGACAGGTCATGCCAAAGCATCTGCTAAAAAAAGTATAAAAGTCCCCGGGTTTTATTGAACAAATACTAAATCTGAAGTCAGATGAATTGAGAGCATTCAACATGTCCAGTGTAAATTATATCCATGTGTGCTGGTTTGGTATTAATTCAGTCCTTCTACTAATAATCTGGTGCATTGTGTTTAACATGCATTTTGCATGTGGAGCCGTTAGTCACACCTTTAATAGGTGTGAATTACCAGGCTAAATGTGGCAATAACGTACCGAAGCCTACGGCTGTGGGCAGTTTAGATGTCCATTTCTCAGCTGGTCCACTGTTCTAAGTGACAGCTTCCCTCCTGCAGACAACTGACATACCCAAATTGAAATAGACATCACAGGATGAAAATGTGGGGAAATACACTGTCATTATGGCCACCGAATACAAATGCCTTCTTTTTTGGTTCCCCAATGTCTATTTTCAAATAAAGCTCAGCCTGGCTGGTAAAATACAGAGGGATGTTTTCATCAGTCTGGTAGCCAGTCCACCTCTTGTCTGTTCTAACATCTGTTCTTTCAAGTATTTTTTTTTCCTTTTAGCCAGACCAAAGTGGAAAAAAAAATTCAAAAGAACTTGCTATTTCATAGAGTTCTGTCAAGCATATTCTAGGTCCTATTGAGATTTTATAGTTCCAAGTTATTTTCAATACTAAAATATATATTACTTTAAAAAAGACAGCAACATTACTGATCTAACTCTATCTATATCTATTGAGCACTATTGTTGTTGTTAATTCATAAATCATAAAATCTTCAATTGTCTTTGCATCTGTGTTACATTGTCTTATGCTATAATAAAACTGGACTCAATTCCAATTATGAGTATACACGCATGATGTATTGTTGTTTCTAAGGAATCATGCAAATGGCCAAGCAAATGTTTCTGCTTTTTGTTAATCGATAATATTATCTGAGGCATAATCATATACAATCTGATACTAAATCTCATTCTATTGTTTAAATAATCATACTTTGTCTTTGACTATATATTTACATTTTTGCAATACAGAAGCCCCAATAACACAAGAAACACAACTGACCTAATTTATTACCATTCACTCTCTTATGCCTTAGGCCAAACTTTTTTAATAATTTGTTTCTCATACCCTGGGCATAGTTCATTGTGTTGGGGGATTGATAAATAAAATAAAGTAACTAAGTGTCACTTAATTTTATTAATTCAAGTGGTTTAGTGGCACCCCCAAAAAAGTGCTTAAGCATAAAATTATCTTTAACCTAATACTTTACTAATATAAATACTAGTAATTTCAAGGAATGTTTATATGGATAAGATAAGATTCATTCCATAAATAATATTGGTTTGTCTCTAATATTATCTAGTTTTATCTCATCACATTGTGATATACATTTAAATCAATATGTATTTCTATAAAAACTGAACTGACTATAATTTTCTTGGCACATGACTACCAGTTTTGTTCTGTGTTATTAAGCAATGTTATAAATGCAAGGGTGTTTATGTTTATTGCCAGTACATAATCGGACAATGCCCTTGCACACAATGTAAGACACGGCAGAATGGAACGAGAAATACAAGGCAGGCTTTGTTTGTGTGCAGTCATGCATGAAGGATCTGCATGGCATTCATCCAATCACACTATGAGGGGCCTGCCACACACACTTGAGGGCAGCGAATGGGAGCCGGGGAGCGGGGCCCAGAATAACAATCACCCCTCAACGACTTACCCTACCACAAAGAAAGTAAGTTGCTTGCCAAGTGAGTGAGTCCGAAGCAACGGGAGAGCAGCATTTTGGTAATTGGTGTTGTCCAAAAGGAGACATTACTATTGAAATATCACCCTACTCGCAGAATGCAAGCAAATTAAATCTGCGAGGGAGAGGTCTCAACCCCGAAGTGAGCAAGAAGCAAGCTGACGATAATGAAGGCCTCACTCTGAGAAAGGCTTCTGCTAAATGAATCTGACAACGTAAGCTTCTGAAATGCAATGCAATTAAACATTTTATCTGGGGGAAGGCCTGCAAGGAGACACACAAAATAAATCCCATCAGGACTTCACCAATCCATATAATATGCAGATTTGTACAATGAAAACAAAAAACACATTTTAATTAACATTTGATTTCATACATAAATAATGAACATTTACAACTTATTTCCCATTTATGGAGAAAAACATTTTTTACATTTTTATTTATGTGATAAATTGAGAAAAAAATCCAATTAAACGAACAAAGACATGTATTATATATCAGAGAGTAATAGTATGGACATCAAGTACTTAAAATATCGATCATATTCAAACTTGATTTTCTCATAATTCAAAAAATGTTATATATTTTTAAAACTTGCTGAGGATTATATATCTGCAAATCTTACCCATGCAGGTGCCCTGGTCTCCATAGTAACCGTAGCCACAGCGACACACATAGGAGCCAATGGTATTTTGGCAAGTGGCGGCTGACGGGCATGCGTGGAGGCCACTACCGCATTCGTCTATGTCTGCAAATATATCCAAATAAATATATAATATCTTTTTATTGCATGAACATTTAAATCTAAATCATAATAATATATCATGAATGTTAAATATGTAATGATGAGATTAGACCTAGATGTGGATATTACACCGTTCATCTAAGCTAAGTGGGACTGACAAGTAAAAAAAATTGTCTATGGTTGTTGGCAGGAAGCACACATGATATACCGAGCCCCTGCAGCTGAAATAAATTGTCTCATGTGTTTGGAACATATCTCAAGTGAACTACTTTATTTGATTTAAATTGGTCAGGACTATTGAGGAAAGACTCAAACACTTTTCAGAAAAGTATTTGTGTGCATTCTCCTAAAGTTCTTGAGAAAAAAAATCATTGCTAGTTTAGACATAAAGAGATAAAATCTGGAGGGACAACATATCCCATGACACCCAGAACATGCACTGAAACATCGCCCTCTGGCAAAAATACACCGTTCTTAGATGCAAAGACTGATTTATTTTTGCTTCCAGATATCTCCTGGCCATGGGGACAAACATTTCATAAGTGTAACGTGTGGCAATACAATGTGAATAATTTCCATTGATAAGATCACAGAAAGGTTGCATTAAAACCTAAAAAATTATAACCCATCACAGTGGAAACTCACTGATTGAACCTGTGCTGCCAGATAGAGCCCTATGACCTTCAGATAAGAGGGAAATGTTCACGTTCCACAAGGGAGCTAGTTGAGCCTTCGTATAGCAGTATGGTGCCCCTGGGAAGTTTTACAACGTACTTGCAGTGAAAATGAAATGAGTAGAGAAAGGCTCTCGGAACGTCTCGGCAAATGTGCAGTGTTTAACTATTTTGTTGTGCATACAACATTAACTGGATTGACTGAATCCTTGCAAACATTCTGACGGCACACATCCATCTTGAGGCACCAGGGAGGCACGCGGGAGGTCACAGGAGAAATCATTAAATCAACGCCTTAACTGGCAAGATATCGCCATGATAACGGCACAGCCAGGTTTTATGTGCTGATCTTCATAATCAAGTGGTTCATTTTGCTTAATTGTGCAAACATAGCATCAGGAAAACTGTCAAATATGATGCACAGATCAATTTAATAGCTGTGATCTATAATTTGAGACATTCTGTGCATTTGTCTATCATAATATGTATCCTACAGCTGGAGAACTTAGAAATGACTACCATCTGACTCATCGAAGTAATATTATTTTAGAAGCAATTCTCTCAGTTCAAAAATGATTTGCATCAAGTGTAACAACAAACTTGTATCTTCAACAAGTTTAACTATAGCAAATTGTAGTTAATACTTGTGTTGCCATTTCCAGCTCCAATGTCAAGAATTCAGAGTCTAACATTGCTATTGCAGAAAACAATATTGCTCTAGAAATGACAAAACTTCTCATAGAAACAACTGGGGTTTTGGTAAAATAACACAGAGCCAAATCTAATTTGATGGGTGCTTTTTTCCTCAAATCTCCCCCGACGTTCTGCAACTAAAACCAACACAGATGAAAGACTGACATCGATTACCAAGTTATCCTAATCCTCTTCTGGGTATACCCACTAAAAGTTACATTTTAACTGTGTAAACAGTATCAAGGAGTTTTAATTAATTCTATTTCAGAGCAGTGACTCTTGACCCCCATTGGGTATTCAAGGTCACAGATGAGTAGCAGTTCAATGATCCAGAAGGTTTCTGTTTCTTTTGCCTCGGTTGCCTCAGAGGTTCAATCTCATATTTATACATCATGCAATTTGCCTGATCTACTGCATTAAGTGCTTTTGAAATAAGATCATTTGAAAGATGTGTGTCATTCTACAGTGTTGTTATTTTTCAGAGAATTAAATGCACCGAGTAATGGGAACCATTCAACCCATTGTATGCAGATCTGGCTCGCAAAAAAAAACTGCCATGAACAAAATGCCCCACAAGAGAGGTTTATAACGATTAAAGCTCTTTCCACTCATAGAAAGGTTGCCACCATTGTTTGGAGATTTCACTGCCGATAATGGTTTTCATCGTCATATATCCAAGCGTCTCCTAAAGTTTGCTTCCGGTGGTCCACAAAAGGGTCAATGGGGGTGCAGTCCTCGTGTTGGTGGTCTGATGCATATATCAGCATGTTAAATGGCACATCATCACAGCATGCTACTGGATAATGTGTTTGGTATACTATTGTTTTAATTCTTAATTCATCCGCATACCATTTTTTAAAACTGTTTTAATATGCATTTGATTCTAGATATGTTTACTTTGCATCTAAAAATAAATATTTTGCTTCCATCTTTTTCTCACAATGATGAAGTCCTCAATCCTATTATAAGCACAATAATATGCACAGCAATGATGATTTTAATATGTTTCAGCCATAAGCATATTGAGTGAAAGTCTGTGAATCCTTTTAAACTTTTGGCAATCAACTTGTTTGAGAAGCCAATTTGAAAGCTTTTGGTGCATAATCTATGTATTTTCATCAACAACTAAAACTGAGCAACAGAAATGACACCTGAGCTAAAAACACTCAAATTCACTTAGTTTTTTTTCAGCCGAGCTCATGAGGACAGCAAAAAGCTCTTCCTGTTATATCCATCAATTTACAAAATAGATCACAGATGACATCATGTTCCGAGACCCTTCACATTTATCCAAATCTCTAAAAATCAATTATTTAGAATACAATAGAGATCAGACATTTTTGACCCTTGATACCTCAATATTGTTTATTTTAACCTTTGATCTAAAATAGTCATATCTTACAATGCAGGTTCACATGTTTTTTTCATCACAAGATCTCTCTCTCTCTCTCTGCACAATGGAATTATGATCATATTGTTATCTATTATCACGACAAAGCTCTATGAATTTAATCTTTCAAAATAGACATATCATGTGTTGAATATTAGAAGCCATCTGAGCTCACAGCTCACCAAGCTGACAACCTTTCTGGAGAGGCCCATTAAGTTCTCATATCTTGATATCTATTAAAAATTGCACCAAACTATCTTATAGATTGTTTAATTGGATAATCATGATAATCTAATTAACCATCTCACTGTCTGATAAAATCACTTCATTGATAAAATCATCTCACTGTCTGATAAAATCCCCTCACTATCTAGTAAAGACATCTAACTGTTAAAATCACCTCACTGTCTGATAAAATCCCCTTACTGACAGATAAAATCCCCTCAATCTCTGAAAAAAATCCCTTTACTGTCTGATAAAATGCCCTCACTCTGATAAAATCCCCTCACTGTCTGATAAAATCCCCTCACTGTCTGATAGAGACACCTAACTGATAAAATCCCCTCACTGCCGTTAAGGACACCTAACTGATAAAATCCCCTTGCTGTCTGTTAAAGACACCTAACTGTCTGATAAAATTCATTTACTGACTAATAAAGTGTGCACCTAACTGTCTGATAAACACATCCCACTGTCTGGTTAAATGACCTCATTGTCTGATAAAATCCCCTCAGTTCTTGAAAAAAATGACCTTCACAAAATGACCTCACCATCTGATAAAAATCATACAGTAAAACTGCCTTACAATCTGCAAAAGTGGTCTGACCATCAATGAAGTCTGCCCAATGTCTAAAAGATGTCTAATAAATGTCTGACAGTCATCTCACTGATCAAATCACCTCTGTCTGACGTAAGGTTCCTCACTCTTTAATAAAGATGACATGCCAGTCTAAAAAAAGGTAAAATCGCAAAATCTGGAAAATGTGCCTATATATATGACTAATTTCAGCTTCAGGCCACTGAATGATGAAGGCATCTAACTTACTAAAGATGGCACTTCACTATTATCTAAAGGTTAAATATATCTGTCTATGTGAGGATTCTACAGGTTCAGATCAACATGGTGTATCTATGGCCCTGGGTTTACATAAACCACAGTCCAGGTGGCGCTAAGTACAATCTCTGCCTCAGACCATTGCTATGGGTATTATCCCCGTCGCCTGATACCACTGATTTGCACTTATTTGATACGCGCATATGTTGTTTGATCCATAGCTCAAGGTATAGAGTGCTTTAACTTTTGTTTCCTAAATGTTGAGGTTATAACGTGCTTCTTTGTTTAACAAGATATCATGCCTCAGTATAGGTACATCATACGTATATGTAGAGGTTATCACAGATATGTGGTAATCTGATATCAAAAGACTTCAAGGCATGCACTAACATCATTTTAATGCACGTCATCCATCCCATATGCATCGAAACGCTCTGTATGTCTTTAGTATTGCTACATGTAAAACAACACATTTGTATTTGCAATATTAGACACAACAGTGCCTTTTCAATATAACAATCGGCCGTAAAGAGCAATTTGTTTGTCATTACACGAGCATGCATATTTCAGTTGTTGTATGGCCGGATAGGGTCCAGCCCAACCCCTTCCCAAACAATCCTCATATCACAAAGAGACCTTAATTGTGACGTTCTATGAATGTTAGGCGGGTTAGTGACAACTCTAAGTACAGCAATAATCGTGCTGCACCCTGGGGTATATGGCAATGACATGGTGGAATGGAATATGGAATAATATATCACTCCTGCTTCTACCAATTACCAAAGCTCGCTTAAGATCTTTTTATTTCTTTCTCCTCATTTTGCATTGCCATTTTTGGCCATGCATAATGGATGGGGGTGGAAACTATGGACAAAAATTTGTGATTTTCTTCCATTACGAGGCATTATTAAATCACCACTTGTATTGCAAACGAAAAGAATTTTCTTCTGCCTAAATGATAGGATGGATACCCACAACTTCCAGAATGAATATGTTATGTTCAGAATTAGCTTTAAACTTACTATATATCATAACTTTCAGCTGTGAGAATCCTTTAAAAGCTATGTTGTTTTATATTCTGTTATCACTTTATTAAGCTATAGTGCAAAACACCTTTACCATCCATTAGCCATGAGAAAAATAAATGTAAGGGTCATAATTTGCAAAAAGCTGTTTTTACTTTGATACTTTACACATGTAAATATTTCTGTGAAACCTAAGCTAAAGGTTATCCTCCAATTCATCTGTCTGTGCCATAGATATTAATTCTTTTGTATATATATATATACATGTGATACATTGCCAAAGAAAAGCTTGCACCTGTTGCATCTATTGAAGCTTGATGCTGTGAAGTTGTCTTATCACCTCCTGACCACTCAATTTTGAATCCATATTTATGAATCCCATAAACAGAAATGTGCTCTGAAAAATGGGGAAATAAAACATAATGACAAGATGGGCCTTCTCGGCAGATTTCTGGCAGACTTCACCATTTCATAATAACCTGTTGGAATTTGCTTTGTACTATCTATAACTATACATTTTGAAATTCATTTCATATCATAACGATTAGAATGCATTTTCGTCCTTAGAGATCTAAATTGGTCAAAACTGTAACTTTCAAGAATTTCAAGAAAGCTAATTTAAAAAATCTTGATATCATATATTAATACAAAAGTGAAGAGAACTGAAATATTTCACCATAAAAGCAAGTGGCTCTGAGAGCATTTCAAAGGGAACACTTTAGTTGCACCAAGAGCATTGACTCTAAGTATCCCCCACCTTGGGCACAATAGATGTTTATGGTTGGGGGAATGTCTGAAAAGGGTAGTGATAAATGCAGAAAATAAATCCAACATTAACAACAGGAACAAAAAACACTGACACAAGCGCACGCACAGACGGATGATGGTTGCCATGGCAACATTATTAAGCAATCACAACCATAACATAATCAGATTGGGGGAAGGTCCCCAAGAGTGCATGTGTGCAATATCTAAGCTAAACATTAACCTGTTCTGGCTGTATGACACACACACAAGTATGGTGCACACAAGCCAAGTTGGCAACATGGTTGCCATGGCAACATAAAACTTGACTAATTACAGGCATTATCTAATTTGATCAGGGGAAGCTCCCCCGGAGTGCATGTGTGCAATATCTAAGTTAAATGTAAAACGATTGTGGCTGTATCCTGCACACAAGTCATTTACCACGATGGTCACCATGGCGACAAAAATCAACCAATCACAGCCATAACCTAATCAGATTGGGAAAAGGTCCGCAGGAGTGCATGCTTGCATTATCTAAGCTAAATGTCAAACCGTTCTGGCTGTATCATGACGGCATGATGGTCATGGCAACAGAAATTGACCAATCACAGCCATTATCTAATTAGATCGGAGGAAGGTCCCCAGGAGTGCTTGTGTGCAATATCTAAGGTAAATGTCAAACCATTGTGGCTGTATCATGCACATAAGTCATTTACCATGTATGAACAGACAGACGGACAGACAGATGCACGCACGCAGCTCAATTTAATGTCCCCAGCTTTTCGGGTTGCCAAGAATGCGGGGGACAAAAACTGGGAAGAACATGCCTGTAAAGTTTGCGAGTGAACAAGTGCAAATCAAAAGTCAAGACCAAGAGATGAATGTGGTCCATTTGCTAGCAATTTACTGAGTGCCTTGTGTACTGCCTCTTAAAGCTTCCTAACTTTCCCTTGAACTGTACACAACAAGTAGACATGAAAGTGGCATTTTGTTAGCATCTTGGTTTGGAGACAAAGCACATATGCAACTTGAGCATCTGTGACAATTAGTTGAGCTACAGGGCTGCATTCAGTGCCCACTTCTCTACGCCTCTGACTCTTGTTCACCCAATACTTTCCATCACACGTGTCAAACCTGGTGAAGAAAAAGAAGACGGGCAGAAATCTTACCTTCGGAACAGGTGCAATATAATTCATCACAAATATCAAAGGTTATTGCCAGAAGACAATACATTTATTGTTTTTCCCAAAATAGCTTTCAGGGGTTGGTTTTCTGGTAGAAACAATATTCTCTGTTCAAATCACTTAAATTTCTAATTAACTTTATGTAAATATAATTTTAAATTCTAAATCCAATGTAAAATCCCACTAGCCTTCAGCCATGTAAAAACCCTAAATCATTAAGCTTGTTTGTTTCATTGATGCAAACATTATTCTCTCCCTATGGAAAGCCAATGAAAACATTTCATTTCACATTTTGCTCGAAAACGTCTAGATTTGTTTAAATTACAATTTGATTCTGTTAAACTACATCTAAGTTCTGCTAGACATCACCTATCAGATCCTCCTTAATAGCACCTTGGTTACCGCAATGGTCAGACAGAATCTGCTTAACAGTAATAAGATCCAATAACCCAATTTTATTTTGCACAATACATCCTTTTATGTTCTGTTCAGTATAACACATTCTATTGTGATTCACAGCTCTGATATTCATTCCAGTTAACACAGCTTACTAATTCATATTCTGCTAATAGAAAAAAACCCATTTTGTTCAGTGCCTTATGTTGAAGATATATGATAACACAATCATAGTTCCACCCCTGATTGAGTGACACATGATGTTGTGAAAATAAATTGATGGCACTACCCTGACGTTATTGCATGAGGGAGCGGACAGCACATCAGATATTTTGGCAGCTCTCCCAGTCTCAGCTCAATGAATTGTAAAAGTGACAGATAAATTATAGCGCCCATCCCTAGATGAAGTGAACTCTCTTCTATCTGACTCTGTTCACCATCAAATCACAACTCTCTCTAAATAACATATGGGCTTTGCCAGTGCCACTTCAAACTCGTGATATTAGAGAGATCTGCTCTTTCTGACGTGGGTTAGGGGTTGTCATTTTTATGAAGTAACAGACAAGGGGAACGGTGACCACACTCTGCTGGGAGACTATGCCTTTGGACACTGGGTCGTCAAGGTGGTGTAACACACTCTGATAATCCCTCGTAAATTTTGTTGTGCAATAATTTGGAGCAGAGCTCCATGTCAGCTGTCAGAGCCCAAGGACAGCTAAAAACATGGTTGCCAAGGTTGCACAGAAAATGGTCAGACACAGTTTTAACCGCAGGACATAAATACATGGAGGAAGAGCATATTGTCAGTAAAAGTAGGGCAGGTAGGGCTAATAGTCAGGAATAGTTGGAGAGTCAGGGTAAATAGTAAGGAATAGTAGGACAGGCTGCGTAAATAGTAAGGAATAGTAGGACAGGCTGGGTAGTAGGACAGGCTGGGTAAATAGTAAGGAATAGTCGGATAGGATGGGTAAATAGTAAGGAATAGTAGGACAGGCTGGGTAAATAGTAAGGAATAGTAGGACAGGCTGCGTAAATAGTAAGGAATAGTAGGACAGGCAGGGTAAATAGTAAGGAATAGTAGGATAGGCTGGGTAAATAGTAAGGAATAGTAGGACAGGCTGGGCAAATAGTAAGGAATAGTAGGACAGGAAGGGCAGGGATAGTAGGACAGACAAATCACAGTCAGGAATAAGGGGGCAGACAGGGTAAATAGGACAAATAAATCATGGTTGCCAATATTGCATAGAAAAAAGTAAGGCATGGTTTTAACCACAGGACAGGCAGAGCATATTATCAGGGTTAACAGGACAGGTAGAGCACATTGTCAGGGTTAAAAGCACATGCAGGGTAAATAGTCAGGTATAGCAGGACAGGCAGAGCATATTGTCAGGGTTAACAGGACAGGCAGGGTAAATAGTCAGGTATAGCAGGACAGGCAGAGCATATTGTCAGGGTTAACAGGACAGGCAGGGTAAATAGTCAGGTATAGCAGGACAGGCAGAGCATATTGTCAGGATTAACAGGACAGGCAGGGTAAATAGTCAGGTATAGCAGGACAGGTAGAGCACATTGTCAGGGTTAACAGGACAGGCAGGGTAAATAGTCAGGTATAGCAGGACAGGCAGAGCACATTGTCAGGGTTAACAGGACAGGCAGGGTAAATAGTCAGGTAGAGCAGGACAGGCAGGTTAATAGAAAAAGTAGGAAAAGTAGGACAGGCAGGTTAATAGTCTAAGACAATAGAACATGTAGAGCAGGCTGGGTAGAACAGGCAGGGTAAATAGTCAGGGAGAGTGAGACCGGCATAATCATCATATGCTCACAAACAGTAGGAAATTCAGATTTTATTTTCAGGATTAAAATTTTTTTTTCAGGGTTTCTTACGTAACATAAACAAATCATTTCAGTCATTTCATGATGAGACCTACTTGTAGCAGATCCAGTCACAGATTTACAAGGATAATGGAGTAATCCATTCTGCATAAGACATGAGAAATCTTTACATGAATGCAATCTTGGCATGGCCGGGGATTGAACTGCCCCACAGCAGTTTTATTTTTGATTTGATCAAAGATGTGCATAAAGAAAGAAAAAATAGAACTACAATTAGTAAACATCATTCAAATGGGATAATCTCAATCTGAAGATATTATGAATATTCATTTTTTATTACAATATAAATATTCATAAAGATTTCGCCTCTGTATTTCTTGTCTGGTTAGAAATGTGATCAACTACTGAAATCACACATCTCTCTTGCTTGGATATTTTTCCCAGACAGCAGGGGATAGATTTCAGTCCTAATGAAATATAGAAAATAGCTGAAAGCCACATACATAACATATCTGATGTCTGCATTAATCTGATACCTGGAAACTGATATCCCCTTTGAAAAGAAGCGTGGAAGATGAATTGTAACCTAAGCGATCATCTCAATTTTCTCATCACTACGGACCTTGTCTGAATGAGAAAAAATAAATATGTTCCAAAATCAAATAGGCTATCAAATTTACACTGAATTATCTGGAATGTATATGAAAGTAGAAATTTTAACCACTATAATGCTGTGTACCATAATCTTTTTTCCTCACATTTTTCCCCAACAATAATATGTTTTGTATTCAGGTCCAAAAATAGCTTGACTACAGTTACAATATTTGGAGGGATAACAGTAAGACTGATGACCAAGGAGTTTGAAAATTAAGAAGACGAAGAATGGAAAAAATAAACTGAAATAGTATGTAATAGGACTGCTGCATCATCCTGTGAAATCTAATATAGTATAATTCATGCTTGAGACAGATTCCTTGAAAAGAAAAACAACAATGTATGTGTAGAATGTAAAATCTATGCTGCTCTACATGACATTATGGACCATGGAATAGTTATAGAGGTATGGAATGGTCACTATATAAGGCATGATATGGTCACTGAGTTATTAAATAGTGACTGTCATTGAGGGTTTTAAATGGTAACTAAGGTATAGAATTGTCATAAAAATCCAATGGTCCACAAAATATCCAATTATATAATCAATAAAAGAAATCATGTTTATATAAAAAATAACAAACCAATCAATAGTAAAAGCCATATTTGGAAGTATCATAATTTTATGTTTAAATTAAAAACTACATTTAGCAGTTTGCTTGCAAATTCACAATTGAGGTAATATAATTGCTGTATATTTCCAAAGTGATAAATGCTTTTGGGATGGGTTTCCCATAAACCAATAAAAACACCCATATTATACTGCAAACAACCTGTGCCTCAAGTCTTACACACACCAAGAAACTAAAACAATACCTATTTTACCCAAAAATATTAGATCCGCCATATTTTATGAACAAAAGGGGAATATGATTGATGAATGAAACGTGATCCCGCGATGTGACCATCTTTTGTCTAAATACAATCAGCAGTTACAACAAAAGTGATGACAATAAGCATGGAAGGCGTGAATGACCACTGGTCACTGCTGAATGATGTGAGAGAGACGTGTTATTGTCATGGGAAGATTAACACACCTTATCCCTCATCTCATTTCATCTTCATGCTTTGACAAAGATTTATCTGAATAGATTACATTTAACCCTTTCACTACCTAAGGGAACTGGACCTGCCAGTTTGCATTGGCATAATATAAAGATTGCTAATCATTGCACTGCACTTGTTTGTATAAATATGTATATAGTTTCCTTCTTCCTGTGAGTATCTAAAGCATTTTATTGTTGACCCTTAAAGTACACCAGATTGCATTTATAAATGGAAACAGATCATTGTTAACCCTTGTACTACCATGATGATTGGTTCCCATCCTGTTTTGTCAAAGATAATAGATGCTGGCCAAAGCTCAGAATGCTTCCTTCCTGCCAGACTGGAAAAGAGATCTGTTGACCCTTTCATTTCCAGAAGAATCACAATTATTGGTAAATGTGGGCAACATGGAATGTTCAAAAGAATATCCTTTTAGACTTGGATTACAAGACTAATAAGCCTCAGAACACCTGATCATGAATATGTGTGCCATTGTTAGCTGTTATGCATATATCTGCTGTTGGATCAGATCTTGTTTCCGAGGGCTTACCTCAGCACCGACTTCTCTATGACAACACATTGTATATCACAAAAGAAGACAACATCCTGCTAACCCGCAACCAAAAATTGGGGTTTGTTTTAAATCTATCAGGTCACAGTTTTCCATTTATACTTGGAAAAGATGATGTAAAGCAAAACCATACCAGACAAAGTTATGACATTGAATATCTATGGATCAAGGTCAAAAGATCAAATTAGTTTGGCATTGCTCACCAACACTTAAGGATCATTCTACTCACCAAGTATGAAGTACATCCAAGAGGTTGCTGAGAGGTAGCCTAGACAAGTTTTTAAACCTTTATATGGCTAAGCTTAAGAAAGAAAATAAAACTGCAACTCTCAAGAGAACAAATATACAAACTCCTGAAGTTTATTTTTATTTCAGAAGCACGGAATGCTTGTAGTAATATTGCATGTCACAAGTGACTCAAACAATGGCATGCAATATACAAGTCAAAGGCCTTGGTGATGATAAGATAAAAAGAGTATATCTTCACATAAAATCATTTGGTACAAAACTCTTGGTTCAAACATATAGGATTCTGAAAATCATTTTATATGTCTGTTTCATCATTTAACACAGTCACTAATTGCCCATTTTGAAGCAAGTGTTTTCAAAATGCCCAACCACTCCTTGTATGATTCATTGCCATTAGAGGTTCTCCCTGTCACCAGCCGAAATATAAACATACACATATAATGACTGGAAAAGCATTTACACAAGTTTATATCTCAACAATAGACAAAACTGCAATATTTAGATAGTGTTTTAATCCTTCAAATTATTAGAATAAATACTGGATATCAATGTCATGTGGTTATCTGAGATTAGTTTAAGCTGAATATATCAGCACATGATATCATAACTGGAAAGGCAAATCTCCTTCTGATGCAAATATGTCTCTCCTAATACCTTAATGCCTATCTCAAAGTGGTTACCTCATATTACCAATTGAAAATCTCTGAAAACTAATACTGATTTCACATCCTTGACATTTCAATAAAATCTTACAACTATTAAATCTTTTGCAACACAGGAATTTTTCTTGGTTTTCCTCCCAATTTCACCCCATCAATCTATTCACATGTTAAATTATTTGACAGTTGTTTGCTATAGTTTTCATGTAAATGATATATCTTCTTGCAATAATATATACAAACCAAAATTTTCAATATAAAACATTGAGTGTGACAAATGTCAACTGTCAGGCACAGGAAGGACCAGGAATATGGATTATTCCATCTGAGCTATTTACATCTTATATCATATCAACTGCTGGGAAACAATGTATATTCAAACATCAGCATAAAATAGACCTATTCTTTACATCTATTTCAAATCTTTTATCACCAAAAAAACAAGTAATGATTGAAAAATAAAACTTTCAGGAAGAATATCACATGAAACTTAAGTATAACTGAAAATGTATATATTGTAATTTATTTTTTGCCATCCTTTTTTAGTTGTCACAAGTTAGAAATTAGTCGAACTGGAAGAGTACTTCAATCTCTCTGGTGCATACTGTACACTTCCTTTTATAGCATTATTTGAAGAAAAAACTCCCATATGTATGATATTTCAAAGTATCATGAACAGAACTCTTGAAATAAGTTCTTGGAATTGTTACAATAAACCACATCAATCTAATGATGCAGGTAAGGCTTGTTACTTGATTTTATAAATGTATATCTTCACATGAACCTTGCATTTCCCATCTGTGTCTGCACTGAATTGCTATTACAAATACTCATCTGAGCTGAGGTCCATAGCTGAAGGTTTAATCCTTGTCCTTAACCTATGACTGGATGTATTTATTGTCCTGTCAAGGACCTGAGACACTACAATTCATTGAGGAAGCACTTTATCAGCTATAAATAGGTCTCGGCATGATATGACTGAAATAATGTCGAAAGTGACATAAAACTCAAAACAAAAACAAAAGGAACCTAGCTTTGAAATTCATCTTCAATGAGAGAAACCAAGTAAACATAAAATGATCTCATTAGAAGACCAATTCTCTGTCTCAAAAGCATTACCAAAAAAAACATAATTGCTGAAATTACTGCTGCTTTCAGAACGTTTCAAATTATTCCTGTTGGTTGAACATAAACAGCCATGCCATGCCCGCAATATCAATAAAGTTGGGGAAATAATTCTTGAGGAATTATCAAATATTGGAAAAAAAACCATAGGTCAAACTCTGCATATCAAAAAAAAAATACAGATCCCATACTAAGAGGCTATGAATATCAATTTTGTGACATAATGTACACATTTAAGTTTTTTTCTTTGATCGATCAAAATCTCAAATTGAATCATCTTACCATTTCATAAACATCTGAGATTATACTCTACAGTTCTCTGTAGGGCATCCTTGATAAAATGCTCTTGTTATTCAAGATGACATTGCCTTTTACAGGGATTTAATACTGTGCCATTTCTCACTCTCTCTATTCAAACATGGCACATAAAATGCTGTCAGTATAGGGTGGCACTTTAACTGTCAGTTCTGAGCACCCTATCAAGCTTGTCTATTTAACAGAGACAAATCACCAGCACACTCCACACTATTCTCACTCTCCACGATCCTCATTGTAACTCTTCATGTGTCCCCCAAATTCATCAACATCTAAAAATCCTATTTTAATTTCCGTCATGTTACAGAATTTCATGGCAGACAGGTAGAGAACTGAGGGAAAGAAGTTCCGGTCAGCCGAGCATGAAACAGAAAATCTCTGTTCCCACGCTTCAATTTTCTCACGTCAAATATGCGTCGTCAGCCGCTCTGAAGACGTTTTGATGGAATTTTCATGTACAACAGGCAGAATGCTACTAACAATGTGTGGGGCTGTTTGCGGTGAAAGTCACTCCATGAATGGATAAAAAGATACCCCAGCCAAGGTGACAAACTCAACATGCAAAACATCATCTCTTCTATCAAGTCAGCTTTGATATCTTTATGACCTCTAATCTTAACATTCTGACCTTCAAATGATGGCAAATTTGTATTAACTGAAGCATATACACTATAGTGACCTTGATGTTACAACAAACCACAGCGAGATAACAACTTTTTTATAACTACTTTTTCTGGCGAAACAACCAAATTAGTCAATGGCAAGTACACCTTGGATATGAGAGATCATATTATGCAAAATGCTGCCAACTGTGTTAACACGGACGCCTCGCCAATTAATTTCTCGTCAATCATGCAAGAGGCTTGGCAACATACTGGACCCGTTTTTTTCTGGAATAATCTCATTATCTGGATTAAAGAAGATAAATGCTAATCTGCTGGCCTTAATTAGTATGAGCTTAAACTAGGCACAACCATTAATTTGGTAGAGTTGCTTCCTGCAGTCTTAAGCCGTTCAACTGTGACAATATTGCCTTTTTGATTTAGATATTGGCATGCAGAGAAGCTGTGTGAAACAAAAGTGTTAGATGAAAAACTCATTTACAAAGTGTCAGAAAATGTTAACTGTCGCAGGAAAAGGTCATGTGTTAGATCACTGGATAAGGCTAAGTTGTCTGAAGAAAAAAATGAGGTCGTGGAAAAGAGCCAATTTTCTTGTTATATATGAATATGTGTTTCTGAATAGGAACAAAAATGTGTTTCTGAATAGGAACAAAATAACAATTGTTCAATTGTGTACAAAAGAGAAAAATATCGTGAAGGAAAACATTAAGTAAACAATTCTTAGTATCTAGCCAAAAAAACGTGGCAAAGCAAATGGCAGAGGTGTGTCCCTTAACCCTTAACGGACGGGAAGGACATAAGCGTCCATCACTGGCAACGGCAGGATGGATGTCAACATCCCCATTGTTCCGGTTTAATGACTTCATTTTGTAACATTCTTTAGGGCTGCAACTTGTTACAATGTAATCATGACAGCTTGGATCATAATATTTTGACTCCAGAACCCTGTTAAGCATATAGAATATCCATGGTTATAAATTTGTTCAATTTTGTATGCAGATACACTAATCCAGGAAAAATGGGTTAGTGCTCCCAACTATCAAAATTTAAATAGGCTAGTCCATTAGGGGTTAAACTAACATGAGGAATATCACAGATTCAGATAAGGAGAGATTCACAGGAAATGGCACAGGACTATGGTTAATTCAACAGTTAAAGTAAACAAGAACTCCAAGATGCTTATGTTAATACAGAAGTATATTCCAACCATCTGAATAATATAATACAATTAAACTCATCACTCTATTATGTATATAAAAGATAATTGCACAGCTAAGTCTGGTTTGGCAATTTTTGGATTTATTCAGGCTTTATTCATTTATCTAATTAATTCCAGGCCATACAGCCAGTGGAAATATTGGGGAATTTCATGATATTGTGATATAAGTGCACTAAGCTTCTTTAATAGACGCCACTGTAAAATGCTTTGGAAATTTAAGGAGAAACTGTTAGCACATTTCTCTCCATTAAGGCAGGTTTGGCAAGGACTCTTATTAAACCAATCCAATCAAAAAACCTATTATATATTTCAATAAAGCAAATAATTTCAAGATCAATTCATCATGGGAGGGAATTGAAAAATAATTCACTCTGTTTCAGAGCAATTTTCTGTTGGGTCCCTGTGTATACATTGGAGAATACATTCATTTTCTGTGAGATGAGATGGGTCCAAGTCGCATTAAGATTTTGAGGTATCCTCTTTTCCTAAATATAGAAAACCACTTGATAGTATATATTTATCACTCAAATACACTATTTTCTGATTTTCAGTTTCATAAAAAATGTCCCTTAACTTGGAATTATCTTAATTGCTGAGGTTTGCAAAAGGATAATGTGAAATTTTGTTAAGAAACCTAAAACATTTTTTTTCTATAATCTCTGCAATGAAAAGATGGCTTGTAAACATCATGTTTCCAAATAAGATGTTATGGACAATCCTATTTTTTTCTGTCTCATAGAATTATAGGGAGTTTCTCATACATCATATTGCTGCTTGCAAGCCTGTCACTCCATCATGATGATCAATGGCCACAACCTGTCTCCTGAATACCCTAAACACTGCAGCTTCCATTTCAATATGGTGATGTCGCCAAATTTGCAACCACATTTTGCAATTTAATCACCCATCGCATAATAAAGAAAATACAAATATAAATCACTCAATAATTGGCAATGCTGTGAAATTTATTTCATTTGTCAATAGTTAAATGTATGGGGTTCTGTGATTTGTTTTCAATGGGAATGAGAATGCACCTGGCATGCACAGTGCATGTTTCATAAGTTGCAATGCACGCTTTTATGAGGACCCAACTGCAGTCCATTTCCTGTGAA
This sequence comes from Amphiduros pacificus, assembly GCA_949316495.1. Classification (NCBI taxonomy): domain Eukaryota; kingdom Metazoa; phylum Annelida; class Polychaeta; order Phyllodocida; family Hesionidae; genus Amphiduros; species Amphiduros pacificus. The sequence continues at coordinate 39,686,625 of OX439003.1, read as the reverse complement.
AATAATGTGTGCTTTATTGGAAGTTTGTGATAAATAACAGATCCATAACCTTTGAAAACTAACCTGTTCTTATTCTGTGATAAATAACATGTCCTTTTCCTATGATGAATAACCTGTTAAGCCTTTTAAGCATTCCCTTGTGAAAAAAATTAATTTCTTGATTTTATCCTTTTCCTCTGTAAATAAAGTTAGCCTTTTTCTTTCCTACTACATGCAACCTTCCTTAAGAAAATTTTCTTTTTTGTTCCAATTTATCATTTTTTATTTCTTGCAAAAAAACTTTTTCAAATTCAACCAGACCTTCTAATCTAAATTAAAGGCCAATAAAATTTACCGGTACATTTCAAACTCTTAACCCCTTACAAGTAGTGCATCTAAGTCTACCCCAAAGTGTTTTGCCCAAAATCTAGCCTTTTCACTTCCATAGTATATTATTACTTTGTTAATTATTTGCTATTGTCAAAAAGCTTGTAAATTTTAATTTAAATTACTTCAGATGAATTTATCCATAAATAAATAAACAAATTTAATATTTTAGATTGTTGATCCTCATGTTTTTTTTCCCCCAAATTGAAAAGTGCACACTGGAACTGTACAACTTTACCGGAACTGTACAACTCTAAATTTAATCATTGATTATGAAGACTGGCCGGGGGCCTATACCTGTAGGCCATGTGTGATAGGTATTTACCTGTAAATGGCAGCCTTTTGTCACAGGTGCATTAACAACTTACTTTGCTGTAATTTGCAATGAATTCATAACTTGTTTCTGATTGGCTGGTACTGTTACTGCTATAATCCCTTGGCAAGATGGCTACAACCAGCAAAAGATGACAAAAGCTTCAAAAAATTTGAAAGCAATAAAAGTATTTTTATGCTATATAAAAGCATTTTTTTCACGTTTTATATTTCATCACATTAATGATATTTGAAATGCTAATTCATTTTCAGAAAATGTTTCCTTCCCCTTTAAGGACAAAAATACACCCTAAAGCAAATCAAAGTAAGTAATTTGTTTTAGTCTTTTAATTAACCCTTTCTCATACCCTGCATTTACCATCCTTTACATCCTTCAAATTTAATTAAATTTATTAAACCCTTTCATTAAAGACAACAGTTTTTATACTTTATCTCATCTGAAAACAAACGGGAATTCAATCCTCTCCATATTTCACAATGCTTGGCTTTGTTTGCAGCGAAGCAATGAGAAACGAGTCACATCTGTTGCATATACCAACTGCATATTCGTCTCATATATACGGCTCTCATGCATCTGCAGAGACAATCTCCATTTAGTTCAGACAGTGACGGTGGGCATAGCAGCATAATGGAGGTCCCTGCCTGGATGACTCGGGATGGGGCCTATGAGTAGCCTGGCATTATTACACAAATGCTCCTTCATTCTTGGCAGTACAGCTTGACAACTTTGTGCTGTCATCGCTCAACTTTATAATCAGCTGCCAAATTGACAGCTTTGCTGGAACCATCCGCCTTAATCAGACAATGGATCACCGTAACAATGGCAACATGCTTTATGCATAAGGCTCTGCCATATATATACCAAAATCGTTGAGTTATTCCAAAAGCCAAGGAAACACAGTAAATATGATGAAATTGTGTGGGTATAAAGTAGATCTCTACATAATGCAGTGTGTTTATAAAACATTACCATAAATTCTGATAAAATAATAATATTAATATTAATTTCACTTTAAATTAACTAAACTTTTTTCATGAAATAATAAAAACAAACAAAAATATCCTTAGAAGTAACTTTGTCTGAATAGAGAACATGTGCATATGAAAATTCAGTTTCATGGGAAGATGAGGGGATATAATTTATAACTTATCGGTGTAAACATTTCACGATTTAAATTGAAATGTACATTTGAAAGTAGAAGAATAAATTAAACTGACCGACACAGAGTCCATCATTGAGCTGGTAGCCTCGCTCGCACACACAGGCGCCAGTTGCCGTGTCACAGCCGGCCAGATTCTGAATGAAGGCACTCGGGCACAGGTGCTCAGCCGAACAGGGGACCTTCTCCGTCAATCCTGCATCCTCCAGGTCTGCAAAGAAAAATAAAAACCAAAAATATATAATGTATTTCAAAAGCTTGCCTTCCTTGTAATCTAGCTGTGAAATAATCTGTACAGAAAGGAGATCTTGATTCAGAACAATAATTGTTTTCTCTCCACATGATTAAAGTTGCAAGCGAGATTATTGATATTACCGTCAGGAGGAGGTTTGAAACTTTATTTGTGTAACGTAGGTAAGTAATCTCAGTCCTTTTTTGATCATAGCTAATAATATTTCACTCAGCACAGCTCCATTAAGCTTACTTTCAGAGCAATTTGCCTATATATATATATATATATATATATATATATATATATATATATATATATATATATATATGCTAAATGTATGTATGTATACATATAAGTAAGCAACACCATCGTAAATGTAAATGTGACAATGGAAGCCAGAGGGAGAGGAAATGGACGGATAACTAGTATCATATTTGCTTATAATTCCCCTTATTACCAAGGAGCAAGACCTTTATATCGATCAAGATATATACTTATGTAGGCATGTCAATATTTGTGACCTTGGCAACCTAATTATGGTTGGAAAGACCTTAGATGTGTGCAAACGAAGCCGAGGAAGGCAAGGATCGGTTGTTTCCTTACTGCCCTTTGATCTTTATTGATAGACAAATAAGAACAAACATGCAACTTATCATCACTTAGATGAGCTTTTTTATGTCCATAATATTTAAATGGGAAATTCAAGAAGGGATGTAGTGGCAGATTCTATAAATTTACGTTCCTGTTACACGAATTGAAAGACATTTGAGCATTTAGCACGACGTCAGTATATTTTAAAAGATGGTAGTGTGAGAGTTAACTGGCGTATACTGAGATGTCCGTGTTCATATCATGGATTTGCAGACACCATTAAAAGGGATAAAATCCACAAGATTTATGGGTCTACAAAACTTGTGCCCTTCCTAGCACTAATGGCTTAGTTTACAAGGTCAATCATATTTGAACCAAACCAATCTGAGGTAATCGCATGCCTTATTGGCTTGTTAGCTGACAAATATCAACACCCCCACATATTTTGATTCTTTTAAGAATGCTTTATTTTGTGGAACTTCATCATCTAAAAAGTACAATAAAATGCACAAATAATAACCTTACTGCACACGCTTGAACCATTATCAATCTTATGTTGATGGTTTAAACTGCCATAAATGACCCAAGAAGGGAAAAAGGTCCATAAAGGGCCTCCTAAACAAGTGCGTACCTTGCAAGCCATAAACAAGTCATGAACACAAAGAGTGGCGTTTCCTGCGACAATTGAGATGTAATCCTTGCATGTGGTAGTCAATTGTCAACAAAGAACATCACATGTCCTCAATAGTCCTATTGCTATAAGTACATATATATTTTTGTCTGTTTCCATGCCAACATGGACATTTTTGTTGACTAATAGCTTGCGACCCCTCTTGCTATGTGGGAGTTGTTAAGGAGAAAGCTTAATGTGAAATTCTGTAGGACATGACAGGGACATGTATGGAGTTTGGCAGATATAGGGGGCGCTACTCAAGTAGAATTCTAGATATATATATATATAATGGAAATATAACCCATCTATTTGATACACCCACCAAATGTGTGAATCTGAGATGCCATGGACCTTGCTGCACACAGTTGAGGCTTAAATGATGTGAAATACAATAATTGAATCATATATTTTCCCCATTTTGCGAGTCATATTCTAAAGAGATGGCAGACCCTGGGCCCTCTTTTTTAAAGCAAAGTTAAGTAAAAAAATATAATCAAGAACTTGGAATCTTATATTTGTTGACGTATCATCTTATCTTTCAATATAGATGCACTGCTTTGCATTTAAAAGGAAAGAAAACATTTTTTAAAAGTACCTGTTTTCAGGTTTTAAACTTTTCAATACAAAATGTTAAGAAGAAAAACAGCATCTGGGCAAGTTGCGTACCTTGCTTGAGATCTAAATAGGAAATCAAACCCGACCCCATCTGTGACAGACATCTTTCTGATGGAACCACATTGTATATATACTGATGGCCATGTCAGCCATTTTCTCAATATACTTTAATCATGATAATCTAGTATTCGATGTTTCTACAAGGTTTAGTCAAAAGGTATATAATTAAATATTTCTGTCACACTTTACTTCATGACCCAAATATGATGAATGCTAATTTTAACCAGGAAATGTAGTTGATTCATCAACTTTCCTATGTTGCAAATTGATTAACTTTTATTTTTGATTCTGATGATGAAGGGGGCTTGCAAGGATTGCCTAACTGGACAATATATTCCCAAACTTTTATCAAGTATTTATCAAATATTTAGAAAAAATGGCACTTCAAAATACAAAAAAAAACATATTTTTGCATTTTGTTTCCATTGGGAATTTCTGTAAACCTTAAAAGTTGCAGGTGGCTGAATCATTTGCACTGTTAACCTCAGTCACAATTTCAAAGAGCATTAGATTAGTTTAACTAAAAATGAAGCTACAAAGAGACCTGATGGTTTTTCTAAATTGTTTTTTCACAATCACAACTAATTCAGACCAAATACCAATTTCTAAGTGGAACCCAAATATTGGAATGCCTTCAATAACATACATTTTCCAATTATCATTAGAGGAAACTCCTCCCTTCCCAAGAGAGATTTAGCGATCAGCTACTGAAAGCTCCTAATGATGTTGAAGCTGACAATGTTCTCAATAAGATGCAACTGGGGGACCTAAGTACCAATGGGATGAAAGTTTGGAGAGCTCAATAAGGTTGACACACCTCCGTTTTTCAGCGCAAAGTGGGATGGTGTTGCCGCAACTCCCTGGCTTGATTCTCAACTTATCTCACGCCATAATTCATGATAGTGACGACTGCCGCCACAATTACACGCCAGCTTCTGCTCAACTCCCTCTCAATTTGCTCCCGAGTTCTACTGATATTTTTTTCTGGACCTCGAAAACCGTTTCTCCTACATGGGGAATGGCAGTGAGAATTAGGCAAAATGGACGTGGCATTCTGGAGGTCAAAGTCATGCCATTACAGCTTTTTCACTGTGTACTATCCAAGGTAATAACAATCAAATCTCACTCTTTTGTATTCATGCCAGACATAAAAGCCTGTGGGTCTATCAATGTTGCATCTATAAAACTATCTATATCATTGCCCATCACAGCACCTCAGAACTGGGCATATTAGCCAATGTTTCCTGGTTTACGCCATCGTCTGTGCAACACTTACAAATCCCCTCCGAGACCCACCCATTCCATGATATGCTTGCCCAATATATAATAGTATATCTACTAAGTAGGGAAGCAAACTTTAGCCCCTTCATAGAATAGCTTGTGTCTGTTGCTGAGAGCTCTTCTGTACAAGAGGTACAAAAAGGTGCCACCTGAGGACTGGAGACATATGTAACCATAGCAACGCCCTGTCCTGATCGTGGAGGCATATCAATCAACTGCTCGATCAATTTGCAAGTGGACATCCGCAGAGAGGGGTGAAAAGTAATAAAAGCGCATGCCACGAATATGAGATGCGTGCATAGTTTGTTTTATCCCTCTCCGGATCTCTCATCGGGCTTCTACCACTGAACATATGATGATGATGAATCTAGCAGAGATTTCATGGGATTGCTATTATCCGTGACAACAGGGATGATTGTGATGAAACAACAGTGCCTTAATGCTGGTTTCCTCCGCTTTTGCTTCTCATTTAACTCAATGTTGCCTTGATTATTTTGCCTAAATTGGATCGACAAACACAAGGAGAAGCACATTTTCTCTGGAGCCTGGTCCACATTAGTATGTAAATAGGGAGCAGCCATAATGATTTCATATGACAGGTCTAATTGATCATAATGCAGTGTGCAATCCATCCTTCGTATGAGAACCAACAACAAGATATATATATGTATATATATATATATATATATAAATACATATATAAAATATGTACAGCTCAATTATGGAGCAGCATTATATTCTTGTTTTATAGCTAAAAATCATATGCTGTTGAGATGATGCCACACACACCTCTATATTAAACCAGATAAAGTTAGAAAAAATTTCAGTTTTAACTCACCGAATGTAGACAAGTGTGTGCTGTTTCTCCTGCTCCACCTGTGGGTAAACACCAGGCCCTTGTGTGCCACGTTGAAGAACAGCTTGATGCTGTCTGCAATACCAATAAGGAAAATTTAGGAAATTTTTAAGCTCAATCATCCCTTTTGGCTAATTACTTTATGTTCATGATAATAATTTTAATCAGATTTTTCAGAAGGAGATTTTTCATCAAAATTATACAATACAAAAGTAATAAAAAAATAGTAACCTGTCTGTTCCACCTAACTGCATACTTTTAAAAAATATTAACATTTTTCCCAATATATAAATTGCAGAAAAATATAGTAAGTTTTAAGGTAAAAGCTTCAGAACAAATAGAATAAAAGATTGTTGGTGCTCCCTCTGTCATATAAACACACAAAAAATAGAATGTAGAAATTTAATATAGCACAGCCAAATGTTGTATATATTTTACCTAGATCCATCATCATAGGTACGAATATCAGAATCCGGACTCTCGGCTGTGAGACGCATGTGGCGTAGGCCAGGGAGATCACCATGACAATGCTCATTGTGACAACAGTTGTCTTGGAGATTCCCCGGGGACTGCCCACTCCACCCATCCCTGCCTGACGACCCTTGCTGGACATACTGCTCGTATTGTTGGGCTGGAAATACAGAACGAGAAAACTCAACATACCATTAACTAGAAAATAATTTCTCTGTAAGAAAAGAATTCACCCAAGCTCTGTTTTGCTTCATTTAGACTTCAGAAAGCAAAGACGGCAGCACTCCTGATGTATCTCAAATTTCAGAAATAATATCTAACTTTTTTTAGCTTCTGTTAAATGCATTTGGTAAATGCATTTTGTTAAGTCTGCATTTAATGATATCTTCAATATTTTGTCTCTCTTTCAAAAATATTCTTACATTTATCAAACATTAACAATTAAAAACTTGCATAATGTCTTTCAAGGCATGATAAACATTTTTTTTTTTAGGAATATTTTATTATTCTGAGTTTTCTTCATATTTGTGGTTAATGGCATCCATAATGACCCAAAAGTGGCAGAAAAAATTGGAATTCACAGTCAACTTAAAATCAAATTTAAGCCACCACAAAACACGCACTTAACAATTTGTTTGAACCATCACCATTTGCATAGTAAGTAGAGTTTGTAATGGGAGGCAAGCGAAGCTCTCAGCCTCTGTTTGGAGGTAATCATATCCTTCATGTTGGTGCATATCATTGTCAATGTTCTTGTGATGTGCAAATTTGGCCAGTTGTCTACTACTAATATTTGGTTAAGGGACAAATATATACGACAGTCAATATGCACCTGTGTAATTCATTATTCCATCAGGTCCATGCTTCATTTCTTATGGAATATCAGCCAATCAGGTGGTCCACATCCCTTTCCTGCAACAAGGTTCCTTTTACAAGGTCACATGCAGCGCTGTTTTGATCTCTGTCCTTATCTGACATATCCAGCATGGAATATTTTAAAAGTGATATCCAGCAGTGAATTTCTGCCGCTAGATTTCTATCTATTGAATATGATGGGTGTTTCCAGAGGCTTTACCAACCATATGCTCACGATAATGACCTCACCCTCTTCAACCTCACCCTAAGACCACATAAACTGGAAGGCCCACACCCCCTTGCGGTCACTCCCATCTTAACTTGTTCACCCCAGTCCCCCTTCAGGGCCAGATCTTGTTATTTTTCAAGGCAGTTACTTTCTCAAGTTCTGCACAGAAGTCTTTTAGATCAATATCTGCCCCCGATAAAGATTAAGTATAAAAAACAGCCAAGCAGTTGTAGCTGTGATCACACTAGCAAATACAGCAGACCAGACCAAGCCTTTCATGCCAGCACGGCCTCATTATAGATCAGTGCTGGAAAAATGCACACACCTTTAACAATTAATGAATGGGTTGCAATGGCATTTTGGGGCAACTTTTTCTATATTTGGTAAGAAATACTACTTTTGACTGGCATATTATTCACTAAAATAGAAAATTTAAAATGCCTTTACTTTGTGATTAAATAACAAAATCAGGAAAATAATTCAAATATATACATATATAACTTTTCAATATCAAGATTGGATTTACTTTAAAGTAAATATGTAAATAAACTTGCATATGTACATGCTTATTTGCATATATCAGATTTCAGTTTAGTGATGTCAGTGAATATATCTAATTTCAGGGAATAGTTCAGTGGTTGCATTGCATTGCTGGATTGATTTCAGGCCATGTCAGTGGTTGTATCACATTCCTGGAGTTAATTCAGTCATGTCAGTGGTTGTATCACATTCCTGGAGTTAATTCAGTCTTGTCAGTGATTGTATCACATTCCCGGAGTTTATTCAGTCATGTCAGTGGTTGTATCACATTCCTGGAGTTAATTCAGTCATGTCAGTGATTGTATCACATTCCCTGAGTTTATTCAGTCATGTCAGTGGTTGTATCACATTCCTGGAGTTAATTCAGTCATGTCAGTGATTGTATCAAGTTCCTGGAGTTAATTCAGTCATGTCAGTGGTTGTATCAGATTCCTGGAGTTAATTCAGTCATGTCAGTGGTTGTATCACATTCCCGGAGTTAATTCAGTCATGGCAGTGGTGGTATCACATTCCTGGAGTTAATTCAGTCATGTCAGTGGTTGTATCACATTCCTGGAGTTATTTCAGTCATGTCAGTGGTTGTATCACATTCCCGGAGTTTATTCAGTCATGTCAGTGATTGTATCACATTCCCGGAGTTTATTCAGTCATGTCAGTGGTTGTATCACATTCCTGGAGTTAATTCAGTCATGTCAGTGATTGTATCACATTCCCGGAGTTTATTCAGTCATGTCAGTGATTGTATCACATTCCCGGAGTTTATTCAGTCATGTCAGTGGTTGTATCACATTCCTGGAGTTAATTCAGTCATGTCAGTGGTTGTATCACATTCCTGGAGTTAAGTCAGTCATGTCAGTGGTTGTATCACATTCCTGGAGTAAATTCAGTCATGTCAGTGATTCTATCAAGTTCCTGGAGTTAATTCAGTCATGTCAGTGGTTGTATCACATTCCTGGAGTTAATTCAGTCATGTCAGTGGTTGTATCACATTCCTGGAGTTAATTCAGTCATGTCAGTGGTTGTATCACATTCCTGGAGTTAATTCAGTCATGTCAGTGGTTGTATCACATTCCCGGAGTTAATTCAGTCATGTCAGTGGTTGTATCACATTCCTGGAGTTAATTCAGTCATGTCAGTGGTTGTATCACATTCCTAGATTTATTCAGTCATGTCAGTGGTTGTATCACATTCCTGGAGTTAATTCAGTCATGTCAGTGGTTGTATCACATTCCTGGAGTTAATTCAGTCATGTCAGTGATTGTATCACATTCCTGGATTTATTTCAGTCATGTCAGTGGTTGCATCACATTCCTGGATTTATTTCAGTCATGTCAGTGGTTGCATCACATTCCTGGAGTTAAATCAGTCATGTCAGTGGTTGTATCACATTCCTGGAGTTAATTCAGTCATGTCAGTGATTGTATCACATTCCTGGATTTATTTCAGTCATGTCAGTGGTTGTATCACATTCCCGGAGTTAATTCAGTCATGTCAGTGGTTGTATCACATTCCTGGAGTTAATTCAGTCATGTCAGTGGTTGTATCACATTCCTAGATTTATTCAGTCATGTCAGTGGTTGTATCACATTCCTGGAGTTAATTCAGTCATGTCAGTGGTTGTATCACATTCCTGGAGTTAAATCAGTCATGTCAGTGGTTGTATCACATTCCTAGATTTATTCAGTCATGTCAGTGGTTGTATCACATTCCTGGAGTTAATTCAGTCATGTCAGTGGTTGTATCACATTCCTGGAGTTAAATCAGTCATGTCAGTGGTTGTATCACATTCCTGGAGTTAATTCAGTCATGTCAGTGATTGTATCACATTCCTGGAGTTAATTCAGTCATGTCAGTGATTGTATCACATTCCTGGAGTTAATTCAGTCATGTCAGTGGTTGTATCACATTCCCGGAGTTGATGTATTTCACTTTGGGGATTATTTCAGTGATGTCGATGGTTGTGCTATCTTTCAATCAAACTTGATCATTGATCTTCAGAGGTCGCTGACAAATCACGTTTATGGCTTCTCTCATCTTTAAAGGATATGACATCCCAACACTGTGGCCATGCTGGCCTTCGACTTCTGATCATAACCTTTTTGGCTGATTTGTTTGCTAGTGACTGCAAGAATCGATGAAAGAGTCACTATCATACAGAGTCATCTGTCATGAAAAATGGCCGTGCTGTGTCCCGACTGGTCACAATCATTGGGTCACAATCATCATGAAATTTGACCTCAAAAGCCACGTCTGTTATTTCTCCGCGAGGAAATTGCTCAATTTTGATGGCAGTCTGGATTGGCTGATCATATGAAAACATCCAGGATTTTCCTCACCCACTTCCATTCAACTGGGGGTCTGGGCAGAGTCAGATGAAAAAGTGCAAGTCAATCGCGCTGCTTGTGAAAGTTTACAGACACTGTTTATATTCAACAAGCTCAAATGTGCCACAACACCGTTTCCTTAAGATCCCATATGTAAGTTGCATCATGTATATAAATAGCTTTTTGATTTGTGATTATTAATTTTGCTGTATGATTGAATTAGAAGCACTGCTGCTGGAAATTGTAATGCGGATTATTTCAATCAAGATCTAACATACATATTATAACGGCATACACATATAGATGGTTGATCTTTGATGTCAAAGCTTTCAAGAAAACCTTTTTCTGTATATGATACCCTCAATCCAAACATAAAAACTCTGTGATTCTGCCAGGAAGCAACAACTTTGTTTTATTTATTATTGAATAGATCAAAGCATATCATGTAGCAGCTGATTTTCTTACTGCAAACACATCATCTAAAATGTTGCATATAATTGATGTTGCCATAGTTACATGCTCCTAATGTGCCATGGAATCTTATGGAATACATCACACAATTATCATCTTTTTTATGTCAACACATTCAATATATTTCACAATTTTCAGCATCTCTTCTAAAGTCTCATGTGGTGAGTTTTTGAGAACGATTATTTTGTCAAAATCACAATTTGTGCTGTCATCACATCATCTCTTGATGATTTTCCTTGTGATTTACTGCCTTAAGTTCCTTAATTATGCAAATACAAACATCTTAAAAGTCAATATAATTTATTGATGATGAATTAAAGAGAGAAACACCTTAAAAAAAGCTCACTCCTCAGCACATTTCATTCATCATTTGCCTTGTTCATTTACTTCAAGAGGTTCAGCTCTCATTTATCTTATACAGTGGAGCAGTTATTATATATAATATTTTAAGCATACATCACAACTCAAACTCTTTCATTTTCAGGTTGGCCAAAGATTCCTATGGCAAAATGAGAGGTTTTGAAATCTAGTTCAAATCCTCTAAATTTTAACTATAACCAGATTTATATAATAGCAATTTATGCTTCTTTGTTAGTCAACTAATGCCTCAGTCACATTTGCACCGGGCGCCGACCGGGAAGTAACAATCAGCCGACTTCACAGGGTCCCGGGCGCCAGGGAATTTATCAGCAACAATCTGAGAGATGCCGTAGCTGTGGTCACATTATTAAAGGGCACCACATGGCACGTGCAAGACTGAATGGCACAGACATCTGTAGGATATCCTAAAGATGTCTATCTTATTGACAGACGTCTGTGAGATATCCTAAAGATGTCTGTCCCTTTTGACAGACATCTGTAGGATATCCTTAAGACGTCTACATGATATTGTAGGGAGCCCATTGGATCATCTGACGATGGCCTGTGAACACATGAAATTTTAAAAATCCTATCGGGAAGCTCATCACTAATTGAACTGATTTGAGGTATCTACCAGAAGGTCCCATATGCCAAATATTTTGATCTTGCTGTACACTTTTCTTGGGACATCATGTTCAAAAGAAATGTGACAGACATAAATGCCTTCATAGGGATTAGTTACATTTGGCTCTCATATAATAGACTCTCAAATCAATTTTAAGTTAAGTTGTGTAATAAATTGGGATTTTATGTATCTAATAATATCAATATGACTACTAAATAAAGAGCTTTTCTTTTATCATATGAATCTTAAAACTCTTGCACAATATTGGCGATTTTCCTTAAAAGTGTCAATCACCACTGTTTTATTTTATCTTATGAAGTGAAGTCAATGCTTTTATTTTACATCTGCACAATATCATATTTGAATTTAAATCCATTTTTCATCATTAAAAAACAAATGAATATTTAATCACAAAGACAAATGCTGATTCTGCAGAAAATGCAAATGTTGTCCTGTAAAAAACAACATCCACTAAATGTTTCTTTCAGTTGTGCGAGAGCCACTATATCCTATGCTACTACCTTCATTACTCCCAGGACAGTGTGCAAGCTCCATTTCAAAATCACTTCTCAGTTTAACAAGTGGAATCTCTTTTATCTCACACAAATTAAAGACAACTCCTTTCGGTCACATGGTTTTGTATGATAGCAACAACAATCTCAGGTAGTGTCCCAGTGAAAAATAACCCCTTGTAATTATCTATTCCCTTGTAATTCAAGCCAATTTCTTTCATTAATAGTCAAGACATAGGGATGCGAAAGCCATTTAAATTGGCTCGCATGAAATTTAAAGTCTTATGTTTCCAAACAAAAACTAGCAATGTTAATTAAAAGAAACATGGTGACTCAAAGGTGAAAATCAATTCAACTCCAAACAGCAGCTAGATAAATAATTTTTCTTCTAAATTTCACTAATTACTTCACATTTCAAATTCTTCAGTTAAATCTATTTCGATCCTATCAACATTAAATGGTTTGCCTGAACAGATATTGTAGAAATAATGCTAATTAACACAATATTCAATCATTCAAGAATGACATTTAATTACTTTTTGCCTTGTGTAGAAAAAAATATCTCTATGGCTATGGCTCTATGTATGTGGCTCCCTCTATCATTTGTAGGGTGCTGCCCTCTGTAGTAGAAAAAGAAGGTCTTTTACCTGCAAAGTGTATCCATCAGGCGGTCCAACATTGGTCGTGTAGATGTTTTCAGTTCGTCGTGGGGGAGGGGGAGGAGGACATTTCACATTATGATTTGCTCTACAACTTGCACCAGCCACCTGCAATGAAATAAGAAAAAAAAATCCAAGATATCAGTGTTTGCATGCAATGCCTTCACTTTAATTCAGGTCTTGATACAACGGGGATTGATTTTAATCTTACTTATACACCAGGCTGTGAAAATAAATGCTGACTGATTAATTACCATGCAGACATGCTACATGGATTAAGAGGAGATAGATCATTCAAGAAAGGATTCTCACTGAGTTGTGCCTTTTATTTTACACACATATCTGTCTCCTGTGGGATTCCTTTCAGGTCTTTATGTTCTTCTATAAGCATTTCATGTACATAAACTCAGTGCTCTTGACTTGGCCAGACAGTGGCCTTTTAGGTCCATGCACACAGCATATAACATATGACAGCTATAGTCAGTGGTTTGGCCAGGAAACTCAATAAACAGCCCCAACAACTCAAGTAATACTGTTTGTGTTTTTAGTCACATGTAATGTCTGATCAAAAACAATACGCAACCAAAATGGCCGAGTCAGTTTGTCCCCCTGATCACTTGACCTCATGTCATCGATCCTTCCACCGCCAGCCCCGACGCTTGAGAGATCTTGACACAGGAATAATAGAAGTTTTGGCACCATTTTCCTGAGGGGGGCACCCGTGCAGGGTGTGCAGAAATTGACTTGGCACCCTGCGGGACTGAATGACAAAATTTATTTCCACACCCAAGATAGTGGCTGGACATTATCGCCCAGGCGCCTTCATTTTGCAGCCAATCAGAGAGCTGCTTTGCATTCAGTGCTGATCACAAGACCAGAGGTGGTTCTAATAACTCATTGTATTTTCTGTTTTAAAGAACATGGCTGATCTCATGAGGATGACTATCATTTTGTCTCTACCACTGACCCATTTTCTCTCCAATTTCCTTCCAGCACACAATCAGAATGTTGGATAAAAGTGATCACCCTGATACGCGACCCACATGGCCGTGAGGTCACAGGAGTGTGCAGAATTGTCTGCCCTAAGAAATTGACAATATAGCCCTAATTCTCAGGACCCATCCCCGATTCACATCATGACTGGCAGAAATGTTTTAATTTCACTGAAGAAGCCATGATCATTTCCAGTAATGTGTCTCTCATCCTGAAACTAACACAATACATGAAGACCCCAGGGCTACACAGAGTTTTTCTTTGTGTTATTTTTTCCTAATTTATTGTTTTTGTTTGATTTGCATTCATGTTATTTCTTTTCATAAAAAAATATGACAAAATAATTCCATGACTTAAGTATGTTTGATTCGAATTCAGAATATGAAAATATGTTTTCACAAACACCTTCAAAATTAAAATGACTTTAAAAAAATCAAAATGAGGAAATTAATGACCTCAAAATGTACCAAAGAAAAATAGTGGATAAAGTTGCTTGTAATTTTGGTCTTTTGGAAACTTACCAAACGCTAGTTACAGCCTGCAAGCCAACAAATGTACTGCATAAAACATGGAAATAAAAAAATCAATCTGTGCTTGAATTAACTAGTAGAAAGGAAAGGCTACTGTATTCCACTCTCTAGGCTACTGTATTCCACTCTCTAGGCTACTGTATTCCACTCTCTAGGCTACTGTATTCCACTCTCTAGGCTACTGTATTCCACTCTCTAGGCTACTGTATTCCACTCTCTAGGCTACTGTATTCCACTCTCTAGGCTACTGTATTCCACTCTCTAGGCTACTGTATTCCACTCTCTAGGCTACTGTATTCCACTCTCTAGGCTACTGTATTCCACTCTCTAGGCTACTGTATTCCACTCTCTAGGCTACTGTATTCCACTCTCTAGGCTACTGTATTCCACTCTCTAGGCTACTGTATTCCACTCTCTAGGCTACTGTATTCCACTCTCTAGGCTACTGTATTCCACTCTCTAGGCTACTGTATTCCACTCTCTAGGCTACTGTATTCCACTCTCTAGGCTACTGTATTCCACTCTCTAGGCTACTGTATTCCACTCTCTAGGCTACTGTATTCCACTCTCTAGGCTACTGTATTCCACTCTCTAGGCTACTGTATTCCACTCTCTAGGCTACTGTATTCCACTCTCTAGGCTACTGTATTCCACTCTCTAGGCTACTGTATTCCACTCTCTAGGCTACTGTATTCCACTCTCTAGGCTACTGTATTCCACTCTCTAGGCTACTGTATTCCACTCTCTAGGCTACTGTATTCCACTCTCTAGGCTACTGTATTCCACTCTCTAGGCTACTGTATTCCACTCTCTAGGCTACTGTATTCCACTCTCTAGGCTACTGTATTCCACTCTCTATTCACCTACTAATTTCCTGTATCGTCCCTCACCTAAATCTTTCTCTCTGCTTTATGGTTATGTTTATATTTTCATATAAAATTCATTGAAGACCATTGAAACATTTGCATGATGAAAATATAGCAAATGTCATATTTATGACTTTGATATCAAGTGCCCATAATAAGAATAAAACATTTTACATTTACACAAATTTATGTCATAATAAAGCAGGAGCAACATAATTTTAATTGCTTTTCTTTGTTAAAGGTAATAAAAAAGATTTTGATATTTTGATTTTCAATTGCTATAAATCTCAGAACTCAACTACATTTCATTTCCATGAATCAAACAATATCTAAAATGGGCAAGAAATACTCTAGACTTGCATAAATACAAGTGACTTAAAAACCTGTCTGTGAAAGTGTGCAATGTTTGTTTTTGATTTACCCTGTCATCAGCATAAACCAATGTTTGGAATTTCATACTTTAAGCAAACAGCTCAACATATCTGTTGTTCATTTGTAGCTTTATTAATGTTCTTATTACACATAATTTGATGTTCATATCATGTTTGCCAGAAACACATGGTCTTGGCAATATGATTTCCACTCTAAATTTGTCATGCCTGTCTTGACTTGACACACCCCACACAATAAAAATTGCTGAATTTAATTTGAAAAATCTATATCAAACCGATAGTTTGAAATTGGTAAAGTGTGTTGCATTATGAAGGGTAACCATGAAAGAGTCCTTAAGAATGTGACTCATGAACGATATTTTTCATACGCAAGCTAACCAAATACAAATCATATTACTTGAAATAATCAATTAATTCACAGAACTTAAACCATATGGCTTGGCTCTCTGACAATATTTGCAATTTTAATAATCTTTTTATCGATTTACAATTATTGTTGCTCAGATTTCAAGCAGTTCTATTTTCAGTATTTTCGGATGACAAATAGAAGGTAATGATATTTTGCATAAAATATTTGAAATGCTACATTTTCTCACACTCTTTTCCTTCGTCTACACCAGTAAATATATGACTCACTTATTAAATTTTCAAATTAAATTTTACAACTTTATTGCATGGCTGTGTCATTCAAGACGGACATGACAAAGGTATGTATGTCTACAATATGTTTTGTATAATTAGTGAAATTGCTAAAAAAGTATATCACTATACAGTTATTTGTACATTTTGTAATTGGTTTATGTCACAATGATTAATTCTGTCACCATCCTAACATTAAATTGCGAAAAAACGTAGAGAAATGACTGCAACATTAAGATGGCAAAGTTGGGTATTTTATGGTTGAAGTCAAGAAAAAAAACCTGGTGTAACCTTCTTTCCTTTTTTAAAAGTTCAAAGTCATTATTTTTCAAAAGAAAAAGATAGCCACCAACTAAACATCCTTGGTAAACTCAATTACGTGCCGGAAGTACTTACAAAGTGGGGCTGGGTTATCAAGGTTATCACGCTCACAGGTGGCGCAAGCTACCCTTTGTTTCATTTTACAAAGTATCTATTTGTATATGTATCCCGCGATCAAATCTATCATGACTGAGTTCAAAATGCTAACCTCTAGTCAGAGGAAGGATTATGGTAAATGTGAAGCACTCAGCTTGCTCTTCTCATATATCAGGACAGCTTGATTTATATGTTATGTGCCATACTGTCTCCATATATACATAGACATTGAAGGTGCTCACAAACAAATCTTCTCTAAACAGGAAAAACACCACAGAGTTGTTTTACATCTTGTGCAGGTGAGGCTATCTCTCCCAACCCATTCTGCTTTGCAGAGTTTCCGGATTACAAGATAAATGAGACATTTCCATGTAAAATTAAATAGTGTTCCCCTGATTGGAAAAATCTTTTACCTGGTTCATCAATATATCTCTTAATCATTGTTTAATTAACATTGTTCACAGCACCTAAAGATAAAATCTCTTCACATGGTTTTTTTATAACACTTAGTATTTGCCAGAGTTGTACTCTGCATGGTGAGGTAGGGTCCCATACTACCTCTGTCCCCACAGGCATGAAACTACTTTTTCCGCAGGGTCGTTTGCATAATCCAGACAGGTGGGCAGTTGGTGGGCTGCACACATACACATGCACAATGTCCACCCTCTTTCAGACCAAAACAAGCTGGCACAACCACACACACACACCTTGGTGATTGCAGGTTAGGGGCCAGTCATATCATAAAATATCTCTCTCAGAATAAAAAAAAAAACATCTCAGTGGAAAAAAATAAAATATCCTTGCTCCCCCCCCCCAATAGTCAAATAACTGGCCCCTTTCATATGTCAATCCAAGTATATCCAGTTGATGTTATACTCACTTTCTAACCTTCTGACCAAAACAATGCCAATAATTGGCAATACATGTGACAAAATATTGCACTCAGTGTCTATTGGTTGCTTGCACTGGGTGTGGCCTCTGAGCACTCACTCAAAGAGTTGAATTTGTACTTGCAGAGCCAGGCATAAGTCCTGGATATGGTGAGGAGAGTAGAGTTACTGTGGTTTAATATTCAGAGTATTATATTACAATACATGTAAGGAAGACACCATCATTGCAATTGTTTTATGTATGTAGATCGTTATGACAAAAATAATGATAAGCTCAATTTACATCTCACTCATTGCTTTTTTTCTGTTTTATTTTAGTTTTTGCCAAATCAGCAATTTCATACTCTTAGCTACTCTGCATTATGCCCCAGTCACAATCTGAGATATACTGTAGCAATGGTCACATAATTAAAGGGCACTTCATAGCACATGCACGATTGAATGGCACAGACATCTGTAGGACATCCTAAAGACGTTTATATCATTTGACAGACATCTGAAGGACATCCTAAAGATGTTTGAAGGACATCCTAAGGACATCTATATGATACTAGGGAGCCCCTAGGATCATAAGACGATGACCTGTGAACACATAAAATAAAAAAAATCCCATTTTCACCATACGATGGTGAAAACCAGGATCCCTAAGCTAATCTTAAGATATGCCTATGGCATATGCACAGCCTGCCGTGTACTTTAAGATGATATTTGGTAATAAGACATCGGGCAAACGCTGGCAACTTTTATGTTGCTGCTAAAGGTTTGCAATGACCCATATGATGACCCATACCCGTACCCGTACTACAGGCCGTAGCCAATGATCTCCCATTGCCATCACGGCAACCTGGCTTGTCAGCTGATTTTGTGAAAAAAAAAACAAAAAAAAACCATCCGCCGGACATCTTAACTGAAATCTGTGCAAATGTGACTGGGGTATTACATACGTAGTATTCAATTACTACCTCTGCTGCCATTGCCCTGTATTTGATACCATTCTAAATTTGCAATTCCCCAAGTTATAAGTACTTGCCTTGCTTACAAAAATATCATCAAATTCTGGTAAAAACCAACTCTA
The DNA here is from genome assembly GCA_949316495.1 of Amphiduros pacificus. NCBI lineage: Eukaryota > Metazoa > Annelida > Polychaeta > Phyllodocida > Hesionidae > Amphiduros > Amphiduros pacificus. The sequence goes on along the minus strand of OX439003.1, from coordinate 39,667,610 downwards.
TTTATATTCTTTCACCAATCAGTCCACAGCCAGATTTTTATGAATACCGATGACTTGTGGTCGTTTCTGTGTGCACCTTTATACCTTTGGCGACAGGCAGTCATCGGATATGATAGAGAAGTCGTGCTATGGAGGGTAATTCTCAGCTAATAGATCATAAAATTACTGGTATGTAACAGATGCAACATCAACAAAACCTTGTCATTATTTTTAATATGCAAAATTTACATGTGAAAGGTAACCTCACCCACAGATAGCGATAAATTTACTCAAATATGTTGGATTAATGAGACTATGTGTAATAATCATTTGGTCTTACTTCATTTATATTCTTCCTCAAAATTAAAATAAATATTTATTTAGCCATTAGCTTGTTCAAATGTGTCAAACTCTCCTCATTTGACAACATAATTCAGATACAAGTTTTGATCAATAAGTTTACAGGTTTTGTAGATATCCTGAAAGTTTCTGATGGACCTTTAACTCTGCAACATTGTTTAACAAACACATTGGATCAGGTGATATTTTGCTTTCGAAAACCATTTTTCATTCGGAACATTTCTCAAAATTATTGACCTTGCAGATCAGTGTAGAGTTGACTGTTTAACATACCTTTGTACAAATGCCTTTCTCTACATAAAGTATATAACTGAAAATAAAGTATACAGTGGCCAAATAAAAATGCAAATGTGGACAGATCCCTAAGTAGACTTAGTAGGAACCAAGAGATCTCGGAGCATTATATGGCCAAGCACAACTAAGAGATCAGTCAAATTTCACCGAGCAACCCAATGTTGGTTAGGTTGGCTTGGGATGTCATTATTCCTAAATCTCATCTGATCTCTACACATTCTCCCATTCTTTCATATTCCCTCTTTTATCCCAGCGCATTCTGGTATATAATAAGCAAGCACTAGATTTGTGCTGATGAAATCACTGAGCTTTTACATTCAATGAGCTATATGAACCCCGAAATTGCACCACAGTCTGCGGTAAGCCTCTTCATGAGGTCTGCTTGCAGAGACATTAATCTCGACAGCTGAGGTGCCGAAGCTTGTGTGCGTTCATGAAAATTCATAAAAGTCACTGCACAATAGATTTCTGATGTTGGCAATACATTATGGCATCAGATGTAAAAAGCCCGCTCTGGGCTACAAAGTCAGGCCCATTCTAATATTGGGAGAAAAGTGCCCAGGCCCTCAGCATACTTCATGAATCGGGCATTTAATGATACTCAATTCTAAGCTGCATGCAATAAGGCAGTGACATAATTGACTTACATCTTGCATGCCTCTAACCCAACCAAAATCAACCATTGTTGCCTTGATTCAAATGCGTTTTTCATAGTCATGAAAACTGACAGCAAAACCTTCAATTATATACATCAAAAAGGAGAGTTGCGTGGGAATCATATAACATTTTATGATATATCTGTTTGTTGGCAGGATGAAATGTTTCAGATGTGTTAAGAGTGACTTGCATAAACATCAAATTCAAATTGCATAAACATGGCAAGTGCATAGCCCTGATATAATTAACAATAGTTTACAAGAACTGCAATGCCAGCTTCTGTAACAAATTTGTCTTTTGTTTAAATTGTGGGAAACTTCATCTTACAAGAATTATGAATTCAGCCATGCATGTACCAACCATGAAATTGGACCCCACTCCAGCCACAGAAACAAGAACATGCAAGCCTTAATCACCTATTGATTTCAAAATCTCTCGCCCTTCAATGAATGGCAATATTTCCATATTAAAACCATTAAAAGGAAATACCCATAACTCACCACAATAATCAGTTGTGACAGGCAAAAGTGCAACCTTAAAGACCTTAATGGAAGTTTTGTAATTATCTTGATAAATATTTCCATTCTTTTAGAAAAACTTGAAAAAATTGGCCCACTACCTGTGGTGAAACATGACCAAGTTATTGAGTTCTCTCATGACAGTGAGACTTGATTAAACTGTGCCTGACTGGGGGGCACCCACTGGAGTGTTAGGTTCTCCCCCATCTTGGAAGCCTGCAAATATGTGGTAAGTGCTGACCCCTGGTTTCAGATTAAAGCTGGGAATCACACTGCGCCAATAACGGTTTTCATTTGGATATGGACAAAACAACAAGAGAGGACATTCATCATTGTATATTTAAATGGTGCACTCAAAGGATGCAGTTTTGAATGCTCATCAATTCACAATAAAATACACAAAAAGAGTTAAAAGCATCAAACAAAAAGATTGACTTCAATATCACTCATACATCTCATATATCTTTTGATTAACTCAGTATTTTTTGTTTGTTTAAAAACAAGATTGATGATGATAGATATCTAGATAATATAGACGATAATATTCAAACATCACACATGAACAGCAACTTGAATATCACTGCAAAATGTCACTCTTTGTATTATCACCTGGAAAAAATGAATGATGTTGAACAGTACACTTTTAATTAAAACAACCAAGGTGCAAATTATTTTCCTTCATCAACTAAAAGTTCAAGAGTTAATTAAAATAACTTGTATGTTTTTATTGAATATAAGCTGTGGGTTATGTAAAATTGATAAATATAGTTTTGTTCCTCAAATCCTGAAAGGAAATATAAGTAATGCAGGATATTTATTTAGATCAGTTTCTTATCACTTTAATATTGCTTAACATTAATCTAGTGAGACTATGCATATTAGTTGAAAGAAAACTAACAGAGAGATACAATGCAATAATCAAGACAAATAGAAAATTGTGAGGAAAAAGCTGACTCAATAAATGACAAATGTGTTTCACTGATATGACATTGTGAGATTTATCTTTGCCTTCAGAAGCAAATATAAAGAATCATGGAGCAGCCATTAGGGCTGATGACCCATGGCCAGTCATGTCCATTATCTCATTAGTGCTTGGTTTCCTGGTCATTTGGTGCACCACTCATATCTCTCTCAGGTGGGGAAATGTCTCGGATTTGCTCCCTGTGAGGCGGTCCTTGCCGGAACCCGTGATGACATGCATATATAAACTGCAGCCAGTTCTAGCACACGTGAGGTGCTCCAAGGTCATGGCTTGTATAGAGTGGAAGGTATTCCACAGCTTCTGTGCTGCATATTGATCTCATGGGGAATAAATCTCTCCTTCTATCTGTGGGATAAATCTACACTAATTCTCAGAACTGTGGTATAAATCCACACTCCCCTGAACTATGGGATAAATCCACATTATCTCTCCACCTAACTGTGGGATAAATCTACACTTATTCTCAGAACTGTGGAATAAATCCAAACTCCTCTGAACTGTGGGATAAATCTACATTAACTCTCTGAACTATGGGATAAATCCACACTATTTCTCCACCTAACTGTGGGATAAATCTATACTAATACTCTGAACTATGGGATAAATCCACACTATTTCTCCACCTAACTGTGGGATAAATCCACACTCGCTCTCCTCTGAACTGTAGGATAAATCTACACTTATTCTCCTCTGAACTGTGGGATAAATCCACACTAAATCCACATTAATTTTCCTAACTGGGATAAATCTACACTAGCTCTCCTCTCAACTGTGGGATAAATCTACACTAATTCTCCTCTGAATTGTGGGATAAATCTACACAAGCTCTCCTCTGAACTGTGGGATAAATCCACACTAACTCTCCTCTGAACTGTGGGATAAATCCACACTAACTTACCTCTGAACTGTGGGATAAATCCATATTAATTTTCCTAACTGTTGGATAAATCTACACTAGCTCTCCTCTGAACTGTGAGATAAATCCACACTAACTCTCCACCTAACTGTGGGATAAATCCACACTAACTCTCCTCTGAACTGTGGGATAAATCCATATTAATTTTCCTAACTGGGATAAATCTACACTAGCTCTCCTCTGAACTGTGAGATAAATCCACACTACCTCTCCTCTGAACTGTGAGATAAATCCACACTAACTCTCCTCTGAACTGTGAGATAAATCCACACTAACTCTCCACCTAACTGTGGGATAAATCCACACTCGCTCTCCTATAAACTGTGGGATAAATCCACACTAACTCTCCTCTGAACTGTGGGATAAATCCATATTAATTTTCCTAACTGGGATAAATCTACACTAGCTCTCCTCTGAACTGTGAGATAAATCCACACTAACTCTCCACCTAACTGTGGGATAAATCCACACTAACTCTCCTCTGAACTGTGGGATAAATCCATATTAATTTTCCTAACTGGGATAAATCTACACTAGCTCTCCTCTGAACTGTGAGATTAATCCACACTACCTCTCCTCTGAACTGTGAGATAAATCCACACTAACTCTCCTCTGAACTGTGAGATAAATCCACACTAACTCTCCACCTAACTGTGGGATAAATCCACACTCGCTCTCCTATGAACTGTGGGATAAATCCACACTAACTCTCCTCTGAACTGTGGGATAAATCCACACTAACTCTCCTCTGAACTGTGGGATAAATCCACATTAATTTTCCTAACTGGGATAAATCTACACTAGCTCTCCTCTGAACTGTGGGATAAATCTACACTAATTCTCCTCTGAACTGTGGGATAAATCTACATTAATTCTCCTCTGAACTGTGGGATAAATCCACACTAGCTCTCCTCTGAACTGTGGGATAAATCCACACTAACACTCCTCCTAACTGTGGGATAAATCTACACTAATTCTCCTCTGAACTGTGGGATAAATCCACACTAGCTCTCCTCTGAACTGTGGGATAAATCCACACTAACTCTCCTCTGAACTGTGGGATAAATCCACACTAACACTCCTCCTAACTGTGGGAAAAATTGACACTAACTCTCCCCCTAACTGTGAGATAAATTTACACTAACTCTCTTCCGAACTGTGGGATAAATCTACACTAGCTCTCCTCTGAACTGTGGGATAAATCTACAATTATTATCCTCCGAACTATGGGATAAATCTACACTCATTTTCCTAACTGTTGGATAAATCTACTCTAATTCTCCTCCAAACTGTGGGATAAATCCACACTAGCTCTCCTCTTAACTATGGGATAAATCCACACTAACTCTCCTAACTGTGGGATAAATCCACACTAACTCTCCTAACTGTGGGATAAATCCACACTAACTCTCCTCTTAACTCCTCCATTCCAGATCTAACTGCAATTGCAGACACTTACCAGAGGGGAGTGTTTAACATTGTGCCTAAAAAAGGAATATCACTTTTTAAAATAATATTTATTATAATACATTTGAAAACTTCTCGGATGTCAGATAATAGTTTGAGATAATAAATTTGAATTTCAATGCCCTCTTACCAATATCATTACTTTAAAACTTGGGTGGTGTGTTTTCAATACACAAACTCTTGCAAAAGGTTGAAGTATACAACATATATTGTACATATGGAATCGTAGCTACATATTGCCCAGCAAAATGTCACCATTCCGATAGAATAAATGCCCTGCTCCCATCCTTCCCTGACCAACCTATTCCAGACCCTTTCCAACACACTGCTCAATAATTGATGACCACCACATGGGGACATCATTCAACAAGTTGGCAGTTCCCATGATATTTTATTTGGAGACCATTACATAAAAAGCATGGGCAGTTTATCTTGTTCTGGGGTCATTGACTCGATCATGTGTCTTTTACCATTCCACGATGCCATAGGTCTTCCTACACAAACCTTACCCTGACATGAGCCACAGCGAGGGGCGGTCTTAATGCTGAGTACCAAATGAAACTTTTGTTATTTATCTTAATCTCAAATCTGTCATGGAAGATGTTATTCACATAATGGCAGTAAAAGGGTTAATGAAATAAAAAAAACAAACACATTTTGTGAAGAGAAGCTTTATTAATCACTCCCGTTCGCATTCAAAGTCAGGATGAGCTAGCTGTTCTTTTCTAACAAGTTAGCATAAAGAAAATCAAAATGAATCTCTCTTCCTCTTGTTTAAATGATTTTTCTGCCATAAAATTAAAGGAAGTAGCGATGAAAACAAGAAGTATCAGTTTCTGCAGAATGAGGTGATTGTGGCAGCTGCGGGGTGAACATATGCCAAGGTTAGGTCAGTTGTCAGGAGTTGTGCATTTATCAACTAGAGTGCCTGACTGCTCTATTGTACCCGCCTCCAGGTAGTCTTCCCTTTTCCCGCGATAAAACAGTTGGCCGTGTACATTTTCCTGTCGTTTCGAAGTCCGCTCAGTCCATTTCTGTGTCATTTTCCAGTACAGGTCGCCAATAACTCTTGACCTTGCTTAATCTTATGACCAGAACAAATCACCCAGGTCCATTACGATCTGTCAACCTTCACAACAGGATGACCAGCGAGAGCTCAAATTACGTCAGTGACCACCACGCTGGCCTTTTGTCCCGCAAATGGTTACTCAGTCATTATTGTAATGACTCCGCAGACTAGTGACTTATTCATCTTGTATAAAGAACCCCTATTACAGTGCAATGGCTGTCATTTATCTTGGCGCATTTTCTCTGCCACATAACAGGCGGGATTGGGTCTCCTCTATTACACTGAACTATGACCGTTTGATTCTCATTACCTGTCACTGCCTACTGCTGTGTTTTCGTCTTTTTTGTTGGTTTATAGCTCCATTAGGATTGCGGTGGAAAAGTTACAAAGTAACGTTATCAAAGAGATAATTGTTAGCTGTGATCAAAGATCAGGTTCTGTCAATGACTCTGAAGTTCTAGTCTCAATCCTAACATCAGCAAATTTGACTTCATCTTTTCAGAGCTCCTATCGCCATTGCTGCTGTCATCTATTCCGATGGCATTTCCTCCACCAGGTGACGCATGAAGGTAGGAGCATGATGCCACCTATGAACAGTTTATTCTGCTCTGAGCTTCTTTTATCACAATTCAGATCCTCATCACCTCAATATTCTTCAAGTTTAATTACACCTCCGTCTAAGGTCCCCTTGGTGCAAACAGATGCCAGATTAAAAAAAAAAACATTTTCAACTTGCTGAGAGAAATGAAATTCAAATTGCATAGGGATCAATATGTAGGACCTAAACTGTGTCCTGCCCCTACTCTCTGCCTTCTATGTCCTCTGCATCCCTATTCTTTAACTTCTCATCATTAATCTATATCCTCTGCATCCCTACTCTTTGACTTCTCATCATTAATCTATGTCCTCTGAATCCCTACTCTCTGACCTCTCATTGACCTCTCATTACTAATCTATGTCCTATTGTTTGACTTTTCAGCTCAAATGCATGACTGCATTCTAACTCTTTCTATGATTCAGATATTATGCAGTGGTTTATATCCAATTATATAATGACGTCAAACTCCATCACAAAATATAAGGCCAAAGATTTAAAAAGATATCTTCATATTTTACAATTTTTAATCTAATACTAAAGTATTTTAAAAATCAGTAAATACAACTAAAAAATATCAAAAGATATCTCAAAATATTGAACGTTGAGAAAGTGCGAAAATTATTTCACAGATGTGATAGTTTATCTCTTGAATATAGACTTAATAATTCTGGAATGTTCTTCATTAACAGGATGCACATTTAACAGGTACTAGTATGGAAACTGCTGAGTCGATTATACAAAAGATAACAATCAAAACGAAATCAAATAAGGAAGATGGAATATATGATCCACTGCATGTAACCAAGTTTCCGTCCTTAACATCATTTTGTGTGAATGAAGTGAGAATAGGCAATCAGTTTACCATATAATGATATTATACGGGCGCTACAAAGTCTATAAATGTGTCACAACTATGTACCATATCATCTCGGTAATTAGATTCTCACCAATCATGATTGACGGGCTATAGATGTGTGTTACAGTATTTTCACCAATAATGCTTTTACAGCATACAATATAATATTGTAAAATACTCCTGATATGACAAAACATTGTAGAGGTAACATTAAATGAGAGGCATATTCTGATATAAGGATTAAGTTGTAGATCAAATTGCATTATAACCCTATAAAACATGCTAATAATATCCCCCACAATAACAGATAATAATATAAAATTGTAAAGAGCAAAAACTAAATTTTGACAATATTTTTATGTGCAGGAATTACTACTAATCACATATTCTGTTATGACATGAAGTTGTATAAAACATTGAATTTTGCACATCTTGGAGACAAAATAAAGATACAACTAGAAGTCCACATATTGGACATGTATCTGTAACTGTCTATAGCTATGACCTTTATGAGTTCTGTGCTCTCACTGATAACAACACTGCCTCATACACAAACACAAGTGTAGATTTTATGACCTGCAGGCTCCATATTAAAGGCATTTTTATGACCTGATAATATAGATAATAACCCTTACAGTAGCCCCGAGCCTTCCTAAGCTACAAAAATGCATCACATTGGTAAGATAATCACTCAAGTCTGAGACATTAAGAGGCATCTGAAAAAAAAAACAAAGCTAATATTTTTGTTTGGTGGGATAAGAAATCAGATGTATTTCAAAGTCATATTTTGCATGGAAATGCCTATGGCAGTTAAAAGATGATAACTGGGCAGTGTTAAAACAGGATTACTGCTGCTTAGCTTACAGATAGACAAAGGGATAATCTGACATGATGGGGTTAGGGAAGCAAAGTGTATGAATACCGGGAGCAGTTGATGACACCCTGGAGGGTTAAGGATAATAGCTTCTCAGAAAGGCCAGGGACTTAGGGGTGAGATATCAGCCACCACTCCGGCCTCGCTAACCCCGAGGTGCCAGAATCTGACACCTAGATATGCAAGAAAGGAATTGTGGAGTAAAGAATTATCCAGCCCTTGTCCAAACTAAATCACCCTGCCAAGAAAAATCATGGCATGCACCTGCTAGTAATTTCTTTAATTATTCATTGCCTTTCTAATGTTCTTTGTGCTTTTTCCATAATCCTGCCCACAGGTTCCGGATAGAATGTTTGCAGACATTTCCTCTTTGCTTGCAGGAATAGATACTATTGGTGCATCTTTCACATAATTAATACCAAAATGAGCAAAGATTTGTACCAACCCAGAACAATACAATATCTTCACAACAGGACCTGTTACAGCACTCTAAAATACCTTCCCTACCAATCTTACCTTTTCAGTATTTAAGACTACTTTACAGACAGACAGGCCAAAATCTGGCCAATATATTTAGGGCCAGATTTAAACTCAGGTCACATTCTGGGAACACTAAGCTCCAGCAAGGTTCTGTATTCACTGTACAAGGACTCAGTTATATTGCCTTGAAAGCTATATCTATTATAAAACAACACCTTTTGGGGATCAGAATAAAGAAGTGTCAAAATGAATCACTTGATTTAGTCATGTGTTGAGCGGGTCATCACTCTTACCCCCACAATCCACCATTAGGTAATTTATAACCTGTTTTTTGTATCACACTTCAGTACCCTTCTTTTAAATTACAATATTCTCTGGAGTATTATCAAAACGCATGTCATCTATTCAAAACAGTGACGTATTTTGCATTCTGAGCATTAATATGAGATTGCCATGCACAGAAAGCATATCCCTTATGACACCTTCCACAAGGACACCACACGTTATTAATAGGAAAATAAACTATCACCTAAAAGTACCAAAAAGTACAGTTATAATGGCTGTAAAAGCCGCAAAGCCATGTAAACTGTTCTGTTGTTGTGAGATGATTTATTTTGAAATTGCAGCTAATTTATCATTGATAACCATTACTTGGAGAGTGTATTTGTCTCCTTCATCAGGGAAAAGCTTCCTTTCTTCCCAAGCACTCGGCATCCCGCTGTGTGTTTTTATGTCAGATTGACTCTGAATGGTAATAAATTATTTGCTTTGTCTTTGTAGTCTAAGGCCCTTCATTTATCGGCAGCAGCTTGAATGACTTTTGTCAGTTCATACTTTGATTTTGCCTTCAACTCAATCAAATAACTGTAAATGAATGTACACTTTATTTCATGCAACAATATCTATCACTCTGATTCTTAAATGTATCATTTGTCTTATCAAATAGTATTTTTATGATATATTTCTAGTTTACATGTTCTCATGATCAAAACTCACTCTCTTGATTATCAATCATAACGCTTCTCAATATAAATATCTTTATTTTCGTGACTTAAACTGTTTTGCATTTCATCTGACACAATCGTTTAAAATATTTTGTATTGTAAAATTCAATAACACAGATTTCCTTTGTGACAAAGCAGGAATGACTATGATATGCTTAATATTATTATGTACAAAAATCAAAAACTTTTTGCAAAAGCTATCAATAGAAGGGTAAGATTAAAACTTTGTCAAGCTTAAGAATTTAAGATTGACAAATGAATGAATGTGGAGAGATAAAGTGAAAGAGAATAAAATATTGATTATATAAAGATATCAATCTGGTAAGCACCACTCCACGTAGCAAGATACTATAGTATGTTACTTATAATGACCCCAAATCAATGACCTCTGACTGCAACGATAGTATTCATGCCTAATTCATTATGAAAAATTATGGCCAAATGACCTATCGAAGGCAGTAATCAGGAGTAGTTATGTTAGTCCATATGGAGTGAAGGAATCTGCTGTGCCCATAGATGGACCCCTGGCCCTCCCCTGTGACATCCACAGCATAATCATGTGGTGGCATTAATGGATAGAGATGGATCCACCAAAGTCTGCCCATCGTTCATGACTCCCTGCCATCATTAAGGACAGGTGCATGCCCACTAGGCTCTCATCTCACAATCTCTATATTATCATCATTATTATCATTATACACTTTTATGTATCACAACAGTTACAAAGCTTAATTAAGCTTAAATATATAAATCTTTCTCCATAATATACATCTGGGTTTTAAAATTTTGCCAATATCAGAACATTTCCTTTATAATATTGAAGAAACAAATGTGTCTTTCCTTGAAGCCACAAATTCTTTTGATTTGAATGCCCTGAGCGTATTTCTCTCACAAACAACACATATACATTAAAACTTCCCAGGTTTCAAGCTGTTCTGGCTGGGGCCATTTCTTCCTGGTTTCTAACAGTCAGGAAATTCTTGAGCGTTAACTCTGGCAGGTTTCCAAGCGTCAATTTGGTATTTTTGTCACTCTCATTTCCCAGCAGATTTCCCTGATAAAAGTCCTGATACTTTATGGCTGTTTCTATATCAGTGTTTGACTTCCAGGGTTAAACTATGTCACATGAGTTATAGTGGTAAGTATGAATTAAGCATGATCTTACATAAGCCTTAACCACCACTGCCACAGCTAAACCTCCATTACAGGACTTCTCCAATAAATAAATAACTGCTGCCATTGGTGAAAAAGTGTGTCAAGATTGGACGCAAGTGAAGATTGTTCATAAAATCAGGCTTTGGACTATTTGGTGAAAGAATAGATGAATATTCATTAGGATCCCATTTTGTACTGGTCACCATACTGATTGGTCAGAAACTTGGTCAGACACAGGGTTTGGCCATATGTTGGTCAATTCTGATTTGATGGGTAAGACAAGTATTTAGACACAGGGAATTTTGAATGATATCAAATAAGGGGCAATGACAGCAGAGGTAGAGATAAGATTGGTACTACCAATGTAATGCAGAATAGATCTCGTCTTGCAAAGCTCACTTCTTCCACTCCATACATTACTCTTTCTATCAAGTAGATATAATATGTATGACATCTATAAATACTCTAAAACTCCTGATAAGAAATGCACTATAATATTTCAAAGTGTTCTATTACCTCCTTTTTTTTGGACACAAATGTCATTTCCATTATGTGAGAATATCAAGATTTATTGATAGTGAAATAATCTGAAAGTTTAATCTGATCTATTAAAATCAACTGAATAATTATGTATAGATTTCCAATAAGAATCAATTTACCATTAGTTTGTCGAAATGATAAATATATATGAGAAGTTTTATAACTTTTCAGTCGCAGGAATGTTAGTAACATAACTAATACCCCTGCTGAGTTTCATTTTTTCCATTTGCAGGACTTGATATTTGCTGCAGAGTTCTTATCCTATCAGTTTAAGTGCAAACATTTGACAGGTCACGCATATTCCCAAGAATGAAAAATCATCCTAGGTCATTGTGCAACCATATTGTGCCACAGCTGATATGTGGGTGAACACAATAATAATTCTTCCCACGACTCAGTATTACCAAAAGAGTCAAGCAATAGCTGTTAATCACTTCACATTGGTCACGAACACGGCCGACCCTGTAGCAGTCTGCCTCAACTGCTACGCGTGTTAACGGCATAAGAATGGTGACTGCAGCCTACTCCCTTAAATATTGTATGTGTATTTGGTGTGATCAGCGATTTATCAAGTGTAATGATGCAGCAGTTTCCAGATAAAACATCTGCTGTGAGAAAGAATGAAAATACTAACATTTTCCACAGCCACTGATATATATTTGGTACAAAAATAACAAGAAAATCTTTTGGATGCATACTACTAAATGATATCAGAACATAAAATGGTTGATTATTTCATTTTCATTTGCTTGCGTGATACTCTGTTTCTAATTTTGATTTTTCTTTGGGGGGAGGGGGGAGAAATGAACCTAAAGTTCCTTGAAGTAAATGTTTTATAGACATATGTGAACCAACATTTTGTGCATTCGCAAGCAATTTGGAGACAAGTTGGGGGACACCATGAGACTAACAAGGAAGAAGCGTACAGATAGCTGAGACCTGTTTGTCTGGAATCTTTACTCATGCACACAATCTCACAGACAAACAGGCTGCACCAACACACAGCCAACAATGTTACAGTACACATACTGAACTGGGCCAACAAGATGGATCAGCGGTGCTCCGGTCACAGCTTGGATTTCCACCAATGAGAATGGATGATGTTCTGATTAGATAGATTATGCCGGCAAGGAGGGGCAGTGAGCAGAAGAGGACATGAATGCATGGACAATGGGTCCCCAAGACATGTGAAGGACTGGGGGAAGCTCGGAAGGGCACTGAGTAGAAGAGGACATGAATGCATGGACAATGGGTCCCCAAGATATGTGAAGAACTGGGGGAAGGGGGGGAGGCTAGGAGGGGCACTGAGCAGAAGAGGACATGAATGCAAGGACAATGGGTCCCCAAGACATGTGAAGAACTGGGGGAAGGGGGGGAGGCTAGGAGGGGCACTGAGCAGAAGAGGACATGAATGCATGGACAATGGGTCCCCAAGACATGTGAAGAACTGGGGGAAGGGGGGGGGGGCTAGGAGGGGCACTGAGCAGAAGAGGACATGAATGCATGGACAATGGGTCCCCAAGACATGTGAAGAACTGCGGGAAGGGGGGGAGTATAGGAGGGGCACTGAGCAGAAGAGGACATGAATGCATGGACAATGGGTCCCCAAAACATCTGTAAAACTAGGGGGCTAAAAGAGTAGCAGAACAGGAGAAAGAATGAGTAAATAGACAATGACATTCCCAGACATGTGTAGAGGTGGGGGGCGGGGGGGGCAGGGCGGCTAGGAGGGGACACAAATGCATGGCTTGATATTACCAATATTGAGGTATGGACACAATGTTGAGGTAAAACACATGATCGAGCACCTTTTTGACAGTATAAAAAGTGACAATATGGAAATGTGACATGAGATGGATAATGACAGAGATATGCAAATGCTGTATAGAAAGGGACAAGAGTGACAGTGATAGTGACCATCTAAGGAAAAAGTATAGTAATTAATCCAAATTTTTCACTTCTATGAATTTTTCATATAAATGCTTGTATGTACATCTGTATGTATAATGTAAAAAGTACTTTTTATATTTTTCTTTCACATAGCAAAAGCTCAAGAAATATATTGAAACATAGTAGGGCTTCTGTATTTTTCATGTCCTCCACATGGATGCATGCATCTCTACTTTAGGGCAATCCTTGACACAAGTACATGACTTGTCCACAAGGACGTGCCACTTGGCGCCATTGACAACATAACAAGGCTGGAGAAATGGACAAGATATTTGCTGAGGCATGTCGAGGGATGACCTCACTGCCACAGGGACCAGCTAAATTGAATTATTACATGCAGAATCAAGCATCGGCCGCAATGAGACTCGTCTTATTGCACATCTGGAGGACAATGCTGCCTGAGGACACACCAAGGTCATAGCATTGTCAAGGTCATGTGCAAGCTCTCCACATGAACACAATGATCATATTGATTGCCTGATTCTAATTAGAATTATGAAATATTGCTGATTAATTATGGCATGGTGTGACATCTGGGAGACATCAGTACATAATACAGGGCAGAGAACATCTCCCCTGGTGGCAAACCCTAATAAACCAAGATAGATATTTGTGTTTAAATTCCAGGGCGTTCTTTCATGTGAATGACTCTCAATGAAGTCTTTTCCCTCCAGATAAATGTAAGCAGACATTCTTAAATGTTAGGAAAGGCAATTACTTTTAATATGACTGCAATAAGTAGTCATATCGTGGTGAATGCTTTGGGAAACATTTCCTTCTGACATGCTCATGCAAATTGTTCATCAAAGAAAGTTGGATCAGAAAAAGATAAACATTCGAGAATATAGAATGTGTTAAACCATCATACATATTTAAAAGGCTGTTTAAAGAACAGACAAACACCTGCCAGACTAAATGGGAATCTCTTCCCACATGAAGAAAAATCCGTGAGCTGGTACCAAATCTCCTTTTGAAGAATTAGACCATTGACGTCTGAGAATCTATCTCTATGAGATCTGACATTTCCATAAAGCTTTGAAGGTTAGCATTAGCATGTTTATATTCATGAAGAGACTTTTTGTGTTGCTCATTCACAATATTCTTCTCTCAATCAGTGCTACGCTAATGATTGTTACATAAAAAAAAATTATGTGGAAAACCATTGCGTGGGAAACCCTCCACGCTCAAAGACCATGATGTATGAAACGTGAACTCCTCAATAGCTCACAACTTTTGTGATGATTTTTCTATTTCCTGCAAGGAGCACAGTATAATTATAATGGGGATGTGACTATTTGACAGAGTGCAGGCTTAAGTGGCTTTGTGTTGAGCTTCTGAATGTCAGTTCTGATACCTAAGGACAAGGCCCTACCTCAATATTATCTGACACAATTCAATGCAACCAAATTAGGCATGAAAACCTCTTGCAATATACAACATGATTGGAATAAAAATCTGGTTGTGCCTCTGGGAATATGAGATTGCGGAAATGACATGGTGAATGCAAGCGTGTCAGCACCCTATAAGGTTGTGCATAAATTAGGCACTTTTCATTCATTATAATGGAAATGAATATAATCTGGTCTTGTGGATGGAAGTGAAACAGATTAGTGGTGGGGTGGTTCGAGGATACTCGGGAAGAGGTGTGAGTATGAAGCAAATATAGCCCACCAAGGGGAGGCATGAGTATGAGGAAAATATAGTCCACCAGGGGGAGGTGTAAGTTTGAGCAAAATATAGTCCACCAGGGGGAGGTGTAAGTTTGAGCAAAATATAGTCCACCAGGGGGAGGTGTAAGTTTGAGGAAAAAATAGCGCACCAGGGGGAGATGTGAGTTTGAGCAAAATATAGTCCACCAGGGGGAGGTGCAAGTTTGAGCAAAATTTAGTCTACCAGGGGGAGGTGTAAGTTTGAGCAAAATGTAGTCCACCAGGGGGAGGTGTAAGTTTGAGCAAAATATAGTCCACCAGAGGAGGTGTAAGTTTGAGGAAAAAAAGTCCACCAGAGGGAAATGTGATTTTGAGGGTAATATAGCCTGCCAAGGGAGGTGTGAATATGAGGAAAATATAGGGGAGGCGTGAGTATGAGGAAAATATCATCCACAAAGGGGAGGTGCAAGAGTGAGGAAAATGTAGTCCACTAGGGGGAGGTGTGAGTGTGACAAAATATAGTCCACCAGGGGGAGGTGAGAGTGTGACAAGATATAGTCCACCAGGGGGAGGTGTGAGTGTGACAAAATATAGTCCACCATGGGGAGGTGAGAGTGTGACAAGATATAGTCCACCAGGGGGAGGTGTGAGTGTGACAAAATATAGTCCACCATGGGGAGGTGAGAGTGTGAGGAAAAATATACTCAATCATGAGTCTGTATGAGGCTTTAGCGGCAAGTTCAGGGGCGTGAGAAGATTAAGAATAGTGAAGTGTAGGAGATATATTAGTCTAAGTGTGGCTAAAAATGAAAGTATTTCTAATTTCCTTCGATTATAGTGTGAAAAAATTACATTAGAATACCTCATTGGTCTAAGGGCAATCAAATTTAGCATTTGATGCTCCATTGGTCCAAATGTTTTCAAGAGAAGTCTCAGATATGTCAACGGACCAAGTGTGAACAAAGGAAGTTCCTGAGACACCAATGGTCCGAATGTAACATAAGGTCTCTGACATTCTATTTACCAAAGTATTTCCAAAATTCAGTTGATCTAAATATGGCAATAAGGCCAAAATAAATAACCTTGTTTTCAATAATGTGCCATGAAAAAAAGGACTGGGGGCATATTTTTATTTTTATTTAATTTTTTTTATTTTGTGGTAAAAGTGATAATATATATTGAGAATGGATATATTTAAATGAAAATCTAATTGAAACTATGTCTTTTCACCTAGAAAGTCCAAAAAAATTAAAGGTAGCTGGATTGAACTAGGATAGGTTGTTAAATCGGAAACAAGCTTCTTTTGTTTTAGGCCTAATAAAGACAATATTCCTTTTGTAATGCATAGGCCCATGTGTGGATACATTACGTTAAGATATATCTCGTTGTCAAGATGAAGTAAAAATGAGTAAATCAAAATCTTTATTACTTAATGATGTAGAGTATAGTATAGAATATCTCTCTGCCTTAAAGATGGAACATCAGAATTTTCTTTAAAAGAATGCCTAAATGACAAATTATATGATGCTTCCAGACGACTTAAATGTTCAAATTTGCCTGTTATATTCAGTGCTCATGAATCTTCTTAGTTTCCTTCGTGGAGACAGATATACATCCTCATCAGAATAAAATTCATCTTCTGCACATTGTCATACCCCGCTATTAGCATTAATAGCGTCAATGCCTGAATCCACTACACGGCAATAAAAACATCCCCATATACAGACTGGTAATAACAATCCATCAAATATACAGTTTGCAACGTAAGCCATTAAAGTTTTAATTACAGCTAATCAGAAATGTAATCAGCAATTTTCACACAACCGTGTTTTCGATGCTGATAATAAAAAAGAAAGTGAAAAAAATCTCAATGAATGAAAAGCTTTGGATGTTTTGTGTTTTGAAAAGTATTAAATGGATTGCAATATAAGTGAAAGGCATTAAATGACCCTGTGTAATTGGTCTCCCTCTCAGACAGAGTATAAATGCTATTGTAAAAACAATGTTATATCTCAATAAAAAGTTTTTTATGAAGCTATTTGAAATGAACCTACTTGATATGTACTTTATAACATCTTTTTTGTTGTGAAGAAACCATATATAGAGCTTTAATGTTCTATAAGGCATAATGGAGCAACAATAATGGGTATGCTTCCACCAGATCGGATGCAAAATGTAATCAGCTATAAAATCATGAAACATGACAAAAGGTAATTTGTTGTCAATAAGTCATAGCCTAAAACAGCATGCCAACAACAAGTAAAAAGGACAAAGTCAGGCTCTCGTGCTAAACGGCAACTGGAAAGTGTGGAGCGTGGTATCTCTGCAGGAGCGGATACGAGAAGAGTAGAGAAAGTCGTTGTGCACATGTTAAGGCCATATCAATGTCACAGAGGTAGGCCATATAGTGTGTTAGAAGTCTCCACATATAAATGATAAAGTGGTTCATATCATGTGGAAAACTTCCCTGGTAAACACTCACTTACTTGACCTCTAGTGTTCTGCATTATGGATAAGGTTTTTTTATATTGATAGATAAACGTGTCAAGCAGCATTTTTGTGAAATATACACCATATGATAATATGATATCATCCAACACACACCAATTGTATTAAGATGATATAAAGAATCTCTTTCATCATATTTCTCTGAAAGATATTGAAATGTAAAATGGAAGGAAATAAATATATTTTTTAAATAGCCCATATAAGTTTAAATGAAAACAGATCACTCAAAAATTTCTAAGTTCAATTGTGCATGTATTTTCTTGGTAGGTCGTTTCATTATCTTGTCATGATGATGAATAACAGCTTCATAAAACATTCTACAGCAATTGTGTTGAAACAATTTATTGATTTGTTTGAGAGTTGCTAAATCCCCTTGAAGTCCACCTCGGCCATACATGTCAAGGAGCTTCCCTCGGAAACCTTAACCAGAAAAACACATAAAACAAACATGACCTGGGAGCAGATTAAGCCACAGTCTAAGCCTAACAGGTTTAGCTGACATCCAACCAGAACAGCAATAGCAATAGGTGGTAAAACGGCTTGTATCAGTCGCAGAATTAGACTATCAGCAGGAAACAGCTCAGCAAGACATATGACACATTCGCACCCTGCTACACCTCAGCATTTGTCTTGTCTTTTCGGTCCCGCAGAATAGCTGTAAATAATTTAGACACTATGGCTTCTACTTGTGCTGTGTTTTAAGCATTTACAATATGCTGCTTATTATGATTCATACGTTTCATAATTTGCATACTGTGATAATTTTGTGATGCACCATGATAAACGTGTGAGAAAGAGCAACTTTCATTATTTTTGCTAATGCCACATTAATATATCATTTATCTTTATAAAAATGAAATCAGGATTTCAACTGGAACAAAATAACAAAAATATTAATTTAAAGATTCCATCTTAATTTAGGAGACTGTGGTCAATTTGCAAGTGGATTCCCCAATATATCTGTTGGTGGGAGTATTAGATTGAGTGCACAGAAACTATAAGCCCATCGTGCCGAGGCCCCCTCCTCAAATAGAGTTTGCCTTTTGAGTCGTAAATCAAGATTACACCCCATCGAGCTTTGCATGATGGGATTCCTGGACAGCCAGACCACCGCTGACTTTACAAGTCCATAAATTCCCTCCTTCTTCTGCTTGAATCAACACCATAAGTTAGCCATTAAATACATATCTGGTCAAATGCTTCACTGGGATGTCATATTAAATTTCCCATGTTATGACTACAGTTGATTTTAAGAGGACTTTATTACAGGAGACTGAATCACATTTATTTTTATGCCTGTTTAATACAACATTTTGGTGACAATAAGAAACAAACACATATTTCAGTATCATTCTATAAGTTGTTATCAACTCCCATCAGCACCTCACTGTTATTATGACAAAAATCTGCATATATTAAGTGCTACAGTGAGAGCATATCTGATATCAGATCTCTATGTCTGCGAATCACAATGGCAAGTAGATTTTGTTTTCCAAAAGTAATCTTATAAATTGAATTTTCTCATTTTACCTATGGGAACATGAGCGATTCACAACACCAAATAATATGATAATACATATCTTGCAGCCACAGTCAAACTGTTTCCAATAATGACATTTTGCTGAACAAAAGAAAAACATGATGATTTTTAAACTGCTGAAATTATGTCATTGAAAGACTGGTGTTAATTTTTGCACTGGACTCGATCAAAGCCGACAACTATTTGTAGGTTTAAGCATTTTTCATATAAAAAGTCTCATCTGGTGAATATGGTTGATATTTTCAGTGTTGCATAAAATGTGCACTGCGTGCCTTCATTTAGGACTGCTTGGCACACATGAGCCCTTCTCTATCTCCCCATCCTCTAACTCATTTGCTCTCTGAACTTGATTGGAATCCTTTATTAGTCCAAATGGGAAATGACACACTTTTTGGGAGCTGCATAATCTTGAAACACAGTCCAAGAGGAAGTAGATGTCCCCTGCTGAATGTTCTTCCCTTTTTATTTTAGCACCATGGCAAAAGATAAATCAGCTCTTTGGCAGTACTCCTCTGTGGGCCTGTAATGAAACTGGAAATACAGGGTGCCTGTGGGAGGAACTCTTCAATCAGAGGGGTTAGAAAAGCTTTAAGAAGTGGCTGAAGAAGCGTGGGGAGGGTTCGATCACCAGACCATGTGATGGCTGTTTGTTTCGAGAATCTATTAGTTTACAACGTCTCCCTTTGCAATCTGACTTTGGAGTGCATCATTTGGTGGCAATTACACATATGTAATTTATCAGCCGAATTGATCGCAGCCTCAAATTTCAGGGCTAGCTTAAACAGTGGGTGAGGGCTTCATGGACCTGCATCAGAAGTGGGCTTGATGTAGGGGTGTGGCTTCCACAGCTAATAATCAAATACTCATCAGGCCTACACTGCAGGTCAAAGCGCCAGGCCATGCACACCAATATTCAGACATTATTGCACATCACTTCCTATATTTTGTAAAGCAAATGTCACAGGAATAACAAACATCTATTCGACCCCAACACATCTTGAATATTCCTAAGATTTTTTTATGTTTCAAATCAAATATGTTTAATTATGAGATGGATTAAATCTTTATTAAATAAAAGATTTGAATTCATTCCACATTTTGAATACATATGTTTTAAAGCATGTTGTAGCTCTTGCTGGCGACATCGTTTAAAATGATCAGATGTTCGTTAAGTTTAGAATCCCTTCAACACCAAATCCACCAATTTCACTCAAAAAAGAATCACGAACGTAATCAGAACAAAATATTTCAATAATCTTTGGAACTTTGTGAACATGTTGAAATAACACTGAGTCTCTTCATTCTCAGGATTAACAGAGTTACAAACATAGAAGAAGAATATTTCAAAAGGTTTGACACTTGTGGGTAAAGGCAGTATTTATTTAGTTCCTGTCATGTTTAATCTGCCATATATTGTCAATTCATGTGAAATGGAGCAGTGCCTGGGTGGCTCTTAGGGAGCTGGGAAAATGAATTATAACAAATATATTGCATCAATATGAAAATAAAACATCTCTTGACAAAAGAGGAAATATTTCTCTTCAGAGAAGACCCTTATGACACACTTTGCAGCATCACATTTCTTCTTAATGTACACTGAGTGTATTTGTGGTTCAGGAGCTAATCAAGCCAAAGATGAAAAAGTTTATCACTATGCCATTGTCTCTGGACAAATCTGAAAATAATATCCCTTTGTGACTATATTTTACATTTGCTATGAATAAATTTCTTCTGTTTAAAATGTACATTTGTATTCATGGGGTTAATAATGTTGGAGACATGAAGCCCAGACAACAACTGAGAACCAAAATTGTGAAGCACCACACAAAATGCTAAGATGGTGTACTCCTCCTAAAAGTCTTTTTTGGGAGTCCCAAAGTTAAAAGGAATTTTAATTAAAGAAAAAATATATGGATATTTTGTTAAGAATATATAAAAATATAACAAATACCAAAGACAAAAACAGAAATTGTACCATAATCTGCAAGGAAAGTTGTGAAACCATTTATTTACTGTTGTCTGAGCATATGTTTGAGTGAAAGGATTGAGTATTCAGTGTCAGTCGCTGGCTTGCAATCAGACAGATAGAAGAATTAGTCAAGTGAATGAGACAACAGACCTCAAGGCCACAATCAGGAGTTAGCTATTACCAGGGCTAATTAGGCTCAATGCCTACAATATTTCCTTGCACCAGTCCCAACACTCTCATCTACCGATTCACCCATTCTATTCCATCCAGCACTTTGTTTAAATCCATTGCTTATAATTCATTTGATATCAAATTTACTATATGGAAGGTGCTCTTTTCTGCAAGTCTCAACACGATCTGGATGTTGACTGTGATCATTAATCTATGTCCTTTTTGGTGTATCTCTATTTTAATATTTCACTGGTTTCTGTATGTTTTGCTGCAGGCTGATCAGGTAGGGTAGTCTGTAAGCATATTTCATTCAGCACTGTCTCGAGTATTATATTATGGATAGCCTTATTCAGGTATGTTGCATTTTTAACACTCATGTAAAGGTGAAGTATTGCACTTCACTAAATGATATATACAATATGTCACAAAGGCAATATGATACATGGAAAAGCAGCAAAGTAACCTGAGCATATGAACATATAAAAACATCCAAGGAAACACAAGTACAAGACACATGAAAATTCCACCATGGTAAAAAAAATAGAAACATTTATAAAGCCAAAAGCTGATGGAGAAAATGTTTTTTTCTTTTCTTTAAATATTTGAAAGGTTATCGTATCATTCTATTCATTTCACATTTGGTGCTGATGTTTTCTTTATATCTGTGCCCTGATATGTACCAGTGGTGTCACCTATGTGTCTGTCACGTCCCCAGATGATGTGTGTTACCTGGGCTGGTGGGGCTCTGATATATACCAGTGATGTCACCTATGTGTCTGTCATGTCCCCTGATGATGTGTGTTATTTGTGCTGGTGGGGCTCTGATATGTACCAGTGATGTCACCTATGTACCTGTCATGTCCCCAGATGATGTGTGTTAACTGGGCTGGTGGGGCCCTGATATGTACCAGTGGTGTCACCTATGTGTCTGTCATGTCTGTCCCCAGATGGTGTGTGTTAACTGGGCTGGTGGGGTCCTGATATGTACCAGTGGTGTCACCTATGTGTCTGTCATGTCCCCAGATGATGTGTGTTAACTGGGCTGGTGGGGTCCTGATATGTACCAGTGGTGTCACCTATGTGTCTGTCATGTCCCCAGATGATGTGTGTTAACTGGGCTGGTGGGGTCCTAATATGTACCAGTGGTGTCACCTATGTGTCTGTCATGTCCCCAGATGATGTGTGTTAACTGGGCTGGTGGGGTCCTGATATGTACCAGTGGTGTCACCTATGTGTCTGTCATGTCTGTCCCCAGATGGTGTGTGTTATCTGGGCTGGTTGGGCCCTGATATGTACCAGTGATGTCACCTATGTGTCTGTCATGTCCCCTGATGATGTGTGTTACCTGGGCTGGTGGGGCCCTGATATGTACCAATGATGTCACCTATGTGTCTGTCATGTCCCCAGATGATGTGTGTTATCTGGGCTGGTGGGGCCCTGATATGTACCAGTGATGTCACCTATGTGCCTGTCATATCCCCAGATGGTGTGTGTTATCTGGGCTGGTGGGGTCCTGATATGTACCAGTGATGTCACCTATGTGTCTGTCATGTCTGTCCCCAGATGGTGTGTGTTATCTGGGCTGGTTGGGCCCTGATATGTACCAGTGATGTCACCTATGTGTCTGTCATGTCCCCTGATGATGTGTGTTACCTGGGCTGGTGGGGCCCTGATATGTACCAATGATGTCACCTATGTGTCTGTCATGTCCCCAGATGATGTGTGTTATCTGGGCTGGTGGGGCCCTGATATGTACCAGTGATGTCACCTATGTGCCTGTCATATCCCCAGATGGTGTGTGTTATCTGGGCTGGTGGGGTCCTGATATGTACCAGTGGTGTCACCTATGTGTCTGTCATGTCCCCAGATGATGTGTGTTAACTGGGCTGGTGGGGTCCTAATATGTACCAGTGGTGTCACCTATGTGTCTGTCATGTCCCCAGATGATGTGTGTTAACTGGGCTGGTGGGGTCCTGATATGTACCAGTGGTGTCACCTATGTGTCTGTCATGTCTGTCCCCAGATGGTGTGTGTTATCTGGGCTGGTTGGGCCCTGATATGTACCAGTGATGTCACCTATGTGTCTGTCATGTCCCCTGATGATGTGTGTTACCTGGGCTGGTGGGGCCCTGATATGTACCAATGATGTCACCTATGTGTCTGTCATGTCCCCAGATGATGTGTGTTATCTGGGCTGGTGGGGCCCTGATATGTACCAGTGATGTCACCTATGTGCCTGTCATATCCCCAGATGGTGTGTGTTATCTGGGCTGGTGGGGTCCTGATATGTACCAGTGATGTCACCTATGTGCCTGTCATATCCCCAGATGATGTGTGTTATCTGGGCTGGTGGGGCCCTGATATGTACCAGTGATGTCACCTATGTGCCTGTCATATCCCCAGATGGTGTGTGTTATCTGGGCTGGTGGGGTCCTGATATGTACCAGTGATGTCACCTATGTGCCTGTCACGTCCCCAGATCTGTGCTAGTGGGGCCGTGGCAGGTGATGTGATATTTGTGTCCAGGTGATTGTTTGTGGATGCAGAAGGAGGCCCCTGAGTCTCATTTACAGCTGTGACAATCCCTGGGTCCATCTGCCTCACACCAGCGCCCTCTACGGGTCATCAGGATACAACTCACCATGCTGCATTATCTTAACACAAGGTAAGCAGCAGAATCTCAATCTCTATCCAAAAACCAAACAATAATGACCACGCATTTCTTATCTATTCCTTTCCTTTCCCAAAGGTGGCAATCTTCTGCCTGAAGTAATATAATGCCCTTAATATTTGTGATTTAATTATCTGATCCGTGGTTTGCAGTGTTGAAATATAAAATACACAGTTATGTGTCCCTGGGTGATAATAGGTAGGTTTCAACACTGACCATCTGCCTGCTTTCATTCTATTCGAGCTGCCTGGTAAGATTCTCTCAAGCCATCAACATGGTTACAAATGAATGTTAGAGTTCCAGAAAAAGATTTTTAAATAGGTTTTATATCTGAATAGAGTGATATTTCCTGCATTCATGCCATGGTTTTTCTCATATTTACACCAGACAATTGCCAATCATCATGAAGTTGAACCATATCATCTTTTTTCATGATTCACACTTCTTTTACTATCATATTGCAATTGATCTATTTATATATAACTCACTATCTTATCTTCCAAACATGGCCATTTTGGTTAACATACAAATGTAGTAAGTTATTGATGGTTCATCTTAAAGATTTGGGAACAATGAAAACATATTTAGATGAAAGCTGGAAGGAGTATTTGTCCCAATATTGCCAATGGTGATTTTTAGAATGTATAAATACGTTCTGCAATGAGACCACGGACAATGAACTGAGAGAAACTTTTGGGGGCACCTTCAGGAAATGCAGTAAAAAAGGTTAAGATATGCTAATGACGTTTTCTATTTAGATTTAATACAAATTTGGTTCAAATAATAATAATAATAATAGTCTTTATTTAGAGAGGGTTTATACATCTGTATAGCCAGATGGCCTAGTAAAAAACTTAATTTTTATCTTACCTAGGGCCCTCGCTTGTTAGTAAGTTAGGACATGGCTATATACATTATGTACAAGGATAAAAATTAAAAACCATTAAAAACAATTACTGTTCACGTAGCAATTGATATTAAAACACATATAATTTCAAATTCAACAGTAAATAAAGCTTCAGAAACAGGAAAGCAGATATGGCCAGAAGATTGTCATTCCCCTAGACTTTCTGAATAAATTTTAATGGCAAGTATTTTTTGTTAAATATGATACCAGATCCTGACCTATGGTGTACAATTACCTGATTTTAGAACCTATCCCAGTGTTATTATGTTCAGTTGTAAGCTTGTGCTTGTCACTGCATAGATTCATGTCATTCTTCTCAAAAGCTGATTTTCTGTGCTGAGTTGGAAATATGAAGTGATTAATGATGTAACAATGGTTTCATTGACGTCATACAATTGTTGCCATAGCAACAATATATCAACAAAACAAATATATTGTCTTAAAAAAGAACAGATGATTTTTTTTTTCATTTCAATTTTGCAATAAATAATTTTGTAGGGGACAGCATGATGAAATAGTGATATGGATCCTTGAGGAAAAAAACATGTTCTGACTCACCTAATGATTGAGTCACCCTTCTTTAAGAGACAATGACATTCATTCAAGATATATGTAGGGCTAACACACTTTGATATCATGGATTTTGATCTTAGTCAATTATTATATTATCCAACAAAACATGGACAGTTGATTAGATGTATGCTAAACATGGTCAGTTGATTAGATGTGTGCTATAGTGAGGAATTTTCATCAGTAACACTTTACATTACTTAATCCTGTATATGTTATATTCTTGCAAGATTGACAAGTCAGGTCATATTTTGCACACATGCCCAATGTCTTCATGCACTGAACATAATTTTGTTTGAAACTTAAAAATTTAACTTCAGACCTATGAAAACAGAAAGAAGAGACATTGGAAAGAAAAGACAAGTTTGAGTTGTCAATGATATTAATCAGTCAAGAACATACAGGGCAGCACAAATTTATATGTCTTTGTTACAAGCTGGCACTTACACACATGCTCATTGCGACATGAGTAAGTCACTGGGTGCAATTTTCACAATTCATTTTTTATACTCATATTGACTTTCTGTGCACACAAATGTGTTCAAAACACCCAATGTTATGAATGCATGAATCCTATGAGCCTTAGCATTACTATAGCTCATCACTATTTTGGCTGAATAGTGACAAAAATTTTATCTTTGCAGCACATTTTCCATTACATTCACCGAGATACGAATTAGTGCATTTATGACACATAAAACCTGCATCACCAAGGTATGTTGCTCCATCTTTGAAATCTCTGTAGGCAATTAATATACTTACAGGACAAGAACATTTTTCTCCATTGCAATTCTATTGTCATCTATCAGAGTTAGTTCATGACTCAGCTTCTTTTTTAAAATGTTACTCCATATTATGTAGAAATATATGTAACAGAAAAGCAGATTCACCACAAACAGATCAGTAAGACCTAGGGCAACATTTTTTTTTATTGTGTGCATCAAGACATTGTACAATTCAGATTGTATTCCCAAACTTCTCTTGATATATATACTCCAATCTAGCTTGTTGACTCTTCCACTATTTCTAATCCTAAAAATCCTGAGGAAAAATGTTTAGGTTAAAAGAATGATCAAGGTGGGATTGGCCATCCACCCTGGGTAATTGGGAAGAAACAACTCTATTATATTCCAACTAAAAAGTCACCTCATTTGCTCAATGATGGGCAGATCTAGCCTCAATTAGGGCCCATTTTCCTTAACATTTGAGGCCAACAATATCACAGACAGTACTGAACTGAATATAAATTCAGCCCAGCATTTCTCATTTGTGCCCAATTTTAATCCTGTACAACACAACCATTCAGAAATATTTTAACAAGGTTGTATTTCTGACGAATAAAGAAATGTCTTAATTGATAAATAGGTTTTTGGAGAGCAGGGGGTATTATCACTAGATTAATATCTGTAATGAGGGACAAGAAGGCTGCATCAGGGTGAGTTTGACAAAGGTGGACGTGTATGACACTTGACCTGGGAGGACTTGTGGTGACGAGATCGGCTAGGATCTCCCTGACACCAGATCCTCACTGCCAAGGATTTGGTTGCGGCTTTGATATTGGACATGCATCCTGTCTCCTTCTTGCTCTCGTGGATTAATTATTCACGGGTTGATTACAGATCTGTGCGTGCAGCACTGGGGGGAGTACTGTCTATTTGTCTGGATGACACCATGACATGCTTATTGATGCTAATATCTGTTCATTTTGTGACAGAAATGTAATTTGCTAACTTATCCCACATAGCTGGTGAGAGGTATTTGGTCTGTATTGCAAGCTTGTCACCAGGGATGCTGCTCAAAATAGGGCCATACTCAGGCTTATATTTTACCATTTTCTTGAGAAGGAAAAATGCTATGGACCTCTTGTACCCTATCACGAACAACCCCATTGTTCCTGGTGAAATTTGTTAGAGAAGATTATATTCAACATGGCATTATCCCTCTGGTGAACCTGACTGAAGTGACAATAGTGACAATTGCATGGTCATTTAGCACTGATGGCCAATATTTCTGCTGCTTGGCTAGCTCCTAAGCTTACCACTGGTGGCCAATATTCAGACTACTTGGCTAGCTCCTAAGCTTATCACTGTGACCAATATACAGGCTGCTTGGCTAGCTCCTCAGTTATCACTGGTGGCCAATATTCAGACTACATGGCTAGCTCCTAAGCTTATCACTGGTGGCCAATATTCAGACTACATGGCTAGCTCCTAAGCTTATCACTGTGACCAATATTCAGGCTGATTGGCTAGCTCCCAAGCTTATCACTGTGACCAATATTCAGGCTGATTGGCTAGCTCCTAAGCTTATCACTGGTGGCCAATATTCAGACTACATGGCTAGCTCCTAAGCTTATCACTGGTGGCCAATATTCAGACTACATAGCTCCTAAGCTTATCACTGGTGGCCAATATTAAGACTACATGGCTAGCTCCTAAGCTTATCACTGTGACCAATATACAGGCTGCTTGGCTAGCTCCTAAGCTTACCACTGGTGACCAATATTCAGACTACATGGCTAGCTCCTAAGCTTATCACTGGTGGCCAATATTCAGACTACATAGCTCCTAAGCTTACCACTGGTGGCCAATATTCAGACTACATGGCTAGCTCCTAAGCTTACCACTATTGGCCAATATTCAGACTACATGGCTAGCTCCTAAGCTTATCACTGTGACCAATATACAGACTACTTGGCTAGCTCCTAAGCTTATCACTGGTGGCCAATATTCAGACTACATGGCTAGCTCCTAAGCTTATCACTGGTGGCCAATATTCAGACTACATAGCTCCTAAGCTTATCACTGTGACCAATATACAGGCTGCTTGGTTAGCTCCTCAGTTATCACTGGTGGCCAATATTCAGACTACATAGCTCCTAAGCTTACCACTGGTGGCCAATATTAAGACTACATGGCTAGCTCCTAAGCTTATCACTGTGACCAATATACAGGCTGCTTGGCTAGCTCCTCAGTTATCACTGGTGGCCAATATTCAGACTACATAGCTCCTAAGCTTACCACTGGTGGCCAATATTCAGACTACATGGCTAGCTCCTAAGCTTAACACTATTGGCCAATATTAAGACTACATGGCTAGCTCATAAGCTTATCACTGGTGGCCAATATTCAGACTACATGGCTAGCTCCTCAGTTATCACTGGTGGCCAATATTCAGACTACTTGGCTAGCTCCTAAGCTTATCACTGGTGGCCAATATTCAGACTACATGGCTAGCTCCTAAGCTTATCACTGGTGGCCAATATTCAGACTACATAGCTCCTAAGCTTATCACTGGTGGCCAATATTCAGACTACATGGCTAGCTCCTAAGCTTACCACTGGTGGCCAATATTCAGACTACATGGCTAGCTCCTAAGCTTATCACTGGTGGCCAATATTCAGACTACATAGCTCCTAAGCTTATCACTGTGACCAATATACAGGCTGCTTGGCTAGCTCCTCAGTTATCACTGGTGGCCAATATTCAGACTACTTGGCTAGCTCCTAAGCTTATCACTGGTGGCCAATATTCAGACTACATGGCTCCTAAGCTTATCACTGTGACCAATATACAGGCTGCTTGGCTAGCTCCTCAGTTATCACTGTGACCAATATACAGACTACTTGGCTAGCTCCTAAGCTTATCACTGGTGACCAATATTCAGACTACATGGCTAGCTCCTAAGCTTATCACTGGTGGCCAATATTCAGACTACATAGCTCCTAAGCTTATCACTGTGACCAATATACAGGCTGCTTGGCTAGCTCCTCAGTTATCACTGGTGACCAATATTCAGACTAAATGGCTAGCTCCTAAGCTTATCACTGGTGACCAATATTCAGACTACATAGCTCCTAATCTTACCACTGGTGGCCAATATTCAGACTACATGGCTAGCTCCTGAGCTTATCACTGTGACCAATATACAGACTACTTGGCTAGCTCCTAAGCTTACCACTGGTGGCCAATATTCAGACTACATGGCTCCTAAGCTTATCACTGGTGGCCAATATTCAGACTACATGGCTCCTAAGCTTATCACTGTGACCAATATACAGGCTGCTTGGCTAGCTCCTCAGTTATCACTGTGACCAATATACAGACTACTTGGCTAGCTCCTAAGCTTATCACTGGTGACCAATATTCAGACTACATGGCTAGCTCCTAAGCTTATCACTGGTGGCCAATATTCAGACTACATAGCTCCTAAGCTTATCACTGTGACCAATATACAGGCTGCTTGGCTAGCTCCTCAGTTATCACTGGTGGCCAATATTCAGACTACATGGCTAGCTCCTAAGCTTATCACTGGTGGCCAATATTCAGACTACTTGGCTAGCTCCTAAGCTTATCACTGGTGGCCAATATTCAGACTACATGGCTAGCTCCTAAGCTTATCACTGTGACCAATATACAGACTACATGGCTAGCTCCTAAGCTTACCACTGGTGGCCAATATTCAGACTACATGGCTAGCTCCTAAGCTTACCACTGGTGACCAATATTAAGACTACATGGCTAGCTCATAAGCTTATCACTGGTGGCCAATATTCAGGCTCATTGGCTAGCTTCTAAGCTAATCACTGGTGGCCAATATTCAGACTACATGGCTAGCTCCTAAGCTTATCACTGTGACCAATATACAGACTACTTGGCTAGCTCCTAAGCTTACCACTGTGACCAATATTCAGACTACATGGCTAGCTCCTAAGCTTATCACTGGTGGCCAATATTCAGACTACATGGCTAGCTCCTAAGCTTATCACTGTGACCAATATACAGACTACTTGGCTAGCTCCTAAGCTTACCACTGGTGGCCAATATTCAGACTACATGGCTAGCTCCTAAGCTTACCACTGGTGACCAATATTAAGACTACATGGCTAGCTCATAAGCTTATCACTGGTGGCCAATATTCAGGCTCATTGGCTAGCTTCTAAGCTAATCACTGTGACCAATATTCAGGCTGATTGGCTAGCTCCCAAGCTAATCACTGTGACCAATATTCAGGTTGATTAGCTAGCTCCTAAAGCAATCACTGCTGGCCAATATTCAGGCTGTTTGGTTCACTCCTAAAGCAATCACTGCTGGCCAATATTTAGGCTGTTTGGCTACCTCCTAAGCTAATAAATGGTGACCAATCATCGGTCTGCATAACTGACTTGTCACTTTGTCAGTGTTGGAGCAAAGGGAGTGTCACACAGCAAAGGGAGTGTCACACAGTCCAAACCTTCCCCAATCACTCCAGCAGACACTTCACCACACAGTCCAAACCTTCCCCAATCACTCCAGCAGACACTTCACCACACAGTCCAAACCTTCCCCAATCACTCCAGCAAACCTTCCCCAATCACTCCAGCAGACACTTCACCACAGTCCAAACATTCCCCGATCACTCCAGCAAACACTTTACCACAGTCCAAACATTCCCCGATCACTCCAGCAGACACTTCACCACAGTCCAAACCTTCCCTGATCACTCCAGCAGACACTTTACCACAGTCCAAACCTTCCCTGATCACTCCAGCAGACACTTCACCACAGTCCAAACCTTCCCCAATCACTCCAGCAGACACTTCCCCACACAGTCCAAACCTTCCCCGATCACTCCAGTAGACACTTTACCACACAGTCCAAACCGTCCACGATCACTCCAGCAAACCTTCCCCAATCACTCCAGCAGACACTTTACCACAGTCCAAACATTCCCCGATCACTCCAGCAGACACTTCACCACAGTCCAAACATTCCCCGATCACTCCAGCAAACACTTTACCACAGTCCAAACCTTCCCTGATCACTCCAGCAGACACTTTACCACAGTCCAAACCTTCCCTGATCACTCCAGCAGACACTTCACCACAGTCCAAACCTTCCCCGATCACTCCAGCAGACACTTCACCACACAGTCTAAACCTTCCCCGATCACTCCAGCAGACACTTTACCACACAGTCCAAACCGTCCACGATCACTCCAGCAAACCTTCCCCAATCACTCCAGCAGACACTTTACCACAGTCCAAACATTCCCCGATCACTCCAGCAGACACTTTACCACAGTCCAAACATTCCCCGATCACTCCAGCAGACACTTTACCACACAGTCCAAACCTTCCCCGATCACTCCAGCAGACACTTCACCACAGTCCAAACCTTCCCCGATCACTCCAGCAGACACTTCACCACAGTCCAAACCTTCCCCGATCACTCCAGCAGACACTTTACCACAGTCCAAACCTTCCCCGATCACTCCAGCAGACACTTTACCACACAGTCCAAACCTTCCCCGATCACTCCAGCAGACACTTTACCACACAGTCCATGCCAAATAATCAACTTCATGTGTCTTCACTTATGATTAGTTTTGTAATGCTACCTAAGTCATACCTATTAGCTGTATATTAGTTGTGGGTTTCCTTACAAGTTGTGGTTTGTTTTACATGTTACATTCAACTAGTTACAACAAGAAAAATATCAGACAACCACCACATGTCTGATTACCTACATTTGTTATCACATACGCAGTATCTTTCGAATTTTTTTTATTAAGATTGCTCATAAATGTTCACTTTTTAAAAAAAAATTACAGTGAGAATATAAATAGAAGGCAAAGAAGCTAAAATCACCATGGTCACTAATGGCAAGATTCAGTGAGACAGATACTGAATCAAATATCTCAGAATCTTTGTGTATTAATGTCCCTGTGTATAATACTTTATTCAACATGAAATTGTGAAAAAATAATAGGGTACCTTACATACCCACGCTTCATGTTGATTTTTTAAAAGATATTTAAATTAAACCACATTTTCAAGATATCATGCGAGTTTTACTGGCGATGGCCATTGAAGCAGTTTTGATTTATTAACAAAGAAACATGCATTTATCTCTACCTGTATAAACTAGCTTTCATCGCATTCCTAATATTTCACGCTTTTGTTCATGTTTCTTGATTCTATATGACTCTCAAGCCAACATATCATGTGTAATGCACACGCAGTATGTGGTTTTGTGCACCTATACATGAGGCCTTCACAGATGAAGCAGGCATATTATAACCAGCATGGCTTTGTGCAGGCATTCAAAGGCTGAGCACAACTTACACCAGCGTCATCAAAGGCTTTGACAACCCGTCATAGAAGTGTCTGATATTGATGACAATTTACCAGTGTGTCCACCAAAATATAGACACGGGCCAGCTGATTGAGTGTTGCTGAGAGCATTGTCCACTTCACTAGTCCACATCTCTTTCTACTCTAAATTATCCCAATAACAAGTATGCGTGAACACATCCTTGCCTGGAGCAGACTGATATGAACATGACAACAATCATAGGATGGCATTATGGCATGTTCTGGTGCTAATCTGTATCTCAACTTGCACTGCAGCAATGCCATAATACTCATGTACAAAGAGCTATCTTTGGTCAATACTAATACAACTCTACATGTATATCATTTAGCCTCACTAACTGTATGCTTTATCATAAAGTACATAACAGAACTATATTTTCCATGATTACACAATCCTGTAGTGCTTTAGAAACTTTGCCATTTTGAAATTGTAAATTATTTTGTCTTTAAATGGTTCCTGTCATGTCAGTTCTACCATCTATCACAAATCATAGTTTGTGTGTTATTTCTCTTATGCTTTAGTAAGTAGACTATAATCATCTCATTGCCTTTGAATAAATTCTTTGGACATTTGCATGGCACAAGGCAAAGTCTAGTAAAAAATAAACAATTGATTCAATATTGTCTTGTAAATCAAGTCTTTATGTAAAATAAGACAGATGATCTACAGTTTGTATGTAGGGTACCAATACGCAAACAAGCCGGGAGTTGAAACAGGCTTAGATGTCAAGCTAACTCTCATGGCAGTCTCAAGCACCTTGTCTGAGAGTATCTCTAAGACAGGTTAGCATGGCTTGGAGGCTATTTGTGTGCTTAGAGAGTAGCTATTCACATTGTTCTCCCTCCCTCCCGGTTCCCTTGCTGGTCTCTGACAGTTAACCACAGCCACAGTTGACAGCCACACCACCACTAGGACATGATACTATTCACCATTCAACAGCCACTCATTCCAAACTTGCAAACCAAAATCCAAATATATCAAAATCTATTTTTTTAAACTAAATAGTGTTCTTGTGCATTGTTCCACAAGTAAATCATGATCTGGTTTCCCTTTTAATATTTTGCATCATGGTTTTCGCATGTGCCTTCACGTGGCTGTGTGAGAGTTAAATTATCCCTCAATGGCCGGCTTAATCTGATCGCTCTGTGTAATGTATCGAGAGCGGAAAAAGTTGTGCCGGTGAAAGGTGGAAAATTCTGAGTGATCTCTCAGATTGGGGAAATGTCTGTGAGTGACATAAAGTTGCGACCTCACCTGTCAGTGCCAAATGGTATGAAAGCCTGTAAGAAGAATGCAATCTCTTTCATGTGAAATTAGCCATGCCAGATATGCAGTGATGTCTGCTTAAGATGACAGAAATGCTCTCTTTACCTAAATCAAAAGCTTGCAGGGATGAAGAAATAGGTATTAGGTCTAAATATATGTTTATGAATGAATCCACATTCTGAAATGTCGTCTTGCAAATACTTTTTGCCAATATCACATTCTGTTTTCTGTATGATACATGTTTATATAGTCTACTTTTTAGTATATATCATTTTGCAAGATATGTATATATGAGTAAAATAAATAAAACTCAGCTCAAATATGCATCTTTGATCCCAGCAAAACCAACCTAAAATACATTCATTCAGTTCCACATTTGATCAGACCAATGATAGAGCTCAGTTTTACATAAAGAATACAGAGATGGCTGACAATCTGTTTTCAAATTCATTTCATGTTTGCTACAATCTGTGCACCTTCTTTCTGCATCTGTTCAGTCTTCTGATGATCCCAGTTTTTGATCTAATTCCACATTTCCAGGGCCCGGATTGTGAGTATTTCTTTGCCACCAGGCTCAGAGATCTATTAAGGTTGGGTGTTATATTATGTGAGGTCTTATCTAGTAGAGAATGGCATGGGACATCAAAGCTGGTAATATCTCCAACCTTTCATGATACTTGACACCTTATAAAAATACATTGATATTGATTTTCTGTCTTATATTTAAATGGTGCAATAACATGACTTGGAAATCTTTATTATACTAACTGCCTACTGCAGCCATTGTCCTAGATACCTTGGTAATGAATTGTCATTTCATTGTCTTGAGATTTGTTTTAAAGCCCTTCACAATAAAAGCCTTATTCTAAACTTATTTTAGTATACTCTATTAATTGTCACAGATTTTTAAAATATGGCAATTTCTCTTCTAATGTCAACATGTAAATTAGTATTCTTTGCCCTTTTAAACATGTTTGCCTCCATGACTACAAAGACCAAATAATCTTAATCTAATTAATCTCACTCTTTTTATCTTGGTTTATATTTGGACATTTGTGAAACACTGGACCAAACAGTTCCAATATGCAGTTCATATTGACAGTTTACTTGGACCTTCATTTAAATATATACATATATGATGCATGGCATGTAAATTATATATCTGAAATTAATCCAAGCTTCAACTAACCGTTCTATGACTCTTTACTGACAACTGGTAAGGACAGCTCTCATCAGATCAACAGATGATAATGTCCCAGTGGGACCACCAATGTCTGGTCACCTCTTTGTGTACCACGTATATATTTCCTTGTAACTCATAACTATGCATTATATATAGGAAGTAAATGAATGCCTTTAGTTGTTTTGTGGTGTTGAAATAGATACACTGTTTTATTGAGACTTTTATTCTCAGAAACATGCACAGCCACCAGGAAGTAATATATTTCGAGTAAAAAATGTACATGTTATATGATTGTAAATCTATCAATTCATAATCCCTAAGTGAATTCAGTTTACCCCTATCATAGGTCGGGTATAACCTCTAACACACTGTACACATCATATGATATTTTCATGTGATATTTAATATGACCTTTTCCTATGATATTGAAGCTGCCCTTTTCCTATGATATTTGAAAAGTTTTTTTTCCTTCATTGAAATCACTCTGATCAATGTCAATATAAATTATTTGTGATATATATATATGTGGTACTGATGATGACAATTTGCTCAGATAAACATATTGACCTTTCCTTATGATATGTGCAATACATATTTTTAACCATTTCCTGTGAGACTCGTATATATTTCAAAAATAATTACTTGCTGTTTTCTAAAAATCCAACTCAAATAACCTTAATTAGTCCTTTGTAACAAATCTGACAATGAATCCTCTTTCTCCTTATCTTCTTTATCAGCCTTCATGTATAAAAAGAGCAACTTAAAGTTTATCTGTTGCTGCAATTCTCTTTATTTTGTGTAAAATATGTGACACTGATCGTTATCACAATACAATGAAAGGATGGGTTCGCTTTGTTGTTTGAAGCTTATGTTTCTACTGCACCTGAAGGATCTCTCACTCCTAACCAAGAAGTCTTAGCCAAACATTAGTTTTTCCACTAGAGACTATCAAATCACCATGAAGCCATGTTCCGTCTATGAGCGGAGCAAGGATAATCCATCACACTGTCAATTCTGAACAAAACCCACCTATCTTTTCAGACACTTTCTTTTTTTGCTAAGCTTATAGCTCTAAAGGTGTTGACAAGTGAATCTATCAAACTTATTTTTGTTCTGGTCATCTTGTAAATATAAGGGAGAATGGGGAGAATGATGGGGAGGGGCTGATATTAGAGAGTAGGAGGTTTGTGGGCAGGAGATATCATGGTGGGGAGAACTTGGCGAGGATTGGGATAGTTTTGTGGGGAGGGGTAAAGCTTTATACGGGGGAGATCGTGGTAAGACAGTGCTTTTAGATTTACATTTATTCAGTAGACTCCAATCAGTTGTCATCTGGGCTGCTTGGCTCTGGGCTGTAGATCATATTCACTCAAATACAATCACTCCCCAAAAGATAACATGAATGAAGGCCTTTCTGTTGGGGGATGGGGAGGTGAGGCTATTCATGATGTCATTAAGTAAGAAGAAACTTGGCAAAGTTGAATATTTGATAAGTGTAGAATGAACAAGTCTGTGATAGAAAGCTGAGCGCTCCCTAGGGAAGCCAGCTGAATGACCATGTAGTTCAGACTCACTTTCCTCGTGGGAACTGAGGAAAGGTAACAAGGGTTAACGTTTCTCCTCACAGAGAGCCCAGAGAATAAGATGAATGTGCATGACTGTACTGCACACAACAGAGGAGTCATCTTGACAACCTCTTCCATATCTCCACCTTGTTCCCCTCCCCATCATTCTATCCCCTCCTATCTCCACCTTGATCCCCCCTCCCCTCCCCATCATGCTATCCCTAGGCCTCCCTATCTCCACCTTGTTCCCCTCCCCATCATTCTATCCCCTCCTATCTCCACCTTGATCCCCCCTCCCTTCCCATTCATTTTATCCCCTCCTATCTCCACCTTGATCCCCCCTCCCCTCCTCATCATGCTATACCCTCTCCTCCCCATCATGCTATCCCTAGGCCTCCCTATCTCCACCTTGTTCCCCTCCCAATCATTCTATCCCCTCCCTATCTTTACCTTGATCCCCCCTCCCCTCCCAATCATTCTATCCCCTCCCTATCACCACCTTGCTTCCCGTTCCCTTCCCCATCATGCTATCCCCTCCCCATCATGCTATGGGATATATATATATATATATATATATATATATATATATATATATTTATATATATATATATATATATATATATATATATATATATATATATATATATATATATATATATATATATATATATATATATATATATATATATATATATATATATATATATATATATATATATATATATATATATATATATATATATATATATATATATATATATATATATATATATATATATATATATATATATATATATATATATATATATATATATATATATATATATATATATATATATAAATATATATATATATATACACACACACACATATATATATATATATATATATATATAATATGTGCTCAAATTGACAATATTTTATGTACAATATTTAATGTACATTCTACACTGAAATAAATTCTGCTTAATATAGTGTGGGCTGTACAAGTGTCATATGGGATTTACACTTCAACAAAAGGTAATTCTTCCTGGAAAATATATTATTACTTCAAAGTATACCACATAAACATCATAAAAGATATCATGTTTGCATCCCTGAGCTCTTTTAGCAAAATTCATATGAGTTGGAAGTCTAAAATATATATATTTTTATGCTAGAATACAGAAAGTGGTCAAAGTTATATTTTAAAGCCAGATAAAAGTCTTAAAATTCACATCAAAACGACATATATAAAGGAGCGATGTTGTTGAATCTCAGACACCTGCAGACTCCGAGGCTCCATGTTGCCGCCATCGTAATACAGAGCAAAGTGCCCCAATATATAGTGCTCACATGGCAGGTGTGTCTTATCCTCTGTGGTGAGGTGAGCCTCCAATTGTATTTCTGTCTCCTCCCATCTCAGGACAACAATAAATTTAAGAGATAGAGTGAATGTCTTATCAGGTCCACCTGCTGCAACAAGGCCCTAATAGGGCAACAACCAGCAAAACATCTAATAATTTGTTTTCTTTGTATAAAATATGTTTGCAGCCCTATTAAGGCTACATCAGGTCAGCTAGAAGCCTGTCACTTTGACTAAATAACCTAATCTGACAGAAGAGTACCTGGGGATCTTTCTTTTGCATTAACATATAAACATTATAACACAAACTACAGCCTTTGATACCTTTGATATCATGGACCACTGGCTTGAGTCAGTAAAAAAGGACAAAATACCCAAACGTCATCTGTTATTCTAAAGGCACTATCAACAAGGACAAAATACTTCCCAAGCGTCATCTGTTATTCTAAAGGCACTGTCAACAAGGACAAAATACTTTCCAAGCGTCATCTGTTATTCTAAAGGCACTGTCAACAAGGAGAAAATAATTCCCAAATGTCATTTGTTATTCCAAAGGCACTGTAAACAAGGACAAAATACTTACCAAATGTCATCTGTTATTGTAAAAGCACTGTCACCAAGGACAAAATACTTACCAAGATCTAATCTCACTAGTTATTTCCCAGGGCCCAACAAAGAGAGCAATTTTATCTCTCAAGAGTAATATGGTATCCAAGCCATTTATAGGACTCAGAACCTCATCATGTTCACAACCAATTTGTCATTAGTTTTAATGATATTGAAGTGTCTCCCTAAAGGAACATGAGCAGCATGTTGTCTTCATTATGTTGATACAAAATTAGCACCTAATTTTTGAACTCATCAACATACAAATTGATTTATCCAACAATGGAACCCGCATACGTATGTTCTTTTTCACACCTATATGTACGGTATGTGGCAAATTCTTTATTTTATGTATGCAATGTTTCTTAATTATTATATCCCTTGTACAAAATTGCTGACTTCCTGGTGACCCAAACCCCTTGAATGCCTGTTGAGACCATTGTCATCTTGCTGGCCATTTGCAAACACCTGTCTGATAACTAATAAGAACCTATTATGCAACAAAATTGCTATCACCACAAGATGTTCCTTTCCTTAAAGGTTCACATCTTTTATTCAATACCTTCTGTAATATATTTATTTTGAGCAGATATTCATTTACATGGGCTTTGAGATCAGATCTAATACCAGTCCATTCAATTCTCTTTTGCTGGCATGTGCTGTCATGCAGATAAGTACAAAGCTGAGAGTAGACAATGATCTCAAAGAAGGTATCTACATACACAGAAGGTCGAAACATTCTTGTTTTTGTAAACTTTAGTGTTTTGTTTAAGAAAGCATTCAAGCTCAGGTGTTTTTACAAAACATGCTGGGAGTTTGTATTTTGAGGCAGCCATTAATTAAGTATTGATGAGGTGAGGTGGGGATGACAAGACTAGTGGAGGGTGATCTGCTACTGGGGGTTGCCAGGCTAGGATGTTACCATCACCTGCCTGCCAGCCACCATCTTAGCCTCGACTTATCACCGGGTCCCGATGGACCTATGGACAGGGTAAGGCCCTATTACTGGTGGCATGGAAGTGTCCATATGCTACAACACTTTACAAGAGCTACAGTAGCACTCAGGTTACTACAAGGTCACCTTAATAGTGCCCCCTGGTGGAACGTAACCATATTGCATTATCACATCTGTAAGTGTCAAATGTGACCCTGAATGGAATACAAACCCTGGTGACCTCATTAATAAGCCAAGTGCATTGTGGGAGCCATCATATAAAGGACATTGGGTGAGAGAGAGAGGGAGGACATAAATAACTTGGCTTCAAGGGCCTTGGCCATTGTTGGCAGTCTTTGGGCCATGAATATAAATGCTGCATATTACACTAATCCACATCTTCATTGCTAGGTTCAGCAAGGTCACCTTCTCATGCCTATGTCTACTATATCAGCCCCCAAAAACATCAATGTCACAAAAAATCAACCTTTGCCAAATATCTTTATGCTCGGTAAGTGTCCATTTCACAATCAACACTTATCTGAGCCACAAGGGAACAAAGATATTGTATATTCCAGTCCAGCAGGTCTTCTTACCATGAAAAATAGAGTATTTATCTCTCATAACAGAACTGCTAAGTGTGAGTGTACAATTTAGGAGAGTTTCAGAGGCTTTAATGCACCCACGCAAATCCAGGTTGTTGCAGCAATAAAAATATGATACATGAGTTAGTGGATGACCTAAATTGGTAACTTTTGCTTTTGTAAGGAGGTGCTTTTATGACCACCATTTGGATAAATCTGCCATATGAATTTGCCGATTGTGGGTCAGTAAGGTCAGAAAAGGGGCACAACTGGTTGCATATTTCGTCAAAATTGCTTCCATAATTCTGACGAGCGGCCTCTTTACATCTTCATATTTGAGCTACTCGGACATTTGCCACAGATCCTGGTAGTATTTGCAGCTTCAAAACTCTAAATTTCCAATATCATGATTTCCTCAGTATTTGTCGTTGTTATGATTCCTTTCTGAAAGTTTTAATACCTCCTCTGCACAAACTGATATACCAAGACTTTACCAAAAATTACAACTATGCCAGGACAAAAACTAAAATGCAGTATAAGATGCAACCTCATCACATGTTCAAGTTACTTTTTCAAACAAAAGGTAATCAGATTCTGTTCTAAAGCTCTTATGTTATTTCATTCTTTTAGTAAACATTGTAAAATCTTCACTTTGATTCCAGCAGAAACCTTTTGGACTGTGATAGAATCCATTGTCAAAGTATCCTCATCAAGCCCCTCTTGAATTACTAACATATTGTACTTGTTTCAAACCTGACCATCTTTAGATTTTTTTTCAGCCAAAGGGTCAGTATGTGAGCATTTTCTTGGTGCACCACATCTTTGCACTGATAGTGATCAATAGGTAGCGTTGCAAGTAGCTGGCAAGTTGCACCAACACCATTCACCTTATGTAGAGATCTCTTAAATGAGTCTGTTGAGACGTCTATATAGACGTGCCCTTTCATTTGAGGTTGGTTGCATGACCACCGATGTCATGTCAAGAATACTATCTAGACACCATATTGCATCACTGACATGCTGAGTTCAGCCTCACACTGTGACTGACACATGGATATGCTGAGCCCAACTTAATACTGTGACTGCCACACAACTACAGAAAGAAATCCAAAAAATGCCAAACTTAACACTTTGACTACCACAGGAGTACACTTTGCCAAGCTTAACACTTTGACTACCACATGAATACATTGTGCCAAGCTAAAAACTTTGACTCCAACACTGATTCGATGAGCCAAGCTAAACACTTTGACTACCACTGGTTAAACTGTGCAAAGCTTAACACTTTGACTATCACTTGGATACACTGTGCCAAGCTTAACACTTTGATTACCACAGGGGTACACTGTGTCAAGATTAACACTTTGACTACCACATGGATGCATTGCGCCAAACTTAACACTTTGACTACCACAGGGATACATTGTGCCAAGCTAAAAACTTTAACTCCAACACTGATTCAATGAGCCAAGCTAAACACTTTGACTACCACTGGTTAAACTGTGCAAAGCTTAACACTTTGACTATCACTTGGATATACACTGTGCCAAACGTAATATTGCACCTGCCATGCAGAATTGTATCTTGTCATGAACATAATTTCGACACCATTATTTTGATATGTCTTCACTGATACACATTGCATTAGCACTGCCATATAAACACAACTTAGAATGATGTCAAAGGTTTTGTTATCAACACAATTATCTGTTTGGATTATATATGTTTTCACTCTTTGTCACTCACCACTGTTGGTTGTCTATACTGCACCATTAGGACATGATGCTGAGTGAAGATCACATATTCTGAGCTCATAATGAAGGTAAATACTAATTTAACTCAAGATTTTGCCCATGTAAGTTGTGGTTGTTATTGATATCCTATGGATGAATCATAAATCAAACTGAGATGGGGTCCAGAAAAAGAAAGTCCCCAGCACTGCATAATCTAAATTTCTCTTTTGTACTGTTAGAAGATTCTTTCTTCATATTGACCAGAGCATCTCCAATCATTATTTTCTCAATCGTAGTGTTCTCAACCTTTTATCTTAACAATC
This sequence comes from Amphiduros pacificus, assembly GCA_949316495.1. Lineage (NCBI taxonomy): Eukaryota > Metazoa > Annelida > Polychaeta > Phyllodocida > Hesionidae > Amphiduros > Amphiduros pacificus. The sequence goes on along the minus strand of OX439003.1, from coordinate 39,625,251 downwards.
TCCTACACCCTCAATGGTGAATGATCCATCTCTTCCTATATACTGCTTTACATCATCTTTCTATTTCTAAGTTTTTATCAATTAGAGTCTGTGTATATTTTCCATTCAGAGATACATTATGACATAAAACATAAAACTGTAGCTAGCTCCTATATCCTTGGCAAGGCATATTGTGCTTTCAAAGGTCTGTGAAAATTAATATCATTATTCAAGCACATTGTGTGCTGTTTGCATGCGTGCGTGCGTGCGTGCGTGCGTGCGTGCGTGCGTGCGTGTAGCCATTAATTGAGACTGGACAGGGTAAAACAATAGTATTAAGGTGGTCACCAGATTAGGGTAAAACCTTGATTATTGACCTTTGTTAGATGTACCAATTTTCAATGCTTAATAATTACTGCAAGTACTACTGAATTAAACTGTTTTATACATATGTTGGCACTATGTCATTACTATGAATCAGTCTATGTTCACAATGGGTGATTTACATCCCTGCAACTAAATGCAAACTTAACAAAATTGAGTGCATATCAGCAAGTCTAAAAAGCTCTGTGGAAAACAAGTTTTTTCACTGAACAACTGTTTATAAAAGCGCGACATATGAATTCAAGATTTGGCCCTGGGAAATGTTTAAGATTGACATTTTGCCCATTTGTTTCAATATTTTCCTTAAAAGTTCATGAGAGTGCATGCCCTTTTTTCCATCTAACAGAACAAATACACATCTCAACATCAAATAAGATCTGAAATGGATCCAAAAATGAACATTATTCCACCACTCTGTAATTGATCAAACTCTATTGTATAAGGCAGGAGAAAGCCTTACACAATAATGGAAATAATTTGGTACCTAACCACCTGAGACATATCACAAATGAGATTTCTTGTGATCTTGTGTTCAGGTGTAGTTTCTCAACAGTTTCTGTAGTTCTTTATGTTGATCACAACACAGTGTTGTTGTATACCTCTGATAATTGTTGATGTGTTCAGAGCATTTTAATCAGAAGTTCCCAAGTTCTCTTCTCTTTAGGGGCAAATGATTACATCATAGTATCACGAGATCCAAATTAGAAAGAGTTATCAATCAAATCCAGACAATATGGAGAATCAATTTAAACATTGCTCCCAATAAAAACTACAAGACTGATCACTATCAAATACATTCATTTGCGATGCGGGATATTCTCAATCCTACTCCATCAATTTGCACTTTAGAAACCATATAAGATGTAGCAATTTCTATATGTGCAGACAGAATCATCATTAAAATTTAAAGACAGACTTCATATGAGGCTTTTGACCCATTTGGCATAAAATTTTGAGGGATGAATCAAGCTCTCTGTGGTATCCATTCGTGAACAAATGTTATTCCACTCCCTGATCACCTCCTGGTGCAACAAGCTATCATTGGTAATTTGTCATCGAGTTTGACAGGGATCGATGGAGCCTGAAAGACAAGTTGTCAACATGGGGGTTAACTGAGCACTCCAAATGTGTGCCAAATATCATGGCAACTGTCAGGCCTAAGAGGGGCTGCTCCCTCACATAACCTCCTAGTGCCACCACTCTATGAGAGACCTTACTCTGTTCTCAGCTCTTGTCACAGCACAGGCATGAGATTTCTTGTGATCTTGTGTTCAGGTGTAGTTTCTCAACAGTTTCTATAGTTCTTTAAGTTGATCACAACACCAAACATATAATAATCAATTATCAAATTAAAAATTCTGATATCTCTGTAATTCATAATGTACACTCAAATGACAAAACTGAATAGGAGTCTCAGCAATGGCATTTTTATTTATCTATTTATTTTTATATTTGCTTTTTTGGGGGGTAAACACAAGGGATAGAGAAAAAAAGATATGCATGCCCATTGCGCCCCAGCTGAGTGTCATGCATTTTAGCATTCCCTATCATAAGTGTTCCCAATGCGTTTCTTCATTCCCCAGTGTGTACATATATGAATGCCAAAATACACTGTTGTGCTGTCTCCCAGTCTTTTATATGCTGTTCTCAACACAATCAGTCATCTCTGGCCTTAATATATGAAATCAAATCAGCAGGGAAGTCTTATTCAAGATAATTGCTATTGTTCCTTTCTTATAGTAGTGTAGGAAATCTGAAGTCATAGTTTCAGGATATTAAGATTCGTTTTCTATGTCTATATGTCAACCTAGAGATTATCTGACTATATTGAATTGGTAATAGTATGTTTATAGAGTAAAATAGTAAAGTTGGTTGTATAGAAGTACTAGACATGAAACAAATACATACAGAAGAAAAAAAATCATCAAATTATTTTTAACAGAATGAAAGTACAAATATTATTTTGCAATGGGAGATGTTTCTAGATATATATTTCTTTTTAATGATATATTTGTTGTCCTTGTTCTCAAAAGACTTTAAAATTTCACCTGAGGGTGATTATTACTTTGTATGCACTTCAGGTGCTATTATCAATGTATATTCTATCTTTGTTTCCAGACTGTTGGCTGTCCAGTGAATACAGAATGCACCGTTCCCCATATGTTTATCTCGATGCCATATTATATTTTGTGTCACCCCATATTCACTAAGAGATGAAAGCATATCCAACCCAACTACTAAACATTCAGAAATAGTAGAAATATTATGGCGCCCACATCTGGAAGGCCATGTCAAATGATATGAAATCAAATGTAGATTTAGTAACTTTCAAGAGTCTGTTACCAAAATGGGATGGTGTGCAGTTTATTGAATCATGTTCAGAAATGATAAGTGTATAATTTGTATTAAGTACTGTATTTGCATCAAGAGTATCATTAAGGAAGAAACTGACATGTCTGAAATCATGTTGTTTGTATTTTATGGAAAATCACATTATCACACTGCATGGACATTGCAAAGAATATTCATTTAGTTTGTGTTCTAAGCACAGTACTTTCATAAAATTGTACATAATTCTCTCAGATAGACATCGATAACCAATGCTTCTTGTTCAAATGATTGATGGAAAATAACATCTTTATTTTTATTGTTATCCTTATCTTCGCTTGGACATTTCACAGATTAATGAGGAAAGAAACAAGCGACGGGGACGCAACATTCTTACATTTTTTTTGTTATTGACATGAGTGGCCCTGGCAGATATTCCTGTCTGGCCTCATATGTCATTATAAATCATATTTCAACAAGCTAGCTTTTGAGAGCAATCCGGAGACATACATGTTTCTCCATGTATAATGGGGCTCCTGCCCATTTTTCTGCCCGTTTTAATCGCCACGTGACAGGTGAATCGGTAATATGAATACACAATTTCCTGTCCGCTGCCACAGTTTTGCTCTGTCCATGATTTCAGACCAACATCTCTCTGATCTTTGGCTTATAAAAATATCCTAATCTTATAAAAATCTTATAAAAATATCCTAAAATACTTTAACAAAGATAGGAAGTATCAATTGTTCAACTGTACCAAAATTCTATCAAATACTTGACGTTAAACTTGAGAGTAACCTATAATTTTGTCAAATACAGACAGCCCTCATTGCTGGTTTGCCCAGACTTCACAAAGATTTATGCGCAGAGGAATATTATGAAATTGCACAATTTTATGACCAGATTCCTCTCTTTCATTTCTTTTCTATGACAGATTAGACTTCTCAAAATGATGAAAAGTATTGCAAATCTCAGCTGTAATAACATTTTTCATATCTTCTAATATCGGTCTTCATTAAGATAGATGGGAACTGCAGTAGTAGTCTGCTTTTCATAAAAAAATATCACACTCAGTCTGAGAGAACTAACCAATTTCAAAATCTTAATATGCTGTTTTCATTATTAATAATTTTGGATTTCACTAGAGTTATTCTTTTAAATTCTTCTTAATGTCTGTAAAAGCATCACACATCATAACAGTGAGAGCTTTAATTTTCCACTTTTAGCAAGGAGAAATAAAAATACAAATAATTTTTCAATGATTTAGATGAAATTATAAAGCCCTCAATATTAGAATAAATCTTTAATTGAAACCATTAGATTCAAACTTGACAATTTTATGACAATATTTCTAATAAATCACATGGATTTTGTAATCACCTTGATTAAACCACTTTTTTCCAAAATGACTCTAAAAATATACTTCACAAAAGTCATTATTATGGCTTTGAATACAGCAGGAGAGATAATACCTTTCCGCTTTGTTAGGCTATCCTTTACAATTGAAATTTTATGTGTCAATAAAGTTTTGTTGAACCCGCACAGTCACCATCTTCAATATAATGCATCATTTTGCCTCCAGTTTCATTCACTTTATAACAACCCAATTTGAAATAAATCAACAAATACTACCAAGCCTAACCAACTCCAGCAAGTCTTCAGTAATTACCAGCCGGGCAGCAAATTGGAAATTTTGAAACCTGTAAGCTGCTGTTAATTTGTTTTAATGCTCAGAAGGGCCATTCTTTGAGAGTATTTCACAGACCAGTAAGTTGCTGAAGGAACCCAATCAAGGCTTGTCTTCATTTGGTGCCATCTTTCATATAGCTAACATCCATATGTATTGATCATCTAAAATCTAGCAATGCGAGTATTCTTCTCACTAAAATATATTTTAAGACTTGAAGCTGCATGAATATATTGTTAGAATATATTCATTCCACTAAAATATTGTTGAAATAAATATATTCCACTAAAATAACATTTTAAACATTGATTTACATGAAAACATTGTTGAAATATATTTAAATCTAAAATATAAAAAGCTTAGTGTGGAGAGGAAATATTCCAGCTATCTCATTTTCAAAATAGGACTTTTTTTTACTGAGATCAGAATGTAATTTACATCAATTAATGATTGATGGAGTCATTTATTACAATAAACTGATTTTTCATTTATTAAGAAATCTTGACAAAGAACAAAATCATGTCATCAGAAAAAAATAGCAAAATTTAACTAAGAGGTTTGCTCTGTATAAAAGTGGCACTGATTTAAATAATACTCAAATGAACTTGACATTATATATGAACACCTCTCAAATTAATTCCAAGAGTGAAAGGTTTAAAATGATAAAGAACAAAATCATGTCATCAGAAAAAAATAGCAAAATTTAACTAAGAGGTTTGCTCTGTATAAAAGTGGCACTGATTTAAATAATACTCAAATGAACTTGACATTATATATGAACACCTCTCAAATTAATTCCAAGAGTGAAAGGTTTAAAATGATAATACAGTTTTGGTCAGAATACTTGGCGAATTTATATGTATAACTGCATTGAGACAGTTTTCTGTTGACACGCTTTGTATGTGTTTATGAGAGAAATCCACATGTCCTGTCTTATTTCTGCAGAAATCAATCACCCACATGAAAAACGTATAAATATAAAAAAAAATTCCATTTGTATTCTTCATAGAGCTCACAATGGGATGATTTGCAGCTTTGATATAACCAACAGCCACTTTTGGATCATCAGTCAACAAGAGCCCCCTGCACAGCTATTTAAACACACTCTGATACAAAGCCGGAAATTTAATTACAAACGTAATTTCTCATATTTGCTGAATGTTTCTAAGTGTGCCCCATGTATGATATAGGAATATAATTGGATGGAGAATTGTGCCTTGTCACACTCTATTGTTCCCTGCCTAGCCCATCCATCAAACAATTGGTTCACTTGAGAAAATGTCAACAGTCCAACCCACCAATCACACAATTCTCATAATTTCCGTCCACCATTCACTGGCCAATAGATGCAAATAGTGATATGTTTGCAAAACTGCAAACCTCATTTTCAACTCGACAAGTGCTAAGTACATCTAAAGTAGGTAAGCTCTCAGAATGTCCTCGACCCTATCAGCCTGCCGGCCCTGCAATGTTTCAAGTGTCTATGAATGCCAAATGGAAAGAGGAGGGGGGACTGAATGGAGAAGAGGGCCTCAACAACTGAGAGTCTGGCTTTGGGATGCGAGGTAAAAGAGCACCATGTGACTACTCATGATTTGAATACAAGACAAAACTGCAGAATGGATTTTGATGGAAACGGATGGTATGTGGAAACATGCAAGTATAATGAATGGAAGGGAGGTGTGTAAAAACATGTGAGTATTACAAATGAAAGGAAGGGGTGTGGAATCTGATCGGGGGGAAATTGCGGGGAATTGACAAATAGGGGCAGATTCCAGAAGTTGAATGATGTTGTGAGCCCAAGATCACTAGTGAGATAGTGGGGACCCTAATTAATGACTAGTGTGGGAACTAATATAAAAGGAACACTAGTACTAGACAGTAGTGTTGAGCCTGGGGAATTACTCAGGTGGAAGCATAAAGGGAGACTAGCAGTAGACAGTAGTGTTGAGTCCGGGGATCACTCAGGTGGGAGCATAAAGGGAGACTAGCATTAGACAGTAGTGTTGAGCCTGGGGAATCATTCAGGTGGGAGCATAAAGGGAGACTAGCATTAGACAGTAGTGTTGAGTCCGGGGATCACTAAGGTGAGAGCATAAAGGGAGACTAGCATTAGACGGTAGTGTTGAGCCTGGGGAATCACTCAGGTGGGAGCATAAAGGGAGACTAGCAGTAGACAGTAGCGTTGAGTCCGGGGATCACTCAGGTGGGAGCATAAAGGGAGACTAGCAGTAGACAGTAGTGTTGAGCCTGGGGAATCACTCAGGTGGGAGCATAAAGGGAGACTAGCAGTAGACAGTAGTGTTGAGCCTGGGGAATCACTCAGGTGGGAGCATAAAGGGAGACTAGCAGTAGACAGTAGTGTTGAGCCTGGGGAATCACTCAGGTGGGAGCATAAAGGGAGACTAGCAGTAGACAGTAGCGTTGAGTCCGGGGATCACTCAGGTGGGAGCATAAAGGGAGACTAGCAGTAGACAGTAGTGTTGAGCCTGGGGAATCACTCAGGTGGGAGCATAAAGGGAGACTAGCAGTAGACAGTAGTGTTGAGCCTGGGGAATCACTCAGGTGGGAGCATAAAGGGAGACTAGCAGTAGACAGTAGCGTTGAGTCCGGGGATCACTCAGGTGGGAGCATAAAGGGAGACTAGCAGTAGACAGTAGTGTTGAGCCTGGGGAATCACTCAGGTGGAAGCATAAAGGGAGACTAGCAGTAGACAGTAGTGTTGAGCCTGGGGAATCACTCAGGTGGGAACATAAAGGGAGACTAGCAGTAGACAGTAGTGTTGAGCCTGGGGAATCACTCAGGTGGGAACATGAAGGGAGACTAGCAGTAGACAGTAGTGTTGAGCCTGGGGAATCACTCAGGTGGGACCTTAAAGGGAGACTAGCATTAGACAGTAGTGTTGAGCCTGGGGAATCACTCAGGTGGGAGCATAAAGGGAGACTAGCATTAGACAGTAGTGTTGAGCCTGGGGAATCACTCAGGTGGGAGCATAAAGGGAGACTAGCATTAGACAGTAGTGTTGAGCCTGGGGAATCACTCAGGTGGGAGCATAAAGGGAGACTAGCATTAGACAGTAGTGTTGAGCCTGGGGAATCACTCAGGTGGAAGCATAAAGGGAGACTAGCATTAGACAGTAGTGTTGAGCCTGGGGAATCACTCAGGTGGGAGCATAAAGGGAGACTAGCATTAGACAGTAGTGTTGAGCCTGGGGAATCACTCAGGTGGAAGCATAAAGGGAGACTAGCAGTAGACAGTAGTGTTGAGCCTGGGGAATCACTCAGGTGGGAACATAAAGGGAGACTAGCATTAGACAGTAGTGTTGAGCCTGGGGAATCACTCAGGTGGGAACATGAAGGGAGACTAGCATTAGATAGTAGTGTTGAGCCTGGGGAGTCACTCAGGTGGGAGCATAAAGGGAGACTAGCAGTAGACAGTAGTGTTGAGCCTGGGGAATCACTCAGGTGGGAACATAAAGGGAGACTAGCATTAGATAGTAGTGTTGAGCCTGGGGAATCACTCAGGTGGGAGCATAAAGGGAGACTAGCAGTAGACAGTAGTGTTGAGCCTGGGGAATCACTCAGGTGGGAACATGAAGGGAGACTAGCAGTAGACAGTAGTGTTGAGCCTGGGGAATCACTCAGGTGGGAACATGAAGGGAGACTAGCAGTAGACAGTAGTGTTGAGCCTGGGGAATCACTCAGGTGGGAGCATAAAGGGAGACTAGCATTAGACAGTAGTGTTGAGCCTGGGGAATCACTCAGGTGGGAACATAAAGGGAGACTAGCATTAGATAGTAGTGTTGAGCCTGGGGAATCACTCAGGTGGGAGCATAAAGGGAGACTAGCAGTAGACAGTAGTGTTGAGCCTGGGGAATCACTCAGGTGGGAGCATAAAGGGAGACTAGCAGTAGACAGTAGTGTTGAGCCTGGGGAATCACTCAGGTGGGACCTTAAAGGGAGACTAGCATTAGACAGTAGTGTTGAGCCTGGGGAATCACTCAGGTGGGAGCATAAAGGGAGACTAGCATTAGACAGTAGTGTTGAGCCTGGGGAATCACTCAGGTGGGACCTTAAAGGGAGACTAGCATTAGACAGTAGTGTTGAGCCTGGGGAATCACTCAGGTGGGAACATAAAGGGAGACTAGCATTAGATAGTAGTGTTGAGCCTGGGGAATCACTCAGGTGGGAGCATAAAGGGAGACTAGCAGTAGACAGTAGTGTTGAGCCTGGGGAATCACTCAGGTGGGAGCATAAAGGGAGACTAGCAGTAGACAGTAGTGTTGAGCCTGGGGAATCACTCAGGTGGGAGCATAAAGGGAGACTAGCAGTAGACAGTAGTGTTGAGCCTGGGGAATCACTCAGGTGGGAACATGAAGGGAGACTAGCAGTAGACAGTAGTGTTGAGCCTGGGGAATCACTCAGGTGGGACCTTAAAGGGAGACTAGCATTAGACAGTAGTGTTGAGCCTGGGGAATCACTCAGGTGGGAGCATAAAGGGAGACTAGCATTAGACAGTAGTGTTGAGCCTGGGGAATCACTCAGGTGGGAGCATAAAGGGAGACTAGCGTTAGACAGTAGTGTTGAGCCTGGGGAATCACTCAGGTGGGAACATGAAGGGAGACTAGCAGTAGACAGTAGTGTTGAGCCTGGGGAGTCACTCAGGTGGGAGCATAAAGGGAGACTAGCATTAGACAGTAGTGTTGAGCCCGGGGAATCACTCAGGTGGGAGCATAAAGGGAGACTAGCATTAGACAGTAGTGTTGAGCCTGGGGAATCACTCAGGTGGGAGCATAAAGGGAGACTAGCGTTAGACAGTAGTGTTGAGCCTGGGGAATCACTCAGGTGGGAGCATAAAGGGAGACTAGCATTAGACAGTAGTGTTGAGCCTGGGGAATCACTCAGGTGGGAGCATAAAGATAGACTAGCAGTAGACAGTAGCGTTGAGCCTGGGGAATCACTCAGGTGGGAACATAAAGGGAGACTAGTCAAGAACCTAGAGAATAAAGATAATAACTCTTGTGTGAAACATTGAGAAATAGAGAACCAAGAGAATCAGTCACATGGGAACACACACACAGGGTAGAGAAGAACCCAGTGAATCACTGTAGGTTTTTAAGCCACTATGACTAGACACAGGCAGTGTGAATAGACTAATCACGAATATTTGCTAAATAAAAAAGACTACAATTTATACTGAAACCAAATACAAGCATGGTTTACTCCATAATTGTTAACCTATGAAGTGGAGAATCTCTTGAGGAAAATAACAGATGTGGGGATGGTAGTATTACATATCACACTGAGCAAGGTGTATGAGGTTTTCCCATACTTCAAAACATGACTCCACTCCTGAGGGTATTCCGCCTCCCTCACTTTGATGACCCTTAAGTGGATGTTGATCTCAGTGAAAGACCACAAATGCTTCTCTGCAGCAAGTGGCTGTTATTTCTCGTCCGATTACTTTACTAGCGATTACCCATGCACTTCTCCACAATTGCAAACATGCTACCCTCCAATTTTTCAACTTAAATGACCACTTTCAGTTTCTAAGATTTCCCACAGGCCTCTTCATACCAACAGTTGCATTATGTAATAGCATGCTCACACATGTTTTTGCATGAAAGAAGTGTTTGTTCACAAATGCTGCAAGATTTTCAAACCTATGCTCTGATAAGCGGAAATTGGATTAAACTGATTAGAAATACCTACATTGCATGGAAAATGACTGAAATTCTGTTTTTGAAATTAATAATTTGCCAGAAAAAAGCCATGAAAAAGGTCAATATGAAATGCTTATTCTATGCATTAAGATTCTTTCTAAAAGTAACTAAAAAATTTACACACTGAAGCAATATCAGTTCTTTTTCCCTTAAGAAAAGTAAAAATAATATCTTTTCATGCACAATCTCATTTTTATTCCATCAAAAAATTGAGCTGTGAAATTTTGAATTACTATATTCTTTACGGAATGTAAAACAATCAAATTGTAAAGGTAAAATCTTTGTTGGGGAAGGCAGAGGCAGTACATCCTAAACATATCTTTCATATTTTCTCTGTCAGAGCAAATCTGTGATTTTTATCAAATGTGTTCATTTCATCATGGTTATGTTGTATTATATACAGAAAAAAAAAAAGATTTATTTTTAGCGAACCTTTAGCATGAGACAGTAGCGTTAAGATTTTATATGTTTATTGTTATTATTTGGTCCCAGAGTGGCTGTTTGGAAGCTGCTCTTTCTCCCTATGAACATTCCAGTTAATTGACATAAGCATTGCATTTTGCAACCCTATAATTTGTAACATGTGGTGCAGCTGTTTTAATTTCAACATTAAAATTCACAAGCTCCCCATTTACATAATATATTTGATGCTCCATAAAATCCAAGCATAATCTAGTTTGAATCTAGTACCCAATTCTCGTTAGAAGTCATTAAATTCTGTCGAATGACAATTTTTATCAGAGATCACTGTTTTGCTGACAAATTATGCTGCAGGTTTGGTTTAAATGAGGTGAGATTTATGAAATCACAATAAATCCAAGTTAAAATCTGACAGTAAAAACCTCATAAATAACAAAATTGAGAATGTACCGCATTTGATAAGCACCATATAATATGAAACAACTATAATCTGTATGGTGAATGATGCAAGCCAACATATAGGACTAAACAAGTCTAGGGGGACATTTTTCTGAGACACCAACCCTCAGTATGCTACTGGGCATGTGACAGAGATGGACACCATCTTTTAGAAACACTCTTTAGTGTCCTATTTTTTATCACCTACAAAGCACAACTGACTTGCGGCTAAACTGCAAATCTAATTTGCATACACCATCCCATGGTTCACCTTTGGGATCGTGTCTTTGCCGAGTCAGTAATTCAATCAAATTTGGGGCTTCATTAGTCATTTAAGTTTCGGTGCTGCTTAGAAATTCAATTTTGTGACCTGGTGTGCCATCTTGTTTTGATCAAATTTCTCACCTAAAGGGGGATGCCTCTTGAAACAGTTGTTTCATTCAACTTTTGTTTTAATCAGTAGGCAATGTTTTTCTCAGACCCCATATACCATTCATTGCACAGGCCTAATTAAAATTAGAAATATGATATAACTCCGTCTGATTGTTTCACCAAATGTTAATTACTACATTGTTGGGCAGGAGTGCCCAGAATGCAATGCAACAAATACAAGATGTTAATAATTTTTGCTTATATTTCAAATTTTTGGCTTAAATTGGGTATAAAAGCCAAATTGTCAAACTGAAATCAAATCCCCAAAGTGATTCAGGTCAAATAAAAATTGTCATGTTTTAAATTGCATTACTGCTAGTAATTGCACCCAGTTAGTAGGTAGATTGAGATGTGCTATCATTGAACAGGCAATAGAGTGCAATACTCAGATAACATGGGAAATGTTTCTATCCATTGTCTACTTTTGTCATCTGTTGTTTGCATATGATCAGACAGGAATGGATATGATATGGTAGTGAGGAGTGAACAAAATCATAGCTTAATGGCATCATCAGTGACAAAATTGAGAGTTCAACTTTGATAGCATCATCATTGCCAATCAATGTGTGATATATTTGTTTTGTTTGTTTAAATTTTTCTTCTTAAAATGTTTGAGTGCTGCCTCAATGATTTTTCATTACATAAGTCCGTCCTTGAGATGAGAACCCACAAATTAACAGATTTACAGGGACCTACAAGTAAACCCTTGAGGCATGAGTCTCAGTTCATATCAGAAATTGTACCATAAATACAATCTGGGCATGGTTAGGAAATGAACGCACAACCTTTGGATAGGAGGAACTATTGCTAATAAGCTTGTGCTCTTCTGACTGTACCACCTAGTCCTCTACTTCAGGTAGACTTGTAGTAGAAAGTTATGGTGGGCATTTTCATTATGTTAGTATGATAGTACTGTATACATGGCATTTGGACTTTCACAATAATGCCTCTAAAAAGGCAAATGGGAAAATAAAAATTTCATGGGACATTTCTTTGTGTAGGGATGTTATCAACTAGATCATAATTCAAGAATGAAGAAGAAAACATGTTATCTGAGTTGCACACATGTAGAAAAATGTATCTAAATATCAACCAGATACATAAAAAAGCCAGCAGTCATAGATATTTCATGTTACACTTTAGTAAACATGATCTACCTAATAATATGACATGAGATCACACAATATATATGTCACCTTGCAAACTAAGAGGTCCAAATGAGTAAATATTTCTAAACCTATTTATTCTAAAACATGATATTAGGTGACTTTAACAATCAGAATGTTTTTTATTAGTGCAGACAAAGATAAAAATCGAGGTATATATCATATTAAAAGGCTTTTATCCATGGCCATAGTAATTTTTCATGGAGACACCCGATATATATGCAGATAAATGGCTCAGAATGTTCACCTCATAGGAGCTTCATTGAAAACGTAGGATGAACAAAACCTGCTTTATGAGCGGCAATGACCTCGTCTACCATCAGACAAACAGGTTCACATCACAAAAAGAGAGCAATCAGTTATGGTTTGTAATGTGAATGGTGGCTGCAAAAATAAAACAATGACTTCTCCTTCGACCCCTGAGAGACCCCAACACGTTGCAAGGTTGTGTCGGTAATCATGCGATCTCCATCTAGGAAATCTCAATGGCAGATTTATGATCAATTATAGAATATTTGGGGGAAAAAGATGTAAGACTAGGCGGAGTGGTCCGGAACAGCATGAACTGGCTTGGTCAGCCCGGGACTAATTTACGACCCTCACAAGGATTTTGACCACATTTGGGACATGCACCGCCACTGCAGTATTGATGAAAAACGTTTTGACAAAACATGATGCAGGGTCAAAGGTCACTCTCTGCGGTATGTTTTTCTCTGTGGCTCTGTGATGCTTGGACAGTCGCGGGAGAATGAATGCATATGGTGGCTCTCAGCAGGGACAATTCATTATTCTCTGTGAATCTTTGTCTCAGGCTTCTGAACCATTTGTAAAACGACCCTAAAACTCTATGGATATCAAATCACAGAAGCTTTTGTATTTTTCTTCTCTTCCTATTCACATAGAACCTAAAATCTTGTGTCAAGATAGCCTTTAATCCATATTTCCTGTCCATATTTTACTGCATCATATACATAAAAATCTGAGAATATTTCTTGGACCAAAACTCTTTGTAATTTTACCTATATGATTTCTTCAATCATATTTACATCAATTCTCAATTTCTGATTTTTATTTCTTGGTGGCCATGATGATTTACTTGTAGTTTCTATTTATCAAGGTTGTTTTATACAGAACATTAGTTCAGCCGCCTTTTATCAGATTAGCACTTGTAAAAGCTGTAAATCTGGGCTCTCCACCAACATAACATGACCCCCAAAGGTCTGAAATCTGTTTTTCCAATCTGCAAATTGGCATGAAGCCACCTCGTTCCATTGTTTTAGGCCATTTCTTGCTTTATAGGTCACAACAGACTATTACTGGCCCATAAAAGATCAAAACCGGTGCCATTATAAAAGATGTAGGCTCCCCACTTGTGTCTCAGGGTTCTTTTACTGAAGATAATACATACTGTATATGCCTCTCAAGAGTAGCATTAAATATTAAAAATAATAGCACAACAAACACGAAATGCTTAACTTAGGGGAATTTCTGTAAGAGCTACGAAACATAAATGCAACAAATGCACTCCTTCCTATGTCACTGGACAGCGAGAGAGCTTCAAATAAAGATTTCGCACAAGGTGCCATTGAAACTAAGGGTAAATGGTCGCATTTGAAATCACACTAAATGGTCAACTTTTAAATCACACTAAAAGGTTAACTTTGATATCACACAAAAAGGTTAACTTTGATATCGCATGGTACAGACAACGTGAACATGACAGAACAGCTTCGATTTCAGAAGCCTCACATGGGCATGTTGATAGAGAAAAGGTCATGCAGAAATGAAAGAAAGAAGTCTGATGTGAAACATCACTAGTATTTGAAATCATTTCTAATATATTCACTTAAATTACATGTGTTTCTGACGAGGGCAAGATGGTAAGGAAATATGGAATCAAGCAATAGTAGTTTTGACATTAGAACCTGAAAATATATTATAATACTCTGCCATAAAACAACTCTTCAAAGCTATGTGAATACCTGATAAATTTACTAGATGTTTTGGACATCGGAATCTTTTCCTTTCATTCTGATCTTTTCCTTTCATTCTGATGAGAATACACACTCCTTGCTATATTATTGTTGCCTGTGCCATAAGTGAGTTACATAATAATAAAAAATGAGAAACAATTTCTTTGAAATGAAACCAATTAATAAGTGAATTGAAGATAAATCCTGCTTTTTTATAAATGAAAAAATCTGTAATCAACATATAATCAGAAACAGAATGGTATCCACTTCGTTGTTGAGCTGTGAAACACCATGGCTGTAATACATTATTCAGTTTTGATGATTAAGCAATTTTGCATAAGCAAGGGGCTAAGTTTAATGGGTTTGAGTCTATATCTAATTTGGGCTCTCACAGTAGATGGAGTAAGGTGACAATGTTCTTCTGTTTATCCCTTTTCCCAAATGGCAACCTATCACTATAAATATTTATGTTCAACACACACTTCCTGTCTCTATTTGGACCTGCATACCAATAATTTAAAGATACTTGTCACTGTAAAATGCCTACCATAATTACTCGTCACTCAAACTGAGATTGACCTACGTCCCACATGATACCATGCTTCTTTTATTCTTTGCTTTTCATTTAAAAAGCCAATTGCTTTTAGACAAAGGGAAGCTGAATAACCGTGATCTTTTTCTCAAATGAGCTCCCTTTCCATCGTATGTTCACATCTTTATCAGATTTTATTCCAAACAGGATTCCTCTGAATGGCTGCTTTCCTTTCCACGGGACACAGAGTCTCTTGATATTTCTGTCAAATGGAATTAATTTCGACTGTCAGGGCATGTCAGAGAGTGAGAGGTCATATGACCCTGTCGGCATGGCGATATGCACAACACTCTCACTCTGCTGGAAACAAGAGGCTTCTACGGACAAGTAACATGAGTTGTGAAAGACATCTAGCTTCTTTGATATGTTATCTCTGGGAATATATGCATAAGTTGATGGATGGCACAGACTTATATATTGCGCAGACCCCCTCCTCCTCTGCCATTAAGTAGGAAAATAAGATGACTTACTATAAGGGAATAACGTGCCACTCCATAATCTGACAGTGCTGTTCAATAATGGAATAAAAACAGTTGTTTTTGTTTGTTTAATTGTTTGTTTGGGTTTTAACGTCACTTTTAACATTATTTTAGTCACTTCATGACAAGACCTACTTCTAGCTTAAATGACAGACTGACTCAACTATCAAATCAAATGATAATAACTCATTTGAATTACATCAGATCTGAATGAAGTGCAGATAGTTATTAATGAAAAGTTCTTTGATCATCCCAGAAAATGATGCCAGAATAAAACATAATGAAACTGGCATAAAATTATTTTATATTTATGAAAATGAGAGAAAGGCAAGAATCAGATGAGGGGTATACATGGTTTTGTTGATTATTTTTCCAACAAAACTTATATAGCTGCAAATAGTGCACTGTTGGAGATGAGTAATGAATACTCAGATTTTATTTCATTGATATTTTTATTTATATTTGTTTATTTTCTATCTATATGCATTAGACCATGTCAATAAGCACATGTATGTCCTGTCAGGTCAAGGCACATGTTGAGCTGAAGTTAACTGCCAATTGGACCAATCAATGAATATTTGATCTTTAGCTCAGTTAAACATAATGTTTAACTATATGTCTATAAAAGAGCTCTCAGTAAGCCAATCATTCAAATACAATTCAAATTTGAAAAAAAAATTAATGTAATTGTGATTAAAGTAATACTTCATTTATTTTTTCTTCTATTATCAAAGCTTAAAATTATTTTTTTCTATTTTAAGAACTACAAAGTAATCAATTTCATAATTACTCCAAAACAATATGGTTTATTGGAAAAAAAACCTTTTCAAAATCTTTTTATTATAAGGATGTTCTCTTGTGAGATTAATTATATCACAAAAGGTCCCAATTTTGAGTAGTATCTCTTCATTGTCAAGTTGCTAAACACTATTGTTTCGGCTCTCATTGTCATGGCAACCACACACTTGGTAAATTTTTCATCCAGCGGTAGTAGAAAATATGCAGCGTTAGGTTAGGAAAGGGCACAATGGAGCTTTGAGGTCTGTCCTCGGGTTGTGACTTGCCTCAAAAAGCAAGCCTGGCTTGCGAGGTCTATGACATACATCAATTAGTCTGTCTACGAAGATGCAACCATCCCTCTCGTTATACCAGGTACAGAACACAGTTCTTACATCACAAATGCGCAGGCTAACCCAAGACGCTTCCCACCATGCTGTGAAGGGCACAGCACAGGAAATAGGGTGACGTCTGTGATTTTCATGTTACTCAAAGTTTATGAGTCAGTCTCCATTACGGCAAGGACAGCTAAAGTAGCATGGCGCCCTGACATGCAAAACTGGGAAATCGCCTTTATAACGGGCTTATGACTCGAATGTTGAATCTTTATTACACCTTGAAACTGAACCCTTGTAGAGTGTAATGGGAAAAACAAACAAATGGGGTTTTGGTCTCAGGTCTGGCTGAGAAATTGAGCTTCAAATCCGCAAATGGGTTTTGTGCATGTTTAGAAGTAGAAGCAGACTTACCTCTCTATCTGCAGAGTGACCTGCAGTTGACCTTGACCTCTCCGGCGGCTCAACCTGTCCACCTGCAAGAATACAAGGGAAATTGGTATAGATGACTCAGTTGACGCCAAAAAATCATCATCACTTTATTTCATCCTGGATGGCTATATTTATCTATTATTTTATAATTGACTACCATCTAAGGCTTCTTTCTGTGTAAATAATTGATTAGAGAGAAAATAGGAGTCATCTCAAAGGTCCTCGAGGCACAAAGTCTCACTTAGGTTCACAGTCTGAAAAAGAATATTATTTCCTGCATATTAGGCAATATGGTCCATTTACAGCAATATTTTCTTCTCCATATTGAGGTCAACATAAATGTCCTTATGCCCTTCAATACAAAGAATAATGCCCTGGAGGAAAAAAAAAACATAGACCGTGCTGCCCATTAATGTGCATGTTCTCTGATGACTTGATAATATAATAAAGGTCAGTGAGATGTGACATTAAAAATATAGGTCAATGAGATATGACATTGAAGATTGAGCTAGGTCACTGGCATATGACTAAGTTTGATTACAGCGGTCTACTTTCATATCAGATACACACATCATGTTTGGCTTGGGAGATCACTCTATATAGACCAGCAGATGGTGTTATGGACTGTTTGCATATTGAATAGTGCACAAATGCCACAAGCACTGAGATAAACTTATTCTCTGAATTGAAGACAGTTCACAAGACAGTATATCTTATCCAAAACTATTTCAATTTATCAATTGTATGAATATATATTTATTGTAGTATGTGACTTTGTTGTAGATTTTTATACTTAATTAGAACATTTTCTGTCATGAAAATCTATTATCAAACAAAATGCCATTATCCTATTTTCTAACTTTCTAAGCCATACAAATGTCCTTTTTACTATAAGAAACGTAATTATAAAAGTTAATTATTTTCACATATTCCTTCACCATAATGGCTAATTTTTGTCTCTGTTCTCTGATATTCCAGATGGTATGCCAATCTTTCATGCAGAGCATTGTCTCCTTGTATGACAGTAATGTTCTCTATTATCACTCATGATAAAGTACACAGCCTGGAATTTCTTGCAGAAAATATGAGACAGGTTTATTTCTTTGACAGTCCTTCTTCTGTTAGAATGAATATACAAAGAAACTCATCGAATACAATTGCTCCATTTTTCTTCAATGGAACGGCTACTCTTTGCAGAGCAGGGACCTTTGAAGAAGTAATGCATCCAAGCCATAATGGGATTACTGTTCACCTTTGTGAGACATGTAATTACACACATCTGTCCGCTCGGCCCTCTGGGGGTGATATGAAACCTTAACCCTTTGACATTGCTTTCTAAACATTCACCCAGTGTCAGTTTACTAACAAGGACATTATTAATAGCTTTGAGGGATGGACGTAATCACTGTTTTTCTGTCTTATTTGGTTTTTAGACAAATGTTGCCTTTGTACAAATATAAAAAACATGTCTATATTCCAAAGTAATTGGTACAAGCTATGTTTTTCAAAACATGTTTTCATATTTTCCAGTAGAATTAACACAATATTTGCATCAATTTACTTACAACATCATGTTATAAGAATTATAAAACCTACTGAAACTAAATAAATCAAGACAAATTCTAAAACAACTTGCAATTTGTCATAAAAACAGTATAAATCCTGGACCTTAAATATTTCCTAGATGAGGTACAAGTATTGAGCAAGCCCTGAGTAACTTGATGAAAGTTGCTGGTATTGGGGTTTATATTTTCCAAAGGAAAGAGTCTGTTCCATTAGAGTATCTGTATCGCGGCCACATCAGCAATTGGTGGGATAATTGGTTTGCTTCCTCAAAAGGTTTCATGTTGTCACCCAGGACCCAGACGTGATATATATCCAACATTTGTACAATTCATCGCCAGCATTCCACAGAGAATGTCTATTAACCCTTGCCGTTTTCTATCTACGTGAAATCAACAAGATATAACCCATGCTAATGTGGTGCTCTATAATCCCCAAACTGCCCATCATGTGAGCACCAAGGCAGTTAGACTGGAAAAGCCAGTGGCCACGATTTTGCTTGATCTGCTGACAGAACCTATGAAATCAACATCAGCGGGACTGTAATCTACGCCTACCATGGCTGTTAGGGACTGAGTACCATAATCCCTTTATGTGTGTACACGGATTTGAGTGACCGGCAGTCCTTGTAACCTCGTCAGCAATGCTGGCAAAACTATGACCAGCCCAGCCACGCATGCAGCATAGGCACATGCAACAGACTGCTCTGCTGTATATCCATTATATACACTCTCACATATATATATATCACCATGTCACGTCAACTTTATATATGCTTGCATCTTGCATCAGTTTTGAAGTCATTTTGTGCAACATCTTTTAAAACTGGTTTTCAAATTCTTATTTTAAGCCATACTTCTCAAAACTTTAATTCAATGTGACATTAACTTGGTTTTTTATAAGAACATCCAGAGTCTAATTTACAAGAATGCTTTTACAAAAAAAACATTTCATATTAATGCTTCCTATATAAATGGTGTTATCAATTATTCTATATTCCATCCGAAAATTGCTTTACCATCCAGGAGGTTTACAGGTAAGATTCTAATCAAGCAAAAACCAACAGTGAGGAAGTATCTGCACTGTCACCCTCCATAACTCGCTTGCTTTGCTTCTTGCTTCCTAACTGCTTACATTGCAAAGATGTCTAACACTTTGAAGTCTAAGTGTCTGTGATCAAGGAATCTTTTTAAGATAAATAAAGATAAAATATGTATAAAGGGCGAAGGAGACGATGTTATTATGATAAAATTAAGAGGGTCTCTTCTCTCGCAATTTTTAATACCTTTTTTCACAGCATAGCTAACAAACTGGGGGGGTTAAGTTTACATAAAATGGAACATTCTCCCGATTAACATCATACCTGTGATGAAAAAATTGAAACCCTAATGAGAGACAGGGATGGGAAACAATACAGTCCTGTATGGTTCCTCTTATGAGGTTAAAGAACCTATGGTAAAGAAACACTTCAACAATTTTTTAAAATGCAAAGGCAAAAAAGGGTGAAAATGGCTAAGAACGGAGTGAATGAAGTAGTGGCGTTCCTCATCGGCAGGAAGCAGTGACTCTCTATGGAGCGAGGTGCGAGTGTCCTTAGCGTGGGACGCCGGGTGCATTATGATGAGCTCCCTACACAAGTGAACATTATTAGACCCAGGGGACTGGGGGATATCCTACTTAGTCCTGCTGATAATTACACAGCTCGCATAAAGTAATCAAGGCGTGCATCCACGCTCATGCTCTGTGCCGCTGAAGGAGGGATTGTCACTCAGATATAGGTGCAGCTTTAAATCAAGAAAAATGTTCTCTTATATGTACAAATCTATTGAGAAAGAGAATTGAGCCATGAGTGAGATGTAAATCTATTCACTGCATGACTCTGCTGGATTAAGCATATGCTGAGAGGTATGTGTTTTGTGTATATCCTTTTTTTTTCGATGCATATAAAAATGGGAGGGGGGCTGGAATTGTTTACAAGAGAGGGATGGATTCTTTAACGATTCATCTCAGCTTGAGTCATGAGACTACCCAAGATAATCAGCATAATAGGTCTTTTGTATGATCTATATTCCAGTATATACACGAGACAGAACCTACAAATACATCCAAATACATTCATACTTTGTGATGTATATATTTTTTTGACAAAGACCCAGAACAAATATGATGACAGTTACCAGCCAAAGACGTATCAAGCTCGGCATATTAGACCCTTTTTTTTTGGAGAACATTTTGAATGACCTCCAGACCCACATTTATTCTTGAAGATTTATTAGTTTATGTATAAAGTACATGGCAGATTAGCTTAGCATAACATCTATATAACAATAAAGTAGGCCTCATTAATGTATTCTTTCCATGTCCCTGATGCCATAGGATGAGATCTTTTTCATTTATGCCTGGCAGAATTCTATGAATGTTTCACATCATGCTGTATGCTCAGCTCCTATACCAACATTCTTCATTGCTTCTACAACAGACCCTATATAAAAGTCTCTTCATATTTTCCTCATACAAAAAAAATATTACATCATTTTTATCTGTGATGGAAACTTTTTCGATCTCTCAATCTCTTATTCTGACCAGCCTGACATGCATGTTATCAGGATAGGGGAAAATAACCAGCTGTATAAATGCCACATCTATGATAATATCCTGTGTTCCCTACTTGGGCAATGTCCTCTCCCATTAAAGTTTAAACACTTTTCCTCTCATTACTCTTCTGTTGTTGACTATCACTGTATACTGAAAATATCCCAAGATGACCAAAACCTATAGATACATATCAGCATCATATTTGCGCTTAACCATCACATAAAATACCTTTCCATGATGCATGAGGTAAAAAATACATCTCTGATACAGCACTTAATCATAAATATATTTAAATATAGTAAGCAACTGTGATATATATATAAATACATCTATAATCATAAATATCTAAATATATATATATACAAATATTGGAAATATTCCAGTAAAATTCTTTTTCTCATAATTTGGTGTTAAATGTTTCATGAATATATATAATCACACTGAAATTGGGAAGTTTACCTCCAAACAAAGGCAGTTTATAGAATTTTAAATTTGAATATGCCACATTTATTCAATTATAAACTTAAGACTATAAAACTTGTAAAAGCAGCTTCATGGTAGGTGCAAAATGAGACTTTATCACAAGAGAGGGGTCCCTATGGAGTTTTGTTGATTTATCTACATTTTTCAAGAAACAACAACAACAATATATCAGAAAGCGATATTGTAGGGAACATGTGCTTACTGCGAGCATTCATAAAACATTCAAAATGTACCGTACAACACTATTGAAATATATCAGTAGCCATGATTCATATATTGCTTACCGTAATATGAACATTGACAGTTTTGTTTTGGTTTATCCTATTATATAGCCAAGATGTTTATACTTTTGTTTCTTAAATAGTGTGGCATTATGTAATTACACCATTCAGTGATCATAGTAATCATACTTCCTTATCATATGTGATATTTACTGGTTTTCAGTTTATCTGATAATACTAATATGTTTCAAAATGTAATCCTATTTTGGCATTTAGTGGTATGTAACAAAATGTTGTTAAGTTTCAGACATTTTGTGGTATGTAACAAAATGTAACTATTTACTTATTTAATAGTAGGTTACAAAGAATAACTATGTTTTTGATATTTGATGGTTTGAAACAAAGCCTTATCAGCTTCCTGACAGTTAGTAGTTTATAACAAGGCTTAATCAAGTGTTTGACATCAAAGGGGTTTGTAGCTGGGCCTAATCTGGTTTCTGACATTTAGTGGGTTTTTTTAGCAGGTAGCCAACATCAGCAGACAATGAAATGAGCAGATACTGTATCAGGTATCTCACCACATGGATTATCATAATCTAATGGGATTACCAGATAATCTGGCTAGGACCCTCACAACTGTATCCCTCCGACCATAAAGCACAACATGTAATCCTAAGCACCTATCCACCATCAATGTTCCTGCTGATTTTAGTGCCCACTTTCAGTTATATCTTCATAAATCAGCCCCCCATTTAACACTATCACTGCCATTACTCATAAAAGACCCAATTTGTTTTTGTAAATGCTCCTCTTTTTCATATTAAATATCATTTTCCATAATGTCAGTATTAATTGACTGGTAAACAAAGACATAAATAAAAAGTAGAAGAAAAAAAAGGAACAATTTGAAAGGAAAATTTTATCCTTAATTGAGACATTAGATATGGATCCTGGTTTCCATGGCAAACAAACAATCAAGATTTATTCCTTATTGCCACCATCAAAATGCACTAAAACGCGTCTGGCGATGAAGCTACAAGGCCATACATAGCGGTCTATCCCTGCTGTGCCGATACAAATAGGGAGACATGGAGCGTTAATTCGCCTATCAACCTAAATTGAGGTTTTTCAGGTGTCCAGTGCGCTGTGATAATGGATTGTGTATGGTTCACTACACGGAGGCTGACGACGCCGCTTTTGGGTGACAAAGTGCACACCTCTCGCATGGTTGTATAGCACGCCTCCAGATAATTTATCGGCAACATCCGGGTGATGCTTAACAACTGGAAGTATAAAATCTTTGAAACTAATGAGGAAACCTTTGAAAAAAGAAGAAACTTTACTTGAGGTTTACACATTGTTCATTATTCATGTGCATCCTGAACAGATATATGGCTGTTTCATTCTATACTTATTACCTCATTAGAGAACCTTATCATTTAAAAAGCCTCCCAATATCTCAATATCTATATTTTTAAACAAATTCTTTTTGTATTCTATAATTTTTACATCTTATAGAAGATAAAATTATTCTTTAATATATATATATCTTATAGAATACAAAAATAATTGGTTTAAAAATATAGATATTGAGATGGCATCTTAGTTTTTTTGGTCGGCATCACTGATATATCAAAAATGTTGTTAATTTTCTGAACAAGCTCAAGTAATTTATGTTGCATGTCTGCCTCGTGGAAATTCTTATTAAATAGTGGCACTCATACCAAAACCTATCACGGCCCACGTGTGGCAAAATTAGATTGGAGGAGTGTTATGCATTATTTGCAGGAGTAAAGAGACTTGGGGACAAGGGTTAAGACACGAGGCCTTTATGTGTTCAAACATTCATACCGCAGGTGTCTGCAGCACTGACCCAAAAATGGACTCTCCTACCCTCAGAGACGTGACCAGAAAATCTCCACAGAATTTATACCCATAAAGCATCCTGCCTCCAAAGCATTCATCATCGCGGGATATTTCCACAACACATTACACTATATCTTTTGAAATGCTGTCTGAGATAATGATTAGGGAAACATCCATCAACTTTTACAAGCCGACGTTGCACTAGATGTAATAGCTTACTGAAATGACCAAGAGACACAGGCCCCATTTCTGCAAATTCAAATGAGTTTGTTGTTGATATCAGGGACTATGTCATTTATGATGAAGCAAACATTCTTTTCTTGTTGGATTTGTGGATTCTGATAGGTGTGTTTTTGTATATGTATATGTATATGTATGTATGTGTGCGTGTATATATATATAGACTTTTTAATGAGAGATATTTTAATAATCAAGCATAATAACATTTTCCATTTAATGATGCCTGCATTTCTGATTCGACCAGGAGAAGTGAGGAGAATTTACTGCTCCCAACTATTAACTCATAACTGTCGGTATTGTCAATGTGACAGACCCATATGTTAGCGTGTAACCTTTTCCTCACTCAGTCCCTTCTGCTTAGCAGGAAATTGTAAACGCATTCAATTGATTTATGCAATAATGATGAAATAAGTTAAATATTGGCTCCATTTCTGGTTGCATATTTTATCCAGCTTACATTCCGCAAAGTTTCCAAAGTGTGATGGCAGGCGGTCTATGGGCTATGTGTTCCGGTAAAATAGATATGGTCCAAAACATTATATGTAACTCATGCTTTGTTTAATAAGAGCAAGATATGGCTTTTCATTGTAATAGCAGATAATGTTGTAGGTTATTATCCTTATTATCAGAAAAAGAATGTTAATGATCAGACATAAGTAAATGTGGCATAATTCAGAAATACAAAATATGGAATTTCTTATGGAGGCCATTAGGGATAAGTGCGTTTTGCTGCTTGTTACACGTCTCTAGTTAAACTCTCTATGAAAGAGGAGTTTCAGAGTCTACAAACATCTGGCGAAAAAAAACTGGTAAGAAAATAATCATTATCTGATGCTTGTTTTTATGGAAGGGAACACTTTTACTTAAATGCAAAGCCCTTCACATATTAAATACGAGAGGTAAAAGTGGAGTCTTCAATTTTCCTGTAATTAAATATTATAGCACAACCACTGATAAATAAATAAAGTTAAATCAACTGATACAATCAAGTCAAGGACAAAATACTCCAGCTCAAAACCGAATCAAAGCCTTCAACTGTGCGCCATGTTGCATGCGAGAAGAACCGCAAAGCAAATACCTTCATCAAACTTTCAACCATCCTATCATCTTGCCAATTACTCAGCAACAAACCACTTCTAATTGTGGCTCAACATCTGCACCGACGTATAGCTTCATAATATCATATCTCATGCATGATATTTCCAACAATTTTCGTGATAACTTGCAAGAAGTCTAATCTGCCTGAAAATGAGTTATTTGTACTGGTTTGCCATTCATGTTTCTTCTTATCATAAGAAAGACTTCCTCCTCTGGTCATGCAATGGTTCAGTGATGTTATGAATATTGTAGTAATCTCATTCTTTTTTACCATCATTTTCCTAAACAGAAGTTTAGTTTTAGTTTTGTATGCATTATTATCAGTCTTTCATGTCACCAAGACTAAATGCCATTCTCTTTTCAAAGAGCAATTTGGGGATCTTTCTTTACATTATCAAATAATAATACAAACCTTTAATCATATTAATTAAAAAGATAACAAAATGTTCAAACAAATCTACCAGTATGAGAGTATATAACAGTTTTCTTTTGTCATATTTTAGTATTAAAATTCAACTGACAAAATAATGATTCAAATGCATTCAACCTATGGGGTTGGATGAAGGTGCCTAGCTGACGTTTTGGGGTAGAAGATGAACTATATGCACATGATAAGAAGGAGAGTGTAATTGTTATACTGTGTATCTCCTCTGGATAATATGTTCAATCTAACTAGGCTTGAGATGGCTGTCGTTATTCAAACAATCCATTTTCTGCAACCACACAATTTTTTAAGGTTTCACCACAATCAATAATTGGCTTTACTGAGCTAAAATACTTCTACAGCTGATCCAAACATATCATGAGTATACTATGATATGTAATATAAATGTCTGAAAAATTTTGGTGGAATGAAGAATGCCTTGGAAAGGTGTATATATTTGGCTCTTATCAGCCATATTTGCTGCCTTGCGTAATAAACACCCGTAAAGCATTCCTTATATTGGTAAATAAATAATTTACATCAACCTTTCAAAATCGGTTTAAACAAGTATAGAACTGCACTGCTGAGGCAGGCGTAGTTAGTATCATACAGATTTCGTCATTAACCAGATAGGAAAAAATACATTTGAACTTTCTGGTAAGCACATGTCGGTTGGAGGAGACTGATGTGACAGAGATAAAATGTCACTGGTAGATTTTGCTTGAATATTACTCAGTATTTTGTTTTGAAGTTAAGTCTTCCAGTATTTTTGCATGCCTATAAGACATTGTCTCAAAGAAAAGGAGAGACATTTGATTACTTTCGTGATGTGCCTTATTTTGGTTACTTAAAAGTTTGTGTATATATTGCATATGTATCAAATAAGTTTTATTCAGAAATTTCTTTATGCTTGCATGATGTCACCCCAAATAAGACACCAATTGTATGTACAGAAGCTCTTATACTTACTGGATGTGACTTTTTATATATCACCAACCATATATACGGGAATTAAAATCATCACCAGTTTATATACAGAATTGTTACTCCTGCATGATGTCACCCTAACTAATTAACCAAGTGTATACATTTATAACAGTTCTTAAGCCTGCATGAGATCATCTTAAATAAAAGTTTGTAAGCTAGTATGATGTCATCTCAAATAAAGTTGTTCAGCCAGCATGATATGATCTTAAATAAAAGTTCTTAAGCTTGATGTTATCTTAGATACAAGTTTTTAAATAAAACCCAATGATTATACACAGAAATTCTTGTGTCAGCATGATGTCACCCTAAATAAATCACCACTGGTCTATTGTAGGTTACATCATGTCACCACCACACAGGGTATATACAGAGGCCAGCTACCAGCATTGGTACACGACCCCGGGTACACAAAGCAAGAAGTTGGGCTCTCAAGAGCAGCACGCCTTCTCAAGAGCTCTGCCCTTAATGAAGTCTGTGGGTTGTTGCAATGTCAAGGGACCCATTGCGATTTTGTCAGGTCCACCAGAGAAGAAAAAGGTCTGGTTTTTATTGGTGTAATACTACCATGATGGGTAGGCTAGCACTGCCTTGGGAAGCATTTCATGCTGGGCTGGTGGCATACTATGACAGGCCAAACGCTCTGTGTGCCAATGTCTCTGTCGTTTACAATAAGATCATGTATTATATTACAAAGCATTCTTATGTAACCAGCGTCATGGTGTGAAACAGACTTGACATGTGTTGGTGTAATATAAAGTGATGTTTGTCAAATCCCTAAGTGTTGGCTGAAGCATAACAAGCTGTATTGGTGGTTTCATTCCGGATCTGAGTTTATCCCCCCATCATGCTCTAGCCGGCATTGGCCTAATCTTCAAGTGCATACAAATTTTGGGGTCTATATCTAAACAGCAAGCATCATTCCTACCCCATCTGATGGTTTTATGGCCTTGTTTTGTTTTGCTACGAGGGTCAAAACTGACGGGACCATTTTGAGCAATGAAAAAACGCCATTGGTATTATATAGCTTGACTTTATTGGTCAAGTATAAAAATATCACCTAACTTTTAGTCTATTATTACAGTATGATATAATATTGCAACAAAACAAATCAAACTTTTATAGACAATTTCTGGTAAACCTCTTATTGAATTAGTAGTGATTCACAAGTTTGGTATGGGTCCAGTATAAGTTAATACCGTGACTTCCATGCTGCATGGCTTGTGAGGTGTGGGAGAGTTATATTTCATACTAACATAGAGAAACAAAATCCTGATTTATATGACTGGATAAACTCTAATATAGAAACACCTAGAGATCATTTATTATCTATATAACTGGACACATTGCAATATAGAAGCAGCCAAAGATATTTTCTAATTTAGATGGCTGGACACATTGCAATATTGAAACAGCCAGAGATAATATCTGATGTAGATGGCTGTACACATTGCAATATTGAAACAGCCAGAGATAATATCTGATGTAGATGGCTGTACACATTGCAATATTGAAACAGCCAGAGATGATTTCTAATTTATATGACTTGACACATTGCAATATTGAAGCAGTCAGAGATGATTTCTAATTAAGATGGCTTGACACATTGCAATATTGAAGCAGCCAGAGTTAATTTCTAATTTAGATGGCTGGGCACATTTCAATATTGAAACAGCCAGAGATAATATCTGATGTAGATGGCTGTACACATTGCAATATTGAAGCAGCCAGAGATGATTTCTAATTTATATGACTGGACACATTGCAATATTGAAGCAGATGGACATAATTTTCATTTTTGTAGTTTATTTCTTATAGTACAGAAAGGCAAAGAGCACCAAATAATTGATCATTTAAGTAGCCTAGCTTGGCATCATAACATTTCATAGCCTGCCTCCCCAATTTACAAAGCAATGTGGTTTTTAGTAATAATATCATTATGAACCAATTTATATCCTGTGTCATCTCAACCAGTCTTCAGAACACAGTATATTATGAAATGGAATTGTTGAATGAATTTGGGTTATCTGCATCTTACAGAATCATGATATGAACATCAGGAAAACAAGGAATATACTTTCATCAATGTTATTACTCTGTTAGAAATATAGCCATGTAAAAAATTGCATATATGTTATAATACAATAGATTAACTTCTTATCTAAATTATCTAAAGATCTAAAGGTGAAATAAATGAAAAAAATTGACAGTTTTATCCATTGAAAATTTGAGATATTCAGTGGAAATTGATACTCAAGCAGAGTATCAAGTCTAGGAACTTTTAGTTGCTGTAGCATACTTGTTTTCTCACACACAGAAAACATCATGGTCTTAGGTATTGTTTCTCATGACAACACAGGTATGTGCAACTGATTTACACAAAAAACTATTGCTGTTCTAGAATATTATTCCTGTAGCATACTAAAAGCAAGGTAATATACAATGTTTTCGTCAGAATAAAAATGGCATTGATTAATTGTGATGTTTTGATAACTAAAAAAAACAAGATGTAAAAATAATCAATATAAATTTTCTGATCAATATTCTTTACGCTTTTAAAAATATGTCGACTGTGTCCTACATAATACCTGGGGCCAAGAAGAAAAACAACCAAAAAGGACAACATCGATTGGATTTAAAAAAAAAATGTTTTTGTTATCTTTTGTTATTAAGGGATCATGTTATCTCAAACATGATCCCGTAATAATTAAATGTTATTCTTCAGACTTCAACAGACTCTTATTTTCCCTATTATAGTTGCTTTTATAACATATCATAATTATTTCTATTCTATTTTCCTAAACTGTGTCAAAGTAATGCCTAAAATTTACACATTTCCCATGAAGCACACCCAAGAGGTAAGAGACGTTTTTGACTAAGAACATTTTTACAAATTATAGCGATGGTCAGCTAACAGGATTCTAAATATATTTTTTTCTTGGCCTTTGGTAGTCCATCCTGTGTGCGTCTTTGCTGATATTGCTCTGATACTGGGCAAGTCACAAGCTCAAACCTTTGCCATCCCTCATCAGGGATTCAGGATTCCTTGACCACATGTAACCTCAGATAGCAATCACGTAACTTCTCTGATGTTGAAATTTATCACTTAACATAAAGAGTGAAATATATATATCATAGGTCTCAGAATAACAAGAATTTTTTTTTATGTTCTGATGAGTATTCCTCTAAAATTAATCAAATGACCCCAACTTGTAGCCAGGCTTGATGATATAAGGTGGCATTTATCATATTTATCTCAGAGAGATGTGACATGTCTATTATTTCAAATTTGACACCACAAGTTACAGTGTACATCTAGAATAATGAAGGCTTGAAGTAAACATACTGTATGGACACAAAAAATAATACAAAAGGCTTTCATCAGCTATATACATACACATACACATACACATACACACATACACACATACATACATACATACATACATACATACATACATACATAAATACATACATATATATATATATATATATATATATATATATATATATATATATATATATATATATATATATATATGTACTGAGTATATGTACTGCATGCATATCATGACATACTGCTCTCCGATGACATGAAGTCATTTCTATTTGTATTATGCATGGTGTCTGAGGCTGTACTGGGTTCTGGGAATGCTACATGTTGGATGCAGAGCCACAGAATATGTGACCTTTACGTTATATACACAACATATCTCTTGTCCTTGTTAACTCTTCTGCTCTCTACAACTTGCATCCTCAATTTGACCATCTTACTCTCTTGTGAGGATTCTTATTAAGTCAGTGACATTTCCTATGGGGTAGCATTCTCTAAATATAGCCCCCATGAGTGGTTCTCATTACCCCCAGATTTCACAGATAGGTTGACTCAAAGAGACCACCCCAGTCAGTGTGTATGCCATTTGACGTTTCCCATGACATACCAGATGAAGTATACCCTTCTTCAACTTCCAAATAACACAAAAATGTTGCAGGGCGTCTGCTGCCTATTGTTGGACGCAGAAGCTGACATAGATCAATTGTGTCAAAGGAGCTCCTCCCGGGCTACACAGAATGCCAAGCAGCCATCCCACAATGCACTGCAGTCAAGGAGGTTCATGGGATCAATGAAGCCCGTCACGAGGAGCATGTTTTAGGCAAGTCACTCCCTGTCCTGGCAAATTAGACGTTGCCGTCCCGTAAAGCCATTTGTGCTGTGTCCACCCTCACAGTTGTGGGTCTCGTGTCAACTCCATAACACATCCACCTCCTTTCTTGACCCTTGCAGATTTTGACACTTTTATTACAATTTTCTTCCATTTTTCTCACAAATTGAACCTAATATTTCAAGAAAATGTGTGAGTATGGTCCAAATAGACAGCCTTTCATGAATTTCTCACCAAAGTCTCTCGTGCCAGTAAGTGACACAAAGCAGACGCTGAAGTCGTGGTCTAAACATTTGGCCACATTGCTAATGGGCAGCCAGAGTGCATTCCCTTCTTTGTCGGGACCTGTGAGACGATGAACAGCTTTCCTTGTCCACAGAAAACAAACATAGCAGTTTCCTAATGATGCTTAACCACAAATTGACAAACACCAAACTAGCTGGCAGAAGAATTGACCATTTCTACAGCTTAGTCGTACTGCTAGTTCCCTTCTAACCTCTTTCCACAAGAAGCCCCCACAAGCATTTCTCAAGAACATTTTTATCACCCTTACTCTTTTACTCATCACTTTATATTTTAATGCAAAATCCTATTTGGCACCTTTTAAATAAGATCTAATTTCAAATTTATAGATTTTAATATCTCATATATTATAACAATGTAACAACACTGTTTCACGGTATAATTCCACTTATCAACACTAGATATTAATTATTTTCATTATGATAATCAAATTTATCATAAATTTAGCCTAACATAAATTTATACGCAATATAAAATTATTAACTGAACAATCTCATAATTATATTTTGATACGAGAATATCAATGTTACATGTTTACAGTTGTTAGTCAATAAAGTCATGAAATCATACATAATAATAAAATTCAATTTTACATCATGTCAGACTTGTTTATATTTAGTTTAAAACAAATTGAACATTATGCATGTATGCATATAAGCAAACCAAAGATAACCATGCTTTAAAGTTAACATATTCATGCTTTAAAACAATAATAGTCATTCAATATATATTCCCCTCCATATTTTCACACTGAAATATTGAATCTTGATTGGTTGATTACTTTTGGTATATTGGTTGAAAACATCTAGTGTATAGGTGTACTTCTTGTATAAAGGTTGATTACTTCTGGTATATGTCCAGATTTGTAGAAAATCTAGCCTTAAGGAGTCACAATAAAAGATCCAGTGTAGGAGGGTTAGAGACAAAAAAAGAAACCACTCTTTTCATCCCATTTTAAACATTCTTGACATGCAGAATATATGGCTTTATTCTCTGTGATGTCCTGTGGGCTTGCAGGTCCAGTGTGGACGGCTTTAACCTCACTCAGGACATGTAACACTTTGCAGATATTTCTGTCATGCACTGTAGGTTTACTGGCTGGTGTGGACGGCTTTATTCTCACTCAGGACATGTAACACTGTGCAGATATTTCTGTCATGCACTGTAGGTTTACTGGCTGGTGTGGACGGCTTTATTCTCACTCAAGACATGTAACACTGTGCAGATATTTCTGTCATGCACTGTAGGTTTACTGGCTGGTGTGGATGGCTTTATTCTCACTCAGGACATGTAACACTGTGCAGATATTTCTGTCACGCACTGTAGGTTTACTGACTGGTGTGGATGGCTTTATCCTCACTCAGGACATGTAACACTGTGCAGATATTTCTGTCATGCACTGTACATTTACTGGCTGGTGTGGACAGCTTTATTCTCACTCAGAATATGAAGCACTGTGCTGACATTTCTGTCATGTGCTGTAGGTTTATGGGCTGGTTTATGGTTTATTGTGTGGACGGCTTTGTCATGTTTATTCTCATTCAGGATATGTAACACTGCTGATATTTCTGTCATACACTGGGTTTATGGGCTGGTGTGGACAGCTTTATCATGTTTATTCTCCTTCAGGAAATGTGACACTGTGCAGATATTTATGTCATGCGCTGTGGGTTTACGGGCTGGTGTGGACAGCTTTATCATGTTTATTCTTATTCAGGATATGTGACAATGTGCAGATATTTCTGTCATGCACTGTGGGTTTATGGGCTGGTTTATCATGTTTATTCTCATTCAGGATATGTAATACTGTGCAGATATTTCTGTCATGCACTGTGGGTTTATGGGCTGGTTTATCATGTTTATTCTCATTCAGGATATGTAATACTGTGCAGATATTTCTGTCATGCACTGTGGGTTTACGGGCCGGTGTGGACGGCTTTATTCTCACTCAGGACATGTTACTAAGCTGTATCCCCAGCTAATCTGCAGACTTAGCAACATGATGGCAGATACCTGAGCTGCATTCTGCCACCTACCTGACCCAGCCATCCCCACACACTAGAATTAACTCTTTGTGCCAAGGTACCAGATTTTACAGGATATCAGAGTTAGTGATGATAAGATTTGTGATTACAGCATAACTCTATTATGCTACTTGATTCAGTATTTAAAGTAACAGCTTGCAGTTCCCTTCAAAGGTACACGATTTGTGATATAAAAAATAATGAACCTAAGATGAAAGCTTAGTGCTTTGTAATGATTTCTCTGTTGGTTTTTATTTCATTTATTTTCTTTTCTTGCTGAATAGACATTCCTGCTTATGGGCCCCTTGCACCTGCAATAGTGGTATGTGCCAATATTAATAGGCACACATAAGACAAGACAGGTATGTGTACAGACCTATGCCTATATATACATGCATATAACACTGATGGAACTGGTGGAACTGTGGAACTGTGCTTCGAGAGGCAGTCCTACAGCTGTATTTGTTTTAAAGGAATTAGGCACTGATTCTATTAAAACGTATACAAATCATAAATTGGTTATAACTGTATATTTGCCTTTCATGTCTATTGCTTTTTTTGGGTAAAATCTCTCCAACAAACCTCTGTAAAATCTATTTAAACATGAATGTTATCAAAGTGACCCATTTGAGAGCACATTTCTTTCTTGGCAATATTGTTATGTGAAATGTTATCATAGGGGCATTGAAAGGTAAAATGATGTCATGAGATTGTGACAATATGCTTATGATGTCATGAAATGTATTTTCATTTGAATAGTGCTAGAATGACATCAAACACCA
The DNA here is from genome assembly GCA_949316495.1 of Amphiduros pacificus. Lineage (NCBI taxonomy): Eukaryota > Metazoa > Annelida > Polychaeta > Phyllodocida > Hesionidae > Amphiduros > Amphiduros pacificus. The sequence goes on along the minus strand of OX439003.1, from coordinate 39,591,361 downwards.
CTACCCTAATTTGAGCCTCATCTGAAGTCAAATAAGTTTATGTGACCCGTGTTTACCTGTCACACGCAGCTGATGGCTGAGACAGATCTCTGTTAGTAGTGCATCTTCTATGTCTTATTGCAACTTATCTTATTACTCTATGCTAGACTTCAATGTGTCATGGTGAACATGTGTAGATATTCTTTTAATACACCAATGTTTAGGATAAATGCTTAATACCTTGACCAAATGCAACAAAAATAAATATCAACCTAAATCTATTATTTTTAAAATATAGTTAACTCAGTTTAAACTCAGTTTAAAGCAAAACCTAAATTAAACATTAAATATATAGCACAAATCGAAGTTGTTATATGCTGGCTTTTTATATTAGTTTATCAAGTCCCTTTTATACATAACTTAGGCTAGATCAAGCCCAATGGATTTAGAATATATCAGGTTATATGGAAAAATAAGCTGTAATGATGATTCCAATCATGATAATGCCCTCCATCAGTTTATTAAGATCATACCAAATATGTCCATACCTCCCATTTGCCTCATTGCTTTCTCTATTGCAGCAACAGACCAACTGTTATATCCAACGACCAAAGTAAGACCTTATTCTGTCAATCAATACTTGGAAATTATTATTACATTAGTTATGGAGATAATCTGGTGAACCTTCTCCAAATCACAAATAAAAAAATTGAAGATGTTCTTTAAGGATGTTGACAACTAATTAAATCTTGAAAGGAAGTCATCCATTCGTCTTGCCTCTCTCTATGCTGGTTTCTAATGGCACAGGTGCTAACTACTTTATATTAAAAAACATAAACATGTTGCAAAATTAATATCTTAGAGAGGACATGTCAAATTGGAGAGGCTTTAATTTAGTTTTTTTGCATCTTCAAACACCTGCTCCTCTAGTTCTATTCCAACATTTCTTACTTTGTTGGATCCATAGTCCCACCTGCCTCATACCACCATCTAAATTCATCAAAACCAAAGGGACAACTTGTGCAAAATTAGATCCTCTCATAAAACAACTGCTTTCTAATTAGCGGAACATTTATAATTACAGGGGTGTTATCTTTTTACTTTTCACCAAAAAAAATAACAAAAGACAATTAACTTCAGGGGTGTGTAACATTTGGATTATAGATATATCAGTATGATATAAAACAGCTATCTACCTGATGGTCCTTAAGGAGTTAGATTCAATATGTTTGATTTAGAAAGAAATGCATCAAACAGTTAGATATAAACTGTGATATCCCTGATGTTTGATGCTTTTGTGGCTGATCAGAGCTTTATGCTTCATGGACAACAGCTGCCAACAATATTTGCTTTTAATTGCTTTTTTATATAACAAATTCATGTGTGCATAGGCTGTCATGTTAGATTTTTACACTCACCCTTCATGGGAAATTAACTTCAAAACCCAGTGAAATATACATGAGATTTTTGTCTGAAAATGACTTTTGAAAGTAAAAATAAAAACTCAACTAATACAAGAAGGAAAGAGGGTCGGACTTCTGGCAGTTTTGTTTTAAATATTCATTAAGATCAGACCTTCTGCTCCCATGTGCAATGGCCTCCTGTGCCGGTCGTGCAAAGTCAACACTCTATTAGATCACATCTACATCTACATCTATATGTTTACTCGGCAAAACCAAATGGCATCCCACCGAGAGTGCAAAATTGCACTAGGGGTGCAGCTGGTCAATACCAGCTGCAGGCCAGATTTTACATTCTGGCAAGGGAGTTCCTGAAAGATGCCGAGTTACCAGATTCCAATGTAGTTAAACCAGAGGGAAGATTATTCCAGTCAGTCACAGTCCTTGGGAAATAGCTGTATTTATAATGGTCACAGTTAGTCGCCATTTCTATATAGCAATTTCCATGGTTATTCCTTGTACGAGCTGATTTCATTTTGACATGTTCAGGTAGTTTCAAAGCTATTTCACCATTTATAGCCTTATAAAACAGAACAAGCCTTTGGGTCCTCCTTCTTCCTGCTAGTGATCACGTTGGGTTATATCTGCATAATCATACACAGTTATGCCTGCCTCAGACAAATTTACATTTCACACAGCTTGTCACAGAAGAAAACAAAAAAATGTGGAAAATCATATTTGCTTGACATATTTAACTGTCATGCTGACATAATTTGTTAATATATCAAACAAAATCCAATATTTGCCTTCTAACTCACTTCACTAGATTAGCTGATATTATAGTGTTATAAAATCAATACTCCAAAAAATATGGCAAAAAATTCTTAACTTCATTAGGTCATTTTATAGCCTATGTAATATTCCAAAAAATATTGCACAAAATACCTAACTAGAGTTTACAAGTTGTATTATAGCCTCCTTAAATTAATACTAAAAATATAGCACAAAACTAAAAGAAAGTGCTGTAGTAATGACCCCTGGTGTGATATTTGGTGTCATATTTATTCTGTAACAATATTCAAACATTTAGTTCTATCCAAAGAAAACACAAGTTATTTTACCTCTTTCCTTTGAAATAAAACTTACAATTCTTCTTCAATGCTTCTTCAAAAATAAGCCACCATGTGGAGTTTCATAATGGCAATGAATTTCACTGAATTTCTACATCTTTTTGTTTTTCCCTGTAAATCAAAATATTACAGAACATGAAATACTCATAAGATGTCACCCTGTTGAGAGATTCTCTCATCCCTTTCATTCTAATTATGAGGTCTGTCATTTGCTGTAGATTTCAGTAAGTACATCCTTGACCTTCTAATCAAAAACAATAACCTTTATATGACCTATGTCAATTATTCATATCTTCATATCCAAGAATTCTGGCAAATGGAATTCCAATACATTTTCCCAAAACGTTACCTAACAACACCCAGGTGATTCAGAATAAAAAGTCTACATGAAGATACAACATTACATTTTGTAAAGGATGGTTGTTAATAATTATACATATCAAAGTTATGAACTATAAAAAAATATCATCATGCGAATAACCAAAATCACCAAACCCTCATGATTATATCATAACTGGACTATAAATTAAAACTGACCAAAGATATTTCAAGAAATGTCCACATGGTTAGAAAAACATGATAATCCATACTTTCTGTTTCCAAATCTTATCATTTTCTTTCTTTTTTCATATAAGATATGTATATAGCAACATAATTCCTTGAACCATAATGACACTGAAAAGTGATCTTAAATTTGATAAAAAAATGATAATAAAATCTTGAATAAGGATAAACAGATTACTGGTGATCCCAGTAGGAATAATGTATCATATGATATGAATATGTTTGAAGTGAAATGCATGCTTTTGAAAAAAGAAAAATATATTTTACAAGTGATGTGATATACCCTTTTTTAAGTCAACAGTGTGATATGGATATGCATTAAAATGGAATATTTTATCTTACCTTTGGAGATATAGGCACAGTTAATATGACCTAAAACACCCAAGACTTTACTTTAATCTTACCCATGACATATGCATATACTTGAGTTTAAATGGAAATCTAAAGAATGAAACGCACCACCCAATATATGCATATTTGATATTTAATGAAAGGCTTACAAACAGCATAAAATATCTTTTCTTTCAAACATGTCTATGAAATATCATAAAAACTTAGATAAACCTAAAAGAATTTGACCTTGACAATTTCACTCCCGATAACACAAATGTCCAATGCCAGATCACACAAACTGCAAAATCGTATGCTGGGGCATGTATCAAGGCCACAAAATGGTGAACACATATTTCATCTGCATTGTCCACACTAATTGACAAGTGAGAAACAAAAGAAATGCCATAACTAATGGAGGTTCATTGTTGTCGGGAAAGGGTCAAAGCTGCTTGCCTTATATCCCGCAGGAGAGGACATCGTGAGCTGGCAGATCATCATAGATAGGCATCTTGAGACGCCACTATGATGCAAAATTCATATCACTACTGGTGCGAGCAGAAAAATTGCTTTCGCACCAAAGTCTGGCTGAAAAAGTAGAAACAGAGTTGTTTCTGTATTCCATCGAGGCCTACTTCAAAAATATTCTGCGAGACGACAACATAAACTTGCTGATCCCCTTCACAATCCTCGCCAAAAAGCCCGTCATCTCAAGAGGCTGTATGGTTTTGTTAAAACAGTCATGTGATTAGGTGGGCCTTCCTTTTCTGACACTTAAAAAGCCCCGTATGTGTATCAACTGACAGCGTTGGAGATTTTCCCGTTTTTGATAGGCATACACTCGCCTCTCTTTGGCCCAGGTACCAAAGCAAATTATATTAAGCGAGTGATAAAGGCATGCTATATTTTACTCTATTGGGGGTTATTTTATGGTAAACTAATGATAAAAGATCCCCAAAAACAGATGTGTCCAAATCAACAGTCATCTCAAATGGAACTATAACTTTCCATTGCATCCATTTATTTATCAAAAATATCAAAATTGTGTTTCTTTTAAAAATTACTCCAAAAATATTCCAAAGACCTAATTTGACACAAATTTAGATTGACATAATGCAATAACCATTGGAAAATGTCTGTTATGTTCAGATTATGTTCAGGTCAATAGGTTGTCAAGATGATGAACACAGCCACTTTAAACTACTCTTTTCTTTTATAACATAAAACGTGTGTCCCAATTAGGTGCTTGACTTACCTTGGGTGTTATTGACAGGTGAAAATGATGCTTGACTTTCTGGTTGGTTTCGTTTGAAGACACGCCAGACAAGGAGGAACATAATTGCCAGAAATAAGGCTACTCCTAGTATAGATCCAACAACAAGAGGAGCCGGGATCGAAGTCTGCTCAAGGTAATCCTGCAAATACACAAATAATCACATGCTTTCATATTTTCTTTATGGTATACTTTTCTTACCAACCTGAAAGACTTTGATACATTATTCTAATGAATAAAATATATGTTAGGTATCTTCTGAATGATTTCTTTTCATAATAATACCTACAATATCACACAAAAAGGTAAACTTCATAATCACACAAAAAGGCATCCTTGAAAATCACACAATATTGTATACCCTGATCTCATGGTCATTGTATATACTATGCACAATTGTATACTTCATCGATGATAACTTACACATGTAATAATCACTTTTCATAACAATAAATTAACTTTGCTTTACTTCATTATGTTTGTCTGAACAATTAACAACTGTCTGATAAAATGTAAAATACCATTTTATAATCTTGTCACTTTTACCTTGCAGAGTTTTGTAATAAAAACTAAATAGCATATGCAACAATACACATCTTGCATTGTTCAACTCAAATACAAACTTTTGTAAAACTTGGAAAATATAAATCTAACAATAATTTAGTAGAGTAATTTGTTAGAATTCTCCATTATACCAACCTTTAATGGAAAATGACATGTCAAGATTGCATCTTTTTTGTAAAATATGAGAAATACACCAAAACAAAACTTCATTATATAAGCATTAAGACAAAATGAAATGTCTTTCTTGCCAAAACTTTTGAAGTTTACTCTTCTGCTGTGTGTGGCAAGAAATTTGCCTCTGGCATGTTCTTTATATTGTAGATGAAGGTAATTCCATAACTTGATTTGTGTTTTGGATTATCGCTTTGATTAATGTATGAATATAAGTGTCGCTAGAATATAAGCATGATGTTTTTGAACCATTATAAAATATTTGAAATAAACATCTCATACATTGGTAATATTATTGGGAGAAGGTTGTGCAAGACTTCAAAGCTGCTATCATTTGGAGGGTGGATCAATAGATGAGCAAAGTGCATGACATGTTTGCGTATGTATTTATTTCCTCCAATTCAGGAGAGCACATTCTTGCTGGGCTGGCTATTAGAGAAGCATGGCAAATATCATTCCACCATTGAGTTCAGGGCACTCATCACAGCTGTTCCCTTAATATTACACAAGCTATATACACGAGAGTGCAAGGATGTCCCATATCACTCACTGTCATTGTATCACATGACATTGTATCACATGACATTGTATCACATGACATTGTATCACATGACATTGTATCACATGACATTGTATCACATGACATTGTATCACATGACATTGTATCACATGACATTGTATGGAGCTGTAGAAATATATGCACAAAACAAGGACAAATATTTTTGGCTTAAAAATATAATATTTCAATGCATCTGAATTAATTATGTCATTCTAAAACTCAAACTTGAATTTTGAATTTAATTTAAGGAATTTTGAAACTGCTAAAGAATCAGTTAATCTAATCTTTATCAATATAATAGTTCATAGGATGTGTCAAAACTGGGTCTTCCAAAATACATAATTCTAATAACTTGTTCCTGTTTTCAACAAATAGCAGTTTGCTGTAAAGTCAATAAAACGAACATCATATTTTCTCTAGTACACAGATCTCACGTTTGATATCATCCCCCAATATCTTGACAAACTATCAACAAATAGTCAATGCTTATTCTCCTGTTTGAGCCATAAGGATTCTTTCAACATAAGGCCTCTAAATGACCTTTGGGTGTGGGATAAGATTCCAGTGAGAAACTATGGGTGACATCCCAGCATCGAGACAGGCGCTCACTACTGCAGTGGGAGCATCACCCTGGTGCACTCCCCACATTCACTATGACATATTCTGTCTGCTGTCAAGGGACCCATCGCCAGGTGCTTAGCAACCAGGGCACTGGACATAAGGTGAAAAGGTGATCGGCACATCTCACTTGCAAAAATCACGCAAACCCTACCTCTTAGCAGGACAACACAGCATGTACAACCATGGATTACCTCTCAGGGTTGAGGCAACGAAATATATAACAAAATAAGGAATAAATGAATCATGTTCCATAATATGTTCTCACATTTATGATTTATATTCTATATGTTTAAAAGATCATTATATTTCCATATGCACAATTTATATCAGTTGATCCGAGTCTACGCAAGACAGAAAAAGCATCAACCACCAGAATGTGGCAGTATGAATTATAGGTCTTTGCAGAGGGTGAACTGGCAGAACAAACACCGAAGAGAAATATTGCACGGTAGTCTAACATCGACATAGATACAATTCATTATGATATCCCTGGGGGGACGTTTCATTTTAGTAGCAATGTCGAAACTGCTTTCAAGGGTTATGGATTATGTTGAGTAAACATGCTTCCTCAGTGACAAATATTCTATACCAATTTTGGCGAAATGCAACGGCCTCTCTGCGTGCAAGTGCCCCAGAAAACCTTGTAGACAAAACATTATTTTCTGCTACACTTCCCTTGAGTGGCGTTCCTTGATAAATTCCCCACTCTAGGCCTAAATAAACCAGTCTATGATACAAATTTCACCAGGCCCCAAAATCATAACAATTGGCAGGACCATGGGGAGCCATCCTTAAGCTAAGCCTGTCAAACATGCAAAATGATGAGAGTATGTTATGGACAATTGGAAAACTGCATGCTCCCCTGAGTAAAACTTGCAACAGCAAAAGACCATGAAACTGTAGCTCTTCTGACCTTGGTGCTTGTCACTACAGCCTTTTCTATACTCAACACAAATATGTGTGTGTCCATATCATAAATCATATTTAAAATCAAAAGGCACAGTTAAACACTTTAATTTATTAATGAATCAAGGAATAACTGACGAGTTCGCAAAATTTTTTTGAATAATTCAATTTCCCAATTTGATGAATATGCAACATTGGCTTCATTTTGAATTAAGAGAATTGTAAAATAGGAACATTTGCACAAATAAGGATCTTTGCCAATGAATGTTTGCTTCTAATGCCCATTGGTTAATCTAAAATTTCCAAGATTATTTTGTAATCATTTCCGAATAATTATGGGAATCAAAGCTTCTGAGGTCACACCAGTGTTCCCATTACCCAATATCACCTCAGACATTTATTCTAATCTAGCACAGACTCTGACGTGCCTAATGAACTTTGACCTCTGTAATGACCTTGAAAGGCAACCATGTGACATGGAGCCTGAGCAAGCAATCCCTCATAAAGGTCATGCTGCTCACCAAGCCAGACAAATTCATCACTAGTTTGCTTGTTTGCTGCACTAAATTAGAACCATTTATACTAATTGCGGGTGCTCGTGTTGGAACATTCGGACAAGAACGCAGCACTTGCATTGATACCACATGGGGATTTCCCTCTCTCTCCATTAATGATCATTAAATGACCTTCTTTGCGCCCTGTCGTGCAAACACAAGACAAGAAAACACAACCATAAGTCACATCATTACTTAAATCTAAGACAAACAATTCAGGTATTCTCTACAAAATCGAAGTAGAAAAGCTCCTTTCAAGGATTCAAATGCCAATGTTGAAGTTAACACTGTAGGAAGGCTGATTTTGTAGAGATAATGGGCATTGTGTTACCAATTTACTGATGTCTAAACCTCATAACAAAGTCACTTTTCTCATCCTTATAAAAAAGAATAAGTTACATGTCTGAAGAAGCATCAGAACAGATATGTTCTCATTATTGTAGAGTCATTGGTTTTATGTGCTTGTATTTTGTTCTTGCTGAGATGAGCATTGACTTTCATTACATAAAACTTAAACCATACAGACACCACTGTCCATAGGAAAAGTTGGCACCATCTACAGCCACTTAGCTTACACCACGAAAGCTATCCTTTTCCCAAGGCCCTGGCCCTCAAGCAGAAAGCATCGGGTGAGTGTTTCAGAGGTGACTTTGGTAGAGAGGTATGACTATTATCGTCTATGCAATAGTATTCCCCACAGACATTGGCAGGCTGCGAATAGGCGCCGACCGTGGCACATGTCATGACACGCACACTCCTTCAGCCAAACAAGTCTGACCTCCTTGATGCTTTTGCAATTCCTACTTATTGTCCGCAAACTCCACCCAGTTGTTGAACACGTGCAAAATGGCTGACCTCTGAACTGGCATGTGATTTAACAAGACAGCATTTGACCCAGTGGCTCTTGACTGGTGGGGCTAGGCCATATTGACACATGATTGCACCGACTCATGGCAGGTAGTCATGCACTGACAGCCGATTAGCAAGTGGCCGCAGTCTCAGTCAGGTCGCCAATTGACTTCATTCTATAAAAATATTCAGCCTTCAGACACAGTTACACATTTGTTTATTTGGATATTATCTAAAAAATAGAAATGGACTGCTATCAATGATATAAATATTGTAATTTATCAAATATTGTTCTGGAACTGAATGATATTCCAACAAATGCAGCAGAAGCAGACCCAGTGAATACAAGGCAAAAAACCTAAGTCAGCTTATGATGGCTTAGTACATTAGCATTCTGTTTGTACTTATATCGTATATCATAGAACTTTTTTTGTGATGACATGAGCTTAGAGATCACCTGATTTCTTGTATCATTCATCAGTTTCCCGTGGAGGTGATACTGACTATTTTTTCAGCATTTAATCTTCAAATTAGCATGGTGAGAGCCTTTGAGAAGAAAGTTTGTACAAGTTGAATGTGAAGTATGGTGAACCACATTTATCACAAAGTATGAGGCATGAATATAATCATAGGAATCAAGCTAACAAAGGTTATTCTATTGGCAAACAATTTTAAAAGTGAAATCCACCTAATCAAAGGTTAATCTATCAACAGAATGTTATTAATGAGAGATCACCTGATCACATTCTCTTCATATTCCTATATCACTGTCATGAAACATATATGTTATATATTTAAAAGATATGCAATAACAATGATAAGAATTGTCTGTTTTGTGCCCTGATGTATAGTGCCTGTATTCAGAGAGTTTTTTATCTTTTATAAAATTCCCTATAAATATTTGTAACATTTCTGACAACTCAAACTTATAGTGGGTATGTGATAAAGCATCATCTTTTACAATTGTGGCTTCAAGCCCCCCCGATATTGAGCCAAATTGGTTATCATGATATAAATGGTAAATATATACTGCTTGCTGAGCTCTAAATGCACTGTTCACTTGTTTGAACAATAACCATCTGTCATATTTGATCAATATAAAATCCAAATATTTCTTATTTTAGACATTGTTATTATTTTTTCTCTTTTTTTTCGTAAAGAGCATAACCAAAGATATTCAATGGTGACTGTCTACTTCACTGTCTGAGACTACTAATGGTGCGTTTAAGCTGATTACATTTGTGTGGTTAGTGTAGTGAAATGAGCATCTAGTCACATTCTGACAACCAATCTAATTATGCCACAGTCAGGCTTGTATTTGAAACTGCCAGAAAGTAAAATCCATTCTTCAAATTAACAGCATCCATCCGCAAATTAGTTTGCCGTCTATGCTCTATTTAAGTCCGGCCGGCCACATGGAATGCTGAATGAGATGCTAAATGTGTGGTGGAGAATGGCATGATTCTCTGGAATCCACCAGCAAAGTCCAGAGGGTTTCCAAACTTTGCATGAAACGTATTTACCGTATTTTTCTAGAAGAAAGCACACACATTTTCACTGATAAAATATGACAAAAATAATATCTGTCATAAAAATTAGATGCGTTCAGCAGAATATACATCTGCGGTAACTATACATTAATAGTGATAAGGAAAAAGGCTTGGGATTGTTTGCCCACACTTCCGAAACTTGTACAGCTTGTATATTTATGCAACTGGGGAATTTGTTAGCACTGGGAAACAAAAGCGCAAACAAGACCTTTCATCAAATTACTCTGTATAAATACCATAGAACTCACACATTTTATTAAGCATTTGGCGGCACTTTAACTGCTCCAAAGACTAGCTCTATGTTTGAGCATGGAGGAATGAGGTAATATATTGAAAATTGCAAATCTGTAGTCTCACTTTACTGTACACATCCTGCCGTCTTGCAATGCCCCGCTTAGACACGCCATTTCAAGTCCAAAAATCGGCAACGGCATAATCACCTTAAGTGCAAGGTCACAATGCAGTCTGGTGAATGTTCATGTTTGTCTCCATGTAGAACTGTCAATCCAATTAGTGTTCTTCCATCCACTTAGGTTACTCTGCTTGGAGAAGTTATCTGAGAGCCAGGGCTATTATGTCACATTTTGCCTCTCATCAGAGGGTCTGGCCATTAGTATCCCTGCACATTCATAGTCTCTTATAGAAAGTCATATACGCTTTCTAGCTTCATTGCACTTTATATGTGTCTGACGGTGACTGTTATGCCAGGTCATAGATGTTTCCTTTCTCCACTGAGCTAAATATATAATCACCTGCTACCACCTCTGATTACTGTCCTATGGGCCTCTACTGTATATATGATCACTGATGATTACTCTCACATAAGCTTCCTATCTCGCACTATACTTCCTATGTATATCCTTCTTATAAGGATACCTTTGATTCCTGCTAAGTAAGCTTTCTATCCCAACTACATGATCTCCTTTGATTTCAACCCTATAAGCTTTCTATCTCTACATAATCATGATAATGATATACATTAAGCACCTCAGCCAATGGTTCATATATTGAGTAGACGCTATGTCCAAGTAGGAGGTTTCTACCACTGGCCTGACATGGTTTCATGTCTAAAACACCCAAGGCAAATGCCTCAACAATGAGGTGTTACTCAAATGCTTCATTATCAAGATTATAGTGTGATGTGTGACCTTTGGTGTGGGGTATTAATACAAGCACCTATTAATAAGATATCTACATATTTCATTAACATCCCATTCATATTTCATTGTTCAAGCAACTATATATGTTTAGAGTTTCTGTACCATGGCACTTAGTGTGTGAGCAAGCCACAACACATACATACTCTTGCCCTGACATAGTGGGTGTAGTGAATACCGTAACGATGTCAGCCCAGCCAGCCAGCCAGCATCACGCCATACTTACACGGGTCCCATGTACCATTTTTGTTCATGTATTATTTACACATATTGGCAGGATACAAGATAGGAGACCAGAGGAGTTATCTATGCACATAGCAATATACTATTAGTAGCTTCCTAAACTGGAAGTATGCTAATTTCTACTGCACATCAATGTTATTCTGTCAAGATATAAACAGACCACTGCCATATTTAAGATACTCTTCCAGGAAAGGCATATGAGCACCCTTGGATACATGTATATACTCTAAATGATACACTAACAGAGAATATTTCTAAATCTTAATTATTTGCTATATATGCCTTTTCTGGTATAAAATGTTGCTTCCCCCTTGCCTGTTTTAATAGGTGGAATTATTTGGAAATAGTAGAAAAAGACCCTGAATGTTGCTGGTTCAAGCCAAAAGATGTATGCTTTGGACAACATGGCAAGGTATTTTTTTTCATACTGCTCATATGTACATTTTCCTGAAAGCATAAAACATAGAAATGATGTCACAAAGGGCCCTTGACTTCATCAACACCCCAGATTATTAGCCGAAAGAGTTCAATTTGACTTGAGATCCAGGGATTCCTGGTTTGAATCCTGGCAAGTTACTATCAACTACTATGAGCTGACATTGTCTGGAATTAGCGATATATATAAATGTCAGTTTACTCTTGAGTATCATAACATAATAACACTGTTCTCTTCACATCACCTTCAATACACACATATATGTAATGCCTTACTAATCCTCAAACATTCATATTTGTCTATGCATGGATCTCTCCCACTTCAATATGCTTTGCCAAATCCAAAAGCATTTTTCTGGATATAAATGAATGTGTAACTGAGGTAGCCCTTTTATTTTATTTCAATAATTTGTTATGAACTACTAACTGTCCTCCAATGATGGTTATGAAACCTTTCATGGCTTAAGATCATGGTGTAGAGTCCCATTTCCCTGACTCTTTATTGCTTATATCAGATAAGAATGACCTGTATCTACTACTTCATTTGGCAAAACAAAACACTTCTTAAAAGGTCAAGATACTTGAAGCATTGAGTATGAGGAGGAAAATCTATTTCTTTCTAGACTTTGCTCTCTGAGCGTAGCTGCAGCCATGGATACCATTTTGCATCATGCTGATCAAATTCCAGGAATGCCTCATTGTTAGTAGTTTATATTTGGAGTTAATATCATGATTATAATACCATTTTAAAAACAGGTAACATCTGAGATCTAGTTTGGAATTAAAACCAATTTATTGGTTGATAAAATCAATCAGATATCAATAAAAAATGCTTTTTTAATAAAAGAAATGTTCTTCACTGTAATTTGATGCCTTTCAATGTTAAAATAACTGAAAACTGCAGTAGCAGACAAGTAAAATATTTTCACTAAATAAACCATTTCAAATTTCAGGCACGTTATGAATAACGAAAAAAATGAATTAAGCAATAAATCTTTCTGAACCATGAATACTTTTATCCTACAATATAGCATAGATATGGAATCATAATATCCTATGGTTTGATATACCTTGTGAGAGGTAATGGTTGGGAGTGAAATTTGACCCATTAGCAGACATCCACCTTCCCCAGTCATGTTGGAGAGGTTGACAGCACACTCACATTTACCATATATACATATACATACTCACAGAAGCTAAAGAGAGTCTAGACAAATAGCTCAATTAATAACAAATCTATGATTTATCAAGGATATATTTATTTATCACAAATGTGTACTTGATCATGTGATATATTTTCAAAATTAACAAAACCAAATTAGGGAGTTTAAGTCAGTCAAGAATGTCAAAGTTGCAACACAGAATCATCCACAATTACTTCTATTTCCCAATGTTAGTCACTAATTAACAAAAACAAATTAGTGAAAGTCTAGAATTTTTCCACTCACCATAAAATAGGTCTACTAAGAAATGATCTAAAGGCTTATTCATCTGACTACATATCTAAAGGATTATACATGTATATCTTAATATATAAAATGTCTAATGAATTTTCCTTTAGCACCTTTTAGAACTTTCATGTTTTTACCATTTTCAGGAAATGACCTTAGCGGCTGATGTGCCTTTAAGCCACCATTCATTCATTCATTCATTCATTCATTCATTCATTCATTCATTTCATTCATTCATTCATTAGCACCTTATACAATCATATTATGTTGCTTTATACACACTGGGAAGGTGAATAGCCTTGGATAATGTCCTTAGGTCATAAACTTAACAGTCACACAGCTGAATGAATGTAGTAAATACATGCTAAAAAGCCACTGTAAAACAAAATCCAGACCATAAAGCCAAACTGCTAGTGAATATCTACACTATGAGTCTTTTGGATGAATGATTGTACCCAGGGTTGTGATTATGTCAGTCATAATTAGATGGATGGAGTAGGCTTCCTGTTGTCTAAACTGAGGGACTATCAACCAGAAGATTGTTTTGTTATATGCAATAATAACATGTACTTAATGAAAACAGCAGGGAAAGACAGATACCATATAATATTAACCCTATGGGACGGGGAGGGCTGTAACATTCACCACCAGCACAGGATGAGAAGGATTTCAATATCACTATTTTTTCTAACATAATCAGGTCATTTTGTAGCATTTTGTAGGCTGTAACTTGTTACAAAGTATCTAGTTATGTTGTCACACTGCTTGAACTTTTGACCTAAATATTGAATATATTGAAACATCATGGCATATTGAACATATTGAAACATCATGGCATATTGAACATATTGAAACATCATAGCATATTGAACATATTGAAACATCATGGCATACTGAACATATTGAAACACTATGTTTATGAATTTGATTAATTTAGTTTACAGATATGCCAGCCCAGATAAAAATTGCCGGGTCTCACCAAACCACTAAATTTAAATAGGCTAGTCTTGTTAGGTTACCTCTCTGGAATATCTGTCTCCCTTTGGTTTTTGTATATCCTGTCTTTGATACTGGAACTCCAGGAATTGAGGCACACCTCAATCAGGATTAACCATCTACTTTGAAGAATCATACATCACATATTCTCTTATGTGATTTTGAGTGTTGGAATAATTATTTGCATGTATCATTGTTCCTCTATTTGTCAAAATTTGACATGTAAGCATGTATTAATGTTTTCCCTGTGACTATGTAAATTTCTCTAAAATCATTATTTTCAGATTCTATATTTTAACCATTCAACATAATCAAGACATTCACATTTAATATCTTTAGAAAAGCAAGATATGCTTTATATTTCTTTTAGTTTTAGTTTTAGTTATCAGGATGGTTAAAACAAATTTGGTCACGTTCAAACATGATTATATAGGTTGCATAATAACTTATACCCCAGTCACATTTGTGCCTGGCCGATGGATTTTTTTTTTTGAGGGCACCAGGAGATCATCAGCCACAATTGGGCAGTTTTAAGATGTTTGCGGCGTTTCTACCGTGTCTTCTCACAAACATCATCTTAAAGTAAACTGCAGGCTCCCGTGAGTGCCACGGTCCTGCAGGCATATCTTAAGATTATCTTAGGGCTACAGGTGGCATCATACGGTGAAAATAGGATTTTATTTTATTTAATGTGTACCCAGGCTATCATCAGATAATCCTAAGGACTCCCTATGATATCCTACAGACACCTGTTTCATTTACCAGAAGTCTTTAGGATATATCACAGACATCTGTGTCATTTAATCTTGCATGTGTCGTGTGGCACCTGTGTTTGATGTGACCACAGCTACAGCATATTTCGGATTATTGCTGATAAACTCCCCAGCACCCAGGATCCTGTGAGACTGGCCGAAGTTTTCTTCCCGGCTGGCACCTGGCGCAAAAGTGACTGAGACATAAGGTGATCACATATTTCCAGACCCCATACTTGAAAAAATCATATGTAATTACCCTAAACCTCATTTGGTCAGTTTAAACATGCCTAAGTAATCCCTTACTGTTCACTTTAGCGCCCTAATAACAATATGAAAGTTGTCTGTATTTTATGGTATACCCAATGTCATTGGTTCATGTATGTCTTAACATTGATATAGCAAAGTGGTATAAGCTTTCATAACAAAAGTAACACAACAGGTTTTTTTTCACATACATATCTTGGCAATCTCGCCAAATGTCCTTGTCTCCATCTATATTTTATTTTCTCTCCTGGAATTTTACCACTCAAAAATTTTCCTGACAGGGCCATTGTCGAATGGGTCTGAAATCATGCAAGATGGAGATAAATGGCCTGGCACCAGTGCCAGAAACCATGCCAGAGTACCATTATTTATATACCCCAGTATCAGTGGCTTGTGCCAGATTCTGCCAAGGAACACCAACCCAACCATCAGTCATTCAAATGTTTACATTTGATCTATTCTTATGAGGTTTGGTTTACATTTATGGTCAGTTTATGTTAGAATTATCACTGTCTTTTTATAAATTATATGTCAAATCTTTGAATTCATATTATCTGACATGTTTCATGACTTTTGGAGTCACTCTTATATTTCCTTTTAAATTCCTTTTGAAGCCACCCTCATATTTCACTTAAATTATCATGCTGCATTTAGTTTGCTCCAAAAAGCTGACTTTTCTTCTGTGTCAAGCTGAGTAATTAACATAAAATGAAATGCAATAATTCAGGCCATATTAAAAAGTGTAACATAGAAACAAAAAACCATTTCACAACATGCATAATACACTTATGAACTTTGTTATAAGCAGCTTGGCGTTGACAACTTTCTGAAATTAGAGATCCAACCCCATTAATTTTGTCATTAACATTTCAAATATCTCGAGAACAAATAGCTGTTAGCAATGTCAATATTCCATCTCTTATCCACACAAAATGAATTTGTTCACTTCCTTAATGAAAAGAACTACAATCTTGAAAATTGAGAAGATTTCCCTACAGTATTAGGCATAATCATTAGAGACCTTTTTCTATCTATCACATTTTACTCACAAAATATACTTCAAAGATATGCATATTTCCAATATAATGAAATGCATAGAAAATTCAATAAGTATTTTATCATATTGTGAAGTATGTAAAATATTTCAAAAATATTTCTATGGATGGATTTGCTTTAAAAACAATAAAAAAAGAATATTGCAGTTGGGAGTAACCACTTTATGCCTTTAATGTAAGTTATTCATAAAGTTACAAATATATGTAAAGTCATTCTCAAAGAGAAATGTTAAAAAGGTGTAATCCTATTCTCCATGTATTAACGAACAGTAGTAACTCATGTGCAGCACAATCTCAAGACTTATCCTCTGAGATTGTGTGATATATGAAACCTTCATACCTGACCTTTGACCTGCAGAATCACATTACACCCAGGGCGTGTTATCAAATATTAAAGGCAAGTGGAGACTGCCAATAAAATATGCATGGCAACACAATTAGGTGTACAATGTCATTTAACAGACACCAACCAAAAAGGCCATTTATGATTCCTAAGCATCAACATCAATAACTTAAAAATAACTTATTTTTTCCCAAATTTATATGCACATATATTTCTTTAAGGGGCACAAACAGATATTTTTTTCTTTTTAAATTGTTCTGTCTCTTGCAATCAGGTTTTTTATTTTATTTTTCTCAAATGACCCTAAGAAAAGCTCACTCTATCCATTTCACTCTGTTCTAAAGAGCTTTGAGTAGTCAATAGAAGAATAATACTGGGCCTTAAAAAGCAACATGATATTTTTTATCTGCAGGATTGTTGGCGACATTGAGGGTTTCTGTCCAGTGGTCAAATGGAAAGAGCGGAAGGACTCCAATGATGAGTGCTCATCTTCACACTCCTGCGCTCTCCTGCCAGTGGAGCACCATCCATTTGACTAAATGAGGTTGTTTCAAGATGCTGGCCTTCGGGGTTAGAAGTAGCACCAAATGGGGTCAGAACTGCCACCCAGCTGCAGGCGATCAGCCAAATCTGTTTTATTTGTTCAGAAGAGGCAAAAGTAACAGCATTTTGTGAAGCACAATGAACGTAGGATCAGATGTAAAGCTCGTGGGAAAAACAGCAATGCCTTCTGGAAATCTTTCCATTTAGTCTCATGCTAAACCCCCATCCTTTAGATTCCACAGAAATGGAGAGACAAGTTTACTCAGATAAAAAATTACGCATGTTTTGATGGACAAAATAATTTCCTCCCGTGAAAGGTCAGTTACAGTGTAATGCCCCTTGTGTAAATATTATTGTAACTTTTCTGCAGCAAACCCACTAAGAAGGGATTAGACACACATTGCCATCCTGACAGCCAGTAAAAACTTGTGGAGTTTAGGCTTCCATGGTGCGCTAAGTAAGAGCATTGATCGCTTACTCGGGCACATTTTCTCCTGCCTAATGCTGTTTTCTGGGTCTTTTTGGGAAAATTTGTGTCTGGCGGAATCAGGCAGAAGATGTGCTACCCCCAGGTCAATGTCTATGCCCGAACAGGCCTTGTGCATAGTGGTCCATCCTCAATGTTAGGCTAAAATCAAAATAGATGCTTATATCGCAATGCTAGGGTAATCCAGAGAGTGGCCATATAAAAAAATAACCAAAGGAAATAATATATCAGATATGTCAGATATGATATTCAGGCCTATAGAGTCTCTATACTTAGACATGAATATAACACTAAGCTCTATCACCCATATCATACATATATATGCAATATATACAATATAAGGTATGGCATGACTATGTCACATGTAGAAGCTTTTTTTCTGATTTAATCTCATTAGTCAGCTGTATCTTGAATGGAACACGAAATATGCAGTATTATGCCCACAAATAATATCCCAAAAAGATGAAAATAAAAAAAGCAAGGTTACATACACATACATGTTGCAAAGTTTACTTTTTGAAATGTAGCACCATGTATTCTTGAAGAGTCCCTTTGAAATATGGTGGTCATATGAAATCATCATGCAAATAAGTAATCTTGCGTTATATAGAAAGCAATAAAATTGCCAAGCCCAAATTTTGTCAGACTGAATTATCCATTCAAGCAAAGTTGTCATACTAAGACTCGCCACGATTCTGGCCAAGCTTTACGATGGCACCACATATACATGTATAAACATTACAAATATATACATATAACCTCAATCAACAATCAATATGCATATACATATAGGTCTACAGTAGTATGATTCAACCTACAAGGCTAAATAATACGATGGCAACTCATTATGACAACAAAACAACCATGCCTCTCTCTCCCATAAATGAGTTGCATTTATCAAGCGAATTTTTATCAGAATTATTCCAAAAGTTACTGAACATAAAATATGCATGAGCATTTACTTTTTCTGTGTACTCAAAAAGCCTCAGATATCATAGTTTACTGAAGATAAAAGAGTGAATTGTTGAATCTTGCCTTCATTTGCATGCATTTTTATCTATTTTCTCCTGGTAATGAGCATATTTCCTCTGTTTTTTATAACTGGAGTTAATTTATCTCTCAACCATATTTCGGTGATTATCTGTATTTTCTGCATATCTGTCATTTTGGTTTGATTCCAATTGTCCCATTAAAAGACATTAGAATGGCTCATAATTGAGAAAACACTTAGAATTTAGCTACGTTTTTGAAAACACCAACAAGGTTTGTCTAATGATTTTTGCCTCCATCGATTTTGCCAAACTTGTCTGAAAATTGAACAGAGCTTATCTAGTCTCAAACTTGTGTGCTTTTTAAACATTTCAGCAGTAATGAAATGCTGGTGAGACATATTCCAAGACCATTACAATCATTTTCATGTATATCATTTTAATGGACTGGTTTGTACAAAATCACTGTATTAATTAGTATCAGATTTTGATCAAATCTCTTCTTTGAAATCAGCACAATTTAATTTGATTGAAAGCATGGAGAAAGCATTGAGGTAAAATCTACATTTTAGATACACAAAATCAAAATATTTTTTTTTCTACCTTGTGTTTTTCATTTTACAGATACCATTTTGTACTGATAAAAACAAATCCATATTGATAGTTCTTTTGTCAAAAGGCCATTTTTGGAAAGTAGACATTCTAAAGTAGAATTCAAAACTAAAATGGCAAATTTGGTAAGAATAACTCTGTGGCTATCTGTAAAATCTCCTAAGATATTAATGGCTTCTCACAATGGCCAGTATTGACAGAACAGTGACCAAATATTAAGAGAAATGCCTGCTGCCTGATTACTGAATCAGATATGGTGTCCATATCAGACTCAAATTGACTCGCATTATATTCTGAGAATAAGGCAAAAATTAAAAGAATGAATTGTAGATCTATTGGAATAAATCAATGGACCTTTAGGGAAAACAATCTATCTTTTCCGGTTCCCAAGTGACCAGACTGGAGTCTGTAAACGGCTGTTACATCAACCAAGTGAAGCAATTTAAGATGTTAAGAGCAATCATTGTTTTAATTGCTCTGATTCAAGTTTACGCCCTGCACCCAATCGAGATTAATGCCTCCACAGTGTGAAGAGACTAAAACATTTGGACAGGCCGAGACCAGCGCCATTCATCAGAGCAAATGGATCGCTCTCGGAGAGTCTGGGATCCCTCTGGTGAAGAATCGCCATTACACTCTAAGACGGTGACAAATTGACTTCAGGTCCAGTCACAGCTGACATGGACACACACTGGATTCCCCAACATCCCCTTTTAATGACATCAAGGTCATGATATGTCACACAAAGGTCATGTTAAGGACGCAGACCATAGAGACATGTGTAATTTTCTTGAGTTGTATACAATCAAGAATGACTTTCATTTTCTGTGATCAGATAGAGAATTTTTTTATCTTTAATGCACAATGCATTTTAGTTATGATAATATACTTAACACATGAATATATATTTTACTTACTAAAAATTAAAATGAATAGCTTGAGAATAAAAGAAGATATTGAATTGAATAATTATGACTTACAATTGTGGTTTTAAAGAGATACATATTCTAGTAAAATAAATTTTAGAAATTACATGATTAAATGATCATATATGCGTAAATACATTGAAATTCAAAGACCCAAAACCTTATCAGTAACCAAGGAAACACAAACCAACATATAAAACTAATCTTGCAGCCCCTATAGAATATGATCATTTATTGCAATTAGTGGCAATGACGTCATCGTGCGGGATTTTACGCACGTGCAACTCAAGCTGCAATGATCTTCAATTTTCATAAATTTAGTCATAACTTTGTTAATACTAGTCCGATTGACATGGTTTTTACACCAAAATATCACATTTTTCACGTTCTTTCCGCCGCACATAACCATTCTATAGTGCGAAAATCGTGACACCGCTATTTTAGTTGCATTGTTGTTTGTTTACTAATTATTTATGTAAGTAGGTAATTGCCGCACGATGACGTCATTCTTTTTTTTCTAGCACGTGCATTTAAAAGAGCTACTTTTCTCCCAAAAAATCATGTTTCCCTTGAGCGGTCATAATAACAGAGCCCACAGATCAATGTGCGTTATAATTCTCCATCACACTACAAAAAAGCTTCAGAGAAGTGAAAGTTTCCCTTTAAGTAAAAGATCATTTAAGATTTTAAAGGTTCTTAATGTTCTGCATATCATGCTGTGTTCCAGTTCATGGAAAACAAAACATGTATAGTTATGAAATTCAATGTGGTAACTTGCCAATATAAAGCTTCTGGTGTCAGCACTTAAGGAAGCAATATTAAAGGTGGAGAGTTACAAGAAACACTGAGCTTGCAACCGCTAGTCAACAAGGCCATAATTTTTTGTTTTCTGCTGTAATTCTTTACTATGCAAAAATACAGAAAATCATAAAACTGGAGGATGAGAACAAATGAAAATATGTTTCAATACAAATTGACAAAAATAAGTAAAATTGAGCTAATTGTATAAACTGACATAAGACTACTCCAGGAAGAATTGTGCTTCTACATAGAACTAAAATTGTATTACTTGGATGCAATTATCAATAATGTTTTCAACAAAATTCACATGTGGTTATCTTTCAATCGTTACTTTTGGAAACAATAATACGAGAGAAAATGTTTTACTGTACAAAATATTGAATTGCATGTTTAATTATTGGCATGATTAATATTAATCTATAAAATATGGCATGATTGCTCATTCTTAATTCAACTTTTTTCATGAAACATTAATTATACTGGAATCATATTTCTAATATTTTTATAATTAACTATTTAACAAAGCAAAGCTGTGCTGACCATTGGTTATTTTTGGCAATGTATGTGAACATTTCCTGGAAATGCCTGCAGTATTATTATTTCTTTATGAATCATAATTTTAAGAATTTACTCAGCTCTGCAGGTGGAGAACAGTCAATATAGCAAAAGTAATGTATAATATTGTTCACAATATTGTGTATGTCCAAATTTAGATTTCCAGAACAAGCCCTTGATGTTTCAGGTCTCTAAGCCTTAATGCTATAAATAATTCCTTAATTGCCACTTATATTTAAGAAATCTTTTTAAAAAACCATTTAAAATAAATTTTTAAATGAAAAAGTGAAAAAAAATTGGATATTGGAGTTATCTCCTGACAATACTACATTTTATCTGCAAATGGCTAAGAGATCCACGAAGTAGGTTCAGAGGAGATCAAGTTCAACAGACAGAGACCCGCAATTAAAAAGCTGAAATATTAATTTTCCTTCAATTTCATGAGTATTTTTCACTATTTACCAGATTAAATCTCAATTACATATCTCATATTTTGCTTTTAAAGTGCATTGAAACAAAATCTTTGTTCTCTGATAAAAAAATCCATCTCCAGCCAAATAAAGAAATACAAAGATCTATAACCATTTTTTCTACTGCAAAAATGGTTGGTTACCACAGTATTTATTTTCTTGTATATCATAAAATGGCAAGAGCAAGATCTCATAAACTCAACAAACATCTAAAACATCATGCTTAAATATGACCAAATATAGATATGATAAGCAATCATGTAACAATATTGTGCCATCCATGATGTTTGAATGACCAAATAGAGCCACAGGAATCAGATCATGACCAAATGGATGACCAAAGTGGCAGCTTAGATTGGGGTTTATCTGGCAACATGATTGATATATATATTTATACCTTATACAGCAGACTGAGGGGCTACTACTATTTATATATTAGCCTTCTCTTATATTTCACACATCAACAGTATAACACTGAGCAGCAGTGAGTCAGATAATGTGTTTTCTATTAATCTGGTCAAGGTCGTGTTACTTTAAAGCTTCTTGGAGGTTTCCTGCTTTCTTCCCAACATTGCAGTTGATGTCATGCATTAAGCAGAGTTTAGTAATGTACGGGAGATAGATAGATGACTAAAATCAACATGTCGAATTTGTGGATGTTTATTATTCAAAGATATCTGTTTTATAAATTATTTCGATATTTTGGAGAAATGTTTGAAATCATGAAAATAATGTTAATTTCTTTTTTGTTTTGGTGGGGTAATTTAGATGTGGAATATAGATAAAGCAGAGAGAAAACACATTAATGTGAATTTAGTTCAAAATTCCTATTAACCAGATCACTATTGGCTAAATTACACCTTATTATATGATTTGATGAAAGATGAAATGATTGACAGCATTGGATCATGTTTTTTAATTGTCCAACAATTACTTTATTCTAGCCCACTGTTCAAAAGAAATTCAAGATGGATTTTTTCCTGTTGCCATAATTTCTTAATTGAGATTTATGATGGCTAACAATACCACAAGTTATCATCTTTGATCTAATAAATCAGACTTTTGAGGTGAAATTAGGAAATGTGTCCTTTTTAGTTATTTAGAAAAAGCTTGAATTATTTAAATAAATTTACTGTAGAAAATGCATTTGAATCGAACAACCTTATTGTCCTAAACATGATCAGAATACATCTTTTATACCATAAATTGTCCCTTTGTCAGAGTTGTCTGATATCACTACATAGTAACAAGTTGCGGCACCAGAAAATGTTATAAAATGATGTCATAGTAACATCTACTGTCAGAACAATGGCAGATAGTTATGTTCTTCCAGTCTGTTATCACGCAGAATAAGTTGACTTTCTTTTTTCACATTATTATTTTTCTTACTGCATCTACAGTCAGACTAAGAATTGTGAGAAAACAGATCTCATATCAAATCAATAATATTTTTAGAAAATAACACATTTTCATATGGTCTATTAAGAATTGGCTCATAACAACAGTCACTTTCCGTATCGTGAATTCTTTTAAAGCCATGTCTCTGTGTTCAGACCAATAAGAGTCACTTCATACAGCATGACATTATTTTACAGGTCACATTATATAGCATGACATCATGAATGTCTAGTTATATGACCAATAAGCCGGTCTTCAAAGGTCACATGGTAAATTTCATACAATCAAGCCATAGTCAATGCATAATTGGACAGGGAGTTATGATAGTGACCTAAATGCAAAGTTGAGTAACTCTGAATAAAAACATTCTGGTCATGTATGACCAATGCTATATTTCACTTGTGCTTATTTAACAATATTCCTCAATGCCATCCAAAAGATAATCTGACACAATTTGGAAAAAACACATCATAAATATTGGTATTAATGTCACATATACTCCAGTACAAACAAATTTGGCCTGTGGATAAACAAAATGAAAATGGCACTGGACAGGAAAACATGCACATATCATGCATGCATGACTTCATGATACTATTCAAGCATGACATGCATGCTGCCAAGGTACGCATCCATGTTTACTGAAGGAAGAGCTTCATATTGTTAGCGTCTGACACGCCAGATCCGTCCGCCTCACTGCCTCAATGTTGACGACGAAGCTAATTAGCCTGATCAAGTGTAACATTGTCTTGGAGGATCGGACATTCAAACACAGGCTTTTGGGTTTGGTCTGGAGCAGCACATCTATTAGCCGTGTTTACATTGGCTGCGGCTTACAGGCATTTTCATTTATTATTGATGGCACACCAGTGAGAGTCAACAGCAATGATTTATAGAGTCAAGTTCACAATTTATATAAATGTGCTCCTCTGTCCCGTCTGCATATATACCCTGCCTACGACTGTCTTGTCAGGTTTCATTGCTAAATGAACAGGAATAACATTTCTTTGTGCCCTAATTCTTGCGCTTTTATGCTCTGGCATTTTTACTTTGCTATCTGACGCTTTCCAATCAAGTCAGCTTTCCAAAAAGTGAGGAGTGCTGTGAAAATATCTGTGGTACATCTCTTTTTGTTATTAATAAATCCAAAATACAAAGCCTTTTTCCCACACATTGCAAGTCTTTGGGAATAATTTAATATCTTCAAAAGCAACAAGACAGTGTGTTTCTCAGCATTATCTTTCAAAAATACCTTCACAATTTCCTGCAAACATCTCATAAAACATAGCCTTAGAGCTATGCTGATTACTGCTTTTTTTGTAATTTGCAAACATCTTCTGAAAATGCCTGCAATATTTGCATCATGAATAGATGTATTTACCGAGCTTTGCTGGTCAAGAACAGTAAATGTGGAAAAAATATTGTGCACTTTCTTTCAGTAGTCTTAAACTGACTTAGAGGTTATAGTTTGGCCAATCAAAATGCATGTTAAATATCAAATTTGGTTCCAAAATTCATTGTTATCTCAATTTTCATTGGCCAATATCTGTCATGTTATTCAAAATGGCAGCCTCCTTGACAACTCAGTGATAGCTAAGATTTTTTTCAAAATTAAAAAAAATGGAGAAATAAAAACGGAATATAAATAGAATTAGTCCCCTGAAAATACATCTTACCTACTAACAGGTAAGAGCTTTGACCAGTACTTTCAGAGGAACAGATCGTAGTTGAAGACAGACAGAATGACAGACAATTCCTCCCTCTCACTGCAATGGTAATGCTGACAGAGTCAGAGATCATAATCTCACAATCCCAACAAATAGAATTTGGGAGTGAGAATTAACATAATATGCAATGAAAGCAATTTGGTGTTAATCAAAATTTGAAGAGAATTGCAATAACCAGATGAGCTTAAATGTTGATTTGTTTACACATTTTGTTAATTGACCATAAGGGGTCATGTGAGGTCATTGCTTAACTAAATTGTAACAAGCATGAGACGTGTGCATGAAATCAAGCCAATGCTTCTTTTTCACAAATAATTTTGCTTGTTATGTTTTCTTACTGAGTAAAAGGTATCAAGGTTTCATAAACATCATCACACAACTCTGAATACTCAAATCATTTGTTCTTATAATCTTCCTGTCTTAAAAAAAAAAGTTAAGTAAAAAAAAGTTGACTCTTTCTGATTGAAGATGATATTGATTGGAACTGATGTACGGAACTGATGTACATGTAATATATTTCTTCAACTCAACCCACTTTTTCATCCTGAAAATTATTAAGTCCTATACAAGTTCATGATAAACTTATTGCAACTTTTTGGTAGCATTTTCATTTTCAAAGCAATCACAATATTATGGAAAGATATCTTTCCGAAAAAGTAATGGTTTGGTGTGAAATTGCCACCAGCGACGATTTATAATAGAACCAATTTTCAGCAATAGTGATTTCCTCTATTAGGCCGATATGAGAGATTATTCGCTAGAGGGCGCCCATTTGTGGCTGCAGCCTAAGATGAAGCTTGGGTGAGGTCAGAAGAAATTCCTTGCTGATTTTGACACATGTCAAACTTGATAGGATCTTTAACTGTCATTTCCCCACTAACTAGCCACCTGGAGCTGCCTGCTTCCCACCACTGCTCAATGTCTCTCTGCCTGTACTCAAACCACTCTTGAGTAGTTACGTGCAGAAATTCATCATTAGCGCATAATATGAATATCTTCAACTAAAGCAATTAATGAGATACTGGGTGCTTATGATTGGAATCTACTGTGGCAATGCAGAAATATTACCTGAGCAAAATGCCCAGGCAAAAAGTAGCTGGTGACCAATTGTGTACAATTTTGTCCATCAGCAAGTTTCTCCCTTTGCAGTCTTGGTTGCCACTGCGATCTGTGACTTTGGTTGCCCGCCCTTTGCTGACCGACAACTGTTATTGAGAATCAAAAGCTGTTAAATGCCAAACACCAACAACAAATATCAGCTTTATGGTACACATCTAGAGTAGTTAGGCATGATATCTATATATTAATCTTCAATGATATTGTACATTTCACATTTTCTCATTATACTCAGAGAGTGCATTTCTTAAAGAAATTGGTAGACTACTGATATTCAATAACTCTGGTTTTGATTATTTCACATCCATAAAGAAATCATAATCACCTGGCCCTCTGTTACATATTATTTCTGAGTTATGATGTTATGAAATACAAATAAAGCCATGTCTGTCATAGAAGTGATATTGCATGGATAGACATTGCTGACATTCAACACAGGCCCATGGCTGTGCATATTATTGAAGAACTTGATATCAAAGACAAAGTTTTAATATCCCAAGGCTCGTGAGCCACAGAATGTTGCCGATTTGATCGCATAAAATAATGGAAAAAATCCTGTCTGGAGGCAGCTTTTTGTTGTGCGACACCGAAGTGACAGAAGCCAAATTGTGGTGGCCCTGTATCATAGAATATACAGTGTTTCAAGTCCCTCTCCACATGACATGGAGGCCACCGCTCAGCCTACTTCTGCAACCAAAACCAAATGCACCACTCCAAGCACAGACCTTCAAAACCTCTTTATCAAAACTTGATCATATTGCGAGACTATCAAGCCCCACACATCGTCAGCTGATCTGTCTCCTGCAGTTAATTGCATGCTCGAAAGAATATTTTCCAGTTGCACTCATTTTGTCAGACTTTTTAATTGCTTCCATTGAGCGCCGATTGGGATTTGGTCACTCAAGTAATAGGCACGCTGTAGAGATCTTGATAGCACAATCCACTCACCTCACTGAAAAAAAAATATTGCAACCAAAAAAGAAAATCACGGAAGCAGGATAAAGTCGATAGGGTTTATGTCTGGCACTCAATTGGTGATTTTATGGACACCAGTTTGCTCTAACACAAACATCATGTTCCTGATGGTTATGTTCATTGCTGGATTATAGGGGATCGTTTTCTTGGTGACACTGAAATGAAAAAGCTTGCCACATACCAAATAAAACAAGTGTCAACTGTGCTTTTCCCGAGCCATAATGATGTATAATAAACTGATGGCCCCCGCCTGCCTATAACTGTAAGACGCCTCCCTTATCAAAGCATTCACCCTATTTACTCTACAGTGTATGGTAAATTGGTTCAATATTTCCTGCAGCAGATTAGATGTGTAGAAGTCTTCCCATGATGAATAACAAAAATCCAATCTCTTTTTGAAAATTTCATTCAATATGGCAGATCAAGTTTTTATGGAGAAAACCACTTACTCTATCTAATATATCGGCAGAATATATTGCAACGTAAAACTTTATTTCCTCTCGTTTTTTTATTCAACTTGGAGAGGTTCTGATTCTATTTGTAAAACTGATATGATTTCATATTTCAATCTCAGTAAAGGCAGACAGTTTTCAGATAAAAATATCATGTGGGCAACTTTGAATGTCTGCAACTCAAACTTTAAAAATCATGAAAGTATATAGCTTGAAGTAGTTGTCTGTTCTTTAATGATAAAGAAACATTATTCCAGAATTTCGTTGAATACATTTCTCAACTCTATAAGTGCTAATGTGTGTAATATCATTCATTATAGTACACTTGTGAAAGCTGCATTTTGTGAGAGTTTTTCTATAGGTGTTAGGGTGCTATTTGGGATTGCCTTCATCAATGATGGCCATTGTAATCTGATTTAATCTTCTATCCCCACTCATTATTTCACACATATAAACCTTGTATTTGGATCAATGCAAGTATTTTAAGATCTTACACATATTTTCATGAAGTAACGTAATAAAATGATATTAAACCAAATTATTTTTACAAAATCTTATAATGAGCAGTAGCTTGCAATATATCATTTCATTTGACATTAAGGCAGTTCAAAGATCTGCTTTGCTTCTCAAATTGACACAAATAATCAGCCTAGCCCACAAGGACCCACGTCTCCTAAGCTGGCATTCCCAGCAGCTGATATGCAGCACCTACAGAATCTAAACAGCACAGGTCACAAAACCAAGGTCAAATTTGGTAAAATAGGATCAGTTCAAACAAGCTTGCATTATGATCAACAAGGAGAAAGGGTTAACCTCAGGCCATGATCTGCTGTCTTTCCAAAAAAAATATTTTAAACGTACAGATGCTTTGAGAAAAACCTGGTCTAAACTATACAGCCATCTCCATTGATAACATGCTGCTGTGTTTCTAAGTTCAAAAGTCAAAAAACTTATTTTATGAACCATCAAATATGTATGGTTTTAGATTGTGATTTTAATAGGCTGTTCTAAATAGTTTGCTTACTGCGGGTTGGACAATATGACACAGACTGCCATCCGTCTGCTGATGATAACCATAACCCCTTCCAGTGAACTGAGGTTAAAAGGATATCACCATAACCTCAAAATAATAGCTGTCCTTTTGTCCTAAGTCCAGATAAATTTGAGGAGAAAAAATACTATTATTATATAGGTCCTATTCTAATGGTTAAAAAGTACAAGCAAAATAATTGAATAATGGTCCATAGAAATGTAGTGAAAGCAGCCACATACAGTCCATAAATCCATTCCAGGATCTTGTTTATATTGTTGATGGAACTGTCAATAACATTCTAAAATTCAATCCAGGATTCAGCCATTGATAAAGTATTTACTATTCTTAAATCCATCCCAGGTTTTAGCTGATGGGACAGCGAATGCTATTCTTAAATCCATCCAAGGATTTAGCTGATGGGACAGCGAATGCTATTCTTAAATCCATCCAAGGATTTAGCTGATGGGAGAGTGAATGCTATTCTTAAATCCATCCAAGGATTTCAAGTAGCTGATGTGATAGTGATAATACTATTCTGAAACCCATTAGTGGAAGGGTTTATATACTAATATAAATTTAATTGCATAGTTTAGCTGATAGGAATCACTGCATGCCAGGATGCAGTTGATACCATGGCAGGAGCTGTCAGATTATCTCCCACACACCCGTTCAAAGAATTAGCATATACCAGTGGATGAAACTGCTGACAAGCTCAGCCATGCAGTCACACATGGGACGTCAGCGGCCCTGAGATGTGTCTGAATATGAAGGAGGATTATCACACGCACGCATCTACCAGACGTGCCTCTGTTTAAATCGCATTCCAACGCTACTTAGGATCGTCTCATATCCTTCATTTAGCATGAGTGCTGAACACTGTAAGAGCACTTTAATTGCTGCCACTAAACAAATGTCAACTTATCATTCTAAATGTACATTTTGTCATGAAATCTCAAGCATTTTTCTCACACAGATGGTTTTTAACAGTTCATAATTGCAGAATTTCATAAAATGAATAAATGTTTGCTCACTGAAATAATTACTTCTATCACAGAAAGTAAACGTACACAGTGAATAATAAATACTACATTCCTGGATAATCTAAAGCCGTTTTTGTTTTGGATAATGATAATATCTTACCTACTCAACCTCAGCTCTCCAAAAGGGAGGTAGAAAATGCATGACAACAATGCACCCCTAATTAAATACCTAACACAAAATGAATCTTGGCGCACACAAAAACCTATAAATTGACTGAGAAGATGTGTATGAAGATATCACCTGAGAAAGCAGGTATATTGTATGAAGCACTATAAGCTAAGCTAATTGGTTCTCAGTGTAAAACGTGCCAGTTTTCATCTTCAGTGATTTCCCAAAGACACAAACATAGACCTTAAAATACAGTTGCAACGTTATCAATAATCCCCCTAAATTGCCAATGTCAACTATATATATATATATATATATATATATATATATATATATATATTTGCAATTTATCTTTAGCTTCTATAAAAAAAAATGTTACAGATTCTGCATCAAAAATACCTTAATATGATCGCAATCACATATTTGGGCAAGCATAAATAAGTGTGACCATATGAGGTTCTGACACAATTCATTGAAACCAATGAAAGATCAACGAGCCTCTTTCATACATAAATGCAGTCATAATGTTATGCACATATCCTAACAATTATATCTCAACCTCACTGTTGTAACCATTGTGTTAAATGAATCAAAATGTAACCTAGATGAAATATCTCAATTTCAATATAATCCACTGCTTCCTGAATTTGAGATGGAAGTTGGATGTGAAATACATGCTAAATCACATTTCTATGCAGATTCCATTCCATCTAATTTCAGATGCATCAATTCATCTACCAGAATCTGGCATTTTCATTCATTATTTCATGACAATTCTGAGATTGAAACCTCAAATAAGAAATACATTGATTTGATATCACCTCATTTTAAACCTCAAATCAATGTCATGTGAATACCTTGTGAACTAAATGTATTGCCATATTTTTATTTCTCGTATTATCATGTCAGTTAAAATATCCTGGATAGGCCAAATTGGGCACTTTGTGCATTTCAATCATTACCAAAGAACAAACATTGTTTTTAAGTTTTAATTAAGAGCACACCATGAGAGTGTGTACTTTGGTAGTCTAACATTGGAATCCATATATGCAAGGACAGCAGTTGCCATGGTAACTTTGAGTTCACATTTATCTGACAATGTCATTCACTCAAATGTTTGTGATAAAACATCACTAAGATAGGCAAACTAAACGTGTACTTTGCTCTAAATCCCCAGGCTTTGAATGCATTTTATCTGGTCCAAATCAAGTCAGATAAAAGATCATATTAAAAAACCTGCAAAAATTGCATCCAGAAAAGAGAAAAGGATTTATCATGAACACAAAGTAAAATAAAATTACCTGATAATTCATAATTACATTTCAACATTATAAGTACCTGGAATTGAATCTTCTTAAAACAACTGGTCTATTTACACCAAGGTTTAAAGAAGCAAGAATCTTGAATTTATTTTCCTTTTTTCTCTGACAGAGTAAGCCAAGACATGGTCTTATCCAAGTACAAAGTCTGGACCAGGCCCGGTGGGTGAGATAAGCTTGGCGTAATGAAAAATGCAATGAGCAGTCAAATACTGGGGCACTTTGATCAGGTGGAGTTTGGCAAGATGTGGCAGCCGAGCATCTATATACAAATCCACCGACCAATCAGCTATACAGGCTTTTCCAGCATCGCCCATCTGGCAGTTGTATTTCTCCGGAATCACTTAACCATGGGATTTGGTTGTGTGATTGCTGCACGGCCCAAGATGTCAGAAATTTGAATTTCGACTTTGTCGGTAGATCTATAGTGAGTTGACTTCTTGTCTTGAGCTCAACCTCCAGATTTCACTTCAAAGATCCTGATACAGTCCTTTCAATACTCTTGACTACTGATTCAATGCATAGTACTGTCTGAATGAAGAGCCTTTTTTATTTTTACAAAACACACCACCAGAAAGAAATGGATGTCCCAGCGTTTGAGATACAGAAATTATCTCACAAAAGTAGCTCTAAAGAAACCCACAGCTGCCCAATCTGGCTAACAAATACCCCTGCACAGTATCAAGATCTGACTTCCATTTCAAACTGGGGCTGGGGACTTGACGTGGTCTGGGAGCACAGAGCATTGAGCCAAAGCAGAGCTTGGCATGATCAATAGTGCTGGACCTCACTGCCAGTTTAGCTTTTCAACTTTTGCAAACATGATATCATGATAAACGGTGACATTCCCTGATACAAGAGTCACGTTATGGTTATTCACGGGGCGAGAGACCTTTGAGAGCCACTCTATACTTCGTGACTTAGGCATTATTTCAGAAGCTATAGACAGTCTCATCCTAAGACAAGCACAGCAGTTGATTCCTTGAGTAAGTAAGCAGGGCTCTTTTTGCATAGTACTTCTTACATAATATTGTTTGTCACTGACAAATATTGGATCCATTTTGAGTGATGTGCATGCAAACCATTTCAGCGATACACACTCATAGCTCTTTTGTCAGCATTTCTATATGACAAAATGTCAGATCACCGAAGCAAATTGCTCTTCCAAGCATGCGTGCAGATATTGAAAAATCCTCAATTTCCCATCTTTTTTGCAATGCATTTGTATCCCGTAAGCACTTCCATTTTCAGATTTCATGAGCCACTTATCAGTGGTGTAACAGACTTCTGACATATTCAATTATCTCTAACCTAACAAAAATGCAATACATTCCTAACATGATGTAATTACCCAAGGTATATACCTAAACCTGATAGGGCATATCACTACCTAATTACATCATTGACCAAATATATCCAAGCTAAAATATAAATATCGATAATACCTGATTTAACCTAAGAGGACATTAGGCCTAATCAGGTACTTGATATGGTATAATTACTGAGGTAGGAGGACTTCCGTGTTTTGTTAAGTGTCCTTCATATAATGTACTCTATATATACCCTATCATTAAGGTGAGATTGCTTCATATCACATAGGGTCTTATTCAACCTGATCTTCATCACCATTACTTTGGCTGACATTCACTTAATCAACTATCAGAACAAATTCATTTCCTACTACGTACATCATTTGCCAACATACCACTCAAGTTACATCCAAGGCTTTTGCAAATGGTTTACAGAAAGAACTCCAGCCAAACATCTTCACATAATTGATCATAAATAAAGAAACCATGAAAAAAACACTCCCACATAAAAATGGATTAATGCAAAGAGAAAGTGACAAGTCTGCCTTTCTTGTTTCTGTCCCGTCAGTCTGCTCGCGTTAAATCTACCACTTCCAAATGCACTGCCGCTAAACACCACACACAAAAATTGCCACAAAATTATTCTTCAAGGAGACATAACTTACCACTTGCACCACGTAGATCATACGTTTGCCGACGTCGAATGACACTTGGTCAGACATGATGCTGTCGACAATACTTTCTGTGGGACCGGTCTTCTCTATCTCAATCCGTATGGCATCGCTTCCTATGCCCCCATCTAGTATCTCCACCTCACCCTGCAATATAATATCATCAATGTAATTGTTTATTTTTTGGTGTGCTAAGACATATATAATACACAGATAATCTTTGCTGCACTCCTCTTGGCTGGATCTTTTTAAAATATGATGGTGGTAAATGCCCATATGGGTTGTATATTTACTGTGTATTGATACCTAGTAAATAATTATACACATGAAAGGTCTGAAAACAGCATATCTGTGTATGCATAGACTGATTTTTGGCCATTTTCCCCTTCAATTTACAACCTAGCCTGGAATAATTATACACACAAGTAAATGTATTGTTTTTATCATCACTCAAAGGACTGTACATAAAGGCATGGAGTAATCTTGTTTTTTATTATCTATCAAGAAATACCAATTTTTTATATTAAAAGTCAGACTATCAGAATGGAATGGCTAGTTTTGTTGCCAATGTACTGACCTGTCATACAATAAAGGCAATGAGATTTCCCGGAAAAAGAGAATTGTTCAGCAAGTCTTGCCATTACTTGTTAGTTCAATAGTTATATGAGATATTAAACAATATGAGATGCATATTTAATGTGCAATAAGAGGGAGTTGTGATAATTGCAAGAAAACCACTCAATCAAACCCCTGATTATATGCATAAGGAAGCCATCAATTCAAAACCTCCTTTAAACTGGGGCACAAAGTCAAGTTTAAACAATTGATTTTTTCCCCTTTTTAGCATTGTCCACATTTACTGTGGTTAGAATTACAATTCTGTGTCAACCAACAATTGTCATTGGGAGGATCCCCAACGTCCGACAAAATTACACTTGGATGCCTGCTTGGATCCCAGGTACCAGAACTCCTAGAGTTTATGAAACCAGACTTTCTGGAAATCCCTCTTATTTTGTATTGTATTGCACCATAGTGACAGATTAAATGGTTTTTTTTCTTGTGAAAGAGTCTAAAATGTACATTGTACTTTGATTCTCTGCATTATGGAGAATACGGTATGAAGATATACTCCATTGTGTTTTGAATCCAGTATATCACAACATCGATCAAAGTGACAGCATCTGTAGAGTGAGACAAATGGAATAGTAGGGCAGTCATGTCCCAACTCAAACCTATCATTTGACGGGTCACATTCCGGTCTGGTCCACAGATCAATGCAACATATGACTGATCAAGTCTGCTGATATGAGGAAAATTGAAACTTACAGACAACATATACATTGTACATTATGCTTTATGCAATTTGGCATAAAAAACATTGGCATTTTTAAATATCACCTTGAGCAATATATCACGAAGCACCAGGTAATCATATAATACTGATAATAAATATTTTGCTGGGGTCTTTACACATGCATGTAAATATTGTATTTATGAAAAAGTATTGAGGTAGATTAATCAATCTGTCATAAGACTCCACATGGGTCAGTGTATACCCGACATACACTGTGCCTACAGGTTGTTAGCCACCATTACTCCAGTGACCCGACATCTTGTTATACAGAAAAATCTACATCAGAGTCCATTGTGGCAAAAACTACCAACATGAAATTGCTTTCTGCAACATAATCACACAGGAAAAAAACCTCTCTGTGTTACAGACGAAATCGATCAATTTCCATATAGGAAACTTTATAGTCCTGTTACGTGGATTTCTTTTTATCTTTGCTACTGGGCATAAACTGACTAATAAGGGAGGCTTAATTGCCACAAGGGAATATTTATTATAATTACCATTTAATTTAAGAATTGATCCCCTGAAATGATATATCAGCTTGGAGTGAGTCTCTCGCAGTGCAAATATTTCAAATTATTTTGTTATTAAAGCTCTAAGTGCTATCCAACTTTGATGTAATCAAATTATTGTGTCCTTTAATTAGATCTAACTCCAAAACTTAGAGAAATACAATAATCAATATTTCCATATGAAATTTGAAACACAAATGTTTTTGCAATAATTTTACCATCAAGGTCAAATAAAATTATGTGAGAAAATTTTATAATAAAAAAAGATTGTCTTTCAACAGAAATATTTCATCAGTAACTGTCTCCTTTCTTGAAGAGATATCAAAACATAATTATATTGTGATATTTACCAAACATTAAGCCCACAGATTATGATGTCTCGTGAAAACATAATTTTTGTATTAAGTTGCTCCAAAGTCAACTGAAAGTCACCAAAAAACTAAATCTATTTATGTGTTATTGATACATGCTTTTTGGAGAGTTCTGTAAAATACCCCCTTTGGGTGATTTTAAGTTCTGGTGACCTTGAAAATAGTTTAATGTTACTCAATATATTGCTGTGTTTAAATAATCAAAGAAAATTAATCCAAACAAATATTTTTTGTCTGCATTTTAAATATACATAATATCCCATTCTGATCATCTCCCATGTGTTAAGGATCAGCTTTTCCATATTTTGAAAGTTGTGCCTTGTTTGGCCTTTACTCAAAGCCCCTCATAGGCAGATCATATCTGCCAAGTTATAATAACATCCTGTATTTTTCCAGAACATAGAACATTCACAACCATGTTTTGATATTTGTTTGGATTAATTCACAACTGAAGTTGCTGTTGTTTTGGTCATGATACTGATTTTGAAGCAAGTTTGCAAAAGGTTCAACCCCCCAAAATATCCAGGCCTACATATTATTGTGTTGTAGTTGATACAATATGATATTGTTACATGAGATGATAGGATATATGAATGTTAGATGAGAAGAAATAATTGTTACTGTCACATGAGATGGTTGGATATGGATCTCTGACATCAGATATATGGCAGGTCATGATACTGTACTGATAAATTTAATTTTCCACCCATTTAATTTGATATGATACTTCAAAGAGTTCAATTGGATGTCACTGGTTTATATTAGACATCATCTTAATTAAAAAGACACTGCATGTCCAACTAAAAAGGTTTGATATTCAAGCCAAATTGGTATCCCTTATCCTCCACAGCAAAACTTCTCTGT
This sequence comes from Amphiduros pacificus, assembly GCA_949316495.1. Taxonomy (NCBI): domain Eukaryota; kingdom Metazoa; phylum Annelida; class Polychaeta; order Phyllodocida; family Hesionidae; genus Amphiduros; species Amphiduros pacificus. Next base: position 39,554,578 of record OX439003.1, on the reverse strand, counting down.
CATGTCAGTCCCTGCCACCAAATGTATAAAGGTGCGCACAGAATCGAGCGCAATTCATCAGTATTCATAAAAATCTGGCTGTTCACTTATTGGTGAAAGAATATAAATAGATTTGTTTTGTACTGGCAGTTGTACTGATTATTCCTTGTGCCAGACACCTAGTTACAGTTTATGACCTGATGTTGGTCAATTCAGATTTGATGATATTTTTGTGAGCAAGGCAAGTATTTATGACTAGGGGAATTCCAAACTTTGAATGAGATTAAAAACAGGGCAATGACTGCAGAGGTAGTAATTAAATACTACCTATGTAATGCAGAGTAGTATCCCTATCCTTGTGAAAAACTTGGACTCTTATGAACTCAGTGACACAATGTACATGTTCTATGAAAAAGATTCTGAAGCTATGCTATTAAAATCTATTCATCTGACAGGAATCTAATGAGCATCACAGGCAAGAAAAGTACATATTATGCAATACATGATTTTTTTTCTTAATCAAATGTTATTAACCTTGAAGAAACCATTGACATTAGAAGTGCCAAATTTCAGCGAGATGGAGGAAATAGAAATCACCAAGTGGCCATTCAATTTATATGACCTTCTGGGACATTTCTTTGCCACCATTTAGATCAATGGCCAAAAAGGTGTAATCACTTTCACCAGGTGGTCACCGTAGCAACAGCATTGTCTGGGCAGCAACTGATGGTGAGATCCAAAAGCTAATCACTTTCTCTGGGCGTGAAACAGACATTGACCAAAGGGCTTAGAAAGTGACAATCGCAAGATTACACACTGTCTGCAATGAAAAACGGACTTGACAAGAAAACTTCACTTACGCAAATGATTTTGCCATCTAGTTCTATTTGTGTGTATGCATCATAGATAGCATAAAATATAAAAATGTCTAATAATTCACATTTCAATTGCTGACTCCATTTCTGTCAAGAACAATACCTTTAACCCTTCATTCCTCATTAATATAAAATAAGGTAATCAGACTATTTAGAAATATGGACCAAACCATTAATAAATTTGCATCATTTGCATGTATTCCTCATTTCAATGGTCTGTATCAGGACAAATACATTCATCAAATTCATGGATGAAGCTGTATCCAAGAGTATGGAGACACAATCCAATCTTCTAAGGCCACTTAATGGACAAACTCCCATCTCTGACCAGCTTATTGTGAGATTTATCAGATATGATTATCATATGGTGCACAGCAGAATCCCTCCAGTCAATTTCATTGCGAAGCTTGCTTTTAACAACATCCATTGGTTTCATTAAGAATATAATTGATAATAGTATCACTGGCTTCTTTTGACAATTTAACAGCAATGTTTTAGTAACTGAGCATACAATGCAATTACATGTATTAGCACTGATAGATGGCCGTGTATACAAGCCAGAGATAATCAGGATGTGTCTCACATCTGAGGAGATAACAGACATATTATCACATATATCATCCTATATACAATCCTGATACAATCTCTTATTTATTATCGTGTATTGTAAAAGCAGTCATATTTATAAATACTGTTTATTTTCTTATTTGTATAAATGACAAAGAAAATAATAAAAAGCCTCTCCTTTATGCAGGAAATGTTTATTTTTTCATTTGTATAAATGATAAAATGTAGTTCTTGTCACATAGTTTGACTACCACTGCTTTCATTACACTTTGCTTATGATAATCAAGAATCTAGAAATTGCAGAGAAGAATAGAATGCATTAAGCGCTGAAGGCCCATGATGCTAGAGGAAGGTTGGGCACACCGTGTCATCATTTTTGACCAGTTAGTGCTTGGCTGGATGTTCATTGCTTGAGGCCATTCTTGCTGCAGATACGAGTAACGACTGCAGAGAACTTACATGCTAAGTTCTTCCACTGATGCCACCAGAAGTAGACTTGGACACTGACTAAGACTGGTTCTGTAGGTTAACAATAGATAGAATCTACACATTCATCCAAAAGGAGAACCTCATGTGACCTCAATGCTCATTGTCGACGACCTCATTTTGGCAAGAATTTAGGCAATCAAATATATATACTGTAATTAATGGGAGAAACTCCGCTTTCTTTAGATGGATTTGAATAAGCGTGAATCCTGGCACACAATATGCCTGTAAATTGGATGCTTCTTGGCATTTCACAAAATGATTTGTGAGTGAACTATCAGTCCTTGATATATACACTGGCCCGGTGGCCGAGGGCCACCAGATCCTCTGTTCGGGCCAGTGAATACTCTGTTGTATTGAGCAGATGGGCAACCATTTTTTTGTTTTTTAGTGGCCCAAACTATCTTGATTTTATTATTCTAGTCCTTGATAGATATTTGTCTCATATCACGATCAATGGACTTTTGATTGGGAAAAGTAACCCCAGTCAGACAGAAGTCATTATACAGTCTTTAGTACAGCCTTATGTACAATGTATCACACTTCCTAGAAACTTCTCGTGCTCTGGTGGCCCAACTGGGCAACCAACATTTTTCTCTTTATGTCAAGGCCTGACCATACAGTCAAATTTATTACGAAATGATTGCAATTTTGTCTAAAGGTTAAGTCAATCTCACAAAATGTATTGTTTTTTGTCTATAGAAACTTTACAGACACTATTACCTCATTTGATTTTGCTGTTACAATAATTGAAATATCACTGAAGAAATTGCTGAGTCAGAGCGGAAAGTAAACGAGACCACCAGTGCCTTTTATGAGAAACATAATGTCTGGCACATAATGCTTTAGTAGGAGAAGTATGGTCTTACAGACCATCCTACAAGCCATCTTTTCCTGTCTCCCCAAAGATTGCACCAGTCTCTGTGCCCTCCTAGTATGCGGGCCCAGAAAACTAGACAAGCATTCCCAGGCAGTCATTAGACCACCGCTATGTTGCCACGCCCCCCTCCCCCCTCCAGGTGACCCACCCCTCTAGTGACCTACCCCACAGGTGACCTACCCCACCCCTGTGTGCTCTGGTTAGGTGAGTGCCTTCCCATAACAGCTGATCCTGGCAGATCTTCTCTGATCTCTCCTCCACATTGCTGGCCTCTTGTAGAATTGGAAGTCGGCCTCAGCAGCAACCTGATCAATGTACCAAGTATCTCATTTCAACAGCCATCTGAATGTTATCTCTTTACTTTTAAAATTTCCTTATTTATGATCCTTTAAAACTTACCATTTTAGGTGCCATTAACGTTTTTTAATCAAAACATAGGCATCAGAGATGCATCAACCCTCAGCCCTGGTAACTCATTGCACAACATTCACTCCACACAATATTTGTGAACAAAACGTCACTGCACCAAGGCAAATTGATGCAGGGGTAAAAAACCCATAAAATCTACTTCCTTTGATAGCTTAGGTGTGTCAAGAATCAAGAAACTGTCATCATTTACTCTAGAATTATTGATATGGGCCTGTGACCTTGAAAAGCAGGTTAAGGTCACCGTCCATCAAACTCATCTGGAGTCTTCCCAGATTCTTATGTGTGTCAATTTTCATGAAGCTGCCATCATTTGTTCTTAAGTTATCACGATGACAAGGATGATTTCACATAATTGTCCCTGTGACCTTGAAATCAGGTGAAGGTCATGTTCCATCAAGAGAAGTCTGAGGTCTTCACCAGATGCTTGTGTGTGTCAAATCTCATAAAGCTGCCATCATTCGTTCTTGAGTTATTGCGATTCTTGAGATTTCACATAATTGTCCCTGTGACCTTGAAAAATAGGTCAAGGTCGCCGTCCACCGAACTAGTCCGAGGTTTTCACCAGATGCTTATGCGTGTAAAGTTTCATGAAGCTGCCATCATTTGTTCTCGAGTTATCATGATGACAAGGATGATTTCACATAATTATCCCTGTGACCTTGAAAAGTAGGTAAAGGTCATGTTTCAAAGAAAAAATTCTGAGGTCTTCACCAGATGCTTGTGTGTGTCAAATCTCATAAAGCTGCCATCATTCGTTCTTGAGTTATTGCGATTCATGGGATTTCACATAATTGTCCGTGACCTTGAAAATTAGGTCAAGGTCACCATCCATCAAACTCATTCGAGGTTTTCACCAGATGCTTTTGTGTGTCAAGTTTCATGAAGCTGCCATCATTTGTTCTCGAGTTATCGCGATGACAAGATGATTTCACATAATTGTCCCTGTGACCTTGAAAAGTAGGTGAAGGTCATGTTTCAAAGAAAAAATTCTGAGGTCTTCACCAGATACTTATGTGTGTCAAATCTAATAAAGCTACCATTATTCGTTCTTGAGTTATTGTGATTCTTGGGATTTCACATAATTGTCCCTGTGACCTTGAAAAATAGGTCAAGGTCGCCGTCCATCGAACTCGTCCGAGGTTTTCACCAGATGCATATGTGTGTCAAATTTCATGAAGCTGCCATCATTTGTTCTCGAGTTATCGCGATGACAAGATGATTTCACATAATTGTCCCTGTGACCTTGAAAAGTAGGTGAAGGTCATGTTTCATAGAAAAAATTCTGAGGTCTTCACCAGATACTTATGTGTGTCAAATCTAATAAAGCTACCATTATTCGTTCTTGAGTTATTGTGATTCTTGGGATTTCACATAATTGTCCCTGTGACCTTGAAAAATAGGTCAAGGTCGCCGTCCATCGAACTCGTCCGAGGTTTTCACCAGATGCATATGTGTGTCAAGTTTCATGAAGCTGCCATCATTTGTTCTCGAGTTATCGCGATGACAAGATGATTTCACATAATTGTCCCTGTGACCTTGAAAAGTAGGTGAAGGTCATGTTTCATAGAAAAAATTCTGAGGTCTTCACCAGATACTTATGTTTGTCAAATCTCATAAAGCTACCATTATTCGTTCTTGAGTTATTGTGATTCTTGGGATTTCACATAATTGTTCCTGTGACCTTGAAAAATAGGTCAAGGTCGCCGTCCATCGAACTCGTCCGAGGTTTTCACCAGATGCATATGTGTGTCAAGTTTCATGAAGCTGCCATCATTTGTTCTTGAGTTATCGCGATGACAAGGATGTTCGCTACAGACATACATACAGACATACATACATACATACATACATACATACCCACGCCAGGAGTACTGCAATACCCTCAGCCTGATTACATCAGGGGCTGAGGGTAAAAAACCATAATACTTATATGAGGCCAACTATATACTAAACACATCAGAGAATAATCACAAACTTCAATGTCAATCAGAACTTTGACAAATATGATGGTCATCCTGAGTTCAGTCATTCTGTATGGTGAGAAATACATGTGTTTGGTAGAAAAAAATGCCACGAGTATAATTAAGCCCACCACAGTTTGGAGGTGAGGTCCCTGTCTGTTGCTGGCTAAAACCACTGATTGTCACAAGAAATCTCAAAAGACATTGCCCCCAGGCAGAGCAGATTGAATTTGGACCCAAAGTGTGTCTCTCCTGTCATCTATGCCTGGGACTCCTCGAGCGCGTGATTTGTTTTCACCAATTTCCCACAACAAAAATCTTCAACATCAGGTCTAAATATCATTGGAGGTCCGGGACAATCCCAAATGTCAGCTAGTATTTCATAGGAGGATTGCAGTTATAAGAGCATTTTCCTCTTATAAAGATTGATATTCTGATCTTTCCATTTCATTGAAATTAATCACCACATATGATTGCACCCACAATTTCATGAATATCATAAAATCCCCAACAAAATTATGAGCTACAAAATGGAACTGGCTTTTTTGTTGCATGTTGATCATCCTTTAAACTCTAATGGAATAAACTCCGCCCTAAAATCCTTTGGTTTTGAACAATCACAATAAATCAGGCCTATTCAAATTCTGTTTTTACTTCATGTTGAATGAATCATTTTCACTTTTTTTCTATGAGAATGGTTGAAACACATAAACTGCTTCAGAATTAGGATAAATACAATACATTTCAATTATGCAAATTTCCAAATTTCTATTTGAAAATCCATTATTTTGAGACAAAGTTAAATAGAATTAATTGGAAAATTTCCTCCTAAATATCATGAAATGAACTGTCTTGGTTTTTTAATACCAATGTATTAGAATGCCTTCATATTAAAATTCCACAAAACAAAAGACTACCACAGCTTCTTTTAGAGACCAAATCTTAATCAATCAATATTCCAGTACTATCATCTATCAATAAATGTTTGAAATCATTGTATCTTCTGCAATTGCTTTCTGAAAGAAATTCTATTAAGGATATTCAAGGCGTAGGTCAGGCAAGAACACTGATCATCGACCACAGTGAAGAGTCAAATTCGGGTCTCAAAGACAAGAATCTTATTTGACAAATCGAAAATAACATTTGGACATTTTCCAAATTGGGGGAGAGGGGTCAATGCTTTAGGCAAGGAAACAGAATTTGTCTTAATTGCCACTCAGATGTGGCCCTAATTCTGGAAGAGAATGCTCCACTGACTGAGGGCTGCACTTCACCATCTGAGGGTCGATCAGCAAGAAAATTGCTATTTTCCAGGAGGATTGGCTTTCACACCAAAAGTGCTATGTCAGCTGAACTGATCAGAACACATAGACAATCCTACCTAATGGAGCTTCGTTGTAATTTTTAATAATAGGTCTCAGATTTTACTAATTGGACTAAACCTTGAAATATCGCACATTTGTGGAAATTGCAATTATGGCAATCAATCAGGCAATCACTTGTGGACGGGAGGAGGCCACCTTTGTATGTTTATGATGACTGGGGAATGGTGGAGAGGCAACATCGGGAATCAATCTTACTGGGATCTGCCCAGTGATTGGGCGGTGGTGTAGAAACCCCTAGGTCCCCTGTGAAACACACACCAGCCTTCGATTTGTCCTGGCCAAAGTTGACAGAAAAACATATTACACATGGATGATTCCATTATCTATTACCATTAAATAATCCACAGTCAGAATAATTAACTCTGAAAAAATAACCCAATCATCTTAGCCCAAAAGATAATCAATGCATAAGGCGTGAAGGTTTTGATAAAAGATTTTCTTTATACATGTATACATGACTATGATGACAAATGCCTTGAAATCATGACCATAAAAAATGAATCACAAATTTAGCATGTTAATCTCTGAATAAGATTAAAGCTGATTTATGTGATTGCCAAATATGGAGGGGGGATAAGAATTATTCTGATGAGGGGTCAATGTATCATTATATAATGATTCTGCTTAAACAATGACAAATAATAGAAGATAAAAATAAATATCAAGATAATTAGACCATCACATTCTATTTTTTTTAAATATTAAACAAATGTCAGATTTTATTGATTTTGATTTTTGTCCCTCGTGTTATTTGTCAACCTTGGAAAGATAATCGGGGAGCTTCTGTGTCATTTTCCATTAATTGAGCAAATTTCTATGCAGCAGAAGGTTTTTTTTAATGTCATTCCCACCCTCTCTTAATTTAGGCTCTGTCATTAAGCATTTTGCATCACTGTGAAGTGAAAAGTCTTAAGTTCTGGTCAGATTGGTCACCCATGAGAACCATGTGCACAAAACAACCATATACCATGATTATATGTGGACATATTCATATATCATGAAAGGAAGAATGAAAATAAAAATAAAAAGAATGATGAAAATGAAAATAATATTTGAAAATAATATTTAAAACATGTGATGTCAGCAAAGTGAAAATGTTTATTTCATTCAAACAACATACATTCTCCGGCAGTGTTGATAATATTTGGGTGTTGTTAAAGGCGAACCCACAAAGGCATTTATAATGTGTCCTGACCGGTGATTCCCTATATAGTGGCAATCTTTGTATCTGTTTAATGTATCAGAATGAGTGGAGAGGACTTGGCCGAGATACAGACGCAGAGTGATGCATTTCACATGCAATGAACTCATGGACTAGACAAGACTAGCTCATCAGGTCGGTGACACAGAGTTGCCTGTTCTGGCCTGCCCACCACTCTCTTCCAAACACTGCTTATTTAAAGCACCACTCCCTTAATTACCGCTCCACAAACAGGGGCGAGGTTTTCATGGAGAGCATCCAAGCCGTCCCTTGCATTCCGCTCGGCATGTCACTTGCCTATTATGGACATTGTCAGCTTAACCCTTGTGCCCCGATTGCCTTCAAATCCATTGCTGTGGAGAAGGGTCAATCCATTTTTCTCCACCACTTTTGTTGCAAACGATCAATTGGACAAGTGATCTTTTATCATATTTTGATTGCCAGATTTGTTCAACCTCTAAAATTCATTAAACCTTTGAATGCACTAAATATACAGATATACTTTTAAAGAGCAAGTTAATTCTCATCAGACAAAAACAATAAGAGTCAAATCCTGAGTGCAAAAATATATTGTTTCAGATGGCACAAGAGACTTCTTTTCCTTCTCATTTCTCCATTTTCCGGTTACTTTTTCTTGTATTGTTTGAACTGCTGACCTGAAGGTTTCTGGAAGTAAGCCTCTCTGCTTCTTTTCCTGAACTTTGAGCTCTTCATCTCATTACCATACAACTCACCTAAAAGCACACTCTTGTTATTTTACCTAATTATCTTTTGTGACCGTCTGGAAAAAAATGACTGCCCATGGCGCTGGTACGTGACACAGAAAGCTCTACACATTTTGCGGCGATTTTGAAATGAGCCACTTGAAGGCAAATCAAACCAATGTTGATTTAAACCGAAAATTGCAAGACAATTGAGCGGATTTGATGAATTTGATCGTCATGATGATTAAAGAGTTGCAGATCAAATACGAATCAAATCCCACGGAAAAAGATCACTTTCTTGTCTCGCTACAATTGCTGGCACTGTGTTGAGATAATGCCTCTTACTTTGAGGATAAAGACAGTTTCTATCTATAGAAGATGTTCCTGCTGGGCTAATGTCAATCTCAGCATGGGTTCTGGCATACAACAGATTGTTTCAATTCACTATGACATGGCAAAATATAGAGATGTTATCAAAATTTTTGAATGCCTACAGAATCTGCAAGTAAATCAAATATAATTCAATAATGCATCAACTCTTGACTCTCTAATTCTATGATATTGAAACTAATTTCAATTTCATAAACTCTTAATACTGCATACAATTTCGCTCAGATTACAATGATACTGTATCCATCTTTACTATGTCAGAAAGAATCTGATCATTTAAATGTTTAATATATTTGTAAGAGACTACTTCGATTATGAATAACATAATAATTTGACAGATATGAAAAGTCATACATTATTTTAATTTTCTCAAATAAAATCATTGCATCCAATAAAAATATCCAATAATTAAGAGAAGATATTACTTCTAACACCAATATTCAGGGAATGCAAGAATGAACAGGCTGTAAATCATTGTACATTCGTAATGCAACTTAGAAAATAGGCTACCCTTCTTTGAAAGGTAGAAAATATGGAAGGACTCCAAAGACTTTTGCTTCACTTACAATATGTCAATTATTGTTGTGACTAATTCAAGATGCTGATCAACACTTAATAAATAAATTATCAATTAAAGACAAAACAAATGTCATTCCTTCAAATCAAGTCTAAATCAGTATTAATCACATCTCCAAAGCTGTATAAATCACATTGGCAGTATTATTAATTATATATTCATCATATTATTAAATGTGTTTGTAAACAATGCCATGGGGCTGCTATGGCAATGTATACTGCAGTTTTATTAGATGTCTTCCAGATCCATGATGCAGTTCAAAACCTTTACCTGTATCAAACAAAAGTGTACTGAGTTCTGAGTTCAAATCCTTTCCATCTGTTTATTTGGTTTCCTTCAGCCCAATTGTCTAAATGTATTTGCCAAGGATTCTTGAATGTACGCCTCAACACTGACTCTAGCACCAGATGAAGGTCACCCACCTACATGATCTAAGATGTCTATGATGGCCATGAGTGGAAGTCATCAATACCTCAGAAGACGTAATCCAATCTTGGTTTGATTCATGTTAATATGCGAAAAATGAAATATAAGACTAAAATCTTAGACGGCAATCTATAGGTACGAGATGTCATTGCAACACTCCTCCCAGCCACTAGACAAGGTGGGTGAAATCCAGACTCATATTTTTGTTAATCTGACACCTCTTATAAGCAGGTTTTGTCTCGTCTCTATCTAATTTGAAGCTTTTTAACCCATCCATGTAGAACTGAATTAAAGAAAACAATTAATCTATGAGATAGACAGGGATTCTTATTCCCAACATTTCATATAATTGATATTTGGAAAGCAAACACATGTTTTTAATTACTCAGAAATCTAATCAAGTTGGCTCAGATGCTCAGAAATGATTCTGGGCAGACTGAAAACAATTGCAATCATTATTCTTTTCCTTATTAATCACGTACCACCCTGTTTTATCTCTGCTACTAAAATCCCTTTTTTAATATTCTATAACTTTAATTGTTTTCAATCTTTCTAGACCTACTCCATTTTGAACAGGATCTGGAATCAAATAAACTTATTTGCCATTTCAATTTTGTCTCATAAAAAAACACCATTCTTTAAAGCAATAAGTTTTAACACTAAGAAATTCACAACTCTTCAATCTGTGTTAAACACCTATTTCAAGGAAGAGTTTTCCAGTCCTAAAGCCATTTGTTGAGTGGAAGGAACTGTTAATGAATATCTTTATTAGAAAAGCTCACAGTGTTTACAATACAATCAGATGAATACAGCGGTGGAATTTTCCAGTCCCTGACTCAGCATCTGCCGCCAGGATCAAGTGGAGTGCATAAGCTGTCTAGAGTATTTTATAACAAGTTTTGTGCATATTTTATCACCTAAACACCCTTTTTTGAGTCCCAATTCATGTCCCTACACATAATACCAGGTCACAATGTTTTACATATGTAAATGATTTCACATTCACTTCATAGAGTTGTAAACTAAGATTATTTTTGTCCCAGACTGTTCACACTAATAAAGACAGCATGTGTCAGATGTTATTCCACTTATGTGTTTGTGGATGCAAAACTTTAAAAAATAAATATTCAAATATATCTTGGTATTTTGGAAGTTTTCCGATTTTTTTCTGAATGCTATCTCCCAGTTTTATAAGCTACTTTTTCATTTATTTTCTCTCTCTTTTCAATTTCCATGATATCTGCTTCCATTCTGCTCCACAGTCATTGTCCATACCAGAAGTTAAAGCTAGTGAGAACAATGGTGTCAATATTAATTCAGGAATTAGATAGTAAAGTCCTACATTTTACCTGATTGGAAAACATGGTTGTAAAGATTATTCTAGAACATGTACATTTACTTGAAATCCATGTTTCCTGAATCTCAACACTAGCAGATGATAAGATATTTAGTCACCATGCAGCCTGATAACAGTATGAGCACGAATATTCACACAGTGTAAGCCATTCATGTTCATATAAGATGGCAAATAACACTCCTTCAAGTCTCATTTGTTTTTCATCTGAATAATTTCCCATGTCCTGAATGAAAAAGGACCAGAAATGACAACCTAGTTCAGTCCTAGAACATTTCCTCATAACACAGCATATTTGTGGATATGTTTTGGATTTGGGAGTAAATTGATTGCTGATATTGAGGAAATTGAAAAAAATATATCAAGGATCTAATCAAATAAAATTGAAAGTTTGACATTGATCAGTATTTTATTTTAGTAATTTATTTATAAAAATGCCACAAATAAAGAGTTTTGTGTCAAAATAGCTGCAATATGCAAACAAAGATAAAAAAAATATTGTTTTGATGAAAATTCATTAAATGTTATTTTCAAGGTTTGTATTTTGATGAACATAACTTGGAAATAAATGAAGATTGATGGGATATAGTGTTACAAAGTGGCATGCCTGCTTTTAGTTTAATAACAATGAACCTGAATTAGGATTGATAAAATTGCATGACAAAATCATTTTCCTAAAGTGTTAATTCTATGGTAATATAAATAGTTATCATTCAGACAAATGTTAAAATCTTAAGCTGCACTGTTTTCTATTCTTACTTTAGTCTTCAGAACTGAATCTAATTAAATCTTATATGAAGCATGCAGTTTTATTAAAATGTTAAATACAAAGGTTTTGAGTGATTATTTTATAATGCAAATATTACTTTGGTGACCAAAACAAACTTTCGTTTTATTTTCAGACATTCTTGGATCAGCAGTGAGACACATATTCCAACAATTATCTGCAACATTTAATGAAAACAAAAACCAGGAAATATTATTTGTTAAGTTATGATAATTGCCATTAAATTTTGAGAGAAGTCAACATATTTGCATTAAACATGTTAAAGGAATGAAATGCAACACCGGCAAATCTCTCGAATTTGATCCACATGATTTATTTGCTGTCAAAATTAAAAAGAACCATAACAAATTAGGAGATCTTTATGTGCTGAACACAAATTACTATTTTTGCTCATCTATAATGCAGCACTGAACTTGTGTATTGAAACAAACAGAAGGAGAGCAAATCCTCATAACCTCAGTGTCAAATTAAACTGTAATCTCCAATTCAACAAAGCACAATTAAAACATTTAACATTAAACCGAATGTTGCACCTAATATCTTTCCTTCAATTAACATTTCAAAACCTCATCTGTCACAAGATGTCAGATTGTTAGGAATGATGGGCTTTGCATAATTTCAACCATCTAATTCACATTAGATGCTTGTTATATGTGATATTGTCAATTACTGACAGTCATCTTAAGTCTATTGTATGGAGTCCATTGTGCACCATTTCTTTGTGAGAAAATTTCCATTGTATTTGTAATGTGATGAGTACAGTGGCAGCAAACATCATTCATTGAAAGCTACGGCAATGTTTAGAAATGTCACTAGCATGAGTGCCAAAAAGGAATGTTTACCCATCAATCTTTGGGTGCAATTACATCTGACAAAATGTAGAATTTGTAAAGACCAATCTATGAAATTTAGATTTGTTTTGCTACCTCTATTTCCGTCACCTTGTCAATGGGAGAATGCATTTGGTTAGAAGTGATCAAACACACATCGGACATTCCAGGTTCTTATCGTAAATTTCAACAGATAACAAATCGATCAACATATCAACTGATTTGCGTTAATTCACTTTGGGAGTCAAATTGTGAAATTGATGAGGACAATGACTTGGAAACAACTCTTCACAAATTGATTTCTCTCAAAAAATTTAATAGATTGCCGAACTGGGATTGGTTATTCACACAAATAATTTATGGTTTAATTAAATGTTTTAAATGATTTGGACAAAATCAGATAATCAATTACACATATTTTCAAATCAAACACCTTTGTGAGTTCATACAAATCCCCAGCTCCTGACTGTATCAAATAAACCCTAATAAATTGCACATTAAAAAAAGAAGAAAATGTAAATAATGATATTTAAAAAAATAATAAATGGAAATGGAATATTTATCTTTTAACACATTAATGGTTCCAAATTTTATCAAAAGCCTTTAGGACATACCATTCAAATGCCATTTGAGTACCTGGTTTACTTCTGTATATTCAATAGTGATCTCACATTATTTGCAGGTGGACTTCATGATATTCTATATGTATGTCAGGATATACTCATGTTTTAAGCTGGTATTATAAAACACATGGACAGGCCATAGAGATAGATAGGAAGTGATATTTGAGAGTAAAGATGAAGTTCTTGAAATTCAACACTGGAAAAATTTGAGAAATAATTTCTGAACAAAGAGGAGGAAATGCAATGAATATCGATATCCTGAACACTCCACGTCACATCACTAGTATTGTAAGTCTTCTCACTACCTCTGCCATCATTGCCCCTTAATTAATAGCGTTCAAGACTTGGAATTGACTGAGTCATAAATGCTTGTCTTGCTCACCAAAATATCATCCAACCAGATAGGACCAACATGAGGTCACAACCTATGATCAGAGATGCTGACCAATCAATAAAGCTTTCTGTACAAAACCAAATCTGTGTGAATATTTATCTATTCTTTCACCAATCAGTCAACAGCCTCATGTTTTAAAAATGAAATTTTGATGTACTTTTCACCAATGAAGGCAGGGACTGATATGAGGGTCCTGTAATGGAGGGTATATCCTAAATATAATGATAGCATATCACAGATAAACAATATGACAATACTCTTAAAACTGTGGATAATCGATAAATGGGTGACTGGTAGAAAAAGTATATTTTTTAGATTTCTGCATTATCTATGTATTTAAATTCATATAATTGAAACTGGATCAAGAGAAAGAAAAATTATCTAAATTCTTATGATCTTGGTGTCATCTCAGTTTTTCAAAATATTTCTTCGTTGGACGAGTTTTCATTCTCAACTAGACAATAGGATTGCATGCAATATTAAAGATGTTTGCTGATATTATTTATCATTTAAGCATAGATGCTGCTGCCCTGTGTCAGATACCAAATGAAATGTATCTGTCTACACATTAATGCATATGCACTGATTGTGCACAAAGAAAGGCACACAAACTCATTAGGCTAATGTATCACATTGATTGATGACAGTTGTACATTATCTTGGACAGCAAATACCTAAAACTGGTTACATAAAGTACACACTCAGCTAATATTTGCAAAAACTATGTGGAATATCTTGGCAAGATTATTTTTGCAATGCCATCGGTGAATTATGCAAGCCTCAATGTGAGATGATAATTTGTTCCAACAATATCATATTAATTCTTTGCTTCCAGAATGAAACCATTAGCATGTCTTATTTATGGAAATGGCCGTTCCTAAGTGCACAAAAAAAGCAACACAAACGAGCCGTAATTCCCGGTTTGACTTTGCATTAAATATGCATTTCATGTATGTCCATGGATACACCCTGTCCAATATCATCAAACAAATGTATCACCCAACAAGGTGTTTTTGATGTTGCACTACACAGTAGTGCTTGGATATTTTACATGAAAAATTCAATAGTATGGACCTAATTGAGAATATGGTCCAGACATAAGTTATCTCTGTTATCATTATTGCTTTAAACATCAGCTGTCTACACTGTCTCAGTGTTTATATGAAATACTTGATTAATCCTAGATTACACATAACATAATTAGGTTCTACATGTATGTTCAAGCTATCAGAATTCAGATGTAGACCAATGGTTCTTTCTTGATCGTGCTTTGCAATCTGTATACTTATGTTCAAGCTGCTGGAGTTCAGATGTACACCAATGGTTCTTTTGTGATCATGCATTGCAAAGCAGTGTACTCTTTCTTCTCCTTTTGAGTAAAGTTTTATTTTCACCAGAAAGAATAAATCTCTGTGTGCAGTAATCCATAAAAAATCTTCAGTTATCACACTCAAAAGACAGGTAATCAAACACTTGTGGCATGGCTGGAAGATCTACAAACAATTTCTTATTTCAGAAGGTATATTATCTTTCTCTATGAACACTGTGTGTATTTTGAAGAATATGTATCTGTCTTAAGTGAACATTTTCTGATGTCCATGTTTACTATTAGTCTTCAACCTCCTCAAACTTAAAAGTTCCTGTTATCCTTATTAACTGAACAGAATATCATTAGGGGGTAACAAATGAAAATGGTATCAATTAAATATCTCTTGTAACAATCACTTTCTGGTCTGAAATGAGCTTTTGCGAGAAAAAAGTTTTTGATTCACATTTATGCTCAGCACAGACTCAACAGCTTTGCAAATAGGATAAGTACCTGGAAAATTTACACAACTGTGGCAAAATAATGTCGATTTTATCTCACCTGAGATAAGCTAAAAGCATCATGAGTGAAGATTTGTTGGCAAAAGAGAATAATTGATATTTTTATCAGATAGTCAATAAGAAGCTTATACTGGCCAAAAAGGTCCAAATGAAATAAGTCATTTTAAAGCATGTCTTTTAACCAAAAAAGGTATTATTATCAACATAAAAATGAAGGTGTTCTGTTTCTAAAATATCTGGGATATTTTTCAAGTTTACACCTTAATTATTGACAATATTAAACATATTTGGAGCAAGTTTATTGAATCATAATCCTACAAATTCACATACATTTTTCATGTGAAATGGTAAGAATATCCGAGAAAACACTATGCTCACGGAATTAAAATGTTGTACTGCATCAAATTGGAGAGAAACATAAAATTTACAACTTCTTAAGACGTCAACAAAACTTAAATTTACTAAGAGCTTCAGGCTAAGAATTAAGACAGAGTTACATTCGATATTTATTAGAATTTAGTTTTTTTCAGATTTAACTTAAAATCTTTCCTGAACCAGGGTTTACATTTTACTTGAGATTTATGATAGCATTATAAAGAAACCAAGCTATTATCTAATTATTGGATAAACAAATATTATTGGATAAAGAAACCAAGCTATTATCATATTATTGGATAAACAAATATTTGAGATCTAATTGAAATTTTCCGATCAGTACTGAACATGTTAACTTAAGTCTTGACCACGAATATAACAAAATAATTGTGCAACTTTACAAAATTATCATTATTAAAAGTGGTGACATTGATTTATGTAGAATGCATTAAATCAGGACTTGTCCTGGTACCTTGTCGGGGGTTTGTTAATTATGCCGCTCAGTAATGGCCCCTGCAGAGTCTGCCCACAGTGCATTTGTATTCCCAAGTCAAAGTTGCTCAATATTTCATTGTTAATTTCTATTGTCAATTAAACAACACTAATTAGACCAGAAAATAGCACTTTTGTAAAATAAAATAAAAACAAACATATCATGTGAAATAAATGCCACCCCAATGTTATGCTGTTAAGCACAAAGGAATTTTGTCACGAAGCAGATTTTAGATTGGTGGTTTTTTACACTCCATTAGCTTTATGGGATTACTCCTAGGAGGGATGATTTGGGGAGGGAGAGGTTTTGATTTTATCTGAGTATATTACAAACTGGACAGATACCTGTTATAAATATTGTAAATATGCAATATGATCCATTTGGAGGCTGATATTGAATTATTCTATAACACGGTATAACCATGCAGATAGGACAGGTCTCAGACAAATCCAATTTGTCATAAGTATATACATATATAATATAACTTGTGGCCTCATGCTATGGGCAGAGCATATATGAGATGAGCATATCTTTCAAGGTATCCTTTGTCTCAAATAACAAGTCTTAAAGATCCTTTAGGTATCAAATTTCGACACATCCTATCGGAACATACTGCTTATTTGATATAATGAAATTGGTGGGCACATTTCTGCTATTAAAGCATTGTGTTGTATAAATTTATATCATTGTCATCTCGAATCTTTAAGTCTACTGTTGTAATATATGTATTTTAATTAGTTACATCTTACCAATGTTTGTCGCCATGGTAACCATTAAAATCTGGTCTAAAATTTCAACATAAAAATGTTGTTTGTGTTGACTCCGCTTACCAAAAACCTCCCACTTTGTATATTTTATTATTATCATTACTGTTAAAATTTGACCTTCAAACATTCATGAAATGCTTCAAAATTGGCACATCTGTCATTGACTCTTTAAGCAAATCACTGACACAAGCTAATAAAAATATCCCCAAAAAATCAATAGGGCATTTATGAAGTTAACTTGAGAGAGTTGCAGCAGCGTGAAGCTCAAGCTGAACAATATAGACCTGTATAAATCATATATTATTCAGCTGCACTGAATTTAAACTCTACACACTGTATTAAACATATCAATAAAATGTCACATTTTCAATATGGAGTACACATATTCAGATTTCAGTAAGTTAATTTCCAGATTATGAGAAAAACCTCATTTTGCTTTCAATGCATATCAGCAAAATGTGTAAGATTTCTCATACAATTATAAATGTACAGGGGTAATAGTGGGCAAATTATGATGGAAATCCTGTGGTATATTTGTAAATACTCCATACACACTTAGTCTATTGTGATATTATCATCTGATCTTATCCTTATCCTCTTTTAGAAATACTCTTACTATCTCCATTACATTCTCCTTTTTTACATAATGTGCTGAAGTTAAAATAATCTCCTGACTTCGGGAACAAGGAGTGACAGAGATGTACTGCAAGTTTAAAAAAAACAAATTATCTATTGTTTTCATTGTGGAGCCTTCAGGGTAACTTAATATCAGTGGAAAAATTCAAATTCTAAAGGATGTAAAATGCCAGGACCCTACAAATATCAACATTTTGTTGGGTGGGAAATCATTTAATAAATATAGTGATTATTTCTTGATGTGCATTAGATAGATAATTGATAAGATTGATTAAAAACTCCAAAAGCAATAATTCTACATTCCGTAGGAGTAACCTGATTTGATCCTCCGACTGAATTTTTTAATAACACAGAGAGCTTGCCAATCCCACTGAGAATTGAGATAATCCTGTAGAAATAACACAGGTTAATAATGGTTTTATTGCTAATAAAGCACAAACTTCCTGTTAATTCTTGTTTTGTAATTGATTGCTTCCCGGCTTGATTTGATCAGCACAATTTGGCATATGTGACCCCAGACCTTCATCCCTTCTTGCTAATAATGTTGCTGACAGTCAGCATGTACTCAATCTGCTACCTTATTGCTGCCTGTATGCTGGCCCTACTAATACACAGGCAAGCATACAATAACATACTGATATATTTTCATTATCTGGCAAAATATTCCACCAATATTCTATTACCTAGTTAGACCCTCTGTCATTTACAAAATAATCTATGGACAGCAGCAAAGAAAGTCATTTTCTGCAAGTCCTAAATACTTCTGTCCACCGTCCCTTCATGTACAATTATATTATCCCTATGCATTTCTTCTCATGCTTTACTGCGTTTGTTTTGCGGTATTCCCAAAAGCGGCTAGATGGCCGGTCGCTACCAATGTTGTTTATTGCATTATTTGGTATTTATCGTTTTTCTCCTCACAATGTAATTTCCTATTTCATGTTGGGTGTAGACCCAATCATAAATTACCTTCAGTACAAACTGATTTTGTGACTTCATAAGGTGAGGTCACTATTCATATCAGGGATCTGCCATCATTGACATAATTCTTTTCTTGGCCATCATCCTCCTGAGGTTTAATCCAACAGCAGTGAACGTGCTGCTATCTTAAATCTTAGATGGAAGAATAACCAGATACCTTATAAAATATTTGTGGCAAAATTGAACATTTGCACGGACAATGCCTGTCCATTGTACCATGCTGAGATGGATTTGCTGAGCCGCCTGAGAAGGACGTGAGGCTGTCATAATCTCTCAACATTACTGTGCCTGACAAAAGGGCCATGTTCTGGCTGCAGTGGTGGCAGTAGGAAGGGTCTGATCTCCGGCTAACCTAGCCTTTCTCTGGCCATGACAGTGCCAAATCCAACGCTAAATGAAGCAGACAAAATGTTTTCTGTAAATGTGGGCCTCTGTATGTGACTAGGCACCTTCTCTCACTACACTGAATAACAATATTACAAAATACATAAAGACCCCTATTTTTGAAATATTAAAGCATCTTTTAGCATGCGATCCAGAAGTATCATCTTTGCCTTGGACACTTTTTGCCATCTTTTCACCTCATTCATATTGTATAAGCAAATTCACCAAAAAAGGAAGGATTCATTTCAAGAAAACAAAATATGTATGATTAATTAAAAAGAAACCATACACATGATTTATGACATTTAAATCTCTTCTATTAAATCTTGGTTTCTATGATATAGGCAGGTAGAGTCCCAGATTATATTAAATTTTGTGTTAACCAATACTGTCTATAAAAAGCTGTGTCGCTCAAGATGTGGCACAATCTGGGATTGTACTTATATTATATCATCATCTGTATTCTGTTGGTTGGACTAAAAATTGAAGAAAACAGCAGATATCATGGAGAATAATGTCTTGCTTGATTTGTGTGCTCTTTTCTCTAAAATAGAAATTTGCCAAGTTTAAATATTTTCTGTATGATAACATAAAAGAATATAATTACATCACTGTTTTTCCTCATCAAATTGCCATCTAAATAATGTTTTACATTTATCTTATGCTCAGCTTTAGAACATCACTGTCCCATATTTTTAACTGAAAGACCACTCAGGCCTTGATATAAAGAGAAAATTGGTGGTTGCCCAGTTGGGCCACCAGCGCAAGCAAAGTGGTGGCCCGAAGTTTTAAGGATAATGGGATGTGTGATAAAGAGCACTTTACATAAGGCTGTATAATGACTAGTGTCTGAGTAGGGGTTGCCTGTCCCAATCAAAATTTACAAGTCCAATGATCATGATATGAAACAAATATTTATCAAGTATAAAATCAAGATAGTTTGGGCCTCTAAAAGACCAAAAATATGGTTGCCCAACTGGGCCACTAAATTGAGCATTCACTGGCCCAAACAGAGGATCTGGTGGCCCCGGTTCACCGGGCCAGTGTTTTTAAACAGAATAAAATCAAAAGAAAGAATGCAAACTTTACCATCATACTTGTTATATTAGGCCATATTACTCCTGTCATGTGTTGCTCAGTTGTACATTATCAATAATATCCCAAATATCTTAATCTCAATGTTTAAATACAAAAAAAACAAGAACATCTTATACATGGGTTCCTACAGCATGTAGACTTTGCTTGACATGGCGGCCAGTGGGTAATTCACAAATTGCATACATCTTTCTCAGAGACTGTTGCAAATTTGGTTATGGCCATGGCAATGTTGGGGAGGCCTGGGGGTCATCTGGCAGAGGTCTCCTGCACATTGGTGGTGCATAGCAAGATAAGGGGTGCGTGATGGTGGGGGAAATAAGGGCCGTCCGCTCTGTCACGTCCAATATTGTCTTACATAATCTTCATCTATTTGTGGACCAATTGATGTTACGTGGCAGCTACAAAACTACTGAAACTTCCATCAAAATTGGATGAATTTCTGGTGTAGAATTAGTTGAGGTAACAGTCTGCTGCTGACATTTTAATGTTTGAACAACCAAACGGAAAAATTTTGTGAAGCAACTGAGAGACTTCAAGATTGTCTGGCTGGAACGAATTCTGAAAGAAATTTTGCTCTATGTCTAAATGGAAATGCTATGTTCAACTTGATTAGCATGGAAAAAATAGACTAGATTTTTTTTACTTTGCAGAGAAAATTGTGGTAAATGGTCCTGCATTTGCTGTGACTCTCAATCTTCACTGTGTCAATTTTGACCAAAAGTTGGACAAACTGGACAGTGTTAAAATATAAATGCACATGGCAACAGGATTACATCAGTATCAAGAACTCAGAGCATCCAGAAACAGGATTATACAACATTGAGAATTAATGGAAAGAGTTAACTCCAAGGGTGATGAACAGGTTCAGCTTTATGTAGTTTAGGTCACATTTCTATTTTGTTATCTATATTTGGTAATAAATGACCACATATTCTGGCATAATTATGCTAAGGATATCCTGGGACTGGGTGATTTTCTTTTTCCAAGAATGGAAATGGACAATATGAAAAAAAGAAAACTATCAATTACCAAAACAAACCTTCATTAACACGAGAGAAGATTAAAATTATGGAGTTTGGAAAACATCATTGAATGTTTTAAAAGACTTTTGCAAATAAGGTGTATTTGAACAGCTTTTAACGCAAGAGTTAACATGGTTTTGCAAACAGACATGTGTGAAAGGCCCGTTCTGTGGAAATTGTACAGCTTGGATTAAATCTATTCCGTGCTGTCTTCAATACATCAGCAAGCCTTTTACCCCAAAGCAGTCAGTCTGAGTGTGAGGTCAAAAGTTTGATAAACTAGTTGCCATGCCAGTCACAGAGTTAGAAGTCAATATCCTTATGGGATCTACAGGACAAGGAAAACATTAAGTGCAAGACTTAATCAAAATCAGGATATAGAATCTGATGAAGAAAAGTTTGTGGTAAGCA
Source organism: Amphiduros pacificus (assembly GCA_949316495.1). Taxonomy (NCBI): domain Eukaryota; kingdom Metazoa; phylum Annelida; class Polychaeta; order Phyllodocida; family Hesionidae; genus Amphiduros; species Amphiduros pacificus. The sequence continues at coordinate 39,532,736 of OX439003.1, read as the reverse complement.
TATGAAACCCTTTGACAACCATTGTTTTAAATAATTCTTTCACATCATTCACAGCCATCAAGATCTGAGGCACTGATGGGCATTTAGTAGTTTGTTTTAGTGATATATGACACCTTTATTATGTCAAGTGAAAGAAAAGGAGTGAAAATAGGAATAATGCCATATGCAAAGCATGATCGATGGCACGCACTGCAACATATGGGGGTTTTGCAGACAATAATCTGCGCTATCTGTTAGCCAATTAAAAACAAGCCGCTCTGTTTACCCGTGACTGGTCAAATAATCCATGGAGCATGTACAAGTTATCCCATATGGCCTGGGGCCAGACTACTTACAAGCCCCCTACATGGTATTACACTATAGGATTTTAACCCTTGTGGTCCAGATGCTACTGCTCACAGAATCCTGAACACACTCCCAATCCATACTCCAGCTACCCCAGAATTAACCCTCTGGGTATGGCTGAACTAAGTATTTATACCACTCATCTAACAAACTGTTGCAGCTTGTTGTGTTACAAACACTTAAAAAATTATATAAGCAATTAAATGGACAGCTGCTGAATAAATTACTTGACACAATATGTGCATAAACTGTGTCAACAATACAGCTTTCAAACCTTTTGCGCCACCAAAATATATTTCTCCGGAAGTTACGTTCCCAAGGCACACATGGCTGTGTGCTCAATAATTTATTCCTGACGAGTGACACATTCTTGTTTCACAGCTAGATTGTTTCCCTAGATTGTCTCGTCCAATATCA